>CM062636.1:32011299-32611299 GCA_025617555.3 Puccinia polysora | reverse complement strand
TATGTACTTTAATTTATTATTTATATTATTTTTATTATTTTATTTTATTATCATTTTATTTAATTTATTATTAATATTATTTTTTCTTTAGAAGGGATCAAATTTTGTTTGAAATAAATGTAGGGAATCAAAGGTTAAAAGGAAGAAACAAAATAATTTTTCTTTGAAGAAAATGAAAAGGGGGTAGGAAATGATGGAATGGGAAATCAGATGTAACTAATGAGATGGAACAGAATTGAAGTGAAAAATGGGATTGGAAGGGATGGAATCAAGATTTGAAATTTTTTCAAGGGTACTTCACATGGAAGTCTCAAAACAAGTTGGGAGAGTTGCAAAGGTCATGATGGGCTGGTTCCCACAAGGTGCAATATTTTTTGGACTGGAAGCCAGTCAATTGAGCAAGGTAATGAAGTTTTCCTTTGCATAACCTGGAATTCACCATACAGCTTACTTCCCACTCAATATGATCTTCCACATTGACGGGTTCCAGAGGGGATGAGTCTTGACCAGGTATAGGACTTGAGTTGGCTCTAGGAGAGACACATGAAAGACCAGGTGGATATCTTTCCATTTTGCGGGTAAGTTAAGTTTAAAAGCATTGGGAGAGATGACTGATTCAACTTTGAAGGGGCCAATCTTTCTTTCAGAGAGTTTTCAGTTTGGGCAAGTACTTCAAATGTTGCAAGCAGTGATCCATACCTGATCCCCTACTTCAAACGTTGGAGCCATAGTGAAAAGTTGGTCTTCTTGCTCCTTGTAGCCCTGATTTTCTGCTTCAAGGTTGGATTGGAGTTGCAATTGAAGGGGTTGATTTCAATTGAGATAATTGGCAGCAGGTTGTGAAGGTTCTACCTGAATAGATGCAAAAGTCAGATTTCCACCATAAAGAGTCTGGAAGGGAAACTGTTTGGTTGAAGAATGAGTGGAGTTGTTTTAGGAAAACTTGGCTAGTGGAAAAAATTGAAACCAGCTGACCTGTTCATAGGCAAAATCAATTTGGAGGTACTTTTTGAGAATTTGATTAAATCACTTGGTTTGCCCATCATTTTCCAGTTGGTAAGCGGTTTATGAGTTGCAAGTGATGTTCAAATGTTGGCATAGAAAGTTCCAGAAGCTAGAGACAAAAAAGAATCTACAATCACTAACTATACTATCAGGAAGACCATTTTTTGAAAATACATGTTCTATGAATAAATTTGCAAATTCTTCCAAAGAGGAAGTCACATTACTGCAAAGAAATGAAGCCACCTTTGAGAAGCAATCTGCTACTCCTAAAATAGCATCATAACCACTTGAACTAGGTAATTAAGAAATAAAATCCATTGGAAAAAAGTTCCAACAAATTGGCAGGATTGGAAGTGGCTGGAGAATCCCATACTTCTGGTGTTTTCAAACCTTTTTATGATTTCAATCATAGCACACACTAACATAGTCTTTTACTTCCATGGTCATACCATTCTAATAGAAGTCTTGTGCAATCAATTTTTAGGTTTTATCCTTCCCATGATATCCAGAAAGCAGAGAATCATGCTAATAATCAAAGATATGTAACTTAAGGTAAGGGTTATTAGGTACTACTATACAGGCTTTTTAAACTAAGTAATAATTTTAATAAATACTATAGTCACTATCTAATAATTTTGCACTCTTGAAAATTTTGTTACACTTGGGGTCATTGAGTTGAGCTTGTAAAATTTTGGAAGCCCTGTCTCAAAGGTGAGTGATTATCAAAATGAGTTGGGCAGGCTGGTTTGAGAAGATTTTCCTCACCTTTTCAGGTTTGTTAGTGGCACAGGTGCTGCCCCCCCCCCCTGGGTAAACCTTCTCCCAACATGATAAAGCATCAGGGAATACCACTTTTTTCCCAGGGGGGGGGGGGTATGTGATTGTAAATTTTAACTTGGAGAGGTATTTGGCCCATAGTTCCCGGATTTTTGTAAGGAATTTTGAGCTCATGAAATGATTAAGAGAATTGCAATCAGTTAAGACCTCAAAGGGTTCCATAAGACTCAAAAGGTATGAACACCATTCCTCCAAGCAATAAACAATTTCAAGTAATTCCTTATCATGAAGCTTTTAATTAAGCTCTGCAGTGAGAAATTTGCAAGACTCAAAGGCTAAGGGATGAAAGAGAGAGGAAGGGGAAGAAAAATGCAGGATTTCTCCTGCATTTGCATAGTTGCTTGCATCTATTTCAAAAATAGTGCAAGCTAGCTTATTAAAGAGAGAAAGTATTGGAGCAGTGGTGAAGGCTTTCTTCAAGGCTTCAAACTACAAAGCGCTTGTTTTTTAAAAAAAAAATTAGTGTGTTTTTGAAGAATTTTAATAAGATTCACAGTTTTCATGGCTTAATGCTCAATAAAAATCCTTTAAAAATTTCTGAAACCAAGGAAAACTTTAAGTGAGTTGACTGAAGAAGGTGGGGGCCAGTCCAGTATGCGCTGAATTTTCATTGGATCCATCAGAAGTCCTGGCCGCAAAACTATGAAACCCAAAAACTGAAGAGAATGGGTATGAAACTTGCACTTAAAGGCTTTTTCAAAAAGGTTAACCCAGTGGTTATTTTTTACAAAGGAAATGAAAATTGGATCTCATTGATAAGTAATAGTATTTTTCATTGGAGTATAAGTATCACATGACTCCAATGAAATGAAACATATAGGTTTGGAATATGTTCCTGCTATAATTTGACCCATGTCTAATTTAGCCAGAAATTTTGAGGAGGGAATCTTTTCATTGATGTCTTCAACATCAAGTCTTTTCTTTAATCTTTTCAACCTCCTTTGCACCACCAAGAATCTTAATTTAGCATGATTTATGTTTCTCAAATGTTTCAATCATTTCCTTCCTAACTTTCAACCAACCATGTTCTTCATAACCAAGAGATTCAGCATTGACTCTGAATCCGCAATTCCAATCTCCAATTGTATCCCAAACCTCACCCAAGAGCTTATGGAATCTCTTGGGTATTTGATGGAGGTATTTCAAGTTTGGTTCCTATCATTTAAACCAACTTAGTATTCATTTCTTTAATTGGATCAATGAAATGTATACTCACAAAAGATGAGCTTCTTGTTGAGCTTGCTGCATGTTCTCTTCCTCTGCAGAGGATTCTGATTCCAAATTAATTTATCCCAATTTGCTTTAAGTCTCTTCCTCTGCACTATAAAATTCAGATTCAAATTCTGCCAAAATTGACTAACAATTCATCATTAGTTAGTAACTAAGTTCATTAAACCAAAAAAATGAACATATCCCAAAAGAAAAGACTTAAAATCTTTTTTCCTTCCTTATTTGGAGCCCTTTTAGTCCTTTTTTCCCCCTTGAGTTTTTTTAAACAAGCTCAAACCAAGATGTTCCTTGCCACTTATCTGTCAATTTTGACCTCCCCTACTTGATTGTAAGACTTTAGGTTCAAGTCTTGGCTTCAATTGATATTTTCTAATCTTCTGAATGATATACTTCAAGAGTCCGCTTTGATCATGATCTGGAGATTGCAAGATCATTGCATTCACTTTTTAAAGTAACTGAAGAATGCTTAGCATTTCATTGAAATCACACTTGAAAAATTCAAAAGGATCAACCATAAGTTAATTAGGATTTATTAATCAAAAAGCATTAATCACATAGTGATTTGAACAATCGAACTTAAGCCAACTTACAGAAATACAACTGCAAAGGCCATAGTCCAACCTCCACTGATGATGAACATCTTTGGGTACCATGGATCCTCTGAATGCTAGACGGTCACCTATTTGGTTGGAACAGGGCAAACCCATAGTCTTGGAATATGACTTGGTGCACACTTTTCCATCATTATCATGCTTGAACTTCTCAAATTGTTCCCTAATAAGCTGAATTGGCTCTGAAGACAATTTGTAACCCAATGGTAACAGTTCAGGTGGAAGAACTGTCCCTAACTTAATTCAAGAGTTATAAAGTAACACATGAACCAATTTAATTTGATTAAAAACTGTTCTGTCAAGGATTTTCCAAACATGCAACATGTTTCCTGAAGAGGTTTCTAGGAATTGTTTGAGAGTTGCATGGGTCCCTTCAACCAAAGATTTTTTTTTGTTTCCAAAATCTGGGTTTATACAAGTCCACACTATTACAAACGTCTCTTTGATAGGGAAAATGTCACTTTCCATATACTTGAGTACATCCTAATATTCTTTCAAGAAAAACTATACAAGCCAAAAGTTCAGAACCCAAAACTAGGAAGAATAAGAAGCAGTGATTTGGCCGTACTCTGAGTTTTGCATCATTGACCTCTGCCTCCTCCGTGGTCTTTGAGGCCCCATACTTTGCCCACAGTTTCATAAAGCTTTTCCATCCTTCAAATTCATTAACAAAGTGCACTTTACAGTTTTCTTTTATGTTTTTAGAAAAGTGCCAAGTGCAACATTGTCTTGATGATTAAGGGAAACTAGATTCAATAGACCAAATAAGAGCTTTTTCATGGTCTGTCGCAAAGACTTTTGAAATTCTCTCAGGATCATAAGCCAACTCCTTTAAGGCATTTACAGACCCACTGTAGAACTCAAAAATTGCTTTTTTTATAAAAACAAGAGATTTTGTGAAAGTTGTGAAATTGCCTGTCATTCCTACAACATGCAATAGTGGGGTTTTGTACTTATTTTTTTTATACGTAAAATCTAACATAGCAATATGATGGAATTGTTTTGAAAGCTTTACTGCCTCTGGATGTGCTAAGTACAGGGCCTCAAGGTGAACCTCTGCACTGAAATTTTACTGGTTAATCCAACTTGTTTCTTCAAGCTTTTCATAGAGTACCTACATAACACTTTTTCCCTTTAGTTCTGCAAGCGTGAACTTCTGCTTAGTGTTATAGATTGTTTGGTAATCAACATACTCCCCCGATTTATCTTGCTCAATTTTATCTTCAGTTTTAATGTATTGAGCCCATCATTCATGCCTTCTACTAGATTGTCTAAGGCCACCCCCAAGATTCTCCTCAGTTGAGGATGCACAGAGGAATGTTCAGATGGTTGATTGTTATGTTGGGTTTCTTTGTAGGAGAGGCGCCAAAAGGGGGCTGCCTTTGTGTGACTTGCATGGGTTAAAAACTTGCATCCAACCTTCCTTGTGTGAGTTTATCTATACTATTTGGTAAGGCGGCTTCCTGAATAGGAACCATGTCTATCACAGGCTAAATCCACATATTGGTCACGCTTTGAGTTGAAAACTGTTAAAGCGTAACCATGCTTCATTGACCATGTTTGACAATAGTTTTGTGCCTCTTAACTAGTAGGAAAAGCTCTCAAGGAAGGTGGGTCAAGTGTATCTGCCATAGTTACATAGTTATATTGATGGCATGCACCCCATCAGTTTCAATCAAATTAAATATTTCAAAGACCAGTAACATAAAATGTTACTCCCCACCAGAGGTCATGTCCATTTTTGAATCATTTTGTTCCTCAATTTTCACCCTTGATGAGGATGCAATTGGGGCTTCAATGTTTCATCACCCAAATCCTTTTTTTCTTTTTCCAAAGCTTTGTTGATGGAACTATCAATGTAGACCTTCCATGCAGCCATGTCAGAAGAGGGGGACTTGCCACTTTTCCCAAGCAAAAAAATGCAATGATATACTTCAGTATTCAATCCAACTTTCAATTGATCAAACAAAGTTTTCTCACTTCTGAGTTGAGAAAGAATGGTTCACAGAATGTTATATGATTTATGATTTCAGCTTTCACTTTAATTTCACTTTGTTTTTGCTTTAATTTCTCTTTGGGATTGCTAGGTGTGGAACAACAATCCCACAAATTATGTGTTAATCCCAAATTTGGGTTGACAGAACCCAAGTGTGGTCCAGAGGGTGCCCAAAATTTTGGCACAACTTCCGGGGGTTACACGGCTCCTACACAACCCCCTAGGGGTTGCGCGTGTTTGAAACGGCTCTTTGAAGTTGTTTAGGGCCCCCCACCGCTCATTTGAGCCTTTTAGGGCCCTAAAAAACTACCACACGGTTGGAGCCGTGAATTTAATATCACCCAAAGAACCAAAATCAACCAAAAAATCAAAAAATGTTTATTTTTTGGTTTAAAAAAACAAAAATATAAAATATAAACTAAAATTCAAATACCTGAATTCTTCAACAACCCCAGGGGGGTTGTATACCCCCATACACAGGTCTAAATGGTTTTTTACAGGGGTACAAAAATAAGAAATGCCCATTATGGGGGGTATAGGCCCCCAAGGGGTTGCACGTGTTTGGAACAGCCCTTTGGAGTAGTGTATGGGCTCCCATGCATTGAGGGGCCCTACAAGACTCCCACAGGTTGTGTGGGGCCCTACACAACTCCCACATGTTGTGTGGGGACCTACATGATGCCCACAGGTTGTGTTGGGCCCTACAGAACTCCCACAGGTCATGTGGGGCCCTAAACAACTCCCACAGGTTGTGTGGGGCCCTAAACGACTCCCACAGGTTGTGTGGGGCCCTAAACAACTCTCACAGATTGTGTGGGGCCCTAAACGACTCCCACAGGTTGTGTGGGGCCCTAAACAACTCCCACAGGTTGTGTTGGGCCCTACACAACTCTCACAGGTTGTGTGGGGCCCTACACCACTCCCACATGACTGGAGTTGTGAATTTATCATCACCTGTTGGTGAATAACTGTTTCTACAATAAATAATCTTTTTCCTGATTCCACAATTGTAAATGGAGTTTCTTTTTTCAATTTACTTCATATCAATCAAATTTCTGCATGAAATTTTCTAATTTTTTTAACCCACAAAAATCATCTATTTTAATTAGATTCCTCATTCCAGGGTTTATTTTATGCTTTCTCAATACTCACCTGAGGAGCTGGGTTAGTTGAATTTATTTTGCATGAATTTTTTAATACATATTTTTTGGATAGTTGGCTTTCCATTATCAAATTGGGATCATCCTTTTCAGGGTTTCTTGTTTGCAAAAGATTCTCTTTACTCTTCATCTCAAAAAAACTCTTCTATGTCTGCCACTACAACCAATCTGATTGGAAACTATCTTCAAAGGCTACATGCTTGGATTTTCAGTCAAAGACTTGAATCCATTTGAAAAAATTCGAAGTGCACCCCTCAAACAGATGTATGCCCTTTCTTTCCTACATGAATTTTTTCCTTAAACCTATTCGACTAAAAGAAAAGGTAGGAAGGAATTCCCATGGAGCATCGCGCAGCCATAGCCCAAAAAGAAAATTCTACCAAACAAAAAGGCCAAAAATTGCAGGGTTTACTTAATGGACTCATTTTCAAGTTTGAAACATTTTCTAAAGCATGCAAGGTCCTACTAATAATGACCAGAGTACATCCCCAAAATTATATTTTTGACAATATTTTGTACTTAAAAAGCCACATTTACTTCAAAGAAGAAAATTGTTTGTTAAAAAAGGAGTGAAGTTACTTTACAGAATCAGAATAAAGTGTATTTCATACACATGAGAGTTTGGGGAGAGGAGAGAATACACTCTTTTTTTTATTGTATTTTCACTGTTGCCAGTGCAGTTGTGTAGACCTCCATATAGTAAGTCAGGCATGAGAATTTGGTCTGGCAGAACTCAAGTGTGGTCTGGGTGACTTGAGCCCCACCACCAAGGTTCAATTACACAACAACATTACATGTAAACCACTTAAACCACACCTCACTCAATGTTTCAAAAACCACACCTTGGCCATGGCTTACTTACCTGGCTGGTTGCATTATGCAACCAGCCCCTTTCCCCGCTTATGTGCCAGGAATGACTCAGATTCAATCTGGTTCTGTTTTCAAAAGTTCACCAGGGGGGAGGGGGTGTAACCAGTGGGAATGCCACCCCCCATCCTGCCTACTTACAACTGATTCCCTGGGGGGGTGATGAAATCCCCTCCAGGGGGCTTGGGAGTTGATGGCCCCAGGGAATTGCTTCAAATTTGGGCTGGGAAGTGTTCAAACACCCAACAGCCTGTTGCTCCTCCCCCTAGTTAAGGGGGGGGGGTAGATGGCCCCTATCTGGTGGTAGAGTGATCAAGTACCCACCACTGCTGTTTGCCTTTTTCCAAACAGCCTGGTCCAATTTTTCCCTTCCACCCTTGCAATGATGAAGGGGTGGGGGTATGGGGGGGACAAAGCTCCCCCAACAGTTTCAGCTGCTTCCCCGTGGCCCCAATAACCGGCCTGAGTGGTGGGACTGCATTTGGAGCCCCTCTGCCCCCCAGGACAGCCCTGGGAAAGCCGTCTGGCCCCATAGCCCTCCACATGGGCGCTGCAACACTGGAAACAGCCAAAATGGGCCTTCCCATCCCAATACTAAGGAATTTCTATTTTGGTGGGCTGGTCCAAACGGCCAGGTATGTCCACAATACAGAAGGGGGCCAAAAATTTCCCCCCAACCCCATTTGGTTAGGCTGACCCATCCAGCCCAGATGGCACATGAGGGCCCGTGTCCAAAGTGACTTATTTTACATGTGAGGCCAGTTTCCAAAAATCAGTGCCATCCACACAGGTCAGAATGATCTGTGTGATTGTCCAAGGGGCTGTAGAGGCCCATATTTCAGTACCATTTGAATTAAACTTATACGTGGCACGCACATAAGTGCCTATACGCATTCAAAAAAAAATCCACCAAAATGCTTCTGTTTTGATGTATACCTCCAAACACAAGCATTTTGGTTCATTTGTTTTTTTGGGGGGGATTCTTTTTTTAAAAAAAAAAAAACTGTTGCACCAAAATTCTTGTGTTTGGAGGCATGCATCCAAACATGAGAATCTTAGTGGAACATTTTTTTTTGAATCCCACTTTTTTTTTGAATAAAACTTTTGCAGAAAAATGCTTGTTTTTGGATGCATACATCCAAACACAACCATTTTGGTGCAAAAAATTTTTTTTCATGGAATCACAACAAAAAAACCATTTCACCAAAATTCTTGTGTTTGGAGGCATGCATCAAAACACATGAATTTTTTGGAAACATTTCTTTTTTAAAGAATCCCCAAAAAAACCCATTGCACCAAAATGCTAGTTTTTTGGAGGCATGCATCCAAACACAAGCATTTTGGTGCAACAGGCTTTTTTTTAGTGCCTATAGGCACTTACGTGTGTGCCATGTATGAGGGTAATTCAAATGGTATTCACAAATTTTGGTGCAATTGTTTTTTGGGGGGATTCTTTTTTGAAAAAGAAACTGTTGCACAAAAATTATTGTGTTTGGAGGCATGCATCCTAATACAAGGATTTTAGGGAAACATTTTTTTTTAAATCCCACTTTTTTAAAAAAAGAAAATGTTGCACCAAAATGCTTGTGTTTTAAGGCAAAAATCCAAACAAAAGCATTTTGGTGAAACATTTTTTTTATTTATTTTTTAAACAATCACAAAAAAAATCATTGAAATAAAATTCTTGTGTTTGGAGGCATGCATCCAAACCCATGAATTTTGGTGCAACATTTTTTTTAAACAATCAAAAAAAAAACCATTTCACCATAATGCTCATGTTTTTGGGCATACATTCAAACATGAGCATCTTGGTGCAACAGGTTTTTTTTTTAAAAAAACAAAAAAGAATCGCAAAAAAAGCATTGGACCAAAATGCTTGCTTTTGGAGACATGCATCCAAACACAAGAATTTTTTTGAAACAGTTTTTTTTTTAAAAAAAAAGAGTCCCCAAAAAATCCCCATTGCACCAAAATGCTTGTGTTTGGAGGCATGCATTCAAACACAAGAATTTTGGTGCAACGGTTTTTTTTTTAAAAAAGAATCACAAAAAAACCATTGCACCCACAGGCCTGTGTTTGGAGGCACACATCCAACCACAAGTATTTTGGTGCAACAATTGTTTTTTTTTTTTGTGAAGAATCCCCCCCCAAAAAAAAAATTGCCCCAAAATTCTTGTGTTTGGAGGCATGCATCAAAACACAAGCATTTTTGTGGAAAAGTTTTTTTTTTTGAATCACACTTTTCTTTTGAAAAATAACTTGCACCAAAATTCTTTTGTTCATCCAATAACAAGCATTTTTGTGAAACAACAACATTTCCACCAAAATTATTGTGTTTTTATGCATGCCTCCAAACACAAGCATTTTGGTGCAATGGTTTTTTTGGGGGTGATTTTCTTAAAAAAAAAAAATGTTGCATCCAAATTCTCGTGTTGGGATGCATGACTTGTAACACAAGGATTTTATTGGAGAAGTTTTTTTGTAATAAATAGGGATTCAAGAAGAAAAAAAAACCCTTGCACAAAAAGGCTTGTGTTTGGATGCATGCCTCCAAACATAAGCATCTTAGTGCAATGATTGTTTTTGGGGATTTTCTCTAATTTTTGCTTTTTATGACAAGCTGAACCTTTTTCAGTGGCTGCAGCTAGTAAAAAAGTGTTTGAATGCCTAGTAATCAGGATGTTTAAATGAATCAAGCCTATCCCACCTCCAAGACTTGTTAAGCTGTCAACACCCAGCTCCTTAGCTGCTAATCCAGGTTCAATGTCAATCTATTTGTTGGTAGCCAAGAAAATTTTTGACTTTGTATCAAGAACCATCAGATCCAGTGGATAAACCTCTGTGATTAGAAGAAGTGTGATTCCACAGCAGATGACACCAACTGCTCCCCTGCCCCCCCCAAGAAGTGTTCCTGGTATTCATAGTGTGCAATACCATTGGTGAAAAAAGAACAATTACTTCATGCAACATTCATTATCTTTTTCAAGTGTCTTTCAAGAATTAAGTGTCATTTTTTTCTTTTCTCTTTCAATTGAAATAATATTAATATGAAATTCAATTCATTCCATAACCCAAAGTTGAAATAAAAGTGACAGACAGGAAAAAACCAGGTGAAATAAAAAAAACAGACCTGTGAAAGTTGAAAAAAAGAAATGTGAATGTATTGGTGAAACATTAAATTTTATTTCATAGATCTTCAGGTTCATCAGACTTCACCTGTGTGCTTATTGTTTTGAAATTTTAAAACAATATTGATATTCATCAGAATTCACTTGTCACTATTTGTTATTATTGTTGATCACCGTTTTATGGCTGGGGTATTGAAGTGTAAAATATTTTGATTTGGTATGTTTTGTACATCATTACTCCCAATTTGAATTCCAAGTGATTTTCAGTCTAATTAATCTGGAATCTCAAGTGGATTCCAGTTTCTTCACTTAGGAATTACCAGTGAAATCCATTTTCCACTATGGTGGATAACATGTGAATCCTATTTTTTTTTCAATTTGAAATTTGGTGAATTCAAGAGAATTCATTTGGGAATAGAATTTTCCTTTAGAGGCCATTCAATGGGTTGCAAAATGGGACTGGATGGTGACATGGAGTCACTGGCCAGCCAGAGACCCCAATTTTTCCCTGGTGAATAATGTGAAGGAAACAGGTCTAGTAGGCAGGACTGGAATTAAAATTTTCACCAACTCAAAGTCAATTTGGCCTTCTTAAATTCAACTCCCAAGTAAAAAATTCAGATATAAATTCCCTCAAATTTCCCAGTTTCCATTGGAAAATTTCTTTAAATGAAGAAAGCCCTATTAAGGCTGAAAAAAGTTCTGCAGATGTGATACATCACTTTAAGCAAATGGCTTACCAGGATGAATTCAAAAATTGCCAAGCTGATAGGTGTCTCTTCTGCAAAGAAAAGAATTTTCTGTATTTACATGTAGACAACATACCCATCTTCAGTTTTCAACTTTAGAACTTTGTAAAATCCATCAGCACAAGATTAAAAATTCAAGATCTTGGGCCAGCCTCACTAATGCTTGGAATGAAAGTATGACAACTAGAGGGAAATTTCCATCTCAGCCAGTAAACCTAATTCACAGCCCTAGGATACCAGTACTAACTTCCTCAGCACAAATGCTTCTCCACCCCACTCAAGCCTTTCAGCAAGCTTCTGCCAGAAACAGAAAAAACCACAATTGTTTTGGGTAAACTGACCTGGACTAAAGGAAGCTGGTTGGAAAACTGAATTGAATCAGCTGCAAGACTAGGCTGGATACCACCTTTGAAGTCAACTACTTATCTACATTTCTTAACTTTCTGGGCATAAAACACTAAAACATGGGAATCGTAAGTCTCAGGTACCTGAAACTTACCAGAAACCTAGTTTTCACCTTTTCCAGAAAGCCAATGGGGACTGGCCCAAGTTTTTATTTCAATGCCAACTGTTCCATTTGTTCAACTACAAGAAGATTGAACAGTTGCTTCATTATTCTTGGGAATGACAATTCTGTCAGCTAGAAGTTGCAGAGCAACCCACCATCACACTATTGACCACAAAAGCAGAGTATGAGGCAGAAGGGGAGGAATTCATGGAGTTCCTGTGGCTCAATTCACTGGCTGATGGGGTCTTTGAAATCATCATTAATAGAAAAATCACTTTCCACAAGGAAAACAATGAATGTGTCAATCTACCAACCAATTCCACTATTCATGCAAGCTTCAGAACTAAGCACATGGAACTGCAGTTACATTTCCTTTAAGGAGAGGTAAAAAAGGAGAAAATCACAATCAAACTTGTTGAATCCAAGAAAAATCCCACCAATTCTCTCACCAAGCCTTTCTTGTGGCTCTAACTTTTATGCCAGCTCAAGCATATCAATTTAAGGTCCTGATTCCAAGAGGGCTGAAGCCAGGGTGGGTTTTTAGATTACTAATTCCTCCAACTTCTCTTTGAATTGCCTCTCTACCCTGTTTCTGTAACTTTTATTTTAACCCATTTTGTTTCTTTCATTTCATTTTCATTTTATCTATTTTTTTCACACACTTTCTTTGTCCAATCTCTAAACTGCATGTGTGCTTCTCCAAACTTTACAGGTGCACCTTTTGTTGCCAGAGTACCTACTCCAAGTCCACACCTCCATTTCCCCTATTGACTGGCACCAGCTCAGCACCCAGGATGATTCTTCCTTGTCCATGGTTGGATCTGTAACACTCACATCCTGGTTTCTGAGACTGGTGAGCCAATATTTACCAACTCTTCTTTATCTCTTTCCTTTCCTTTATTTTGAAGAATTCTACCAAAAACTTCCACCCTTGGATCAGTATTTAGGTCAGCATTTTTATATCAATGGGAAAACCCTCCTTTTTGTGTTGAATCCAAGAAAAATCCCTTTAATTTTCTCTCCAAACCTGTTTTGTGCCTCTCACTTTTACACTGGCTCAAGCATATCAATGTAAGTTCATTCTTCCAAGTAGGCTGAAGCCAGGGTGGGTGTTAAGATTAAGAATGCCTTCAACTTCTATCTGAATCTCCTATCTACCCTCATGCGTTTCATTATATTTAAACTCATTTTATTTTCATTTTTTATATTTTTTTTCCCCACACTTTCTTTGTCCAATCTCTAAACTTCAGGCCCACTTCTCCAAACTGTACATGTGCAACTTTTGTTACTGTTGTACCTACTCCCAATCCACACCTCCACTGCCCTTTTTTACTGGAACTGTAAGCCTCCTGGATGCCAAGACCCTTTCTATCCTTTATCTACCAGATTTGATGGAATAAATGATGAATATATTATTCAATAAATGCAGCAAAAATCAATAAAATATTTTGATAAAGCTTATAGCAAGGTTGATTGGTTTGGTTATGATTGAATATTTTTAATAAATATTAATAAATTGATTATTAAATAATTATATAAATGGGCCACAATGATATTTGGGATCTTTAACACCTCTCTTTAGAGAATTCACTTTGAAAACACGTATACCTGGTTACTTTGGAAACTTTAATTTATATTCTTAAAGGAGATATTGCCCAAGGATAATATATATACAAAATATATGATGGAGTGACAGGGCCTTTTAAACAAGCTTCCATAAAAGAAAAAGGATGATAAAACTCACTGGTATTTTATTGCATTCTTTGGGTACCTTTTTGGGACATGCATTGATTGTTCAAACCTATTACTGGGGTTAAAAAGATTGTTCAGCATTTTAAATTGATAAAAAGAGTTTTGGGACGGATATTATTAATAAGACTAAAGCAATAAATCACTTCATTGTCTCTTATAAGTATTTAGTTACCTTAAAATGGTTTCTGGATGCAAATATAAGTGGGTCTCTGGGTATCAATAACCTCAAAAGATCTCTATATTTATAGCTTTTTGGGTCCCAATTCTGACCTTCTGAGGGATACAGGGGCTCAAAGGGATAGGTGCTAAGGCTAGGAGGGTATCTAGTGGTAGCCTTTCACGTGTTCTTGGTGCTTTATCACGGGTAAAATCTAATTCCCCAGGGTATGGGAATTATTCTACCTTTTTATTGATGTCTTGACGTGTGAATAACACTAATCTGTCCACCTGATCATAATTTCATTCATTATCCTTAGTAAATGCTCCCAGAATTTTAATAAGTCTTCTAAGTAGACATTCCTACGGTTAATCTGATGTCAGATGATTTCTCATTATGTATTAGCTGATGGGAGTAAAATCATAATATTGATTTTGATCCTTATTTTCAAAATTCTGTTAATTTAATTAAAATAATTAATTAAAAATATAAGCTATGGGAATATATGTAGTATTTTTACATAATTGGTTTTCTTAGTGTTTCACGGACATACTGACGTCTTTAAGCTCTCACAATTTTATTTTTAAAGTGTTTTAAGATATTTTACAAACTTTAGTTATCTTATTTTTGACATTCTTGGTATTTTTATGATATTTTTTAAAAAATATGTAGAAAGTTTATTTAATTATTTTTATATAATTTTATGTATTCTTAGACTATCTGCTATCCACCGGGACATTTATTACATATGTAGTATGTCCCTGTCTTAGTTGTAGCACTTTCACATCTACGTGGTACCTGGGCTGAACAAGCCATCTGTCAATCTGTCAGTCCGTAGTTCCATGGCTGCATACCTGTCAGATGCCCGGGGCTGCATACGCGGCTTGTCAGGGTACGCGTACAGGGTGGCAGTTCTGTTTCTCAGCCGCACAAGGATGATTTTGTTGCCATGGCTGCGTGCGGGAATTGTGACAAATAACATTTCCGCCCGTAACACCTCTAAATCACAGAATTCTTGGATTCTGACACACAATTCACTGTGAAACCTATACTTGGGGGTTTCATGTGAATTATTAAAATTTCCAAAGTCCCAAGGCAGCGTCCCTTCCTACATTTTTGTAAATTATTTGAAAATATAAACAGTAGGAATTTGAGGTGGGTGTCAGTGAGTGACCCTACCTTACATTTCATGTAGAATCATAATTTGAGATAATATTTTTAATGTTATTTCTCTTTCAATAATATATTTCTTTATTTATGTTATTTTGTTACTTTTGCAGCTTGCTCTGCAATAGTAACAAGCTGACAGGCTCTGGATCAGTACCCAGGATGCTTCTTCCTTGTATGGCTTCCGCTCTGTACCACTTAAATCCTTCTGTCTGAGACTGGTGAGTCAATCTATAACAACTCTTCTTTATCTCTTTCCTTTCTTTTTTCTTGAAGAATTCTACAAACTTCTTCCACCATTTTATCAATAGGTAGGTCAGAATTTTTTTATCAATTTGAAAAACCTCCTTTTGGCCAAAAATTAGCTCATAAGCCCAAAAACCCGCCCCATGCTTAACCAAAATTCAATTGGCTAACAACACAGCTGGGAGCTCCTTCTGCCACTTTCTACAATACTTTTAAGATAATGAAAAAGGATTCTTCTATCTGTTGATCAAGGCTACCAGATAGGATAAACCCAAATGGTGGTAAAAAGTATATTTTCAATTTCATGAGGAGAAGATCAAGAGGATACAACAGGGCAATTTCTATTTATACAAAGTGATTTTTACATGAGTGCATATGGACAAGGCCCCCATTTCTTCCTCTTCTTGAGTAGCATTCCAGGAATGCTGGCTCAACTTTTACTCTTCTTCTTGCTTTTAATGCTCTCATCATTCTCTGTTTTCTCTTGTTTGATATGTTCATTTGGGAATTTGGTTTTCTTTTCTTTTTATTCATTTGTCTTACATTCTGTGTTTTCTTATTTTTTCCAGGGTGGAAAGTACTCAGTGCCTTCACTCTTCATTCTAATTCTATTGTATTTTGGTAAACAAGCAACTTAATTCACTCAGTGTCCAAGTCTTCAAAATTCTTGTTATTTGGATGCTTTGATGAGCTGTCTTGAATGTCTGGATGGTTTGCATTTGGTAATTTTTGATTTATTTTCTCCAGTTTTATTCCTGCGCAAGTTTCCACATCTTGTTTTTCTCAAGGGTTGGAAACTTCCACATTTTGGGCACTGATTTTAATTTGTGACATGTTTGATGTATTGAGTGTATCAAAAATAAGTTAGCCAAGGCTGACTTCTCCAAACATACTCCCCACAAAACTTAATCAGGACATCTGTGATTGGCTGATGCTCACACTGCAAAACCCCCACACCTTCCAGATAGTGTGAGTTGGTTGAGTTGGTAACCAAGACCAAGCTGTGTTTCATCTAATTTTTAAAATGAGCAAGAGCCCAATAAAAAAAAAGAACAGTAATTAAAATATGAAACAATATAGTGTGACCCACAGAGGAATTTTTGGCTGAGGCCAATGAGTCTGAAACAAGATACCAATGAGGGGAGACTTGGGAGGGGCAGCCAGAGGTGAGGGTTGCAGAGTCAGCCTTTTTTGATAAAACAAAGATGAATTCCTTGAAGGATCTGAAAGAGAGAGGTAATTTTTTTGACTTGTTGATGAGTTTTCAGTTGATGTTGTTACTTGGATCAAGCTGGCTGCTGGTCTTACTGATACAATGGTGATGGCCAAGGGAGGTTCTTTGGTTGAGTGATTGATGGTTGTTCCAAGTAACCAGACACTGAGAAAGTTGATGAGGGGTCCATTGGAGAGTCAAGAAAGCTCTTGAAGTAGATTTTCTTGGAGGCAGCATTGAATACTTTTGAGTTTTGTCAGAAGTAGGTGGTTAAAGCACATGAGAAGTCATGCACAGGGAGGAAATAGAACATTAAGGTTTAACAAATGAATATTCAGAATTAAGAATAATAATAATAAGGAAACACAATAGAAGAAATGAATGAATGGAATTTAAGTGATTCTTATAATCAACACGCCCCCACAACTTGGAGATCAGTGGAATAGCAAACTGAACGCATTCACAATTTGTATGGTAGAAGTGCTGTTGGCTGCTTTTGTCAGAGCATTGGCTGTCATCAACTGTGATGTTATCACCTTGATTTAAATAAGGCCATTTTGGAAGTTGTTGAAGAGGCTCTTGGTTTTAATGTTGATTTTTTTGGCTATGGAGTTGAACCCTGATTTCTTGATTTTGTCATTGAGTCCTTTGTTTTTGATTAGGTATATTCTGCACTTGAAGCAACACCAGTTTGGTGCTCCAAAACCTAACCTATAACCATCAGACTCACTTTTCCAGTATAAGGACAGCTCAAATCCACAAAATGACCTCAAAAATGGATCTTAAGCCAAAAATAACCCCCAGTCACTTGGCCAAAGTATCCCTCTATCTCTCATTGATTAGAAGATAAAGCTCAAATCAACCCCGGCCTACCCATACCCCTAAAAGTTGTCACAAATCAGTGAAATCCCATGGACATACCCTGGAAGCCTTCAATACATACCACATACATTAAAACCCATACAGCACCAAGAAAACTCGTGCAGCAGTATACAGAAGTAATATATGCAAGACACTGAATTCAGCACCAAACAAACTCCTGCAACAGTTTACAGAATTAATGTATTCAAGCCACTTCCAGCAGCACCAAAAAAACTACTCCAGAAGTATACAGGATTAATATATGCAAGGTACTGCATTCAGAACCAAACAAACAGCTGTATACAGAATTAATATATGCAAGAAACTTCATGAAGGACCAAACAAATGACCAACCACCACTATACAGAAGTAATTTATGCAGGGGGCACTTGTATCAAGGCAGCACAGCAATTTATGCAAGGGTTTACATGCATGTAAATACTGCACAGTCCCCTCCCTCTGACCAGCCAAAATGCCTCATGAAACTGTATTCAATCTACTAGGAATACCCTCAGGGGAAGACCTGAGGGCAGGACTTTTTATAAATAGAGGGCCTTTCTCCCCCATCCATGTGCCATCAATCCCCCCATCCTCCCCTCCAGGGATCACCATGCAAACTAGGCACCCTTACCCCATACTTTGACCATCCTCAACCCATTATCCCATTACCCATATTTGGACCATCATCAATCCCTTATCCCATACCATCACCATCACCATCATCATCATCATCAATTATCACCATCCACCATCATCAACCACCATTACCTTTGACCATCCACCATCATTACCCCATACTATTGACCATGACCCAACCCAATAACCTATTCTTTTTATCATCACCCATCACCACTATTATGAACCCAACATCCCATACCTTTGAACTTCACCACCATTTCCCCATAACTTGAACATCACCAACCATTACCACATACCTTGACCATCATCATCATGATCATCCAACATCACCATCCATCATTATCAATCATCCATTATCATCATCCTCACCACCTACCTTGACCATCATCATCATCATCATCATGCATCATCAACATCATCACCTACCTTTACCATCATCCATCATCATCATCATCATTATCATCATCACCTATCTTGACCATCATCCATCATCATCATCATCACCTACCTTGACCATCATCCATCATCATCATCATCATCATCATCATCATCATCATCTACCTTGACCATCATCCATCATCATAACCCACCACCATCCATTATCATCATCACCTACCTTTGACATCATCAGTCATCATCATCATCCACCATCATTACCCATCACCATCCATCATCATCATCACTTACCTTCACCATCAACCATCAATACCATCATCAATCCATACTGTCACTATAATCCATCTATACTATGATCATCAATCATCCATCAATGCTATCACCATCTACCTCCATCACCATCTACCTCCATCACCATCTACCTCCATCACCATCTACCTCCATCACCATCTACCTCCATCACCATCAGTTATCAACTATAGGCTCAACCATTTCAACCTTATTCAATAATCACCTGTATCATCAAAGTATTATCAATCAGCAACCAATAAACCAATATAAAATATATAAAGGATGAGACTAGATAAAGTATTCTTCACTTGCTTAGCTTCCATCCTTCAATTCACCTATTTTTTCCACTACTTTTGTCCTTATCAGGTCTGAAAATATTTATCCTAGGTCTGATAGAGACTACTGTAGTAGCATTTTTATTTGAAAATCAGCCACCATTCTCTTTTCTTTTATTTTTTTTTAGACTACTATAGTACTTAGTAGGGCAGGCAATTAAAAACCATCTTTATTATTCCTCTATCTTATAAAAAGTTGTACTACTGAATTCCCCCTTAAGTGACTTCCAGCAAGCTATTTTATAAACCATACCCAATCCCAAAGGATTCTCTACACCGGTAGATATCCTCAAAAATTTTTTGGGCTCTAGCGCGCTTCAAGATGACAGCTAGATATAGAAACACATTCAGATTCAGTCAAGGAGTGAGTTATGGATTATTGGTGCCTGCTAGTATAGTAGAGGGGACTGCCTTTGAAAGAACAGATGAAGCCTTTCTGGGAGACTCTACAGTCTGAATTTTTGTCCCATTTTGCATTGCTGAAGAATACTAGTTGGTCAGAAATCAATTGTGGGCCAAGGGTGAGAGTCATATCCTTCATGTTTGCCAGGTACCTCCTGACTTGCATGTTGAGAGGAAATCTTGCGAACCCCATACCGCGCTCATTCTCACCTACAACCTTTCCCCAACCTGTCACACGTGATCTTTCGCGCTCCTCTTTCATCATCACTTTTCCGTTTCATCCTCCCTGCTCCCTCGCTTCGCTCGATCCTCATCCTTCCATCCCCGCTCCATATTCTCCTCCTTCATCCGCTCCACATTCTCCTCCTTCATCCGCTCCACATTCTCCTCATCCGCTCCACATTCTCCATCTTCATCCGCTCCATATCCTCCATCTTCATCCGCTCCATATTTTATTATCCACTTCTCCACCTCACTCCACATCGACACTCACTCCGTCACCCATTTCTCCATATTTTATTATCCACTTCTCCACCTCACTCCACATCGACACTCACTCCGTCACCCACTTCCTTCTTTCTTCTTCCCAATCCAACTCCACCTCTCTAATCCCCTCAAGACTCTCCCCTACTCAATCTTTGAAGCCAACAAAGATTCTTCCATCTTACAATCCATTAACCCGACATCAACCATCTAACCCAACACACTTGACTTCCTCTTCTTGTTCACATGTGAGGTTGCATCAATCAAGGATCCTAAGCACTCTGCTGATTAAACTTGATTATCCTCACATTTTATTATCTAGCCCTACCTTGTCTGTGACCGCACTGAGTGAGACCTTACCCAACTTGTCTTCATTCTTTTCTTTATGTCTTTGATTATTGTTAATCCTTCCCCTTCAGTCTGTTGGTTCAGGTAATCAAGAATTCTATACTCTTCACGGTTAAAAGCCGAAATCGCTACAACTTCACCAACGATCTCGAGCGATAACATGGATTTGAACCCCTCGCCTGGACCAACGGATCTCAACTCCCCTCTTCTAAAAACCCTCACAGACTCCATTCCCACTCTCTCGGAGTCAAATTTCTCACTCTGGCGCTCAAAACTCATGACTATTTTCGCCCTCAAAGGTATCGCTAAGTGGATCCAATCCCCTGAATCCGAAAAATGCCCCCCGGAAATCAATCTCGAACTCGTTGGATACATCTTAGCGAAGCTCGATAATCGGACGTACATCAACTGCGTTAAGGACCACCATCTGACCAATGGGATCGAACTTTGGAAATCAATCAACGGATTTTATGCGTCATCCCAAACAGCTAATAGGTCTCGAGTGTTCTTCAATTTCCTCAATCTTCAATTCGACACAAAGCATGTGGACAAATTTATCACCGATGTCAAGGCCTGTCTCATTCAAATTTCGGAAATCGGAATCAAAATGGACAAGGATATAGTCGCGTATCTCATACTCTATAAGTTTCCTCCAGAACTCGAGCATCTCAAAACAACAATCACCCATTCGCTTGGAGAATCCAAAATAGATGGCGACCTGGTCCTTCGACATTTGAATCAGATCAAGAACAAAATTGTGGCAGGTACCTATGCTTCTGCTATGATGAATAAGGGTGCGAAGCAGGAAGTCATCAAATGCCGATCCACCTGGCATAACCCAATGGCATCTCATCCCAAAAACGCCTGCTGGTGGCTGTATCCTCATCTCCGCCCAAACTTCAACAATAGCTCCAAACCCAACGAAACCAAATCCGCTTCCGCCAACTTATCCTGCACTTCCTATAACTTCGCTATGACCAACTCCAAGCTTCTCACCAAAAACGCCATCATTCTGGACTCTGGTGCATCTCAATCTATGTTCAACTTGCCCGACTTCTTTGAAACCATGACAGAAGACCACACTCAAATTCAAACAGGAAAGGAAAACTCCTCTCTGTACGCGGAAGGGGCTGGAATCGCGAAGCTCATATCAGAAAACTGCAACGTTCATCTCAGTCAATCACTCTATGTCCCTCAACTAGCAGTGAACCTGGTCTCCTTGGGACAACTGCTGAACAAAGGCTGCTCTCTTCACCTGTCGAGTCCTAGCAACTTTGTCGTAAAGTTCAAGCAAAAATAAATCCTTTTTGGGTCGATCGAAGATAACCTCTTGGTCATTAAGGACCTCTCCCTCTCTCAGTCCGAATCGTCCCACGTGTTCGTCACTCTCACCACTCTACACAAGCGCTTTGGCCATCCTCACCTGGATCAAACCCGACTTCTGTCCAGGGACTTTCCAAAGATCAGGTGGTCCGATCTACCATGTGAATCCTGCGCCCTAGGTAAAATCCATAGATCATCCTTCAAGAGTCACATGCCCCTCTGCTCCAAACCATTTGTCAGAATACATGCCGATGTTTGTGGACCAATCAACCCCATCTCCAAGACTGGTAATCAATACTTTCTCCTGCTTACCGACGAATTCTCCCGCTTCAAGGTCTGTCTCCCCATTAAGCTCAAATCCGACGTCACGGATGAAATTATCAAATTTATCAAAATACACTCAAATCAATTCAGGTATCAACTCAAGTCATTCCACTCCGATAACGGCGGGGAATTCATCAACTCCAAACTCTCAAGTTTTTTTTTGGATTCGGGTATCATTCACACCACGTCAGAACCTCATACGCCACAACACAATCCTATCGCCGAGCAAGGAAACCAAACATTAGTTGAAGCTGCTAGAACAACCCTCATCGACATGTCCATCCCCACCTACCTATGGGATCAGATCCTAGTGGGATGCTGCGAGATACTCAACCTCCTGCCAGCTAAGGAATCAAAATTGAGCCCTTCAGAAATGTGGAACAGGATCAAGCCCAAACTTAACCTGATTCGAACCCTTGGATCCAAAGCCGTTGTCCTGAATCTCCGGCACAACATGGGAAAATTTGACCAGAAGGGCTGGGAAGGAATCCTTGTGGGTCATGACCTGCAATTCAATTCCTATCAAATCTTCATTCCAGAGCTTGGAGAAACAATTCGCTCCAAACATGTAAAAATCTTTGAGAATTTAAAGCTAACTGAACTTTCTTCACCATGCAAACCTCCTTTCGACCCACTTCTCCAAACCGATTCCAATCTCCTGGACGCTTTGCTCTCCACCAATCAAAATAAGTCTTCATCCGACTCCGCAAGCGCTGGTGGCTTGGAAACCTCGGATTCATCGCAACCCAACGAAACCGCTACCAATCCTGAAAACCCTGAAGAATCTCCTCCAACTCATCCGTCAAGCTCTGAGTCCTCCAACGGTGAAGACCTAACCAATCAACTCACTTCCTCCGGAATCAACCTCAGAGATCGCTCCAACCTTCAACGTCCTCAACGCTATGGATTCCTTACCAGAACAGTCCCTCAAAATTATGAAGAGGCAAGACGCTCACCCGAATGTCAAAATTGGTCCATGGGCATGAAAAAGGAACTTGATGGAATCGAATCCATGGGTGTTTGGACTGGCTGTCATGCACTGCCTGAAGGTAAAAGAGCGCTGTCGACTGTGTGGGTTTATTGGCTCAAATTCGACCCAGACGACGACGGTCTCATCTTCAAGGCCAGATTATGCGTCCAAGGATTCAGACAACTGGAGTTCTTCGACTACGGAGAAACTTATGCACCCACAGGGCAAATCACAACACATCGAACAATACTGGTCTATGCATTCCATCACGGATTACCCATCAATCAGATGGACATCAAGTCTGCATTTCTACATGCTAAATTAGACAAGGATATATATATCAAAGCCCCTCCTGGACACGAAACCCCCTTTCCCTACTTCAAATTGAATAAAGCCTTGTACGGCCTAAAAAAAGCACCCAAAAGCTGGTACGATACCCTTAAGAAGTGGATCCTTGACCAAAATTTTGTTACATCTTCTGCCAATCCATGTCTTTTCATAAATCAATCCGCTCAGATCTTCATTTTCTGCTACGTCGACGATCTAGTCATCTTTGGAAACTCGGAAGACTTTCGGACAAAACTGAAGTCGAAATTTGCCATCTCACACAAAGGTTCTCTCCTCAAAATCCTCGGCAACTATATTCTCAACTCTCCAAATGGACCCTGCCTACATCAACCTGACCACGTCGAAACGGCACTAACTGAACTTGGACTTTCTGAATCGAAGCCCATCAACACACCCATAACCCCTGGCATTGCTCTCAAACCCGCGACTGACGCTGACGCATCCGAATTCTCCACCCTAAACGTCAACTACCGATCGGCGACGGGTTATCTCAATTTCATAGCCACCCGAACTCGACCGGATCTCTTCTACACAGTCTCCTCTTTATCCAGGTTCAACGCAAAACCCGGCCTGTCTCACTGGAAGGAAGCCAAGCATGCCTGGCGATACGTAAAAACAACTCAGAATCTCGCTCTTCGCTTGAAGAACGACTCTTTCAGCTTTGACCTCGAATCCTGGAGTGACTCTGACGGAGGCAATGATCCCATTTCAAGGAGGAGCCATACTGGATACCTGATCTTACTCTACAGCTGCGCCGTATCGTGGCACAGCAAGCTCCAGCCCACAGTCTCTCTCTCCTCAACCAAAGGCAAACTCAAGTCACTGGTCTTAGCAACACAAGAAAAAATCTGGATCCTAAACCTACTAAAGGAGTTAAATCCGTCTCTCTCTCTCTCTCACTGCTCACACATTGACAACAAGGCCCTGAACAATCTTGTTAATTCCGAGTCCCATCACAGTGCGCTTAAACACGTGGACACTCAAATCAAGTGGCTTTGAGAACAAAAGGATGCTAAACTTCTTATTACCAATCTCGTTCCTTTGGAATCAATGTTGGCAGACTCCCTAATAAAATCCGCCATTAAACCCTTGGTCAAGCATCTCACCAATACACTAATGCAACCTCTCATGTGAACACGGCGGCGTGTTGAGAGGAAATCTCGCAAACCCCATACCGCGCTCATTCTCACCTACAACCTTTCCCCAACCTGTCACACGTGATCTTTCGCGCTCCTCTTTCATCATCACTTTTCCGTTTCATCCTCCCTGCTCCCTCGCTTCGCTCGATCCTCATCCTTCCATCCCCGCTCCATATTCTCCTCCTTCATCCGCTCCACATTCTCCTCCTTCATCCGCTCCACATTCTCCTCATCCGCTCCACATTCTCCATCTTCATCCGCTCCATATCCTCCATCTTCATCCGCTCCATATTTTATTATCCACTTCTCCACCTCACTCCACATCGACACTCACTCCGTCACCCATTTCTCCATATTTTATTATCCACTTCTCCACCTCACTCCACATCGACACTCACTCCGTCACCCACTTCCTTCTTTCTTCTTCCCAATCCAACTCCACCTCTCTAATCCCCTCAAGACTCTCCCCTACTCAATCTTCGAAGCCGACAAAGATTCTTCCATCTTACAATCCATTAACCCGACATCAACCATCTAACCCAACACACTTGACTTCCTCTTCTTGTTCACATGTGAGGTTGCATCAATCAAGGATCCTAAGCACTCTGCTGATTAAACTTGATTATCCTCACATTTTATTATCTAGCCCTACCTTGTCTGTGACCGCACTGAGTGAGACCTTACCCAACTTGTCTTCATTCTTTTCTTTATGTCTTTGATTATTGTTAATCCTTCCCCTTCAGTCTGTTGGTTCAGGTAATCAAGAATTCTATAGCTCTTCATTGCAAGGCTTTGTTCAAGTTACTGAGACCATTTTTCTTGCAGTGTTTGGCTAGGCTTGAAATTTCAAAGCTTGTTTCTGGTTGTTCAAGCCCAGAAATGAAATCTAAATGGCCAATTGGAAAACAATAGTTGTAAATCAGAGCAAGAAACTGCTTGCAGTCTTCTTTTTTGGCTTTAACAAGGTGAAGACCAGGAGTGAGAGGAGTTGATACTGGTCAACTTTTTTGAAGATTCAGTTCCTTGAGTCCTTTTTATATGTGAATTGATCTGGATAAATGAATCAAACCATATTTCTTGTCCATAGTCATCCCAAGGAGAGTGTTTGGAGGGTGAGCAGGGGAGTTTTTGAACCTACAAAGGAATTTTTCTTTGAACTTGTTGACATTCCAAGAAACTACAAGATTTTCAAAGTGAAAAAATACAAATTTTGTCTGATTTTCTCCTATGTATAAGCACAGGTTGCAAGCTGACTCTTGAAACCCTTGAGATTTTATGCACTGCCTCAGAATGTGGTACCAGTTTCTTGTTTCTTGTTTGATTCTTTATAGCAACTTCTTGAGCCTTAAGTATTTGGAGGTTCTGTTTCAAAGAACCGGTGTCTTCCTGAAGACTTTCTTTTCAAGTTTGGAGTGAATTAACACTCCCTTTAAATTGATCTGGAACATTTCAAGACCTTTCTTAGAAAAGTATTTCAAAACTCCCCTTAGAGTGGCCACTTTCCCAGTGGGAGAATAGGTCTCCAGGTATTCAAGACCATACCTTTGATTGAACCCCTGCATGCAAAGTTGTCTCTTCAAAAGTGGTGCTTTGCCATGGGTTTTATGCTTTACGTTTAAGACCAGAACTTTTTTGAGTAGATTAGTGACTATTGTCTTGTCAGCTTACTTCCAAATGCCCTGTTCCTTGATGGTGTTGAATTCATTTAGGTCTGATTCTTTCCAGTGTGGAATGTTCATAGACTCTTTAAGGGATTTTGGCACCTTCTTGGTTACGAAGCCATATTGGTTTGGTTTGGACAGTTTTTCTCAGTTCCTAAAATTTGGTCTGAGATTTTCTTTGAAAGCTGGGTTTGAGTCTGAGGATGCATCCAAGTCATTTTTGTCAAACTTCTCTTTGATAGGAGGATTGGGTATAAACATTGTTTATCCTAGGATTGGATTGAGGGAAATTGAGTTGGGAGTGGAGTCAGAATTCCAGGCCAAAATTTCAGAGCTGTTGGTGATGTTGTCCTAAGAGGGGATTGGCACCAGCTCTTGAAGTTTCAACTTGACATGATTTTTTTCAACTATCTTTCCAGACATTCTGATAATTTTTTAGCAGATTAAAAATGGATTGAATCCTATCAGTACTTCAGGAGCCCCCTTTTTGCTTAGTTTTGAATTGATATTGATGTTGTTCAATCTGTACATAAGACCAGTTCCAATGGGCTTTATGTGGTTTTCAGGGAGATTCTTTTTATGCATCTTCTTCCAGGGTGAATCTTCACCTTTCTGTTTTGGAATCTGATTCAGCATGAGGCAGCAGCCTCTTACTACTTTGTGCCAGCATAACTTGGGAAGATTCAAGTCCAACAGAGTGGCTCAAGTGGCATCCATTATGGTTCTGTTTGCACATCCTTCCCAATTGTTGTGCTAGGAGTGGTAATGTTCCCTTACAAATTGGTTGATATGGTGAGTTTTGAGTTATTTTTGGAGTTTTTGATTCACAAATTTTCCCCCACCATTGGAAAGCAAGTATTTTGAATACTGATGAGATTTTCTGTACTGGTTTTCTATCACAAAGATGAGAGAATAATTGGTATTTCTTTTGAACTTGAGTGGAAAGCAAGCTATGTATCCAGAGTTCCAGTTGATGAGAGCCAGAATGTATCTGAAACCTTCCTTTGATGTGGAGTTGATGGGCCCAATAAGTCAAGATTAATCTTTTCAAAACATTTTTTGTAAAATTCTTGCTGGTGGTTGAAAGTTTTACAATTTCTCTTTGCCTTGTTACAGCTGAGGAAGTTGAAGGAATCCTTCTGTGAGTTGGAGAGTTTTTTATTCAGGTAATTCTCCATTTGTGCTAAGCTTGCATGACAAAGTGAGAAATGAATGGTCTTTAACTCAGCATTTGAGTAGTAATTCTCCCTTAAATTGGTGGACAAATTGATGAAAAACAGATTGTTGATGATGGATCCGGAGAGCAGTATTGAATTTTCAAATTTCAGCTTGAATGGCTTGGGATGTTGAATTGTGTTAACTTGGGGATTTGCCCCTTGATTTATGAGTGCTGTAGAGACTCCTGTGGGATTATATAAATAATTTAGAAAATAGCTTTCTGGTAGTCCTTGAAGGGGAATTTAGTATTACTTCTACTCCTTTAGAGTATTAATAAGACTAAGTGCTTTTGAATTTCCTGCCCTTTTAGTACTATAGTAAGTCTGAACAATAATTTATTATAAATTAATGGCTGGTTTTTTTGAGACTTAAAATAGGTCTCAGATCAGACCTAGATTGATTATTAGCTGTTATTGGTAGAATTTGTTGAAGAATGGACCAGATTTATTGGATTATTGGTTAGTGGTTGATCAGATATATTTGATCTTAACCAATATCCCAATATTAAAGGGTTCAAGGTTTTATCAAAGGGATTGTTCAGGATAGGACCCAAGGATGGGTTTACCCACAGGAGGCTGGGTAGAGGAAAGTTTGGTAGTTTCTTTGTGTTGTGCTCTCTTTCATTGTAAGGGTTGTTTCTTGATTGATGGGTGGTTTATTCTTTATTTTGGTGCTGAATATTGAGTTCACAGAAAAACCCTTATTCAAGCACCTGTTGGTTGGTTTAATTGTTTAAATATGGCCATAACTTGGTCTCTGATTTCCTGTTTCTTTATAGTTGGTTCACTGATAATATTTATCTGGGTAGGGAACACAGATGAATACTGATGGTTTTGGTGATTCAATGGCCAGAGAGCCTGGGATGATGAGAGGTGATGAGTGATGATACAACATGGATAGGGCAGAGAGGCCCCCCTTCAATAGAAAACTCTTGCCCCCAGGGTTACTCCAGGCTGCCCCTGATGGTTCTCCTGGTTCTGGTGAGGAGCAGTGGGATACAGTTACATGCAAAACTTCTGCTGGTTGGAAAAATATTGTAAATTTACATGAGGCATTTCTTCTGGTTGAAAAAGGCTTGTACAAGGGTTTCATGCATGCACAGCCCTGCAAAAACTGCTGTGTAGTGCAGATAAAAAATATTACTGGGAATTACTGGTTGTTGGCTTTGGTGCTACTTGATTCTACCTGCATGTGTTGCTGTGCAATCACTGGTGGTTTTTTTGGTTCTACTTCCTTCTGCCTTGATGTATTTCTGTGCATTACTGGTGGTTTTTTTGGTGCTGCATGGTCTTCACTGTATGGATATATAGCTGGGTAGGCCTAGGTTGAACTTGTACTGGTGGGTTGTTTTGTATCACATGCTTCTGACTACATAAATTACTGTGTGGTTTTGAGTTTGTTTGGTACTAAATGGTTCTGGCTGCCTGCATATATTGCTGGGTAGCCCTGTGGTATTTTGTACCCACGGGTTTTTTGGTATCACATGGTCTTGGCTGCCTTCATAAATTGCTGGGTAGCCTTAGGTTGACCTTGTACTGGTGGGTTTTTTGGTATCACATGCTTCTGACTACATAAATTACTGTGTGGTGCTGGGGTTTTGTTGGTTCTGGTAGTTTTTTTGGTTCTTTTTGAGACTGGTTCCACTTTCTCCTTCCTATACTGTTCCTGTATAATTCTGCACAGTCTTCTGTATTTATCTTTGCTTGTTTTTTTGGTAATGGTTGAGACTGGTTCCACTTCATCCAGCCTATACTGTTCCTGTATACTTCTGCAAAGCCTCCTGTATTTATGTTTGAATGCATTCTTGGTGAGGTGACAGGAGCTGAACTAGTCACCCTTCCTCATGTATCTGTATTTCTGTATTCTGGCTGAGGTGAAAGGGTTGGTGTATGGTCCTGGTGTTAAGGGTAAGCTGTTACTGGTATGTGCTTGAGGCTTCCTAAGGTATGTCTTTATGCCTTCCACAGAACTGTGACACCTGGTTGGATATGATTTTGCCTTAGATGAAAGCTTCTTGGGCTGTATCCTCTAATCCATGACAGATAGAGGGGTACTTTTGCTGAGTGACTATAGGTTGTTTTCAATTTAGAATCCATTTTTTGGGTTAATTTGGAAATTGGGGGTGTTTTTTTACTATAAAAGTGAGTCTTTTGGCTTTAGGACAGCTTTGGTCTACCATAGCACTCCTTGCAAGATCAAATTCACAGTTACATCTGGTACCCAGCTAGCATTAGACAGCAGCAGATTGGAATCCTTTGTGGCTAGAGCTTCTTCACTGTTCCCTTCAATTTTTATGGCAGAATGCCTTTTTCTGAAGAGTTGAAGAATGACTATATCGCCATGAGGGATGAAAAGGTAATGGTAGGCTATGGAGGAGCCTGATGAGGAGGAATAATAAGGCTAAAAAGAGCCAATAGAGAGGGTATAATTCTTGTATAGTCAAGAGGAACTGATCTGATGAGGAGGAAGGGGCACTCCGGTATTATTGACTGGTAATCAGATGGTTTTTCATTCATGGTCCAAGGGAAGGACCAGTATTTATGGACAACTAGAGAACCCCCAAAAGGGGCCTAAGACAGCAGGTTAGTGACAACTAGAGAGCCCCAGAGGGGGCCTGAGACATGAGTAGTTATTTAATGGAAAAAGTAAGTTGGAGATAAAGGTAACTAAATTTGTTAGTTACAGAATATGAACAGAAAAAGACAACATTTTCCAGTTTGTATCTTTTCTGATCCATTTATCTTTTCAAACTTTTTGAAAGAAACCTTATCAATGATCATGTGGATGGAGAACCCGTAATAAAGGATAAACCACTGCTGAGTGTTGGGTTGGTTGAGGCAGTTGAGCTTAGTCCACAGAAAAAGGAGTAAAAGTGCACTTTGTCCTTAGTGTTTGGTTTTGTCTTTTTTTCACCACTTTTGTGAGAATTGGGAATTTTGAGCTTGGGGCATTCAAACCAGCCTGAGCTAGCTGAATTGGAGGTCATTTCTGGCTTTTGCTTGCCCTTCTTGCAGCGGGATCTTCTGTAGAGAGAAACATTGACTGGTTCTGCTTGTTTGCCTTTGGCAATTGACTCATTCTTGTGTTGTATGAGATGTTTTAGTAAAACAACAATCTTCATGTTGCCTTTGGAATGCATAATCTGGGATATCATTTTCTGAATTGATTGAGGGAATTTTAAAATGATAAGATAGGTTATTATTTCCAAAGGGAGATCAATACCAACCTCCATCATTTTCTTGAGGTATACCTTGACTTCCGTCACAAAAGCGTCATTCTTGGCTCCCATAGAAATATGAAGGAATCCTTTGAATAAGAAATCTCTTTTTGCAGATTTGGATGATGCAAATTGTTTGAAGAATATGTTTACTCAGGCCCCCATCAGGAATGAACACACTTCAGAGACTTCAAATGAAGCTCTCCTTCAACTCAAGTCAAGAGTCACCCAACTTGTCATAGAAGGCAAATCAATGATCCAATCCTATCCCATCCAATCTGAACCAAAACATGAAATCCATAACTCAACCTCAACTAACTCACACTCAAACTCAAAAATAATCAACACGTGAACCAACAACAACAACCAATTTCTTTTCTTTATTGTTCCTTTTCTTCTTTCTTTTCTTTTTCTTATTGCCAATTCTTTTAAATTATTTCCTATCCATTGATTATTTTCATCAATCACACCAACAATGTTGAGCCTGAAGTCAATAAGTAACTGCTGAGATTAATCCAACTAGCTTCCAAGATTCCAAGCTCAATAACTCAAACAACCAACCTCTTTGTTTCTTGGTCTTCTGTCCTATCCTCCTCCATTGCAAGCCTAATTTTCATCATCTCAAAATTTTAATCTGTTGCTCCATTCTTCCTGGCCTGAAATACAAATAATAATCAATTAATTTACACTTTTAAAATCCAAATGACCAATTGGCCAGGAGAACAAAGGACAATGGCGGAAGATCAAGGCTTCTCCAACAATGGGTTTCAACAAGCAATGTTAAAAACGGCCCTCAAAAAAATTCTTCTTCTTACAGAGGATAATTATGCCATCAGGAAGTAAAAGATGAGTGCCCTGCTCAAGCTCAGGGTAGTTCTTGACATGCTGGAGTCAGAACAACAAGAATTAACAGTGTCCAAGAACAAAAAAATTCAGGTCTTACTCAACTCAAAGTTAGACTTGGTTACTCATAAAAATGTAATAAGTGCTGCAAAAATAAAGTTGGCAAAATAAATATGGAAAGCAATCAATGAACAATTCTCTTCATCTCAAGCTTCAAACAGAGCAAGGCCCTTCAAAAATTTCCTCCACCTCAATTTCAAAGAAGAAGAAATTGCTGAGTTTGTGACAAATGTGAAAACCTCAATCACAAAAATGGTAGACATAGGCATTGATCTTCCTCAAGACATTCTTGCTTACCTCATACTATCCAAGTTTCTTTCAACACTCAATGAAATTAAGAGACAAATAGTGCACTCAGACAAGCAAATCACTGTTGATTTTTTATGTAATCATCTTACTCAATTCAACAACAAAGTCAAGGCAGAGTTGTCGGAACAAACTGGCCCAAAACCTGGGACAGAAGATTCCCTAGCCTTGATGCGTACCAGAGCTAAGAACCTATTATTAAACCAATTCATCAAAGGTTAACAGAACCCTAATCAAGACAAGAATCACTCAGAGAGTGAGTTCTTCCACCTCCATCCCAATAAGGCCCTAGATTGGTGGAAGGAAAATCAAGAGAAATGGAAGAAGCAAAAAAAAGTCAAAGAATTAGTCAGCACATTTCCATGCCTTTGTCACTAAATAGATTGACTCCAAGATTGGAAAATATCAAAACATATTAGTCAACAGTGAGGCATTGACACACATTTCCAACAACTCCACATTTTTTTTCTTTCTAAATTCATACTCAGGAGAGCAAATCTTGACTGGAAAGGAAGGAGATAAAATAATGGTAGAAGGGATGGGCACAGAGAAACTCTCCTGGAAGGGAAGAACAATCATCCTCTCAAACTGCCTATATGTACCAAGCATAGTAGTCAACCTAACTAGCCCCGGTCAACTCTGTAAAAAACTTTGAAAGCTAGTTGTCAATAAAAATTCATTCAGACTGATTTACAATTAAACCACTGTAGCCAAAGGCACCATAATCAACAATCCTTTTTTACTAGAAAGGCAACAGAAGATAGGGAATGACTGTTGTATGGTATCATTTCAGGAAGGAAAGACACAAAAAAATTTTCTCAAAGAGTTTCATCTGATGTACGGCCATGCTTTGGTAGGAAGAATCAAAAAAATCAAAGGAGTAAAAATTGACTCAACAGTAGCAGAAAATTTTGTTTTTAAAGACTTCCTCCTATGCAAAATAACCAAAAATACCTTCAAGTCAGTTTCAACTCTTCCAACCAAACCCATCAAACAAATCCATCTTGATCTAATTGGTCTGATCAATCCCCAGTCAAATTGACACAATCAATATATTCTCACAATTGTGGAAAACTTCTCAGGATAGATTTCAGTCATACCAATGACACGTAAAGACAAAACCTATGAGGTGCTTTTAGAAGTCATAGAAAAACAGAAGAAAAAATTTGGCTACTATCCTACCAGGGTATGCTTGGAAGGAGGTTCAGAATTTAAAAATCACAGGTTATTCAAATATCTCCAGGAGAGATATACAAAACAGCTAATCTTTGAACCCAACCATCCTGAACACAATGGTAGGGCCAAAAGGGCCAACAAAACCATTGTCAAAAGCATGGGGACAATTCTGACCTCAAGAAAAATTCCAAAAAGGTTCTGGCTGGAAGTTCTCAAATCATTCTGTCTCAGTATCAACCAAGTACCCAAGGAAAACAAAGAGTTTAGTCCTTGGGAACTGATCCACCAATCATCCATTCCTAGTTCATATTTAAAACCCATTGGCATCACTGCTATTTTCCTCAATCAAAAGATATTGAAAGGACAGAAATTCAGTCACAAGGTCTCAGAAGGAAAGCTTATTGGATAAAATCCTGAACTTCACTCCTATTGGATACTTGACCTGGATGATTTGGTGGTCTCCACAAAACATGTTCAATTTATTGGGCAATCCAAGGACAACGCAACAACCTTGAAAAGTTTAGATTTGGAATTTCTCCCTAAAAATGGCCCTCAAGAACACTCTCAAGAAGAAACAAATCCTTCCTACGTAGAACCAGTCCCAGAAATTGATTCCTCAAATGATCAAAGTGAAGGTTTGGCGTCACCACCAGACTCTCCTATCCATATTCTTCCAACTCATTCAGCATCGGAATCAAATCCTGTCACTGAAGTACCGCAACCCGCAACTCAAGAACCAAGACAAATCCTAAAAGACAGATTGTCATTGAGAACACCTCAAAGATATGGTCTCCCTCACTACTTTGATCCCTGGACATTTGAGGAAGCCCACAGATGCAGTAAATTGGAGATTTTGAGGCTGGCAATCAATAAGGAGATTATTCAATGCAAACTACTAGAGGTATGTGAAGACTAAAACAGTCCAATTTCTCTAAACCCCCTGGAAATATGTGGGTCTTCAAAATTAAATATAACAGTCACAATGATTTTCTTGTCCATAAAGCCAGGATATGTGTAAAAGTATTCAATCAAATACATGGACTAGGCTTTGATGAAACCTTTGCACCAAATGGGGAAATTGCATCCTTAAGGGCTATTCTCCAACTGGCGCTCAAGAAAAACTTTAAAATAAGACAATTTGACATAAAGGCTGAATTCCTTTATGCCCCTATCACTGAAGAAGGAATAATCAGGACGCCCAAAGGTTGCAATCAATCAATCAAATATCTCAAACTTAAGAAAAGCCTGTACGCTCTTAAAAAATTTCCAAAAAAACTGGTACCAGACACCAACCCAGTTAATTTGCTCTATTGGTTTCAAAGAATCAGAAAGTGATCCATGTCTTTATAAATCAGAACACAATAAATCCTTTCTTTTTTTCCATGTAGACAATCTAATTATGGTGAATGATGGAAATAATTTTGAAGATAAATTCAGAAAGAAGTTCCACAGCTCTCAAGTCTACAATCCCAACAACATCCTTGGTATGAAAATAGAACAATTGGATGGAAAGATCCTTCTAAATCAGCCAAAGCATATTGCGCACAGATTAGAGGACCTGGGTCTAACTTCAGCCAGACCCTCTTTAACTCCTCTCACTCTGCACGTCAAATTAAATGAAGCAACCAATGAAGAGTTTCAAGCATTCAAAGCCTTAAACATTAACTACAGATTGGCCATAGAGCTTCTCAATTACATAGCTATTAGGACACAACTCAATCTAAGTTATTCCGTCTCCAGTCTAGCTTTCTTCCAGAACAAGCCCCAAATCACTCACTGGAGGGAACTGAAGAAGACCTGGAAATATCTGAACTACAATAAGAAAATGAAAATAACAATTTCTTATGATAGTTGACCCAATCCTCTTGAATGTTACAGCAAGGCTTCATGGGCAGAAGACCCTACTACGCGCAAATGTCAATCTGGACATCTGTGTCTGTCATACGGCTCATTACTGTCCTGGAACAGTTCAAAACAGACAAATGTCACATACTCTTCCACTGAAGCTGAGCTCAAACCTCTCATTGATTCCTTCTTAGAGATCAAGTGCCTCAAAAATCTTCTTCATGAAGTCTTCCTTTGTGATATTCAAACCTCAACTCATTTCATAGGCAATAAGGGCTTTGACAATAAATTAAAAAAATTTTGTCTAAAATGCTAAAACAAGGCACATGGATCTCAAAACCAAAGTTTTAAGTGAAGAACTCAGTGATGGAAATCTCAAAGTTCACCTTACTCCCACCAAATAAATGCTTGTTGATGCACTGAACAAGGCTCTGACACAGGTTTCCCTCAACAAACTTGTGAATCTAATTGATCCAAAATTCTCTTTTGAATTAATCTCCAGTTAAGGGGAGTTTAAAGAATACATTGACTCAGGTGCCTGTCAGGAATGAAAACACTGCAGAGACTAATTCAAATGGAGCTCTCCTTCAACTAAAGTCAAGGTTCAACCAACTCATTGTAGAAGGCAACTCAATGATCCAATCCTATCCAATCCAATCTGAACCAAAACATGGAATCTGGAACTCAACCTCAAACTCACAAATAATCAACACGTGAACCAACAAAAACCACAAATTTCTTTTCTTTATTACTCCTTTTCTTCTTTCTTTTCTTTTTCTTATTTTAAATTATTTTCAATTCTTTCCTATCCATCAATTCTTTTCATCAATCACACCAACAATGTTAAGCCTGAAGTCAATGAGTAATTGTCAGATTAATCCAACTAGCTTCCATGATTTCAAGCTCAATAACTCAAACAACCAATGTCTTTGTTTCTCATTCTTCTGTCCTATCCTCATCCATTGCAACCCTAATTGTCATCATCTCAAGTTTTTAATCTGTTTCTCTGTTCTTCCTGGCCTGAAATACAAATCATCATCAAATAATTTACAAATTGTTCTCAAGTTTAGATTCAAAGTGGTTTGGTGTAGTCCTTTTTAATGTTTTAAATGATATTTTTGTAGGTGTTTGCATCAAGTTTAGCAAGAATGTGCACCAAAAACTCCTGATTGGTATCTTTTTCTGAGGAATTTGAGTCATCCACATTCATGATATTGAGTATTCCACAAAGTTTTAAAATCTTCTCAAAACTTTTCAGCCACATGCTTTAGTTATTAGAGTTCAATAAAGGTTTGGTTTCAATGAGAGACTTGATTTACAAGGATTTGTAGCTGGGATGATCCCTTTCTGGCCCTGGTGTTGATGAAGGGCCCAGTCAATCCATAGATTTGGTTGGCGCAAGATTTTAACTGTGTGAGTTGGTTAATTTGGTAACCAAGACCAAGATTTATTTTATGTAATTGTAAAAATGAGCAAGAGCGCCATAAAACAGAAGAAAAGGAAATAAAATATGAAAAAATAAAGTGTTACCAACAGAGGAAAGTCTTTCTGAGGCCAATGAGTCTGAAACAAGATATTAATGAGGTGAGACTCAGCAGGGGCAGCCAGAATTGAGGGTTGCAGAGTCAGCCTTGATTGACAAAACAAAGAGGAGTGCCTTGAAGGATATTAAATAGAAAGGTAAGTTTTTTGACTGTTTTATGAGTTTTCAGTAGATGTTTATACTTGGATCAAGCTGGCTGATGATCTTACTGATACAATGGTAGTGGCCAAGGTAGGTTCTTTGGTTGAGTGATTGATAGTTGGTTCAAGTAACTGGACACTGAGAAAATTGATGAGTGGTCCATTGGAGATTTGAGCAAGCTCTTGAGGGAGATTTTCTTGGAGGCTGTGATGATGGTTTTTTAGTGTCCTCAGCAGTAGGTTGTTAAAGTACATGAGAAGTTTTGCACGGGGAGGAAAGAGAACTTTAAGGGTTCACAAATGAAGATTGAAATTTAAGAAAAGGAATCATAAGGAAACACAATAGAAGAAAGGAATTAATGGAATTGAAAGTGAGTCTTAAAATTAACATATGGTACTTTGTCATTCTAAAAATGCTGCGCCAGTATCCTCCACTGTCTACCTCAAGCCTAACCAAAACTACACACCTCCATCAACTGTGATCAAGCATACACATACAAAGCAGGAATACCAATCCTCCTTCATGAACAATCTTACCTTTCCTGCAGACAACTCCATCCACCCCAATAGATTTTCTCCTGTAACCATCAGGTACACGTACTTCCCACCTTAGTGTGGACCACTTCAAGTGACACCCTCCCAAACAAAACATACTAAGCTTTAGGAATTTCCACTTCCCTAGGAAGCCATGAATTACTCCAACATTGAAATCTATTGCAAATGAAAACCCAATCTCAAATTTTTGTAGAGATCCCTGGCCACCAGAAACAGACCCTAACTGGTCAAGTTGTCTCAGCTTCACCCCTATGATCCAAATTATTTTTCAGGCCCTGAAAAATATTTTCCTGGTCCTCCCATTGTGTTACCCCTGCTGAGAGAAGGGGAGAGGCTTGCATCCACAGTCTCCCTTCCTGAAAAAATAAATGAGATAAATCCTGAAAAACCCATTTCCTAATGGTCTCTGGAAAGGTGTTGGAAAATGCTAGGGTCCATAAATAGTCCTCAAGTGCTATAAACAGCCCAAACTGCCACAGGGTTGATCTGTCTTCTCAAACTATCATCAAATCCTCTGTCACACACCACCTTTCCAGGTCCTCCTCCTCCTCCTCCTCCTCTCCCTATTGAATCAAAGGATACTGCAACAAGGCATTGGGAATTTGAAATGCCTTTCCCAGAACATGTCTCACTGTAAAACAGAACAGTTGTAGGTAAGCCACTCATTTAGTCAGTGGTGTGTTAGGAAATGTGGGAGAGTTAATGATCCTCACTAGAGCAGCTATGTGAACAAGCAACTCCAATTATAATCCACAAAGCACATTCTGGAGCCATTTCATAATCTTGTTTACTCCACACAGCTTGAGCTTGGGTTTCAAATAGTGCAACTCCACTTCCAAGAACATTACCTTTTTGTGAAGCACCAGATCATCCTTACCCTCATCCTCTGTGAATCTAGTGGTACTATGGTATTGGTTATATTGGCCATGGAGGTTTGAAGGAAATAGTTGGAAGAATCCATAACAGTAGATATTCAAAGGAAAAATTGGATAGACCAGTTTGCAATGGGGAGGAATGGACACAACCCCCAGAGATTATAAAATAGCTACATTTTTCACTACAGGAACATATGATCAGGCTGTGGCTAATCCAGTCCCCTAATAAAGATGTCTTCTTGAGATATCCTAGTTTCCACTAATCACCTGCAAGTACTCATGTGACAAACTTGTCAAACAGGCTAATGAAGTCAGCTAGTCTCATGTGGGATAGTATGAAACAGGCCTTTCAAGTCAGCTAGGCCCAATGCCAAGCTACAAGTTGTTGAGATAGTGAACTATTCTGCTCTTAATCGTTCATCCTTCCATTCCCACTCTATCTTTCTCATCTATTAAAACCTCACCTTACAAGCTTTAGGGTACTTGTTATGTATGGTTGATAGTTATTCCAGGTTACAATCTCCAGTTTGTGTCCCAGTGTTATTGCTGTCTATTACCCTCTGGTTGAAGATTGATCTGTTGTTTTTGGTGTGTGACTTATGTCTCATGTTTTTCACTATTGTTTTCTCGGGCTTTCACCAACCTGTCCATGTCTAGACTCATTTCATCAGTGTTTCTTGTTCTGAATTGATTGTTTCCCGGATTTCTTGATTGACTCATATGGATATTCTTCTTCATCCATTCAGACCCACTTTCATGGGTTCTCTAGTTGTCACTACTGAAACCGCTCTTCCTGATACACGCAATCAAACCACTGATTCTCATCACCTCTCTGCCCCGGCACCTGAGTTCAGTCCCTCCTGACTTCTCCTACCAGGTTGATCATCCTCCTCTCAAAATTCTGCGTCTTTGCTTATCTCTGATCTCAACTTGAAATTCTCTTAAATCAACACAAGTATCTTACGCAATTCAGTGGGAGTTTCAACAGGAACATCATGTAGTGTTTCTAGAATACTAGTGCGGGTTATGCACCAACTTCCTGCATCCGGGCAACTCTCCGCAGAAAACGTCACCTGGTTGCAGGAGGTGTGAGCCATTTTTCCAGTCCACTTACCGATGGTTTGCTTGTCTTGCCCTTTGAAGGCCTTACGTGTCGTTTGACGATGCTTTTCAGGCTTTCAGAATCCAGACTTATAATCCTTGGGTGGCAGTCTGCATTAGAGCAGATTATGACTCCAACAGTAATGGTGAGAACCGATAATGAAAGAGGAGTCTCAACAAGCGGTCGTTTTATATGCAAAGGCCGATCACCAAGAATGGAGAAGAGATAACAAGCAATTGTGGATGATGAAACTGAGAAAGAATGAAACAAGTGTGATCTAAACATGGAGCAGGTGAACCGGGCATTGGTTGGTATTCACTGCCCCCGTGAACCAGAAGTTACGTCTGGATGAGTTGTGGGTGCAACTCCGTCTTCCCATGGGGGTTCTTACCTCCAGTCGCGACGTTCCGTCTCTGCGGTTGCACGGGAATGGAAATGCCCAGGTTAGCTGGCACACGCTTCTGTATCGTGGGTTTTTTAGTCTGACAGTGGGAGGAGCTGGACTCAAGCTTACTGTCGCTTTTGTGCCCTCTGCTCCTCTCTAAATCTGATGCGGTGTGAAGCCGCTTCTTTGCTTCAGTCCAACAGAATTGTCGAGGGGAAAAGGTCAAAATTAGAGGTAAGGGAGAGCCTGTACATAGGTAGGAAGATTCCTGATGTGATAAGGTTTGTCGTTTACTCTAGAACGAGTCAGGGGTATTTTCAGGGCAAGGGAAGAGTGAACGGGTTATCTGTTATTTCAGGCTGTTGTTTATTCGATCAGGAAGGGAAATAATCAATAAATCCCTTAATGAATCTGGCAGCGAAACTGCGTTAAAATACAAGGCCCGTTTTCTTGCCCATCCCTCCCGACGCGTCACGTCTACGCAGCAGTATTGCAATTTAGCCATTGACTGTGAGAAGATATTATGACCAATCGCGCGACAAGTTTGGGACGGATCACCTCAGGGTGTATTTCGGAAAAAAAAGCATGGTTGGAAAAGCAAAGAAGAGATCGAAAGACATAGTGAAGAGAAAACAACTTGGGTTCGAGTCGTTGACCCCTATTCTAACCAAGGAGTTCAAAAAACAATTGCGAAAAACGAGGGACGCGAATTGTACAACTAATAAAATAATGGGGGCACCGGGCGAACCCATACAACAAACAAATGGCGGTTCGAGAGGTTAAGCGTCGCTCTTCTTCTTATCAGCGTCTTTCTTCAATAAAATGGTACCCGAGTTCGAAGACTGTGAGTCGGATAAAGATTGGTCGTTGTAATTGGTGGTCCCGTAGGGGGTAGTGCTCGTTCCCGAGTCGGCCTGCTGTTTGCGAACCTCGTTCTGGTTGTTCCATGTGTACTGACCGTTTGAGCCCGGAAAGCCGGAGCCAGCCCCACCCAAGGAGGGTAACTGGCTTGGGAAGCCAGCGCCACCGAAAGAGGGAAACTGGCTTGGGAAGCCAGCGCCACCGAATGAGGGAAACTGGCTTGGGAAGCCAGACCCACCAGAGGAAGGAAACTGGCTAGGGAAGCCAGCCCCACCAGAGGAAGGAAACTGGCCAGGAAAGCCAGCTCCACCGAAGGAGGGAAACTGGCTTGGGAAGCCAGCCCCGCCGAAGGAGGGAAACTGGCTAGGGAAGCCAGCCCCGCCGAAGGAGGGAAACTGGCTGGGGAAGCCGGCTCCACCGAAGGAGGAAAACTGGCTTGGGAAGCCAGCAGCGGCACCAGTACCGGTGCCAGGAAAGCCAGTTGCACTGGTGCCCGAAAGGCCAGTCGATGGAATTCCAGAGAATCCGACAGAGTTGCTCCCCCATGGGGTAGCAGTGTTCCCAAGACCGGCGGGAAGAGACCGCTGATGTATGGGAACATGGTTGAAGGGAAACTCGTCAATTAGGGCGGAGTGATTCAGCAGGCTGGTTGTAGAGGGCTTAGGAGCAAAAAATTACTAACCTCGACAATTGGTACAGCGGAGGTGGATTGCAAAAGGGCAACGGCAACGGCAACGGCAACAGCTAAGATAGATTGCATGGCGAGTGAGGTGCAGAAATCTCGAAGGGTGAAAGAAGGTGAATGTAAAATGTATGTATCTGGACTAGTGGTGTGGGGTGACGGAATGAGATGATCTTTCATCAGCGGAGTAATGATGCTGCCTATTTATACCAGTCATCATATATCCCTTGTGGTGTTTTCGCCTTGGTGGCATTCCGGTAATTATTAGGCTCGCTCTTAGTGCTGGCTCCAGCCTCCAACACTCTCGCGCGGCCTACGGAGCCTCGGCGCCCAGCTTCAAAGCGGGGGAGGTGATGGATTTCCAATCGACCGTGGACGATCAGCGAGTTCTTCGCTGAATCATTTTGACGCTCGCATCTTCATGGACCGTCAAAGAGATACAACAGCACGTCTGCCGTATTTCGACATCGTGAACACTCCACTAGAGAATGAGCCTGTTGACCTTCAGCACGCGTCATTGGAAAACGTCTCTTTAATTAAAGTCACTCCAACCAATCGCATAAAATTTGGTTTCTGATAATTAAGCGCCGGCCACATCATCACTATTGGGGAGCAGAGACACTCGCACGCATAGAGAAATGACGAATTGGTTCTGTCGAGAAACATTGGGTGGGTTCGGCTGCCAGGTGTAGCTGTATGTACAGTTCTGTAACTCCCCCCGGCCCGCGAAATGGGAGTTACAGGGGTTTACAGCGAGTTACAAAAGTTGGGTGTTTGGCAACTGCTTTAACTCCTCAAATGTAACTTCCACAGAAATCACACCTGTTAACACCAGCCCAAGTTCTTCAAAAATCAAATCTTTTGATTTTCTCTAATTCTGTTCTTCCTTTCAACAGTACTTTTCCTTTCAGAAGCTTTCAGAATGTTCCCAACATACAGACACCTTGTGCCCCTTGTATCCTTTCATGTCAATATCTTTTAGCCCCAAAACATCCCCTGTCTATGGTCCTTGGCAAAACCATTTTGGCATCTACACGTAATACTTGTCCTGGTCAGACATTGTGGTGCAAGAAAGTGTACAGCACAAAATATCTGTCACAATCTTGCTCTGCTCTGGGAATTATTCAAAACTCTTGTCTGCTATATCCAAGCTCCGCTCCTAGAACTAATAAACTACTCTGCAAAGCTTCCTAGACACAACTCTGCAACAATTCTCTGGAAAACAACCCCTGAATTCCCTTTTATCTTTTTTTCATGCTATAATTCTGCTTGTTAAGAATTTCCTAACTTCCTCTGAGACAAGATTTGATAAGATCCAATCAGATAAGATACCCCTTGATATAAAGTGATACAATCACCTCCCCACAACTTAGACAAAACCACAGCTTTATATATAAAACCCCAAACCAGACTTAGAGAAAATAAAAGAAAATCAACAAAGGACTCCCTCTGCACTACCTTTCCCCACCTATATTGCACCTCTGAAATTGACTTTGAGTGATCCCAGCTATGATTCAACTAGCCCCAATCTGTCCACATGCATGAGTTATGGCTTTACTTTCAATGTTCATTAGTATTACTAGTCAATCTACCCCCATATGCCTGCTTGGATGATCCCTGTCAATACTCCATGGAAAATCCCCTTTGACCACTGCATACTGAATCCTTCATGTTCTTTCCCTATATTTCAAACAAGCACATACACTATCTTCAGCTCTCCTACATGCCCTATAGTTGGTCTTTGAACAACATACTTGATAGTCTGCCAATTGCTTGCCTTGGCCATATGGGCATCCACACCTATATAGATACAATTCCAATGTTGATATTCTGATTCCATAAGTTGCAGAACATGGCTAGCTCTCCCTTCCCACACCACACTATGCAAGAGTCAGGCTCAGCTTTTATTTGTGCTGAAAGTCCCCCATTGACCCACTGCTGAGCCTCACCACTCCCCTGATTCACTGCTGAGCCAAAACTATTCATGTCTATAAATAGCCACCACAACATGACATGGCTTCCTTCCCCCCTGCTTTTTATAGTATTCAAGAAGAATTTTTCCATCCCTGTCTCAATTCTCTCCCACAAGTGAATTCTTTTTTTTTATCATCTCAAAAAAAATACCTACCTCTTCTACCTGTCCCAGCTCTCACAAAGAGCCCTTTTGAATTCCCTGAATCCCCTGATACACCAAATAACCATATAAAAGAATAATTTTTCCCCCTGAAAACCTGAACCCCCCCTCCCTGTCCACAAATCCATTAAATTAGAAGTCTCCTAATATACCCCAACCCCCTCATCCACCATTTCCATCTTTCACCAAAAAAACACCAATAGTAGAAGACAATCAACTTCTGTAGGGCCTTCCACACATCCCCCAGAACCTCTCTGGCAAACCACTTGCAGAAAGCTTGCTTCTCATAATTTTATTTTCTCCCAGGCCAATGGCCCAAGCAACAATAAATCCTACTTGGAAGCAATCAAAGGAGACTCCCAGCTAGCCTGCCTTTTGAAGGAGGTGGCCCAGATGAGTACAACTCTTCAAAATTTTGACTTACAGATGCAGTCCTTGGAATCCCTTGCCAATAAGGTAAGGAAAATCCACTCCCTTGTTGGAAGGCCTATCCTTTCCAACAAACCAGCCCCCAAATAGCTGTCAACCCCCCCCCCCCCACCCAACCATGCCACCTCCTCTGGTAGCTATTGCAGCTATTCCTTCCACTTTTGGCCCACCTCTGGACCATGCCAATTAGTTCAACTCCATCAAGGAATAACAGAGCTGCTTGGAAACCCTCAAGATACCATATCTATGGTTCTTGAGAGAGACTTCCCAGATGGACACCTTCCTTTGCACCACCAGGCTGTATCTCTGCTCCTGGGGCTCCCACTTCCGGCTGGAATCCTCCATGATTTTTTGGCTATCTGGCCACTTTGGCTGGAAAACAGTGTGGTGGGACAAAATCTTGCCTATAGCCATCAGAATAAATTTTCTATTATGATGACAGATCCAAAACAAAAAAAAACCTTAAAAGCAGATTCTACACCAAATATCACCTATAATAACTCAGTTAAAGTACCCCCCCTCTCTCTCTCAGATTAGAAGATAAAGCTCAAATCAACCCTGGCCTACCCACCACCCAACCAGGTTTTGCAGATCAGTGAAAGGTATTGACATACTCTGGAATACCTTAAATACATACCACATACAGAAGTAATATATGCAAGGCACTGCATGCAGAACAAAACAAAATCCTACAGCAGTAAATAAAATTAATATAGCCAAGACACTGCATGCAAAACCAAGCAAAACCCAGCAGTAGCAGTCAGAAGTAATACATGCAATACACTGCATGCAGGACCAAACAAACTAACTTCTGCAGAAGTATACACCACAGAAATCTGCATGTCACTGGCTAGCAAGTGCCAGCAAAGAGCTCTTGCCCAATGTATGGCCAAGCTCAGGTCAAAATTTATCAACACTCCAATGCACAGTCAATGACTGTGCAAAATGCACAGTGACTGGGCACAATGCACAGTGACTGTGCACAATGCACAGTGACTGTGCACAATGCACAGTGACTGTGCACAATGCACAGTGACTGTGCACAATGCACAGTGACTGTGAGCAATGCTTAGTGACTGTGCACAATGCACAGCAACTGTTCATAATGCACAGCAACTGTTCACAATGCACAGCAACTGTTCACAATGCACAGCAACTGAGTACAATGCACAGCAACTGTGCAAAATGCACAGCAACTGTGCAAAATGCACAGCAACTGTGCAAAATGCACAGCAACTGTGCAAAATGCACAGCAACTGTGCACAATGCACAGCAACTGTGCAAAATGCACAGCAACTGTGCACAATGCACAGCAACTGTGCATAATGCACAGCAACTGTGCACAATGCACAGCAACTGTGCATAATGCACAGCAACTGTGCACAATGCACAGCAACTGTGCATAATGCACAGCAACTGTGCATACTGCACAGCAACTGTGCATACTGCACAGCAGCTGTGCATAATGCACAGCAAATCTTCACAACAAATGTGAAAAATGCACAGCAAATGTGCACAATGCACAGCAAATGTGCACAATGCACAGCAAATGTGCAAAGTGCACAGCAACTGTGCAAAATGCATAGCAATTTTGCACAATGCACAGCAACTGTTTGAAATGCATAGCAACTTTGCACAATGCACAGCAACTTTGCAAAATGCACAGCAACTCTGCACAATGCACAGAAACAGTGCACAATGCACAGAAACGGTGCACAATGCACAGAAACAGTGCACAATGCACAGAAACTGTGCACAATGCACAGAAACTGTGCACAATGCACAGAAACTGTGCACAATGCACAGAAACTGTGCACAATGCACAGAAACTGTGCACAATGCACAGAAACTGTGCACAATGCACAGAAACTGTGCACAATGCACAGAAACCGTGCACAATGCACAGAAACCGTGCACAATGCACAGAAACTGAGCACAATGCACAGAAATTGTGCACAATGCACAGAAATTGTGCACAATGCACAGAAACCTGCACAATGCACAGAAACTGTGCACAATGCACAGAAACGTGCACAATGCACAGAAACTGTGAACAATGCACAGAAACTGTGCACAATACACAGAAACTGTGCACAATACACAGAAACTGTGCACAATGCACAGAAACTGTGCACAATGCGTAGAAACTGCACACAATGTGTCAGCTTGCTACTATGTACAGAGCAACCTGTCAGAGCAACAAAAAACTGTAAAAATAAGAATGTCTAAAATTATCAAAAGAAGGAGTGAGAAATCTATAAATATTATTAAAGAAATGGATTCCTCACCCAAAATTAGATAGGGACACTCACTGAACCCAACCTTGAAATCCAAGTCCTTATATTTTAAAAAAATAATAAAAAAGAAAAGTACTACAAATTACAACACCAGTATGGCACCTTTTTTCCATTCTAACATTTCCCATGTGTTGTCATGTATAGGGTTCACGCCTAAAAATCACTCAGAATTGAGGTGTTGTGCATATTTTAGGAGTTACACGTGGAAATGTGTCATTTCACAATTCCCGCGTGCAGCCCCGCATCATTACATATCCCTACATACTTGTAGTAGCAGATTCCTGCTTACTAGAGACCCGCAAGCAGCTAATTCTGCCACACACGCAGTGGATCCTACCCGGTGCACATCTGTACTGACTGATCCCCGCCTCTGGATCTGTTGTGACCAATCTGACAACCAGGTACCGCTCAGAAGGCTACAACCTAGTTAGATTAGCCTGGAATATGTAACAAGTTGACATATGCATTAGTAATAGTCTGAAAATATCAAAACTTAAATAAAATTAATAAAAATTAAGTTTAGAACATTTTTTAATAATAAATCAAAGATCAAGGATTACCACGTAAATCACTGACTCTGATCCTTGAAGACCACAAAACACTACAAGGAGTGTTCATAAAAATTATTAAAAATTATCTACGTGATCAGCAGATGATGGAAAATCAGTAAAGATCCACATCTGCCCGCTTTAAAGAAATACCAATAGTACAAATGAAGGATGAGTACAGAATGATCAAATTTACTCCATAACAGATTGACAGATCCTGTGGCTAAAATAGTAAAGAAATCCAGAAGATCTTAGGTCAGCTGATTGACAGCACCAAGTGGATGTGTCAATCCTGCTCTGACTGGCTTGCAAGCCTCAACCCATGAGCAGAACCCTCTCTACGTGCCCTGAGAAGCTCAAAATCACCCCAAAAAGGTATTTATACAGACCTCTTTGGATCCATTATTCCAGAATCAGTTTTAACAAGAATTATTATTATCAATCAGACACCATGTCATTGTTAGTCAAGTGCTTACAAAGAATCTAAGCAAGTGATTTATGAACAAGTCTGTAGTATTATTATCTATTTCTTAAACCAATCAACCCTTGAAGTTTAGTCAAGCACTCCACCCCATCTGCTCTGAAACCCTTCCTATTATTGCAGGATTTTAGTGGTGAAGTGCTCTGAGTGAGTCTTTCCCTTCCTGTCTTGGCCATTGCGCTGTTATGCCCAGCCATTAGTGGAATAAGAACTTTCTAAGGCACCCATCTTCATTCCAAGGTTCTTAAACTGCCTAAGGAGGCCCCTTGAAGAGAGGTTGCTTGTCTGCAAAGATCCCCAGTAGTATAATACTCTGGCCCCTCTTTTATATACATATTGAAAACCTTTTATTACCAAACCAATTAAACATTGCAACTGCTCTTATTATATTATTTATTTGAGCCTCTAAGCGTTTATTTTTGGAATAATAATTATTATTATTCCAGTACTTTTATAACTCTCTGTAGCTAAAGGACTGCAAGGTTTCTTCTATCAGAGAGCTGACAAAATTAATAGAAACTGTGCACAATGCACAGAAACTGTGAAAAATGCACAGAAACTGTGAGCAAAGCACAGAAACTGTGCACAATGCACAGAAACTGTGCGCAATGCAAAGAAACTGTGCAAAATGCACAGCAACTGTGCCAAATGCACAGCAACTGTTCAGAATGCACAGAAGCTGTGTAGAATGCAGAGCAACTGTGCAGAATGCACAGCAACTGTGCAGAATGCACAGCAACTGTGCAGAATGCACAGCAACTAGGCACAATGCCCAGCAACTGTGCACAATGCACAAAAAAAGTGCACATTGCACAGCAACAGTGCACAATGCACAGCAAAAGTGCACATTGCACAGCAACAGTGCACATTGCACAGCAACAGTGCACATTGCACAGCAACAGTGCACATTGCACAGCAACAGTGCACATTGCACAGAAAAAGTGCACAATATTTATCCAAGATCCAATGCACAATGCACAGTGACAGTGAAAAATTCACAGTGACAGTGAACAATGCACAGTGACAGTGAACAATGCACAGTGGCAGTGCACAATATTTGTCCAACCTCCAATGCACAGTTGCAGTGCACTGTGTGCAGTTCCTGTGCATTGTGCACAGTTGCTGTGCATTTTACACTTTTACTGTGCATTGTGTACTGTTGATGTGCATTGTGCACTGTTGCTGTGCATTTTGCACAGTTGCTGTCTATTGTGCACAGTTGCTGTCCAGTTTGCACTGTTGTTGTGCATTGTGCACATTTGCTTTGCATTGTGCACAGTTCCGTGTATTGTGCACAGTTGTTGTGCATTGTGGACAGTTGCTGTGCAGTGTCAACAGTTGCTGTGCATTTTGAACAGTCACTGTGGATTGTGAAGAGTTGCTGTGCATTGTGCATAGTCACTTTGAATTTTTAACAGTCACTTTGATTTTGCACAGTTGCCGTGCAATGTGCACAGTTGCCATGAATGGTGCATTGTGCACCATTGCTTTGCATTGTGCATGGTGCATTGTGGACAGTCACTGTGCATTGTGCACAGTTGCTGTGTATTGTGGAAAGCATTTGTGCATTGTGGACAGTTGGTCTGCATTGCCAACAGTTGCTGTGCATTTTGAACAATATCTGTGGATTTTGAACAGTTGTTTTGCATTTTTAAGAGTTGCTGTCCATTTTGCAAAGTCACTTTGCATTTTGAACAGTCACTTTGCATTTTGCACAGTTGCTGTGCATTGTGCACAGTCTCCATGCACTGTGCATTGTGCGCAGTTGCTGTGCATTGTGCATGGTGCATTGTGCACAGTAACTGTGCATTGTGCCCACCCACTGTGCATTTTGCCCATTCACTGTGGATTGTGCACAGTCACCCTGAATTGTGCACAGTCACTGTGCATAGTGCTTTGTGCACAGTCACTCTGGATTGTGCACAGTCACTCTGAATTGTGCACAGTTGCTATGAATTGTGCATTGTGCACAGTTGCTGTGGGTTGTGCATTGTGCACAGTTGCTGTTCATTCTGCATTGTGCACAGTTTCTGTGCATTGTGCATTGTGCATTTTTCACAGTCACTTTGCATTGTGCACAGCCATTGTGAACCAAAAACATGATTAAGAATGAAAATGCCTTCAACTAGAGATTGGACTGAGCTTCAACCAGAGCTTTCTTGATAGCACTTGCTAGCAAGTGCCATCACTTTTTTACCCTCCTGATGGAGAGTTAACACCCCTCCCAAATGGATGATGGAGGGTTGAAAACCCTCCAGAATGGATGATGGAGGGTTGAAAACCCTCCAGAATGGATGATGGAGGGTTGAAAACCCTCCAGAATGGATGATGGAGGGTTGAAAACCCTCCAGAATGGATGATGGAGGGTTGAAAACCCTCCAGAATGGATGATGGAGGGTTGAAAACCCTCCAGAATGGATGATGGAGGGTTGAAAACCCTCCAGAATGGATGATGGAGGGTTGAAAACCCTCCAGAATGGATGATGGAGGGTTGAAAACCCTCCAGAATGGATGATGGAGGGTTGAAAACCCTCCAGAATGGATGATGGAGGGTTGAAAACCCTCCAGAATGGATGATGGAGGGTTGAAAACCCTCCAGAATGGATGATGGAGGGTTGAAAACCCTCCAGAATGGATGATGGAGGGTTGAAAACCCTCCAGAATGGATGATGGAGGGTTGAAAACCCTCCAGAATGGATGATGGAGGGTTGAAAACCCTCCAGAATGGATGATGGAGGGTTGAAAACCCTCCAGAATGGATGATGGAGGGTTGAAAACCCTCCAGAATGGATGATGGAGGGTTGAAAACCCTCCAGAATGGATGATGGAGGGTTGAAAACCCTCCAGAATGGATGATGGAGGGTTGAAAACCCTCCAGAATGGATGATGGAGGGTTGAAAACCCTCCAGAATGGATGATGGAGGGTTGAAAACCCTCCAGAATGGATGATGGAGGGTTGAAAACCCTCCAGAATGGATGATGGAGGGTTGAAAACCCTCCAGAATGGATGATGGAGGGTTGAAAACCCTCCAGAATGGATGATGGAGGGTTGAAAACCCTCCAGAATGGATGATGGAGGGTTGAAAACCCTCCAGAATGGATGATGGAGGGTTGAAAACCCTCCAGAATGGATGATGGAGGGTTGAAAACCCTCCAGAATGGATGATGGAGGGTTGAAAACCCTCCAGAATGGATGATGGAGGGTTGAAAACCCTCCAGAATGGATGATGGAGGGTTGAAAACCCTCCAGAATGGATGATGGAGGGTTGAAAACCCTCCAGAATGGATGATGGAGGGTTGAAAACCCTCCAGAATGGATGATGGAGGGTTGAAAACCCTCCAGAATGGATGATGGAGGGTTGAAAACCCTCCAGAATGGATGATGGAGGGTTGAAAACCCTCCAGAATGGATGATGGAGGGTTGAAAACCCTCCAGAATGGATGATGGAGGGTTGAAAACCCTCCAGAATGGATGATGGAGGGTTGAAAACCCTCCAGAATGGATGATGGAGGGTTGAAAACCCTCCAGAATGGATGATGGAGGGTTGAAAACCCTCCAGAATGGATGATGGAGGGTTGAAAACCCTCCAGAATGGATGATGGAGGGTTGAAAACCCTCCAGAATGGATGATGGAGGGTTGAAAACCCTCCAGAATGGATGATGGAGGGTTGAAAACCCTCCAGAATGGATGATGGAGGGTTGAAAACCCTCCAGAATGGATGATGGAGGGTTGAAAACCCTCCAGAATGGATGATGGAGGGTTGAAAACCCTCCAGAATGGATGATGGAGGGTTGAAAACCCTCCAGAATGGATGATGGAGGGTTGAAAACCCTCCAGAATGGATGATGGAGGGTTGAAAACCCTCCAGAATGGATGATGGAGGGTTGAAAACCCTCCAGAATGGATGATGGAGGGTTGAAAACCCTCCAGAATGGATGATGGAGGGTTGAAAACCCTCCAGAATGGATGATGGAGGGTTGAAAACCCTCCAGAATGGATGATGGAGGGTTGAAAACCCTCCAGAATGGATGATGGAGGGTTGAAAACCCTCCAGAATGGATGATGGAGGGTTGAAAACCCTCCAGAATGGATGATGGAGGGTTGAAAACCCTCCAGAATGGATGATGGAGGGTTGAAAACCCTCCAGAATGGATGATGGAGGGTTGAAAACCCTCCAGAATGGATGATGGAGGGTTGAAAACCCTCCAGAATGGATGATGGAGGGTTGAAAACCCTCCAGAATGGATGATGGAGGGTTGAAAACCCTCCAGAATGGATGATGGAGGGTTGAAAACCCTCCAGAATGGATGATGGAGGGTTGAAAACCCTCCAGAATGGATGATGGAGGGTTGAAAACCCTCCAGAATGGATGATGGAGGGTTGAAAACCCTCCAGAATGGATGATGGAGGGTTGAAAACCCTCCAGAATGGATGATGGAGGGTTGAAAACCCTCCAGAATGGATGATGGAGGGTTGAAAACCCTCCAGAATGGATGATGGAGGGTTGAAAACCCTCCAGAATGGATGATGGAGGGTTGAAAACCCTCCAGAATGGATGATGGAGGGTTAAAACCTCTCCAGAATGGATGATGGAGGCTCAAAACTGTTAAGTTTTGTCCATGCTTACTCCCTGTGATCAGGCTTGTGGGCACTCCGGTGCTGAAGACACTTCAATTGAAGTCACCTGTTCCTGTGTTTCTTTCTCACTTGTTACTCTTGTTTCATTTGTCCTTTTGTCTTATTTTCAACTCAACTCAGTTCGGTTGCTGCTCCTTTTTGTCATTGCTCCTCTTCCCTTCTTTCTCATTCCTTGCCTTCTCTTATGACCATTGAATAACCTGTTGTCTTGTCCTTGTGTCTGGTGAGATTTTCTTGGCTAGACTTCTCTTCTTCAGATTTTTCTTGTGTGGTAAATTCTTTTTTTGTTCAGACTTCACTGTTCCATCTGCCTCATATCTTGCCATCCTCTGCTGCTTGACTCTTTTCCTCAACCTCCATTGCCTGTCATCCTCAATTTTGTATGACCATGCCAAATGTTTGTTCATTTCCATCTCTCTTGTCGTCTCATTGTTTTGTGTTGATCATGGTTCTTCTCTCAGTTTCCAGTTTTGCATTCAATCAATTTATCAATTTAACACGGTTAAAAGCAAAAGGACAGCTCTCTTGCAATCCAATCTCAAACCCCAAAATAATCAAACTGTGAAACTGGAAAATGGGGGCTACTTTGATCTTGGAAGGATTCAGGCAGGCAATGCTCAAGTCTGCTCTTGACACCATCCCCAGACTCAGCAATGACAACTATGGCATATGGAAAGACAAGATGGATGCCATCCTGGATGTTTGCGGATGACCTGCCCTTATCAACAATGACAGTTCAACACTGCACAGCAACCTCAACAACAAAATCAAACTTATCATCATCTCCAGACTGCAAGCGTCAACTCACAACAACATTGTCACTCCTCACAATAAGAATTTGGCTAAACTCCTATGGAAGGCAATTATCAACAAATACGCTTTGTTGCAAGCATCAAATAGAGCTAGAGTCTTCAACAATTTCTTGTACCTGCAATTCATCTCTGAAAAGATTGAAGACTTCATTACCAAAGCAAAATTTAGCCTGAAGAAACTTTCTGAAGTTGGAATCATACTCCCAAATGACATTCTGGCTTACCATCTCCTCTTTATGTTTCCAAAATCCATGAATGATTTCAAAGGCCAAATTATTCACATGGAAAAAGAGCTTATGGTTGAGTATGTCCTCAACCATCTCACACAGCTGAACAATGAATCCCAAGCCCAAAATTCCCAGGACAATCAACAGTTGATGACAGAAGTTGCTCTTGCCAATACCAGACATCCTGAACCAAATCAGGCCAAAAAGCATGGAGAATGAAAGAAATGCATGGAGGGATACCACAATCCTAAGGTAGAAAATAACCACTCTGCCAACAACTGCTGACACTCACACCCAGAAGTTGCACCTGACTGGTGGAAAGATGATCAAGCCAAATGGAAATCCCAGAAGAATCAAGTCAAAACAAACCTGGTGGCTCACTACCTAGATCTCCTCTTGGTGTTGATTGATCACGGAAATCCAAATTCAAAGTTAATATTAGATAGCAGGGCTTCTATACACATGATCAATGAAAGCCAATACTTCAAGGAGATGTTGTCTTGCAAAGATAAAAATTTAAAAACAGGGAAGAAGGGGGCTGAACTGGAGATAAAAACTTGGGGCACAGCAGTATTCATCTGGGGAAACTTCAAGCTTGAACTTTCAAATGTGTTCTATGTACCTACTCTGACAATCAACTTGCTGAGCCCAGGTTCACTCAATCAAGCTGTTTGTACTCTACAATCCAGCAGGAATCACTTTGAGGTTTCAAAGGGCGGTCTCAAGATGTTTGGACAGACCATTGTGAATAATTTGTACTCCCTTGTCAGCTTGCTACTATTGCAGAGCAAGCCGCAAAAGTAACAGAAATACCATAAAAATAATAATAATAAAATGAACCTAAAAAGGAGTAGGAAAGCCATGCATATTATTGCAAAAATGGATTCTTCACCCAAAATTAGGTAGGGTCACTCACTGACCCCACCCTTGAAATCCAACTCGTTACATTTTTAAATAATTAAGGAAAGAAATACCAAAATAACACAGCACCACTATTGAACTTTTTGGCCAATTAAATTTTTCACATGTATTGTCACGTATAAGTTTCACCCCTAAAATTCAGTCATAATTGAGGTGTTGTGTATATTTTAGGAGTTAAAGATGGAAATGTGTTCTGTCACAATTCCTGTATGCAGCCGCGGCAGCTAAAACACCTGCGCGCGGCTGAGCTACTGCACTGTCACCCTTTCAAAGCCATGTAAGCAGCCCCGGGCCTCTGACAAGTACGCAGACACGGGACTACGGGTTGACAAAGTGACAGGCAGCCTGAGAAACCTAGGTACCGTGTAAACATGCTACAACCTACACAGGAACATTCTAAATATCTAATAAATGTTCCTGTGGATAGTAGATAGTCTAAAAATACATAAACCTATATAAAAATACCTAAATATCCTTTATACGTATTTTTTATTAAATATAATTCAAAGTACCAAAAAAATCGAAAATAAGATAATGACTACTTCTAAAAATATATTAAAATACTTTAATATACTATTATGAGATTTTATGGACATAAATATTATCTTGAAATACTAAGAAAACTTATTATGTAAAAATACTACATGAATACCCATGACTTATATTTTTAAGTAATTACTTTAGTAAATAAACTGAAATTCCAAAATAAGGAGTAAAATCAATATCACAATTTTACTCCAATCAGTTAATACATAACAAGAACCCACTGGACATCAGATTACCCGTAGGAATTTCTATTAAAAGAGTTATTAACATAATGGGAACATTTACTAAGGATAACTAATTAATAATAAATAATATGGACAGATTAGTGTTATTCACACGTCCAAAACATCAATTAAAAGGTAGAATAATTCCCATATAATGTAAAATTAGATATTACCCATGTTATAGCACCTAGAACACGCGACAGGCTACCACTTGCTACCCTGCTAGCCTTAGTGTACGTCCCTTTGAGCCCCTGTATCCCTCAGAAGGACAATATTGGGACTCAAAGAGCTATAAATAAGGAGCTCTTTTGAGTATATTGATACCTAGAGACCCAGTTATATTTACATCCAGAAACTGTTCCAAGGTAACCAAATAATTATAAGAGATAATTAAGTTATTTATGGCTTAAGTCTGATTAATAATATCCCTACCCAACCCTTTTTATCAATCTGAACTACTGAACAACCTTTTAACCCCAGTAACAGGTTTAACCCATCATTGCACATCCCAAACAGGTAATCAAAGGATTAAATAACATACCAGTGAGTCTTATTATCCTTTTTTCTGTTGTGGCAGCTTGGTTAAAAAGCCCTGCCACTCCACCGTGTATTTTATATACATATTATCTTTGGCCAATAAATCCTTTAAGAATATAAATTAGAGGTTCCAAATTAACCAGGTCTACATGTTTTCAAAGTGAATTTCCTGAAGAGAGGTGTTTAAGATCCCCAATATAATTGTTGCCCCTCTATTAAAATATTCAATAATCAATTTATTTATATTTATTCATAACAATAAACCATATCCAAACCAATTAACCTTGCAATAAGCTTTATCCAAATATTTTACAGATTTTTGCTGAATTTATTGAATGTATATTTATTATTTATTCTATCACCTCTGGTAGCTAAAAGATAGCAAGGATCTTGACATCCAGGAGGCTGACAATTGGGGGTCTGGCCAGGAAATATTCCATTTTATTATATTTAATACCTTGGACCAGACATTTCACGTAAAATTAAATCAAAGATAAATTTATCTGACTTTTTAACCGTGATTTATCATTAAATTCTTTTGAAGTAGAGTTAAAAACCAATGCAGAATTAATGATCTATTATTCAAATCTTTCAAAGATAAGAAAAGAAGAATATATTAAAAATTTCAAACCAACTGGTTGGGAAGCTTTAACTAAAGCTGAGCAACCTAATATCTCTTCTGCACTTAAAAACTTACATAAAATCCTTGAACAAGAAGATTTTGAGAGGCGTATCAACTTCCAGGCCCTATTAAGGAAATATAAAGCTTGGAAGAAATACCGTATAAATTAATTTTGAAAATATAAAATGAACCCTCCTATACCAGAAACCACCACCACCAAAACTGATTTATTGGATCAAAAAGTCCCAGATATCTCTGGAAGCCCTGAAAATATTGATTCAATGGGTGAAGACCTCATTGATACACACCAAGACCCCGTAGGATTACCTATTAAGGACCAATTTAATCCCAATAAAGTCCTGGTACCTTTGAATATCAACTTAAACGTAACACAAGAGCCTCAGGGAAAATTCCCTCCTATAGATTCTTGCCAGGAGCCCCCAGTAACCATGAGACCACCAATAATGAAAGCCATGAGGGTACTGGAACCAGTGAATCAAATTTTGGTGGACAAGGAACAGCCCCAAGTACTGCTTCCCTCCCCCAACCTAGAGCCTGAGAAGGTAGTAGAATTAAGCCCCCCTCCATTACAAGAAGATTCCCTGCAGCCAACCCAGCAGAATATGGTCAAGGAAGCCAGGATCAAAAACTTAGTCAGAGAGCACGTGAAATATTGGGAAGAGTTCAAAAAAGCCCAAGCCAAGGAGGACATGGTATCTATGAAAAAGATAATCTCCCAGGAAAAAGCTAGCCAGATAGCTCTTCAGAAAATGATTCCAAGGAAAGAGGTAGAATCCTACGTAGAAAAGTGGGATCTTTGGGATAAATTAGCCCAACTGAAAGGCAAAGGATCAGGAAAGAAGAGATCTCCTTCCCATCCAAAGCCAAAGGGAAAGAATGATTGATATCAGATAATATCCTTAGCTCAAAAGTGGAAAAATGTGTACAACAATTAGCCTCTAATTCTGAACCCAGTAACTTGTCTAAACCAATGTCTGATTTAATTACTTCCTTTTCTATTGATATGCGCCATAATCTCAAGATTTTTTGTGAAAATTTGGACGGTGTTTACACCCAAATGGATGAGTTAACCTCAGTAGTGGCCAAATTAATTAATAAACAAACAAAAACTGTAAAAATGGAAGATATTAAAGAGCATACAGAACAGTTATTGAGAACAATTAATCAAGGTAAAATTAGACAGACTCAAACAATTGATAATATGTTATAAGTTATCCAAGAAGATTTTATGATTTCTTGTCAACCTTTATAAGAAGAATTGGTAAACACTACTAGAAGCTCAATTCTGTCCCTTAGTGAGAAATTAGATCAGCTTAATAATAAAGTGGGCCTGAAACTTAATCTGATCAATAATGATCTTAGAGACTTAAAAGTCCATCAAAAGAACCCCTTGGGGAGTACCACAGAGGAACCAAAACCTCCCAGACAAACAACTACTCCTTATGCACCACCCTTACTAGGAATGCATAGGAGTGAAACATTCAGGCCTAGTCCTACCCCTGAAATGGAAAAAGCCGTCAAAAGTTTACCCCAAACTTCTGAATGGCCTAAGCTCTCCGTTGAAGGATAATATAATCATATAAATTTCATTCAATTTATTGAATACACCATTAACTCTTATGACCAACCTGAAGCTATAGCTGTAGTCAGATTTCCCAGACTATTTGAAGGAGTAGCTTTAGACTGGTTTATTAGTAAAAGAGAGGAAGTGGGTTCCTTACCATGGATTTCTTGGAAACTTCTAATTAAAGAAAAATTTGGTTCTAGAATGTGGAAAAGAAAAATGATGAAAAATTTCTAAAATTCCTCATTTGATCCCTCCAAGGATAAGCCTCACAAATGGTGCTTGGAACAGAAGATAAGACTAGATTTCTTCTATCCAGACACTGAAACAGAGGAAGTAAATGAAAGACTACTTAACTTGTGTCCTTGAAATCTTAACCATAGTGTCAGAGGCAGGATGAGTATGGATGCTGACTTACCAACTCTAATCAATGTGTTAGAAGAAGTCATAGACATGAATGGGTTAGACAAGAAGTTTCCTTCTAGACCTAAAGAGAACTTCAAGATTAACAAAACTAGATAACAACCCCCTCTGATAAATATCTCTCACAATAAGAAACCTAAAAAGAACAGGGAAAAAGAGAGAATGCCTGGAACTTGTTGGAATTTTAACAAGACAGGGCATATGAGACAAGACTGCCCATTACCAAAAAGAAAGATAGCAGTCTTGGAAGGAGAGCAGGAGGTTGGAGGGAATCATAACTATTAAGATATAGCTGATACTGAACAATCCTTTTCTGAATGTGAATTGATCCTGACCAACCCTGTTAATGTTCTAGAAGGAGATATAGGCACTTCTATAGAAATGAATAAAATCCATGGGGACTCTAGTTTTCCCCAACAATGGGATCCTACCATAATTCCTAGACATACCATGGATTTTAAACCATCAACTGTTAAACCTATGAGTGGTACAAGTTATACTACTGGTCAAACTTGCTATAAAGACAGACCTATAAGGTTATTACTGGATATTGGAGCTTTCTGCTCATGTGTCTGTACTGAATTCTTAAACAAATGGGATCCCAATTGGAAAGAACACCTTCTGCCCGTCCCAAAAGCCAAGTTTAGCTCTTGCAACTCTACCATGAATGCTATTGGAGTATGGACTGCTCCTATTATATTAACCCATACTAAAGGATCTTTGAGAATACAAGTGGAATTTTTGGTATTGCTCAACGGATCATGTGACTACCTGATAATAGGTAATGATGCTTTATGTCTATATGGTATAGATGTTTTCCAGAGTAAATGGAGATACTTTACAGTGGGTGGCAATTGGGAAAAGAAGTTGAAGATATGCACCATCCAATCTTACTTCCCCTATTCCACTTATCAAAAGCATCCAGAAGAATTTAATCAAGAATACTTCTCTTAAGAAACTCTAAATATGAAACTTTCTGAGGAACAGAAGAAAGATATATTGACAGTCTGCTTTGAGAACCAAAATGATTTTTGTACTAATGATCAACCCATTGGTGATATCAAAGGACATGACATGGTATTAACATTGACTATTAAGACTCCTTATCCTCCAAAATTAAGAAGGCAAGCTTATCCCTCTAGTCCTAAGTATAGAATAGCTCTTGAGGAACATATCCAAGAACTGATAGACTTACAAGTATTAAGGAAAGTAGGGCAAATGAGCAGGTAGATGTGACCACACCTTTAATCATAGATTGGCATAATGACAATTCAAGAATGGCAGGAGACTTCAGAATGCTCAATAATTATACTCAGGAAGATTATTATCCTATGCCCCGGATTGATCATGCTATACATAACCTGTCCAAGGCCAAATATATCACTACTATGGATATGCTTAAAGGTTTCCACCAGATACGTATAAGCCCTGAAAGTAGAAATTTCATGAGGATAATCTGTCATTTGGGAATATATGAATATCTTAGGATGCCCTTTGGTATAAAGAATGCTCCATCACACTTCCAGAGAACAGTGGATACAGTTCTAGGTACTTACATGAGACAAGGGTGGATGATGGTATATATAGATGATGTTATCATATATTCTGATTATTGGGATACTCATATAAAACAAGTAGGATTAGTACTCCAAAAAATCTCCAAAGCAGGATTAAAAGTATCCATGAAGAAATGGAACTTTGGATATGGAGAATTGAAAGCTCTAGGGCATATAGTCTCTGGTCTAACTCTAGATGCTGATAAAAATAAGATAGCTGCTGTCATGAACAGACCCATGCCTCAAAATAAAACAGAGTTACTTTCTTTCATTAGTTTTTGCAGTTACTACAGACAGTACATCCCAAAGTTTTCTATGCTAACTAAAAGTCTGTATGAAATATGTAACAATATTACTCTCTTTGAAATGACACATGAGAGATTGAAAAACTATGAGGAACTAAAAAAAGCTATGACCTCTACTCCTCTAATCATTCAACCAGATTACTCTAAACCCTTTAAGCTTTACATTGGCTCTTGTATGGAAGGGTTAGGAGCTTCTCTACATCAAGAAAGAATATAAGAAGACAAACCAGTGGAGAAACCAGTAATCTTCCCTCTAGACAGATCAAATATACAGAAAAGAGATATGGAGCCATTCAGATGGAATGCTTGGCTCTATTATGGGATTTAAAAAAGCTACACTATTACTTAGAAGGCACCACTTTCCAAGTGATCACGGACTGTAACGCTGTAAGAACTCTCATGAACATTAAGACCCCCAGCAGACATATGCTCAGATGGCAAATTGCTATACAACAGTATAGAGGACAGATGACTATAGTGCATAAAGCTGGAGCTAAGCACCAGAATGCTGATATTCTAAGTAGGAATGCTTTGCCTAATGAATCTAGCAAACCGGCATATGACCCTGATGATAAAGATATGTTTCCTATCTTGAACATAAATCTTTTTGCATTAGATGCTTTAATCATGGGGATCCACTTATGTAGATTGGATACTGCATTCTTCAATCTAGTGAGGGACAACTACTCCTCTGATATCAAGCTGCTGATTACCATTATGGAATGTGAATCCCCAGAAGCAGCTCTGATAAATAGTTTACCTGCTTCATTACTTAAAACCTATAAAGCAGGAAGGTTTGCCTTTTGGGATGGTCTCCTTTACTACAGACACCAAAATTTGAGTGTATTAGTACTAAGCAACAAAGAACATATACAACTCATACTCCATGGATGCCATGAAAACTGTTCATCAGAGCATCTATCCACTGAAAGAACCTTGGACAAAGTAAAACAAACTGCTTGGTGGATAGACTGGAAAGAAATCACTATTACGTATGTTACTAGCTGTGAGACTTGCCAAAAATCTAATAAAACTACTGGAAAAAGGTTTGGACTCCTAAAGAAGCTCTCTGAACCCAAAACTAGATGGGAAATCATCAATATGAATTTTTTCACCAGCCTCCCCCCTGGAGGTACTCATTCACATAACTTGGTCCTGGTTATAGTTGACAGATACTCTCAGAAGGCAAAATTTTTACCTAACCAAAAAGAAGATAGTGCTATGGATGTAGCTCTACTATTTTGGAATAGGATCATAGCTGATATTGGTATACCCAAGATTATAATCAGTGACAGAGACCACAAATTCACCTCTGAGTTTTGGAGGAATCTACATGATATACTGGGTACTACTCTAGCATTTTCTACAGCATACCATCCCCAAACTGATGGATTAATTGAAAGAATGATACAGATCCTAGAAGATATGTGAAGAATTTTCTGTACCTTTGGTCTAGAATACAAAAACTCAGATGGTTATTGCCATGATTGGGTGTTGAAATTACTTTATAATAATAGGAATTAAGAACCAGACTACAACAGATGAAGGCAGTCATTAACAGAAGTAGGTTGAGAACAGTTGTGAAGAAAAAGGAATTACCCACCAATACTGTATGCAGGAACAGTATGACGGACTAAAGGACTGAAGAGATGAGTTGGCTAAGGAGTTAAGATCTTTGTGACAGAAATCACATCAAGAGAAGATCAGAACACAAGGCACATCTCAAGTCTAAGTTTTCTAATTCCTTCTTACCAAACAGGAGAATTCTTTGCCGGTTGATGGGATTTGATTTGTGTCAGTGATTTGGTGATTGGTAGTTGAGGGTGCTGATTCAATGAGCAGTATGTTGAGGGAGTCGAGGTTGGAGAGGTTAAAAATAAAAATAGAAGGTAAAATGGAAAGTAGGGAGAAGGAAGAAGAAGAAGAATGACATAATAGAAGGAAAAGAAATAGGAATGAGTTGATGATTTCAAAGTTGATGTTGTTATTTTTTGTGAATCAAGGAGGGAGTAGTCGCGGCCAAGTTTGAGAGTCAAGGAGGTGAGAATTAGGGTCTCTGGTTAGATGAGACATGTCACAGGCAGTTGACGCGCGCATGCACCACAAGATCATCAGTTATTCCATCACCCCAGGATGTTTGGTGAGAAGGAGAACCAATGATCATCAGAGGCAGTCTTTTCTGAGGCATTCTAGAGATCCTTCCAAGAAGCTTTTTGATAGAGCATTGGCTACCATTTCAGAGGAAGAAATGAGTTGAATGAAGATTTTGTTTTCTTCATATAATTGTTGGATGAATTTTACTTTGATGTCAAGATGCTTTGTTTTTGCGTTTGATCCTATATTTTTAATTTTTTCTAGAAGACCTTTATTATCAATATGAAAAATAGTTGGATTCGGATTGGTTTGCCAGAGTTCTTGAATCAGAGAAGTGACCCATTGGTTTTCTCAAACTCTGTCAGCTAGCGCACTCAGTTCTGATTCTGTGGAGGACATGGAAATGTTCTTTTGTTTTTTGCTTGTCCATGACACAGGACAGTTTCTCCAGAAGGATATCCATCCACTTTGTGAAGTGCAATCTGATAGATCATCTCCCCAGGTAGCGTTGGTGTAGTAGCTGATGTTATTGCCTTTCAATGCCGATGGCTTTAGTATAAGTGCAAGGTGTGATGATCCTTTTAGATATTTCCAGCAATGGATCACTTCCTTCCAGTGGCTTAGACCCGGGTTGGAGTTAAACCTGGACAGTATTGACACGGCCGCTGAGAGATTGGGAAAGGTTCTGCAGGAAAGATAGTTCAACAGGCCAGTAAACGTCTTGTAGTTGTACCCAAGAGCCTTGAACGCGCAAGAGTCCTCCTCGGAGGCGGGCATAAGTTTGATGCAAGGAGTTAAGGGAGTGTTCACTGGGCGGCATTTGGTTAGTTTGAGCAGCTCCAGCCCTTTTTTGATCAGAGATGGCTGGGATAGAGAAAACAACTGGTTTTCAATACTAATATCCATTCCCAAAAGGGTATCAGAAACGTGAGCAGAAGAATCAGGATATTGTGAGAGGAAGTGCCTTTGAAAGTTTTCCACATTGCCGGCTACTATGAGTTTGTCTACGTGAAAGAAAAGGAATGTTTTGCAATCTGAGTGGATAAATAGGCAGGCATTGGAGTCGGATTGAAATAATCCCAGCAACTTTAGCCAGGTGGTTAGGGTATCATGCCAATTGAGTGGTGCTTGCCAAAGTCCATAAAGGGACTTTTTTAGTTTGAGGAAAGGACTCTTCCGAGAGGATTCAGAGGGAGTTTTAATGAAGAGAGTTTCTTTTAGGGGAGCGTAGAGAAAGGCACTTTAAACATCAAACTGTTTAATGGGTAAGGAACAATCAAGAGCACAAATGAGAAGAAGAAGAGACAGAAATTTTCCCATAGGGGCATAAGTTTCAGAGAAGTCCAGAACCAGCATCTGCAGGAACCCTTGTATGCAAAGGCAAGCCTTTGTTTTAGCTGGCGCGGAGAGTGTAGCCGGTTTATCTCTTACAGCCCTGGTGGTCTTAAGATATCTGTCAGGAACAAACTCAACATCTTCCCAGACATTGTGATCTTCAATGTTCTGAAGTTCCACTTGTTTAGCTTCCGTTATTTAAGGTGATGAGTTGCTGTGCCACAGGTAGCTGTACTTGTTGGGTTTGACGGCGGAGGTTCTTTCTCAAAGAGTTCTGCCTGTCGGAATGAGTTCTGCTTCTACATTCAAATCCAAGGCTGAGTCTTCTTCTGACAGAATGTTGGAGGGGGTGTTGCCGTTGGTATTGGAAGGTTCAGGAGATTCATTCTTGATGTCCTTTGAGGGTTTGGATGGTGAGTTCTCTTGAACTGATCTGGGAGTGCTGGCATTGGTGGGCGTTAGCTCATCGTAGGAACAGGGAGAGTGGGTGAAGGATGATCTGGAGGGGAAAGATAGAAAGGTGACACTCTTGGTGTTAACAATCTTTCCAGAGGAGGAGAGAATTCGGTAGGATAGCAGCTCAGGATTGTAGCTGATTAATCAACCAGGTTCACCGGGCGTACCTAGTTTATTGCCGGAGGGTTTTGGCTGCTTCAGGAAGGAAACAGGGTTACCAATTGGTTTGAAGTATGAGAGGGGGAGAGAGTGCAATTTGAACATTTTGTAGGGACTCTTCTTAGATTGGTGAGAAGGGATTTGATTGAGGGTGAGTGTGGAAGATTGAAGAATTTCGTGCCAAAGGTACCAAGGCAGGTCAGAGTTGTACAGAATTGTTCTAACAGATCCAAGAATGGTGCAATTGAATCGCTCAGCGAGGCCATTCTGTTGAGCTGTATGTGGGTCTGCAAAGCGCTGTTTAATGAGGTTGCTCTTGCAGAATTCGGATAGCGTAGAGTTTGTGAATTCCGTTCCACAATCTGAGTGTATGACAGAAGTGTAGTATCCTAGGCGTTTTGCTTCGAGACTTAAGCTGTAAATAAGCGCCAATTGAATAGCATCCTTGGATGAAATGGGAATGGCGGCGCAGTATCTTGAAAAAGAGTCCACCACTGTAATCACGTACTTGTGCCCACCAGATGAGAGAGAGAGAGGACCAATAGTGTCTAAATGGATTTCCTCAAATACGCGGGCAGCTCGGGAGGATTGGTTTTTGAAGGAGTCTTTGGTTATCTTGGATAGAGAACAGGCCTTGCATTCAATTTCCTTAGAGATAGGCAGGTTCAATTTATGTCTCAGTTGATGGTAGCTGATGTGCCCCATGGACTTATGGATCAACTCAGCAGAGGAGAGTAGTGAAGAAGGCAAGAGTGGCAGGAGCCGCAGACAGGGAATGTTGTTGTGGTAGCAGCCATGGAGAACAAGTTCATTGCTTTTGAAAAGACTGAAGGAGTCAGAGTAGAAGTTGACATGGAATCCCTCCAGTATCAGTTTTCTTAAAGATAGCAGATTAGTAGACAAGTGGGGTACATAAAGCACGTTGGTGAGTACAATTTTGTGATCTCCCGCTTTTAGTCTAACAGTCCCGTATCCGCTGATATCCAAGGTATTGGCTTTATTGCTGGTCTTGATTGCTCCTTGGTATTGGTAGTCTAGTTCAGCAAATAGAGCTTCATCAGCTATCATGTGACAGGAGGAGCCGGAGTCAATAACAAAGAAACTTTCTCCTAGACTGTTGAGCAATGAGAGAAGGCTAACTTGTTGATTGTTATTAGGCGGATTTTTTGGTCTCAAGTGGGGATATAGCATCCAGCACTTATTTTTGGGGTGATTAGCCAGAGTGTTGTGCATATGTGGTTTGCATTTTCCTGACACCTCTGTGTATAAGGAGACAGTGGATCCGGAAGAGTTGCCATTCATCTTCAGTTCATTCATGTGAATTTGGAGATGATCAAGTACAGCTTCTGGAGTGACTTCCAATTCTGCTTGTGAATGCATAATCTTCTGCTTGATATTCATCACGGAGGAGGGTAGCTTATCTAAGATCATATACGCAAGTATGTCGGTGGGAATAAGAATACCAATTTCTAGAAGGCAGTTGACTCCGGTTTTGACGTTGGTTATGAATTGCTGAATGTTTGCCTTGTCAAAGGTGATAGAGGAGAAGCTGCTGTAGATACGGGGGCGATTGGCAGGTTGAGATGACACAAAGTTCTTAAGTAGGGCCTTCCAAATCAGCGCAGCGTTTTCTTCATTTTCGGGAGTGATGATGTTGAAATGAACAGCAGGTAAGAGTTTTGAGATGATAATGGATGTGAGAATTGTGTTGTCATCATCATCAAGCAGATTGCCAGCAGTTATAGCTTCCTTTAGTTTAGCCAAGTTCAGTAGAGAATTAATTCTAGTTCTCCAAATAGTGAAGTTCTCTTCAGTCAAGAGGGGAATAGCTTTGCAGGTGGTTTTGAGGATGGTGGGATTTATAGAGTCCATGGTAGTGCCTGGTTCTTTGAAGATAGTGGATGGTTTGTTCCGCTAGAATTTCAACTGTTAATTGTGTTGAAATTAATTTATAATAATAGGAATTAAGAACCAGACTACAACAGATGAAGGCAGTCATTAACAGAAGTAGGTTGAGAACAGTTGTGAAGAAAAAGGAATTACCCACCAATACTGTATGCAGGAACAGTATGACGGACTAAAGGACTGAAGAGATGAGTTGGCTAAGGAGTTAATATCTTTGTGACAGAAATCACATCAAGAGAAGATCAGAACACAAGGCACGTCTCAAGTCTAAGTTTTATAATTCCTTCTTACCAAAAAGTAGAATTTGTTGCTGGTTTATAGGATTTGCTTTGCCTCAGTGATTTGGTGATTGGTAGTTGAGGGTGCTGATTCAATGAGCAGTATGTTGAGGGAGTCGAGGTTGGAGAGGTTAAAAATAAAAATAGAAGGTAAAATGGAAAGTAGGGAGAAGGAAGAAGAAGAAGAATGACATAATAGAAGGAAAAGAAATAGGAATGAGTTGATGATTTCAAAGTTGATGTTGTTATTTTTTGTGAATCAAGGAGGGAGTAGTTGCGGCCAAGTTTGAGAGTCAAGGAGGTGAGAATCAGGGTCTCTGGTTAGATGAGAAATGTCACAGGCAGTTGACGCGCGCATGCACCACAAGATCATCAGTTATTCCAACATTGGGTAAGCCTACTCCCAGCTCTAGAGATGGCTTATAACAGCAGTAAACATTCTACTACCAAAGAAGCCCCTTACATACTAGAAAGAGGATGGTTTCCAAAACTCCCCAGGAATAACTTAAACTATAACTTAGCCACCATTAATCCAACTTCCCTTGACTTTAAGAAAATGATTGATCTGGAAAATAATCATGCTCAAAAATTTGTAGAAGAAGCAGTAGAATAAAACAAAAAAAAGATAGGAAAAATCTCATAGAGAACCTGAATTTAATATAGGAGATCAGATCTTGATATCCACTGACAACTTCACAAATTTATCAGGTAAAAGAAAGCTGAAACCAGCCTTTGTGGGACCATTTGTTACCAAAAAGATGCATGGAAATAATTATGTAAAAGTAATCTTGAGTGAAGAATTATCAAGAAAACACCCAGTATTTCCTGTTAGCCTAGTAAAACACTTTCGACCAAGAGAAGATAGCAACCTCCCTCCAGGAATGATCCCAATAGAACCTTACCCTGTGAAAGAAAAAGGGAAAGTCAGCAGGATATTGAGAGACAAGAAAGAGAGAGTGCAAGGAAAAGATGTTAGACTATACTTAGTAAGATACAAAGGAGAATCTGCAGAAAAAGATGAATGGTTACCAGAGAATAATATACTTGATGGACCAATACATCTTAGAAACTACAGAGCCAGAAAAAGGAACTGAAACACACATGGAATTAATTTATTCCCAAAATGCTCCAGATTTTTTTTTCAGATATGGCCATATCTTGGAGTGGGGGAATTTAGCTTGCTATTATTGCAGAGCAAGCTGCAAAAGTAACAGAAATAAAATAATAATAAAAATAATAAAATTAAACTAAGAAAGAGTAGGAAAGCCATGCATATTTTCGCAAAAGTGGATTCCCCACCCAAAATTAGGTAGGGTCACTCACTGACCCCAACCTTGAAATCCAACTGGTTTGTCAGCCATGAGTCATATATAGATGTCCAATTGTCTGCACAACTCATATGTCTATTTAGTACAGTGGTTAAGTAATGACTCAGTGCTCTGCCTACAGAACACCCAGATCTTGTGTTCAAGCCTCCATTGTGTCACTATTCTGATGTTATCAAGCATTTTGTATTTTTACGAATATTTTATAATATTATTTTATAGTATGTTTTTAACCAAGATTTTATCACATAAAACTTTGATAAATTATATTATAAGTTATGGAAGATCTTATAACTTAAATGTGAGTTGGAATCACCAGGATGCGTCCATTTGGATGCACAATGAATGTACATAAAGATTTCCCTCTGTGGAAATAATATTCTTTAATAAATTCCATTTACCATAACCCATACAGGGGTAAATTATTATTAATGTTCTGTTTTTCTCTCCTTCCAGCCTGTGGATAACTTTCAGGAACCCAAACAGGCTGGAAAAGCATACACACAGAGGCCATTCAACTCAATTGGGGCATATAAACTCTGTGGGATCATCTGCCAAGAATGTACATACTAATATAAGCCATAATATGGTTAAGAGTATGATCTTAATCTTTAAACACATGCCAAGAGAGATCTGTTTAGAGTTAAATGATGATTTATACTTATTCTGAAGCCCTGAGAGCGTCCACTTAGCTGCTAATTAAGTTATTGGGATGATCTACAGTCTATATGACACCTGTTGGGGTGATTAGATTAAACTTTACATTGAAAATCACCCCCCATGAGTATGTAATTCCTGCTACTCATTGGGGAATATTACAAGGGGCTCTGAGCCACTGGAGACAAAATCTAGGACAGTGGTCTACTCCCCTGATGGTCCCCTGAGTCCCTTGAGGACTCATGTTAATATAAAAGAGGAGGGTCTTGCCCCTATAAGTCCTTTTCCTCATTGTATTTTTGAACCAGATATTGCATAGTTAACAAGCCCATTAAACTTAATCAAGAAGATTGACTGGGGCCTTTTAATTTAATATCACATCAATCCAACAATTAATAAGACAACTTCAAATTCGAGTTCAAGGTCCCTTTAGGAGTTTTAGCCCTCTCTGGCTACTATAAAGGGTGTGAGCTTCCAGGTGTAAGCAAATCTCCTTTGAGCTTTATTTATATAAAGCAAGGCCCCTTGCCTTTTATAAAGGTTTAAGGTGTGGCTATTTTGCTCCTAATACCGTAGTATTAGTTGAGTTGTATTGATATAAGCATTTAAATTGAGATAAAACTGACATATAACACTTGTTATTGTGTTATTTTGCAGGTATTTGTCACAGCTTGTTATAGCAATAGAGACAATACTCTGACAATTGGGGGCCTCATCTCCTTTTTTGAACCAAGTTTTGGACATTTGTACATTTAAAGTAAGAGTTATTGTTGATTATTTTAACCCCTTGAAATTAAATTAATCACTTATATAAGATATTGTTTTAAAAAAAATATAACCAAAATTTTCGAAATTTGGTGTTAATTCTAGATATTGATTTGAAGTGCCTTAAGCACAAAAGTTTTGAATTTTTTATCCAAAAAGTAAGATATTAACATTAACATTTTTTAATTAATTATTGATTGTTAAAATTTGGTCAGAAAATAACAGAAAAAAAAATTTTTTTTTTTGAAGAGCTCTATAAAGCTCTCCGTCATAACACCGGTAACTTAACCGCGGGTGATTGTGGAGTGGGGACATACTTTGCTCTATTGAAACAAGCGTTAATATTTACAGGATTAGAACCGCCGACGGCATCTATCACCAGGCGTCAAAATATTCCTTTCGGAATCCTTGTTGATACTGACTGTTGGAGTTACAATCACAAGGAGACCGGCTGAAGCAAGATTTCCAACAGCCATCCAGAACTGTTGATTAGAGAGAATAACCGCGACGGCCTCATCAAGTTGAGTGAGGCTGATAAATATCAAGCAAAATTGATCCTGACCGAACGAACGGCGACGACTCTACCTCTGGGCTTCAACGAAAGCCAAGAAACTGAATCAAACCGATACGGCAGATCGCATAGGTACCGCGGATCATTGTTCTATAAATTAGATTAGCTTTCTGAAAAGTAAATTACAATACAGTGACAGCTAGAGAAAGTAGAGAGAGGAACTTACATCCTCGTGAAACAGTGTCTAAGCAATTATCCATAGATTCTTTTCTGCCTGCAAATCGAGGCAGGGCACGCAGATTTGTGTTGGAACCAAGCTCCTTGCGAAGGAGCAAAGAAGGCAGCATTGACACCAGCGTCGCCGAGGCGAAGATCAGGTCTAGGACTCCTTCGACGGAGATAGTCACTCAGAGTTAGTGACCTAGATTCATTGACACGTTGAGAAACGAAAAAGACCAGTCAGACTGATTCAAAGCTATTTCATTAATTTTTTTTTATAAAAAAAAAAAAAACAAATAATAACCCTTTGTCGTGATAATGATGAACACAAGGAGCAAGGGCGCTGAGCTTGTGCCCCCAGGTGAATTTAGCCAGAGGAGGAGACAGCCTACCTCCGGGCACGGAGAACCTCTTGACCTGCCACAGCCAGAACAAAATAAATTACTTAGAGGCAGTGGCAGCAAGCAACGTCAAGAACCAGGTGAAGTTTCTGACCCAGGCCTTGGCGACGTACAGGGCCCTCATCAAAATGTTGGGAAGGGACAGATTGATGAAGGAAACAGAGAGCTGGGATCCAACCCAGATCAAGAAACCGGTGGTCCCCAAGCCAAAGCCAAAGAAAAAACTGCAGGAGAGGGCAGCCCCACAACCAGTGGCTTCAGGCTCCCAGGAGCATTTAAGGAACAGAGCACCGTCCCCTCCCCTGAGCCAGGTAGAAAGGATGAGAAAGAGGAGAGAACACAGGCACTCCATCTATGGAGAGATGATGAGGATGGCCAGGTCTCTCCAAGGAGGCTTCCAATTCTTAGAAGAAGAGAGAGCCAAAAGAGCCAGGAGGGGCTGAGACTGTCTTTAGAATCAGAAATATTGTTAGATAAATTTCGAGATATTGTCTTCAATGAGACACTTCATATCAAAAAAGCAGTAGTCCACACAAACAAATATTGTATAGAAGGCTTTTCATCTATAGATAATAAATACTCCTGCATTGTTGCAGATAGTCTGACTTTGAAATCAATTTTGGCAAGCTCTGTTAAAGAAATAGAAGACTTGACTAATAACACAATAGAACTGGACTTAAAGAAAGCACAAGCAGGAGATTTGGTTAATCTGAGTAATAAGATGACAAACATTGATAACAATTTGAAAGAAACATGCAGAGAATCTATCAGTATTAAGAGAGATTTCAGCTCACTGACCTCAATGGTTTTACAAGTGGGTCACTCATTGGAAGTGTTGGAAGATAAATTTGATAAAAATTTTATTTCTATCAAAGAAGATATGTTGAAATGTCAAATCATGTCAGAACAAAGTCAAGAAAAATTGAGTACCAAAATTGATAAAGTGATTGAGAAGCTAGGATACAAAGATGAGGAGCTTATTAGCAGATTATTGTCCTTGTCCCAAAATAGCCACAGTCCATTTACAGAATCTAAAGCACCAGAGATGAGAAGGAAAAGCAAGGCTATTGCAGAAGACATTGATCTGGAGCTGGATTCTGGTAAAAGAGAGGTTTTTAAGCAAGTGTTACAGGGATTACCTAAGATAAGTGATTGGCCTGAATTCTCTGGGGAGGGTGAGTATGATCACACTGAATTTATTTCATGGGTAGACACCTTGAAGGAAGATACTGGGCTCCCTGACACTTTGATTACTAGTAGATTAATTATTTTGTTTAAAGGTATAGCCTCAGACTGGTACAGAGATAGAAGGAGTGCTGTAGGCGTGCAAGACTGGGAGTTTTGGAAAAGAGAAATAAATGCAAAATTTGGCACATCTAATTGGAAGAGAAAGTGCTTGACCGCCTTCAACAATGACAAATTTTTGCCTGGTGTGACACCACCAGCTACATGGGTGACCAGGCAAAGTAAAAGACTTAGAACTTCTGATCCGCTATTAGACCAAGACAGTATTAACTTTAAGCTACTTTCACTGATGGATGAGGAAATTTCCTTTGCAGTTAAAACAAGTATGAAAGCAGATGGAGATTGTTCCAGTTTAATCAACATATTAGAAGATATAGTAGAGGACACGTCACTGGGAAGGAAGAAGATCTACCAGACCAGAGACAACAATTTAGCCAAGACAGAAAAGGACAAGACTGTTGTAAGAAATGCTGTCCCCAATACAGATATATCATGCTATACTTGTGGTAAAGCAGGACATACCTCTAGAGCATGTCTGCAAAAAACCAGGAAAGTTAATAATTTCAAGAGTGAAAGTACTGATAAGGGTAATGATTGTGTGGAAGGATCCGACTCAGACAGTTCATTAGGAGAAGAGGAGGAGCCTATCATAGGATGCATAAATTCTATTAAGGTAACTAATGAATTAATCAACATGAGATTTTGTAATAAGCCTTGTAAAGTCTTATTGGACAGTAGAGCATGTAAGTCAATAGTGGGCAGAAGCTACTTGGAAAATTTCTTCACAAATTTGAAGGATTTTTTGGTAAGTGCACCTGTGGTGAAATTACATAGCTGCTCAGGGTCATTAGTTTCATTAGGTGTAGTCAAGATTAGGTTGTTTTTTGCTTCATATGTATTCATTATTAAATTTTTAGTGATTGATAATACTTCCATAGATTATTTCATAATAGAAAGTGACTATATGAAGGAGTATTCTTTCAATTTGTTCCACAGCAAGGAGGCTTCATACTTTACGGTTTTTGAAAGTGCTAAGTTCCCCTTTGATCAAGAGCAGGTTAACTCAGTTGATCATCTTAATGAAGAAGCTTTTCACAAAGAGGTTAGTGATGAATCCAAGATCAATTCATCAATAAGTAATGAACAAAAGATCCATCTGGTACAAGTATTGTTTGAACATAGAGGAGATTTTGCTACTACAGATGAACCCTTTGGATCCATAATAGGTCATGATGTTAAAATAACTTTAACTATTGATAAGCCATACCCGCCTGCCTTAAGAAAACACCCATTTCCAGCCAGCCCTAGGACCAGAGAAGCACTTAAGGAACATATAGATACATTGCTGAAATTGGGAGTTATCAGGAAAGTAGGAGCTAATGAGGATTTTGACATTACTACACCAGTCATAATAGCTTGGAATAATGGGAAATCTAGAATGGTTGGTGAATTTAGAGCTCTAAACTCTTATACAACACCAGATAGGTATCCTATGCCCAAGATTGTTGAGTCCCTAAGTAAACTTCACCAGGCAAAATATATCACATGTATGGATGTGCTGAAAGGATTCAACCAGAATGTTGTAGACATAGACAGCAGGAATTTTTTAAGAATAGTTTGTCATTTAGGTGTTTTTGAATATCTGAGGATGCCATTTGGTATCAAGAATGCACCATCTCATTTCCAGAGAATGATGGATTCTGAGTTCCATGAAGAGTTGATGCAAAATTGGTTGATCATCTACATAGATGACATTATTATATTTTCAGCATCTTGGGAAGAGCACATGTACAGACTATCAATTATTTTGAAGAAAGTTATTAAGATGAACATGAAAATTTCATTGAGTAAATGTTCATTCGGCTTCAATGAATTGAAAGCCCTAGGACATATTGTAAATGGGCTATCCTTGGGAATAGATCAAACCAGAGTAGCAGCAGTCTTATTAAAGCCCACTCCTAACAGCATTAAGGAGATGCAAAGTTTTTTGGGTTTTGCAGGTTACTACAGGCTACATATTAAAGATTTTGGCATAATATCTTCCAGTCTATACAAAATCTGTAGTCCCAATGTTTCCTTTGAAATGACTAAAGAGAGAGTTGAGGCTTATGAGTTGTTAAAAAGTTGTCTAACCTTGGCACCTTTGCTTTTCCACCCAGATCCTAAGAAAAAATTTAAGCTATATGTAGATGCATGTATGGAAGGTTTAGGAGCAGCGCTACACCAGGTCCAGATTGTTAATGACAAGCCAGTTGAAGGACCCATATGTTTTATATCCAGACAGCTCAAAGATAGTGAAAAAAGGTATGGTGCCTCCCAACTAGAGTTTTTGTGCCTAGTTTGGGCTCTGGAAAAGTTGTATTACTATTTGGATGGGTGTCAGTTTGAAGTCATTACTAATTGTACAGCGCTAAATTCACTTCTGAACCTAAAAAAACCTAATAGGCACATGTTAAGATGGCAAATAGCTATTCAGCAATGGAGAGGGTGCATGACAATAATACATAGAGAGGGGCTAATACATAAGAATGCAGATGGGTTATCCAGATGGGCTCTACCCAATGACATCAATAATCCTGCCTATGACCCAGAAGATGACGTGGACACACTACCAATTATGGGTATTTCAGTCACAAGCTTGGCTGAAAGCTTCTGGACCTCAGTGCTTGAGTCATATGCCAGCAACAAGAACTCATCACTACTCCTTGAGATACTAAGATCTAAGTCTAGTGCACAAAATCTTGTTGAAGGACTAGATGCAGATTGGAAGAAAGGTTACCTGGAAGGAAGGTTTGTCCTTTTAGATGGGTTGATATATCACAAGTCTGCCCATTGCTGCTCAGTAGTGTTAGTACAAGATGTGCACATACAATTGATTCTGAGTGAATGTCATGACAATGTTTGCTCTGGACACCTTTCAAAAGATTGAACTGTAGAAAGGGTTAAAATTCTAGCATGGTGGCCTAACTGGAGAAACTGTGTTAGCTCATACTGTGAGTCCTGCGAGAGATTCCAGAAAGCAAATAAGTCCACAGGAAAAAGGTATGGTCTATTACAAACTATAGAAGAACCAAAAGAAAGATGGCACACTATTAACATGGATTTTGTGTCTGGATTGCCCCCTGGGGGTAAAGATAATTTCAACTGTGTTCTAGTGGTGGTTGACAGATTCTCTAAGAGAGTTAGATTCTTACCATTTTATAAAGATAGCTCTGCGATGGACATAGCTATGCTATTCTGGAACAGTATTGTCAATGACGTGGGGTGCCCCAGAAATATTATCAGTGACAGGGACCCAAAATTCACATCTGAATTTTGGCAGAGTCTTTTTAATTTGGTCGGAACAAAATTATCCTTTTCAAAAGCTTATCATCCCCAGACTGATGGTCTAGCAGAGAGGATGATACAAACTTTGGAAGACATGATCAGGAGATATTGTGCTTATGGAATTAAATTCAAGGACAGTGATGGATACACTCATGACTGGGTATGTCTTTTACCAGCTTTAGAATTTGCCTACAATTCAAGCAAGCATTCAACAACTAATATTTCCCCTTTTGAATTAGAAAGAGGTTGGATACCTCATATGCCTAAGGACATGTTACTAAGTAAGACTATAATGTTACACCCTTCAGCTGACTGTTTTAGAGAAATGATGAATAAGGCTGAAGCATATGCTAGTAAGTGTGTTAGTGATGCGGTAGAGTATAATAAGAGTAGGTGGGACAAAAGTCATAGAGATCATGACTTCAAAGTAGGGGACATGGTTTTAATTTCTACTGTTAATTTTAATAATATTTCAGGACACAGAAAATTAAAGGATGCTTTTGTTGGTCCATTTGTTGTAAAAGCACTTCATGGTAAAAATGCAGTGGAGGTCATTTTAACCAAAGAATTTGACAGAAAACATCCTACTTTTCCGATTAGTCTTGTTAAAAAATTTATTGATCCAGTAAAGTCTTTCCCTCAAAGAAATGTTCCTAGGGTTGTGATACCACCAATGGAACAGGCTAGTGAAGATATGCCGCATAAGATACTGCAACATAAGGTCATTAGAAAAGACGGGAAAGATGTAAGATTATATCTAGTGAGGTTCAAACATAAGCTAGCAGATAGTGATCTATGGCTAGAAGCCAAGGACATTAAAAATGCTGATATTGTTTTGAGAAGATATAGAGCTTCCAATAGATCCAAAAATTCCTCATAGAGTAATTTTCTTTTGGAGGTGGGGAGTGTCAGCCATGAGACATATATAGATGTCCAATTGTCTGCACAACTCATATGTATACTTAGTACAGTGGTTAAGTAATGACTCAGTGCTCTGCCTACAGAAAACCCAGATCTTGTGTTCAAGCCTCCATTGTGTCACTATTCTGATGTTATCAAGCATTTTGTATTTTTACTAATATTTTATAATATTATTTTATAGTATGTTTTTAACCTAGATTTTATCACATAAAACTTTGACAAATTATATTATAAGTTATGGAAGATCTTATAACTTAAATTTGAGTTGGAATCACCAGGATGCGTCCATTTGGATGCACAATGAATGTAAATAAAGATTTCCCTCTGTGGAAATAATATTCTTTAATAAATTCCATTTACCATAACCCATACAGGGGTAAATTATTATTAATGTTCTGTTTTTCTCTCCTTCCAGCCTGTGGATAACTTTCAGGAACCCAAACAGGCTGGAAAAGCTTACACACAGAGGCCATTCAACTCAATTGGGGCATATAAACTCTGTGGGATCATCTGCCAAGAATGTACATACTAATATAAGCCATAATATGGTTAAGAGTATGGTCTTAATATTTAAACACAAGCCATGAGAGATCTGTTTAGAGTTACATGATGATGTATACTTATTCTGAAGCCCTGAGAGCGTCCAATTAGCTGCTAATTAAGTTATTGGGATGATCTACAGTCTATATGACACCTGTTGGGGTGATTAGATTAAACTTTACATTGAAAACCACCCCCAATGAGTATGTAATTCCTGCTACTCATTGGGGAATATTACAAGGGGCTCTGAGCCACTGGAGACAAAATCTAGGACATTTGTCTACTCCCCTGATGGTCCCCTGAGTCCCCTGAGGACTCATGTTAATATAAAAGAGGAGGGTCTTGCCCCTATAAGTCCTTTTCCTCATTGTATTTTTGAACCAAATATTGCATAGTTAACAAGCCCATTAAACTTAATCAAGAAGATTGACTGGGGCCTTTCAATTTAATATCACATCAATCCAACAATCAATAAGACAACTTCAAATTCGAGTTCAAGGTCCTTTTAGGAGTTGTAGCCCTCTCTGGCTACTATAAAGGGTGTGAGCTTCCAGGTGTAAGCAAATCTCCTTTGAGCTTTATTTATATAAAGCCAGGCCCCTTGCCTTTTATAAAGGTTTAAGGTGTGGCTATTTTGCTCCTAATACCGTTGTATTAGTTGATTTGTACTGATATAAGCATTTAAATTGAGATAAAACTGACATATTACACTTGTTATTGTGTTATTTTGCAGGTATTTGTCACAGCTTTTTATAGCAATAGAGACAATACTCTGACATGGTTAAATTTTTAAATAACTAAAGAAAGAAAGACCAAAATACCACGGAACCACTATTCAACTCTTTGGGCAATTAAATAGTTCACATGTATTTTCACGTATAGGTTTCACCCCTAAAATTTAGTCAGAATTGAGGTGTTGTGTATATTTTAGGAGTTACAGATGGAAATGTGTTCTGTCAAAATTCCTTCATGCAGCCGCGGCAGCCAAAACACCTGCGCGCGGCTGAGCTATGGCACTTTCACCCTTTCAAAGCCCTGTAAGCAGCCCAGGGCCTCTGACAAGTACGCAGACACGGGACTACGGGTTGACAAAGTGACAGGCAGCCTGAGAAACCTAGGTACCGCGTAAACATGCTACAACCTACACGGGAACATTCTAAATATCTAATAAATGTTCCTGTGGATATTAGATAGTCTAAAAATACATAAAATTATATAAAAATACCTAAATAACCTTTATACGTATTTTTTATTAAATATAATTCAAAGTACCAAAAATGTCGAAAATAAGATAATGACTACTTCTAAAAATATATTAAAATACTTTAATATACTATTATGAGAACTTTTAGACATAAATATTATCATGAAATACTAAGAGAACTAATGATGTAAAAATATTACATGAATACCCATGATTTATATTTTTAAGTAATTGCTTTATTAAATCAACTGAAATTCAAAAATAATGAGTAAAATCAATATCATGACTTTACTCCAATTATTTAATACATAATGAGAACTCACATGACATCAGACTATCTGTAGAAATTTCTATTAAAATGATTTTTAAATTACTGGGAACATTTACTAAGGATAATCAATTAAACAATAAATAAAAAGGGCAGATTATTGTTATTCACACGTCCAAACATCAATTATAAAGTAGAATAATTCCCATACCTTGTGGAATTAGATGCTACCCGTGCCACAGCACCAAGAACACATGACAGGCTGCCACTGGTTACACTTCTATTCTCATTGTCCGTGCCTTTGAGCCCCTGTACCCCTCAGAAGGACAATATAGGGACCCAAAAATCTATCAATAAAGAGCTCTTTTGAGGATATTGATACCCAGAGACCCAGTTATATTTATATCCAGACACCGTGCCAAGGTAATCAAATACTTATAAGAGATAAGTAAGTGATTTATGGCTTTAGTCTGATTAATAATATCCCTCCCCAACCCTTTTTATCAATTTAAACTGCTGAACAACCTTATAACCCCAGTAAACAGGTTTAACCCATCAGTGCCAGTCCCAAACAGGTACCCAAAGGATTAAATAATTATATACCAGTGAGTCTTATTATCCTTTCTCTGTTGTGGAATCTTGGTTACAAAGCCCTGAATCTCTACCATGTATTTTATATCTATATTATCTTTGGGAAATATATCCTTTAAGAATATAAATTAAAGGTTCCAAATTAACCAGGTCTACATTTTTTCAAAGTGAATTCCCTGAAGAGAGGTGTTAAATATCCCCAATATAAATGTGGACCCTCTATTAAAATATTTAATAATCAATTTATCTATATTTATTCATAACAATAAACCATATCCAAACCAATTAACCTCATCACCGCACCCTTTTTTCCCAATGGGTAATTATCCCATTTACCAGTCTTTCCAGTCAACCATCTCTTCAATTAATGACACCCCCTTTTTTTCTTTTTTTTTTGTTGGGGGAGGGGGGGTTTAGAGATCCAAGGCCTCACAAAAGAACAAGTGAAAATTATTGATCAGCACAGAAGATCTCAGATTATTTCATCCCTAACATTTCAGAAATCTAATGAAGAAAAGATCCTAGAGTTTTTAGAAGTAGATGCCAATCCAATTGATTCTTTTAAACTTAGTCAAACATTTAACTTATGCCAATATTTTATGAACTTATTTCATTGTTTTTGTGATTTCATCCCTTTTTGATCATGATCTTTGATATGAATTGTTTGTGAGAAATATATCAATTGCTACATCAAAGTGAACTTACCAATCATACTTTATTCCCTCCTGAAATACCACATGGTTATTTATCCCTCATTGAGCATCTCATATGAACCCCATGAGCCCACCATGGGCATTCTGATGGATGTGAAAATTTCTGAGCATAGATGGAGGATGTTGCAATTGACTTTTAAGTAATCAGATTCAAAGGGCTATGATTTGAGGCCACTGGTCATTTTTATACTCCTTTTTCTGAAACTCAACTGGCAGTGTATTCAGCTTCATCATTTGGAAAAAAAATATTACACCATACATGACATCAAATGTGAACTAAGATACAAAAAAATAAACCAAATGGAGAATTAAGGTCAACAGACAGTGCAAAGAGCAAATCAGCAATGATTTAATCCAATTCAAGTCCATCAATTAGGGTTTTAATTAGTAGCAAGAAGTGCCATTAATTGGAAAATAGTTGGCTTCATAGATTAGATGGGCCTGGTTAAGATAGCTGGAGATGCTTCCTGTCAGTGGAGTCATTGCAGAAAGATCTCCAGAATGATTAATTACCAATGGGAGGTGAACTTAAATTCTGATTTTACGCTATAGTTGTATTTTTAGCCGTTAGATCTAATGCAATGATTCTACCCTCAATAAACAAAAAGCAGTCAATTCTGATAAAAAAAGGGGGTTTGGTACTTGAAGAGATGGTTGATTAGAAAGAACAGGAAATGGAATACTTACCAATGGGGAAAGAATGGTGTGGTGATCATGTTGGCAATGCTTTTTCAATAATTTTTGGATGAGTGGGTGGGTGGTAAACTGGGGGAAATCAGTTTGAATGGAGGCTGAAAAAAAAGGGCCCAATTGGAGGATCAAAAAAAAACAATTGGGGTGTAGGGGGGGGGGGGGGAATCTGAGAGGGAAGATTGGAACAAAACCTTTGGCAAAACCCAAGGATAAAACCTGGTCAAAAAATGAATAATTTTATTTTTTAAAAAAAAGTTCATGCCCAATCCAGGACTAAATACAAACAAAATATGTATTTGAGGGCTTCCAGGGTATGTCCATATGTCTTTCACTGGTCTGTGATGCCTGAATGGGTAGAGGTTGGCCATAATTTAATTTTTTGGGCTGTATCTTCCAATCCACAAGGGATAGAGGGGTACTTTGGATGAGTTAATTTAAATTATTTTTGATTTAGAATCCATTTCTGAGCTTAATTTTTGGATTTGGACCATATTTTTACTAGAAAGGTGAGTCTGATGGCTATTGGACAGCTTTGGAGCACCACAGCAGAACCCAACTGGGCCACCTTTCTTTCTCCAGTTGCAGATTCAAACAAGAGATTTTCTCTGCCTCTGAGCCGGGAAGAATTTGAAACTTATACCAAGTGGGGAAATGTTACATTAGCCTGTGGGCGCAGAAAACACTTGAAAATTGGCCTGGGACAAGTCCCTGGTGGTCTGGATATGGTCTGGGTTGCATGGCTACTCCACCAATCCCACTGCTGTTGGCCAACCCTTCTGGCCCAGAACTCTGAATCCATCCCTGTCTCCTCCAGTATTTCCTCCCCCTGCGGATAATTTATCTCCCCAGTGGTAATCATTATCAGCTCTGAATATGAGTTCCTTGTAAGTTTTTTTTTTTTGAAAAAGCCCCTACTCATCTTTTTCCCAAATCCTCCCAGATCCTGAATACCCTGAGGAGGTCTTGTTGCTGCCTACTCCAATCCCAATGCCAATTTCTCCTGGAAGACCTTTCCTTTTCCTTTGGCTTGTTCCTTGGGATCTCTTTGATTTTTCTCTTTGCACAGTTGGCTTCCACAACTCAAGTTTCCCATCATCAGAAGCTCTTGAGGGATGATTAAAAGGTTAGCTGTGGGATTGCTGAAGACAAATTTGATTGATATATTTGGGAATGGGATGAAAGGATCCTGTAAATCCTTCAAAGTTTGGTTGGAATTCCAGCTGTGGAGAAAAAGGTGCTCCTCTGCAAGCATCACCAGGCTTGAAGAGAGAAGTTTCAGAGACTCTGTTTGGCCATATTTCTTCCCAACTGAATCACTTGTTAAGAATTTAATCTTTTAAAACTATATAAAATTAAAAAAAACTTCTTGTATTTTCTTTTCTTTCATTATTGAACATTCTGAAAGAAATTTTATCAGGCCTGCCAAGAAAGAATACTCTTGATTACACATAACATCCTAAAAAGAGATAAAAAAGAATACTTTGGAAAAACATTTTAATCCAATACCTTCTGCAGTTGAGAGAAACTTTGAGAAAACCTGGAGAAACTTTTGACTGAAAACACATTCAATATTACATCAAAAAAATGAGAGTAAGAAGAAGAATAAAAAATATTTGGCATCCACACTTCACCTGAGGAAACCTGGAAAACCCCAGATATAACACTACAATTAGACTAGAACTTCCACGCAGATCTTGGTAAATTTTCTGATGTTCCCAGTTCCCCCCCTCACAACTTGAATTTTTTCCAAAAATTCAATCCTCTGAAAATTGATCCCTGGGATTGTCCTATGTGATAAAATATTTGGCCCCTGATGCTCAATTTCTGTGTTGATTAATCTTTCTAAAAGCCAAAATTCTAGGGTTGGTTTATTCTATGTACAAATGAGGAAAAAAATGGGCACAGATAAATGATGATGGAATTCTGGGTTTGGTATGAGGAACAGGGCTTCATTTCAAGGCCAAAATGATTATACAGGGAAATCCAACCAAAAGGCCCGGAAGAACTTTATTGAATTCTTGGTCTATCTTGGTCTTTCCTTGGGTATTTCTGTCTGCTTGAATGTTTATATTGCTCCTTCTGTCTGTCTGGGTCCTTCTCTTAGTCCTTCTATCCACTGTTTTTCTGGTCTTGTGGGGTTCCTGAGGTTTGTCTTTGTTTGTCATGATCTTCCTGTCAATCCTTCTATCCACCTTGTTCTTGGTCTGGTGGAGGGTATCTGAGGTTTACTGGTTTGAAGATGCAGAGGAGGTTCTTTGTCTTCTCTTTCTTTGCCTTGATCTTCTTGGGCTGGTGTGGTCTTCCCTTTGAGCTTGGTTGTTGGCCTTGGTCATTCTAGCTGGCCCTAGTTTCTGATTTTTTCAGTGTTCTCCAGTCTTGCTGTCCACCTCAACTTGGTTTGGTGGGGCTCTGAGCTTGACTATCTGGCAGGCAGGATTTCTGGCTAACGGTCTGGCTGGCTGCCTGGCTGGCTGGCTGGAGTTTTTCTGACTGAATAGCTGGCTAGGTTTCTTGCGGGCTGGCTGACTGGCTAGTTGTCTGGCTGGCTGGCTGACTGGCTAGTTGTCTGGCTGGCTGAGGGCTTTCTTGCTTTATGAATGGCTGGATGACTGGCTTTCTTTCTGGCTGGCTGGCTGACTTACTGGATTTCTAGCTTGCTTTCTGACTGACTTGCTAACTAGTTGGCTGGCTGTCTGGCTTGCTGGCTGTCTAATTGGCTGGCAGGCTAGCAGGCAGGCTAGTGTTATGGCTGGCTGACTTCCTTGCTGGATGAATGGATTGCTTGCAGTCTGGATGGCTATTTTACAGGCTAACTGCTGGCTAGTTAACTGGTTGGTTGAACTTATTGCTGGTCTGGCTGAAAAGCTGGATGGCTTTCTAACTTCCTTTCTGGTTGACTGGCTTCATTTGAGTTGGCCAGCTTATTCCAGGCTGGCTGGCTTGTTCTGGGATGAATGGCTCAATCTGGGCTGACTGGATCAATGTGGGCTTGTTGACTTGGTTTGTACTGGCTGTTTTTGACTGGAATGGCTGGATTGGGCTGGGCTTGCTGGCTGGTCTAAGCTGTCTGCTTTCTATTGGTTTTCTGCCTTGGTTAAGACTGGCTGGCTTGGACTGGACTGAATATTCCTTTTATTGGGTGGTCAGAAGAGGTTTGTTAACAATGTTCTGTTGGCTGCTTCTTGCTGGCGGCCAGCTGTTTTCTTGTTTGTTCAAGAAATCAATGGCAGCCAGGTGGTTGGAGCTCAAGGGATTGCTAGTTTCTGTACAAGGGCTGAGGATGTGGTTGCATGGGGATCTGGCTTGCACAACTACTCAGAGCTATCTTAATCTCAGGAATTATTTTCTTTTGAATTCTGAAGATGCAGTCCTATTGCTGGCGTTCCTCAACCCCAAAAGAAAAACTTGAATAATTTTGGGGGCATTAGAAACCCTCCAAAATTGGAATAAAAAATTAAAAAATTCCACAAAAACCAATTTTTCCATGTGTTTTTGGATCCTTATTTTTGCTATTTTAATTATAATTTTTTTTGGTTATTTCAGCTATGAAATATTTTCCAAGAAAAATTCAAATGGCTTTCCAATATTTCTTTCAGATTTTTTGAATGTATCCTTTTACATTAAAAAATTCCTTCAAAAGACCAAAACATTAAAAAGATTCAAACTTCTCACTGGACATTTGCATCCTGTTATTTTCCTTTTTATTTCATTTTTCTTGGTGAGTCAAGCTATCAAAAATTTAAAACAATTTTCAAAGGGAATTTCGATATTTTTTCAGATTTTTTGGATGTATTTCCCTTAAAAAACTTCCTTCAAAAAAGAAAAGAATTCAAAAAAATCAATTTTCTCATTAGACTTTTGAATCCTTTTGTTTTACTTTTTTTTGCCTTTTTGATTTTTTTTTGGTTTTTCAATCTGTTAGAAATTCAACACAACTATTGAAGAACTTCTTAATATTTTTCTCAAAACTTTTGGATGTCATTTTTTATCTTAAAAATTTCCTTCAAAAAACCAAAAAATTGAATTTTCTCATCTGATTTTTGGATCCTTTTTTTTGCCTTTTAAAATATCTTTTTTGGGGTATTGAAGCTTGGAAAATGTTAAATTAGCGATCAGAAGGTTGCGAAAAGTTGTGAATGGCCTTTCACGACCGTACGCGGTCACAAATGCTGGATCACGCCTCAACAAAGCGTGATCCAGGTTGCTTCCGACTGGTGCAACCCCCCAGAGGTTGCAAAGCCCTGTTTGCTACTCAAATCAAGTTGCAAACAGGGTTTTTCAACCAAAAATTGGTCGCAAACCAGGGTTTGCAAACCCCCAGGGGTTTCAAACAGGGTTGTGCCTGTTTTCTAGGCCCATTTGGGGCAAAATGGCCCCAAATAGGCCATTTGAGAGGAGAATTGGGGTACCTAGGCACCCCTGGACCACACTTGAGTGGCGTAAACCCAAATTTGGGGATGTGGCACACTATGCGGGACTATTATTTGACCACAAAAAGAAACTTGGGAATAAAACACTATGCCTATAGGCAAAAACTCTTGAAACAAACCTTGTACACACACACCACATGCCCCTTGGATAAATTAATTTTTCTCAACCCAAAGGTGAGCTAAATTTTGGAGTTGTTGGATTGAAAATTTCATGGAATGCTAAATTTCATTTGAATTTTTTTTTGCTTTATGGGAACAGTAGCAAGCCCAAGCCCTCCCCGATTAAACAAGGCTACTTTAAAGGACCTAATCAAAAGTTTACTTAACAAAGTTTTAGTGGAATCTAGGGATTTGGGTAGGGAGTTAGAAAAGAAAACATTGGAAGCCCCAATCTAATCCTCATCTAGAGTTACAATTGAGGAACCAGATGTTTCTTCACAACAGGAAAAAGATTTTCCGTCAAAACTTGAATGGACTAAAGGTGTTGGGTGACATTTCATATGTCATTGGACTGAGAAAGATTTGGCTTGACAAATACCAATGTAAATAAGGGGTGCAAGACCTGTTTGACCCTCCTCCTGTGAGAACCTATGCTAGTAGGAAAGAGGCAAAGATTTATTGTCAAAAATAGGCAGCCATTCATGGCTAAGAATTGACGACTTTCAAATCAAGGAAAGATAAATATGTAGATCTAGCATGTGACAGATTTGGGGTTTGTGAAGGGCCATGCCTCACCAAATGTCAAAGTTAAACTCACCCTAGGAGGGTTGGATGTAAATTCATTATCTGTGCAAGTAGGAAATTGGAAGATCCCACTTGGCATCTCTCCATTAGAAATGGCATACACAATCATCAAACATCAGAAAGTCCTTCAGTGCATCCTCAACTGAGGAGAATATTAGGTCAAGCATTAGATTTACTTAGGGAATGAATGAAAGATGGGCTAAATACAGTGCAACTTAAAATTTAATTGAGAAAGATTGATGGTGGAGAATAAATTGATGATAGAAAAATCTATAACACTAAGAAAAATGTAAAGCTCTCTGAATTGGATGGGAAAGGTTTTATGAACGCTCTATTGGAAATGCTCCAGGAATCCCAGTGGGTTTCCAAGTCCAAATTTGGGGAGAGGGTCACTTGGAGGCCTTATTCTTGGCTCATCCAAAGTCTATAAAGATATCCAAAAATTTCATCACCTTGCTTTGTTGGATTTTACTTATAAAAAAAATAGGTACAACATCCCTATATTGCATGTTGTAGGAATGACTTCCAACAAAAAGACTTTTAGAAAGGATTTTTTCATAACAAAAGAAACATATTAGTTCTATAGTTGGGCATTGAAAAAATTAAAGGATTTGGCTTATGATCCTGAGAGGCTTCCAAAGGTCTTTGTGACAGACCATGAAAAGGCTGTGATTCATGCTATTAAACACAGTTTTCCTGAGTCATCCAGAAATTGTTGTAAATGGCACTTGTATAAAAACAAAGAAAAAACTTTGAAGTGCGCTTCAGTAATGACAATGAAGGTTGGCAAAAGTTTTTGAATCTTTGGGGCAGGTTTAGGACCTCTAGAACCAAGGGGGAGGCAGGAGAAAATGATACTGAACTCAGAGTAAGTCAATTTATTGACTATTGATATCTGTTGGGAATTGATATCTGTTGGGAGTGCTTAATTTGAAACTTTTATACAGTTTTTCTTGAAAAACAATGAGGATGTACTCAACTATATGAAAAAGAATAATTTTCCTATCAAAGAGAATTTTGTAATGGCTTTGACTTGTGTCTACCCAAATTTTGGAAATAAAACTAAATCTTGGGTGGAAGGGGCCCATTCCACTTTCAAGCAATTTCTAGTGGGATCTTTGTGGAACATATTGGATGTGTGGAAACAACTTGAGGGAACTATTGAAATTCAAATCCAATTGTTCCATGAAGCACTGAAAGACTCTCAAATAAAGTTGGGAAAAGGTCTTCCAACAGAGCTATTACCTTTGGGTTACAAATTTTCAATTGAGGCAATTAAAATCATTAATGAAAAATTAAATACTTTAAAGTGCAACCACAATGGCAAGGTTTGCTCAGAGTCATATTCAAAAATGATGGGCTTGCCTTGTTCCCACATTTTAGGTAAAATACTAGCATGAAGAGGATTCATTTTGCCTGAGGATGTTGATCCTCAGTGGCAGTTAGGCTATGACCATTTGAATGAAGTAAGTAGGTTTTTTTGAAGGGTGCCAATTCATGGATTGACAGATTAATTATTGAATTTACATATTTATAATTATTTTGGTTTTGAAAGTTTTGAGCATATGCAGGGCTTGATGAAGAATCTCAAATGTTGAACAAATGGAATTCAATGTATAGGGAAAAACCTAAAGAAGTTAGGTTGGAGATTCTAAGTTCAAAGCCGAAGAATACAGCCGCTTGGATTGCAAAGCCAAGCCTTGAGGCAAAGTTGTTAAGGTCAAGCTGCGGTCAACCGAAATTGACAGCAACCCATCATGAAATTTCAAAATTTGAGCACATGGAAAGAGAAATTAAGAGGGAAAAAAGGTTAAAAGGGGGACCTAAAGACCAAAGATAGTAAGTTTGTTATTTTGAGAAAAATTTGTTTTTAAGGTCTAAAGAACTGATGGAAAATTGATTTTTGGTAGTGCAAGGAAGGCTGTTCATCTGAATCTCATAGTTCAGAGGACAAGACTGAAAAGAGGATCATAAGGGGATAAGAAAGAAAAAATACAGTAAGTCTTTTATCTTGACAAGTTTTCATTTGTATTAGCTAACTGATAGGAAATGATGATTATATTACTAGCCTTTAGGCTCAGAATCCAAATTTCATAGTTCAGTCAAAGAAACTGAAATTTCATTAGATTTGGTGGTGTTGTAATCAGATTGCTTTTCAAAGGATGAAGAAGAAGCAATTGAGGAGTCAAACAGAAGCTCATCTTTGGTGAGTGGTGATTCCTTTAATGAGATTAGAATTGTGGTGGCTAACTAATAGTTTATTTTATGAAGTGAATTACCTCAATCCAATACCTGAGAACTTACATAAATTGTTGGGTTGGGTTTGGGATCCGGTTGGTGATGAAAATTGTGGATTGATAGTCATTTCTAAATCAATTGGTTATGAAGAGCTTGGATAGTTTCAAGTAAGAAAAGAAATGCTTGAAAAATTGAGGAAAAATTAGGGGTGATATTATAAGACCCTTGGGGGAATTAAAGATGTTGAAATGATAGAAAAAAGGCTTAATGCTAATGAAATCAATGAAAATATTCCCTCTTCAAAATGGCTTTGAAAGCTTGACATGGGTCAAATAATAGCCAATACTTATGGAAGACCAATATGTTTCCTTTCATTGGATTCATGTTTTACTTATACACCTATGAAAATGGGTGTAAAAAAACAATCAGATCCTTTGTTCATTTGCTTTGTTAACAATAACCATTTGGTCCAGCTTCTTCTTAAGGGAGATGTGATTCTAATCCCATCCATGGTTTCCAAACCACATTCCATGATTTCTAAAGAAGCACCTTGTTGGGTTGATCACCTCAAAGATCAACTCAATTTTCCTTCTAAATTATAAATCAATTTCCTCATTTGGGTTTGGATTCTGATGCTCATCTTGCAATTCTATTAATATAAAGGTTAATCACATTTTCAACATTATTATTTTGAGTGTTTTGATTTACAATCATTATGATGATTTTTTTGAATGAGATTTTAATGGTAAGTCAGTTCAAATTGTGTTGGTCTGATCCCATCATCAGGATCATTTTTACTCCTTGTGATGGGATCAGCTTTACACAAGTTGAGCTTTTTTTTTTTTTTTTTTTTTTACTTGAGGCCTGGTCAAAAAAACTTGTTTTTTTGTGGCACTTTTACTTTAGGGCTAGTCACATGTTGAACTTGTCTTTTTTTTCCCTTTTACTTTAGGGCTAGTCAAGTTGAACTTGTATTTTGGGGCTTTACTTTAGGGCTAGTCAAGTTGAACTTACTCATATTTTTTCAGGGGCCATTTTGGGGGCTTTGAAGATATTGTGGAGAAGCAAGATTCAAGTAAGTTCATTTATTGAATATCCTTGCTTTAAAAATTAATGTCATTGATATTCCCCTCCAAAAAACAGTGAAATCACAAAGGCCTTTTTCAGGCGCTATCCAAGTTGAACTTGTATATTTTAAGCCCTTTTTCATTTTTTCTTTTTTTTGGTACTCATATTTTTTCTTTTTTTGTTGTTTTTTGGTGTTTTTTTTAAATAAATGAAAGGCTGTCCTAAATTAAAATATCTATTTCTTTTTATTTTATTTATTTATTTTTATTTAGTTTTATCTCTGTTTATTTAGTTTTATCTCTGTTTATTTATTTTTATTTATTTTTATCTATTTTTATTCATATTTATTTCTTTTTATTTATTTTTATTTGTGATTATTTTATCTTTTATTTTATTTTTATTTTATTTTTATATTTTATTTTTAATTTTTTTTTGCAATGCCAAATTCAGTTGCAAGCTGCTGTTAGCAAACAGCCTAGGTTGCAAACAGCCATTCACAACTGTATAAGGTAGCAAGCAGGGGTTCACGACCCAAAATTTGTTGTGAGTGGCGCCACGCGACCCCTTTTACGTATTGAATAGGGGTTGGAAAGTTTCAAATTTAACATTGGCCTTAAACCTTGCATAAATTTTAACAAATAAAAAATAGCATCTTAATAATTTTTACAGATCTTTTGGATGTATGCATACACCTTGCAAAATTCATTGAAACAATCAAAAATAAAGAAAAAATATGGATAAAAATATTAAAAATTATTTAAAAATGTGCGTTTTTATTTTTCTACTTGATTTTCTTTGAGGGAACAAAGCCTCATTACTAAGCTCAAAATTTTCATCAATAATGGTTTTCCAAAATTTGGAGTCCTTGGTCACAAAGATTTTCCAAAGTGCATCTAACCTGAAAGCTGGCGAATGATTAGACTTGAACTTTAATAGGACTATATGCTTTAAATCTGCTAAAAGAATGAAGAAAATAGGAGAAAATTTAGCATTTGGGGTTGGAGGGGAATCTAGAGGAATATAATTGCAATGCATTCAAAAAGAAAACAGAAACACTGGACACTTACATGTTTCAGCCAGAAGGAAAACATTGCATGGAAATTTCATCCACATATTCATGCAACCTGGGCCATGAATGTGTTTCAGTTGCCTTCTTGCTTCTTGGAAAGTTTCACCCCAGATAATACACAGTAATCTTGGGTCCTTGAAGATTGGGCTTGAATCAAACTCTTTCACAATTTCTTTCCCGACTTCAGTCCAGTTTCCTAAGTTCCTCCACCAAAAAATTGCTGCTACTTTAAAGCCACAGTTCCCATTCCTTATGACATCTTGAAGATTTGATATATGTGGAATGGCTGTTTTTCTTGAAATAAAACCTTGGTATGGGAACTAAAAACAAAAATAAGAATTTTTAATAACAGAAAATATGGTCTAAAGATCAAACTCACTTCTTCAATTGATAATTGGTCAAAGATTCAAGAAGAATGATACAATAATTTGCAGGAAACCTAGAGGAAAACCCCAAAACAAATCAGAAAAAAATAAAAAATGAGAAAATATCAAATGTACTCACTTTCTCACTGATTTTTGGGGCTGATAATACCTTCCTTCCACAAGGATAGTAAGGAGCATCACCATTTTCATTTTCTAAATTTAGTCTCTTGATTGTTGTCCCAAAAGGTTATTAAGGAGAAGCAACTTGCTTATTCACCATGTTTCCAGGCCTCTGATAAAAGTTTGAATGAAAAAAATAATGTCAAATAATATCCAAACAAACAAAAAATAAAAAAATAAAAAAAAGCTAGCCATCTTAATAAAACCCTCATCTGGAAGCTCTTCATCTTGTGATTCTCCCCCTTCATCAAAATCTGGCATGTCTTCATCTTCTCAATATTCCTCTTTTGTCAGAAATCTACCCAATTTTAAAAAAATCAAAAGCACCCATTGAAAAAAAACAATCCATTGCAGAAGAAATAATTATAGATATAAAGTGACCTCTTCTTCTGATTACTCCTTCTTTTTTTCCTTCTGCTTCCCCTTGATGGCCTTACACTTTCTTGACAACTGAACACATAGGAAGGAAACCTTAATTATGAAATTTGATATATATTTGCTTCCAAAGAATGGTGACTGACCTTGGAATATGCAATGAATTTCTTATTTGTCCTTCCTCTCCTCTTGGGTTATTCTAAATATTAAAAACCAGACGGATCTCTTTTACTTGATTACTGAGAGATCTTCTTGAACTTATTGGCTGCTCCTTTGGGGCTTGCTGTTACTTTGGATCTTTGACTGGAATTGGGCTCTTGAATCAGACTAAGTTCATATTTTGCACTGTATAGCTTCTTGCTTTCACCCAGATAATATAGGTGTTCTCCAGGTTGAAAATTTCTGAATTCTTCAAAGCAATGAGTGAAATAAAATTTTTAATTACTGTCTTTGGTTGGAACTTCAAGGCTTTAAGATTATTCAGTTGCATGAGGCTCCAGAGTTAACCAAAGAAAGCAAAATCAAAGTCAATCAAGAAATTATTCATTCAAGCTTGAATCCAAAAATAAAGAAAAATAAAAAGAAAAAGAAAGAAATATAATAAAATAAAATAGAAAAAGAAAAGAAAAGAAAAGAAAGGAAAATAAAAATAAAAATAAAAAAAAGAAATGAAAAGAAAAAAGAAATAAAAAAGAAATAAAAAAGAAATAAAAAAGAAATAAAAAGAAAGAAAAACTCACTGACAAGGGAGCTTTGAAATGCCATTGAGGATGGAAATCTTCAACATGGAAGATTTCACCCTTTCTGAGAGATAATTTTACTTTTTTAATAAATGTTATAACCATGTAAAAAGATTAATTGCAGTTGTTTCAGTTGGTGGAAGATTCAGGAACTTGATAAAATAAATGAATTGTTTTGAGGGCAAAGTGGCTGATTTTTCCACAAGAATGATCCACACAGTGAGGTAAACCAATGAGATACTTGAATTTTTGAAGAGATGCTTCAAAAATTCTGTCATGTTTTTGGATGGTGATGGAACTGTAACTTTTTTGAACTACATTATAGAAAGAGCCAATAGACGAATTTATGAAATTTTTAAGGTAGAATGTTAGGCCTTCCATTCTGGAGGTACTTTTATTTCCACAGTGACAGTTTTTGTTGGCCAAATAGGAGAAAAATTTCTCCTTAAAGGAATCCATTTCTCAAGAAGGTAATCAGAAGTGGTAACATTCCAGAAAAGAGAAATTTGGGTGAGGTTTTCCTGATAAGTAGATTCTGATTTAGAATGAACCAACTGATGCCATTGTTTCACAAATAGCTTTCAATCCTCTTCAGATTTAGAATGCTTCCTGCAATGTGTTTTAATATTCTGTAAGATGTGCCAGACACAGAGAAGATGATGAGTGGAAGAGGAAACTTTTTGTATTGAACTAATAAGATCTTTTTCCTTGCCTGTAACAATCACAATAGGTTGTTTATCTTCTAAAACTTACTAAGGATGAGTTAGGGCCCATTCATATTTCTTTTTTTATATCAAGATAAAAAACAGAAGGCAAATGAGGAACTTCTGGAAAAATTGTTTTTCCAATGATATGAAGAAGGGGCATTGCAATTTTTTTTTATATGTACAGTCCATCATTATGAGATTTGGAAAAAAATTGTGAATTTTGCTGGAATTGGGGTGAGAATTGAACGATTAAGTGATTTTATCATCAACATTGTTAATTTTGAAGAAAAAGGCAGAATTCAAGAGCTGCAGTATGAGCTCTTCAACTGGAGTTTGGCCATCAAGGGCAATATTCTGTATTTGTGATCTTTTTTGGTAAATGCTATGTAGATTTGTATGGATAGGTGATGAAGTTTTTTGTATAAGAGGGTTTAGAATTTTAAATGGGGGAACTCTAGCTATGGACAAATTTTCAACCACCTCCTTTTGCTTCCCTCAGATTATTCTGTGGATGGGATGAGTGGAAGGATCAATGGAAGGTGGATAATTGTGCTCTGAAAATTTAAAATTCACCACCCCAAAACCCAATATGTTGGGAAAATTTCCTGATAATCTGAAGGGAAAATTGGTCTTTCTTTTTTTCTTTTTTTCTTTTTTTCTTTTTTTCTTTTTTTCTTTTTTTCTTTTTTTCTTTTTTTCTTTTTTTCTTTTTTTCTTTTTTTCTTTTTTTCTTTTTTTCTTTTTTTCTTTTTTTCTTTTTTTCTTTTTTTTTTCTTTTTTTTTCTTTTTTTCTTTTTTTCTTTTTTTTTTTTTTTCTTTTTTTCTTTTTTTCTTTTTTTCTTTTTTTCTTTTTTTCTTTTTTTCTTTTTTTCTTTTTTTCTTTTTTTCTTTTTTTCTTTTTTTCTTTTTTGTCTTTTTTTTTCTTTTTTTTCTTTTTTCTTTTTTTTTTCTTTTTTTCTTTTTTTCTTTTTTTGTTTTTTTCTTTTCTTCTTTTCTTCTTTTCTTCGTTTCTTCTTTTTTTAATTTGGTAGTATCTTTGCTTGTTTTATATTCCCCCAATCTGTAAAATTTATAGGTGTAAGTATCTTTCTTGAAATTGGAAACTCTGGAAGATATGGCATATCCATGGGACTTTACCCATGATGGGATAGCTCAAACTTATAGATCATCCTTTTGATTTTATGATAGCTCAGGAGGAGGGGTCAGAGGGATGGAAATTGGAGTTTGATTATATGAAGAAGGGGAAAGAGGAGTTGAATCACTAGTTTTGTTATCTGAGATAATTGATAATGGGGCTGGTTAAACAGTCCTGAAAACTTGGTGGATGTTTTCTTGAGCCATTGCAAAAAGAGATATTATTTTTAAAAAATGAAGTGGACATGGAAGTTTATATTCTAGAAATATATCAAGAAGAAATTTATTTCAACAAAAGGTATTCATAGACTTGATTGAAGAGGGAAAAGCATTTTTTGAAAGTATCTGGAGTGTTGAGTTGTTTTTGCAGAGGAGTGCTGAAGGATGATGAGTGGTTGTTGGGTGGAGTGGAGTGGAGTGGTGTGGTGTGGTGTGGTGTGGTGTGGTGTGGTGTGGTGTGGTGTGGTGTGGTGTGGTGTGGTGTGGTGTGGTGTGGTGTGGTGTGGTGTGGTGTGGTGTGGTGTGGTGTGGTGTGGTGTGGTGTGGTGTGGTGTGGTGTGGTGTGGTGTGGTGTGGTGTGGTGTGGTGTGGTGTGGTGTGGTGTGGTGTGGTGTGGTGTGGTGTGGTGTGGTGTGGTGTGGTGTGGTGTGGTGTGGTGTGGTGTGGTGTGGTGTGGTGTGGTGTGGTGTGGTGTGGTGTGGTGTGGTGTGGTGTGGTGTGGTGTGGTGTGGTGTGGTGTGGTGTGGTGTGGTGTGGTGTGGTGTGGTGTGGTTTGGTGTGGTTTGGTGTGGTGTGGTGTGGTGTGGTGTGGTGTGGTGTGGTGTGGTGTGGTGTGGTGTGGTGTGGTGTGGTGTGGTGTGGTGTGGTGTGGTGTGGTTTGGTGTGGTTTGGTGTGGTGTGGTGTGGTGTGGTGTGGTGTGGTGTGGTGTGGTGTGGTGTGGTGTGGTGTGGTGTGGTGTGGTGTGGTGTGGTGTGGTGTGGTGTGGTATGGTGTGGTGTGGTGTGGTGTGGTGTGGTGTGGTGTGGTGTGGTGTGGTGTGGTGTGGTGTGGTGTGGTGTGGTGTGGTGTGGTGTGGTGTGGTGTGGTGTGGTGTGGTGTGGTGTGGTGTGGTGTGGTGTGGTGTGGTGTGATGTGGTGTGGTATGGTGGTGGGGTGGTGTGGTGATAAAGGTGTGGTGGGGGTGATGGGATAATATTAGAGGTCAAGGGGGTGGTTTATAAGATAATTGGAGCGCTTAAAGATGGGTGGAGGTCCCAGGAAATTATTTTCAGTCATATAAAATATTTGCATGTGAAAGGGCTCAAAGAAGAGTCCCAGAACACAAAAGGGATCTAATATGATGTTTTTTGATTTGGTTTTCGAGACACAAATAGTGCCTCAAAAAATTGCAAAAAATGATTTTTGGAAAGCTTCAGATAATCTCTTGATATCTGCAGTTGAAATATCTCAGATCATCATTATTTATTTCAGAAAAAAAAAAAACAAGCAGCATTAAAAAGTTCCCACCCTTTTCTTTGGTATCATGTTCATTGTCATTCATAATTTTGGGGAAAAAAAAAGTGACAGGAAGTCAGAGGTTTTATGATTTGAGTATTTGGAATCTTTTCTAATTTTTTTTCAAAAAATATTTCCAGAAAGGTTAATGTTAAATTCACGGCTCATTGATCCATGCACAGGGTTAAAAAGGGGCCCTGTGGCAGGCCACACGGTCCCATTTGTGGCATGTACAAACCCCCACATCTCACAGAGTTGTGTGGCCCACCCAGCCCGGTCTCCCGCCGTGTGGACTTCCAGACAACTACATTCAAGCTGTGTGGAGTTGTACATTGCTCAAGTGTAGTTGCGTGGCATCCCACACGGCACCGGACCAGGGGCAGAAAAAAAAAATTAAAATGAATGAAAGGTTACTGACACAACCGTTAAACTAAATGAACCTTCCAAAAAAACAAAAATCAACCAAAAACTCAAACAATGCTCATTTTTTGGTTAAAAAAAATGAAAAAATAAATAAATAAATAAAGATAAAAAAAACCTGGTACTACCCAATGGACTATCCCTAAAGTAAAAAGACCCAAAAACACAAGTAACTGGACTAGCCCTAAAGTAAAAACACCAAAAAAAGACAAGTAACTTGACAAGCCCTAAAGTAAAAACACAAAAAAATATAACTAACTTGACAAGCCCTCAAGTAATTTCAACTTGACTAGCTCTAAATTGAAAGGGCCCAAATATTAAAGAAGTCTTTTGACCAGCCCTAAATTAAAAGTGCCCAGAAAAATACAAGTCTTTTGACCAGCCCTGAAGTAAAAACACCAAAAAAAACAAGTTCAACTTGTGTTAAGCTCATCCCATCACAAGTTCAACTTGTGTTAAGCTCACCCCATTACAAGGTTAACATAACTTAAGCTTGTGATGGAATCAGCCCAACAAAAGTTGAACTGACTTACCATTAAACTCTCATTCAAAACACTCAATATGATTATGTTAACTCAAAACACTCAAAATAAAAATGTTTAAAATGTGATAATCTTTATATTGATAGAACTTTTCAGCTGCATTAGAATTACAATTTATATAAAACACAATGATGAAATGAAGTCAAAGTCTACTAAAATCTAGAATACATTTGCAGTTGATCTTTGAGATGGTCAACCCAACCAGAGTCTTTTTTAGAAATCAAGGAACCTAGTTTTGCTACAATGGGCGGGATTGGAATCATCTCTCCCTCAAGTACTAATAGAACCCAGTGGTTATTGTTTAAAAAGGAAATGAAAATTGGATTTGATTGATCAGTAACACTATTTTTCATTGGAGTATAAGTATCACATGACTCCAATGAAATGAAAAATATAGGTTTGGAATATGTGTCTACTATAATTAGACCCATGTCTAATTTAGCCAGCCATTTTGTGGAGGGAATCTTTTCATTGATGTCTTCAACATCAAGTATTTTTTAATCTTTTCAACCTCCTTTGCACCACCAAGCATCTTAATGTAGCATTCTTAATTTTTCTCTAATGTTTCGATCATTTCCTTCCTAACTTTAAACCAACCATGTTCTTCATAACCAAGAGATTTAGAAATGACTCTAAATCTGAAATTGAAATCTCCAATTGGATCCCAAACCTCACACAAGAACTTAGGGAATATCATGGGTATTTGCTTGAGGTATTTCACCTTTGGTTCCTATCATTAAAACTAGCTTAGTATTCATTTCTTTGATTGGATCAATGAAATTAAAACTCACCAAAGATGAGCTTCTGGTTGAGCTTTTCGGCATGTTCTCTTCCTCTGAAGAGGATTTTGATTCAAAATTAAGTGATCCTGATTCATTTTCAGTCTCTTCACCTGTACTATGAAATTTCAGATTCTTCCAAATTTGACTAACAATTCATCATTAATTAGTAAAAACCAAAAAAATGAACATATCCCGAAAGAGAAGACTTACAATCTTTCTTCTTTGCTTGTTTGAAGCCCTTTGATTCCTTTTTTCCCCCTTGAGTTTTTTTTCAACAAGCTCAAACCAAAATGTTTCTTGCCAAGTATATGTCAATTTTGGCCTGCCTTTACTTGATTGTAAGACTTTAGTTTCAAGTCTTGGATATGATCAATATTTTGTAATATTCTGAATGATATACTTCAATAGTCCACTTTGCTCATGATCTGGAGATTCCAAAATCATTGCATTGACTTTTTAATGTAACTGAGTGATGCTTAGCATTTCATCAACATTGCACTGGAAAAATTCAAAAGGATCAACAATTAGTGAATTAAGATTTATTAATCACATAGTGATTTGAACAATCAAACTTAAGCCAACTTACACATTTAGAACTGCAAGGGTCATAGTCCAACCTCCACTGAGGATGAACATCTTTGGGTACCATGGATCCTCTGGATGGTACAGGGTCACCTATTTGATGGGAACAGGGCAAATCCATAGTCTTGGAATATGACTTGGTGCAGACTTTGCCATCATCATCATGTTTTAAATTATTGAATTTTTCCTTAATAAGATGGATTTCCTCTAAAGACAATTTGTAACCCAATGGTAACAATTTGGGAGGAAGAACTTTCCCTAACTTAATTCAAGAGTTCTAAAGTGATTCATGGACTGGTGTAATTTGATTCAAAACTGTTCTGTCAAGGCTTTTCCAAATATCCAACAGGTTTCCTGAAGAGTTTTCAAGGAATTGTTTGAGAGTTTCATGGGCCCCTTCAACCCAGTATTTTGTTTTGTTTCCAAAATCTGGGTTCATATAAGTCCACGCTGTTACAAACGTCTCTTTGATAGGCAAAATATTATTTTCCATGTACTTGAGTACATCCTCATAGTCTTTCAATGAACAATATGCAATTCAAAAAGTCAGAAACCAAAACTAGGAAGAATAAGAAACAGTGATTTGGACCTGCTCTGAGTTCTGCATCATTGACCTCCGCCAGCTCCTTGGTCTTTGAGGCCCCATACTTTTCTCACAGAGTCATAAAGCTTTTCCATCCTTCAATTTCATTAACAAAGAACACTTTAAAGTTTTCTTGTATTTATTTAGACAAGTGACAAGTGCAACATTTTCTTGATGACTCTGGGAAACTAGTTTCAATTGCACAAATCAGAGATTTTTCACGGTCCATCACAAAGACTTTTGGAAGTCGCTCAGGATCATAAGCCAACTCCTTTAATGCATTTACAGACCAACTGTAGAACTCAAAAGTTTCTTTTGTTATAAAAACAAGAGCTTTTGTGAAAGTTTTTCAATTGGCTGTCATTCCTACAACATGCAATAGTGGGGTTTTGTAATTATTTGTTTTATAAGTAAAATCCAACATAGCAATATGATAGAATTGTTTTGAAAGCTTTACTGCCTCTGGACGTGCTAAGTACAGGGCCTCCAAGTGACCCTCTTCACTGACCTTTGACCAGTGAATCCAACTTATTCTGTCAAGCTGTTCATATATTACCTCCATAACACTTTTTCCCTTTAGTTCTGCAATTGTAACCTTCCGCTGAGCGTTATAGATTGTTTGGTCATCAACATAATCCTGCCCATCAATCTTGCTTTAATTTCTCTTCAGTTGTAACGTATTAAGCACATCATTCATGCCTTCTACTAGATTTTCCAAGGACACCCCCAAGATTCTCCTCTGTTGAGGATGCACAGAGGGATGTTCAGATGGTTGATTGTTATGTTGGGTATCTTTGTAGGAGAGGCGCCAGAAGGGGTCTGCCTTTGTGCAACTTGCATGGATTAAAAACTTGCACTCAACCTTCCTTGTGTGAGGTTTTCTAGACAATTTGGTAAGAAGATTTCCTGAATAGAAACAATTTCTATCACAGGCTAAATCCACATATTGGCAATGCTTTTAGTTTAAAACTGTTAAAGCGTAACCTTGATTCATTTCCCATGTTTGACAATAGTTTTGTGCCTCTTCAATAGTAGGAAAAGCTCTCAAGGGAGGTGGGTAAAGTGGATCTACCATAGTTACATAGTTATATTGATGGCATGCACTCCATCAGTTTCAATCAAATCAAATACGGCAAAGACCAGTAACATAAAATGTTACTCACCACCAGCAGTCATGTCCATTTGTGAATCATTTTTTTCCTCAATTTTCACCCTTGATGAGGATGCAATTGGGGCTTCCAATGTTTTATTAATCAAATCCTTTTTTTCTTTTTCCAAAGCTTTGATGATTGCACTATCAATATAGACCTTCCACGCAGCCATGTCAGAAGAAGGAGGGATTACCACTATTCCCATGCAAAAAAAATGCAATGGTATACTTCAGTATTAAATCCAAGTTCAATTGATCAAACAAAGTTTGCTCACTTTTGAGTTGAGAAAGAATTGTTGTCAGATCTGTATATGATTTATGATTTCAGTTTTCACTTTAATTTCACTTGGGTTCCACTTTCATGTCTCTTTGAGATTGCTAGGTGTGGAACAACAGTCCCACAAAGTATGCGTTTATCCCAAATTTGGGTTGACAGAACCCAAGTGTGGTCCAGGGGGTGCCAAAAACTCTGGCACAACTTTTTGGGGGTTGTGCGCCGCCAAACACGGCTATTTTTAGCCGTTTACAGGGGTACATGGCTCAAAAGAGCCCTCTTTGGGGGTTACACGGCTCCTCAACAACACCCCGGGGGTCGCGCATGTTTGAAGAGTTCCTTTGTAGTTGTTCTGGGGCCCCTATGGCTCATTTGAGCCTTTTAGGGCCCTACACAACTACCACACGGTTGTAGCCCTGAATTTAACATCATCCTTCCAGAAATTTTGATGCCAGATGTAAAACAAAAACATTGCAATAGATGTGTTCATTTGAAGTGTTTTTAAATTGGATTGTATTTTTGGAGGCCAAAGATACATCAAAAAAATATGAAAAAAATATTTAAAAGCTGTTTAATAATTTTTTTGAAATTCTAAAATCTTGAAACCCCCAAATTTTTGAAGGAATTCTTCAAGGTAATATAATACATCAAAAAAATCTCAAAAAATATTGAAATGCTTTTTGACTTTTGCTTTGACCTTTTGATATCTTCAATCACCAAGAAAAATGAAATCAAAAGGAAAATAACAGTATTCAAATTTCTAATGAGAAGTTTGAATTTTTTGAATCTATTGGTTTTTTGAAGGAATTTTTTAAGGTAAAAGGAAAAATCTATAAAATCTGAAATAAGTTTGGAAATCCCTTTGAATTTTTTTGAAATATTTGGTAGCTGAAACAACCAAAAAACAAAATGATTAACGTAGGCAAAATAAAAATCCAAAAATTCATCATAAAATTTGTTTTTGCAGAATTTTTTGATTTTTTGATTCACTTTTTGGAGGGGTTCTAATGCCTTCAAAATTACAAAAGATTTTTCTGGGGGTTTATTAGCACCAGTTACGTGACTGCAACTTCAGAACTATAAAAGAATCAAATTCTTGAAAGTACCATGAAATAAAGTATTTTTCAGTGTAGCAGAAAGAAGGTGCAATGGAAAATGGACTTAATCTTCTGGGAGATACAGGATTAAGGGTGTGAGATAATTAATGCCCATTATTTATTTATTTATTTTCTTTTTTCATATTTTTGTTTTTTTTTGTTAAATTTCAACACTACGCCCGCCTAATTTTGGCCATTTCATGATCCTTGTAGGCAGACTCCGCAGTCTCATAAAATTCTGTCATTCCCTGTTCATGAAATTTCTTTAGGGTGCTGCTTCTGCCATCAATTGTGGCAGGGTTCCATCCAGTTTGTCTATCTGGTAAATTCCCCCTGGAAACTGGCTGACCAGAAACTAAGGCCTTTTCCAAGAATCCGCAAACAGCTGAACCCACTGCATCCTGAGGCTACAGTTAAACAGAAAAACAAGATCTCCTTTTGGAAAAGGATCCTGCAGATGGTTAGCACAGCACCTGTTCCAATATGAAACAGAGCTAGCCCGGATCTCTTTCAAGCGCTCTCTGGCTTTGGAAATGGTTTCATTCCTCTGAAAAGTTTGCTTGAAATTTTTATTTTGGTGCAAAGCACAAGAAGGAAAACTGTCAAAAGGAGCTTTTCAAAAAATTCCCTTTCCTCTCAAAATCTCCCAATTCTCCCCAAAATCCAAAGCAAATTAGGTGGTATTTATTTTTAATTATTTTGTATTTATTTTTCATTAGGTGGTATTTATTTTTCATGAGGTGGTATTTATTTTTAATTAGGTGGTATTTATTTTTAGTGAGGTGGTATTTATTTTTAATTAGGTGGTATTTATTTTGTACTAAATCATTAACAAACCATTGATGTTAGTGTACAAAAGATTTAAAAAATTACTCTGACCAACTTTCTAAAGGCTTAAATCTCATTCATCTTCATCAGGGCTTGAGCTAAAGTGTTTTTATTGATTCAGCTGTTAACCAATCTGTAATAGCTAATAATATGGCTCTAAAGTTTTTTTACACCCCATTCCCTTGGGAATAATTATTCCTCTCTTCAACTTCAGCCCTAATATGTCACCCTCTAAACTAGTTAACCACCAGGTAAACTGCGTTGTCTCACTTTCTTCTTTTACTAGATTTGAATGGGAATTCCTTTTATTCAGTGAAAAATTCTCCAAAGACATAATTCTGAGAATTGAATTTGTTCTTCACTGGAATTCAGAGGTGAACTGGAAGATGGGGCTGATCACTCCCAGAAAGCAGCCAAACAATGAAATTTCCTCCAAATGCGTTGGACTCAACATGAACAACCTAACTTCAACTGGTTTCTCTTCAACTCTGCCTTTTTAACTGAAGCCCAATCCATTTCCCTCTACTTCAGAACCACTGAATCCCCCTCAAAAAATAATAAAAGCCCCTTATGATTCAAAAATATATCACCTTGCTTGGATATTTTCTGATCCGCCAACCATCTCCTTGAAGGAAGAATATAGGAATTAATCCTTATGTATCATGCAATTTTTTAAATCTTTGTTATTCTCTGTTACTCCCCATGAATATAATTAAACTGACTACAACACATTTGAAATTGAAAAAAGGTAATGTTAAATTCATGGCTCAGAAAGCCGCGGACACCATTCAAAGTGGGTCATGTGGTATGCCACATGGTCAAATCCAAGCCGTGTACAACCCCCCCTTCTCAAAGAGTTTCGCGGCCCACCCAGCCTGGTCCAAAGGCATGTTGGATTCCGCATGACTACATTTGAGTCGTGTGGAGTTGTACACGGCTCAAATGTAGTCGTGTGGCATCCCACATGCCACTGGACCGCGGTGATCCAAAACAAAAATTGGAATGAAAAGGCACTAACATAACCCGTGAATCAAATAAACCTTCCAAAAAACAGGAATCAACCAAAAAATCAAAGAAATCAAAAAATGTTGATTTTTTGGTTAAAAAAATAAAATAATAAAGAAAAAAACTGTTACTATCCAAAGGACTGGCCCCAAAGTAAAAAGACGCAAAAAAACAAGTAAATGGACTAGCCCTAAACTAAAAACACCAATAAAATCACAAGTAACTGGAATAGCCCTAAATTAAAAACACAAAAAAACACGAGTTCAACTTGTGTTAAGCTGATCCCATCCCAGGCTTAAAATATGTGAAGCTTGTGATGGAATCATCCCAGCACAATTTGAACTGACTTACCATTAAACTCTCATTCAAAACCCTCAATATAATGAGGTTAACTCAAAACACTAAACATAATGTTGTTCAAAATGTGACAATCCTTTAGATTAATAGAGCTTTTTAGCTGCATTAGAATTACAATTTATATGAAAACTAAGGATGAAATGAATTCAAATTCTATAATCTCTATAATATTGAATACATTTGCAGTTGATTTTTGAGATGATCAACCCAACCAGAGATTGTTTTAGAAATCAAGGAACACATTTCTGCTAAAATGGGTGGGAATGGAATCATTCCTCCCTTGAGTACTAATAGAACCCAGTGGTTATTGTTTACAAAGGAAATGAACATTGGATCTGATTGATCAGTAACACTTTTTTTCATTGGAGTATAAGTATCACATGAATCCAATGAAATGAAACATATAGGTCTGGAATATGGGTTTGCTATGATTTGACCCATATTCAATTTAGCCAGCCATTTTGAGGAGGGAATATTTTCATTTATGTCTTCAAGATCAAGTCTTTGTTTCATCTTTTCAACATCCTTTGAACCACCAAGCATCTTAATGTAGCATGCTTTATGTTTCTTTAATTTTTTTATCATTTCTTTTCTCACTTTAAACTAACCATGTTATTCATAACCAAGAGATTTAGTAATGACTCTAAATCCCCATTTCCCATCTCCAATTGGATCCCAAACCTCACCCAAGAACTTATGGAATTTCTTTGGTATTTGATTGGGGTCTTTCACATTTGGTTCCTATCATCAAAATTAAATTAGTATTAATTTTTTCAATCACATCATTCAAATCAATACTCACCAAAGATCAGCTTTTTTTTGAGCTTTTCTGCACGTCTTCTTCCTCTGCAGAGGATTCTGATTCCAAATTAAGTGATCCCAATTCACTTTCTGTCTCTTCCTCTGAACTATGAAATTAAAATTCAGATTCTGCCAACTTTGACTAACAATTCATCATTAGTTAGTAACCAAGTTCATTAAACAAAAAAATAATCATATCCAAAAAGAAAAGACTTACAATCTTTGGTCTTTTCTTATTTGGAGCCCTTCAAGTCCTTTTTTTACCCTTTGATGTTGTTTTCAACATTCCCATACCAAGATGGTTCTTGCCTTATATCTGTCAATTTTGGCAGGCCCCTACTCGATTGTAAGACTTTAGGTTCAAGTCTTGGCTTTTATTGATATTTTTTAATTTTCCAAATGATATAATTCAATAGGCTGCTTTGCTCATGATCAGGAGATTCCAAGATAATTGCATTCACTTTTTCATGTAACTTAGGAATGCTTACCATTTCATTGACATTGCAATTGAAAAATTCACAAGGATCAACCATTAGTGAATTAGGTATGATTAATCAAAAAACATTAATCACATAGTGATTTGAACAATACAAATTAAGACTACTTACAGAACTAGAACTGCAAGGTTCATAGTCCAACCTCCACTGAGGATGAACGTCTTTGGGTACCATTGATCCTCTGAATGTTAGAAGGTCACCTATTTGATGGGAACAGGGCAAACCCATAGTCTTGGAATATGACTTGGTGCAGACTTTTCCATCATGATCATGCTTGAACTTCTTGAATTGTTCCATAATAAGCTGAAGTGCCTCTGGAGACAATTTGTAACCCAATGGTAACAGTTCAGGTGGAAGAACTGTCCCTAACTTAATTCAAGAGTTATAAAGTAACACATGAACCAATTTAATTTGATTAAACACTTTTCTGTCAAGGCTTTTCCAAACATCCAACATGTTTCCTGAAGAGTTTGCAAGGAATATTTTGAGAGTTGCATGGGCCCCTTCAACCCAAGATGTTGTTTTGTTTACAAAATCTAGGTTTACAAGTCCACGCTGTTACAAATGTCTCTTTGATAGGTAATATTGTATTTTCCATATACTTGAGTACATCCTCATAGTATTTCAAAAAACAATATACAATTCAAAAGGTCAGAACCCAAAACTAGGAATAATAAGAAACAGTGATTTGGACCTGCTCTGAGTTCTGCATCATTGACCTCCGCCACCTCCTTGGTGTTTGAGGCCCCATACTTTTCCAACAGAGTCATAAAGCTTTTCCATCCTTCAGCCTCATTAAAAAATTGTTCTTTAAAGTTTGCTTGTATGTTTTTAGAAAATTTCCAAGTGCAAAATTGTCTTGATTACTCAGGGAAACTAGATTCAATGTCACAAATCAGAGCTCTTTCACAGTCTGTCACAAATACTTTTGGAAGTCTCTCAGGATCATAAACAAAGTCCTTTAATGTGTTTACAGACCAACTTTAGAAATCAAATGTTTCTTTTGTTATAAAAAAAGGAGCTTTTGTGAAATTTTTCCGATTGCCTGTCATTCCTACAACATGCAATGGCAGGATTTTGTTCTTGTTTGTCTTACAAGTACAATCCAACATAGCAATATGATGGAATTGTTTTTAAAGTTTTACTGCCTTAGGATGTGCTAAGTACAGGGCCTCAAAGTGACCCTCTCCACTGAACTTTGACCATTTAATCCAAATTTTTTCTTCAAGCTGTTCATAGAGTACCTCCATAACACTTTTTCCCTTTAGTTCTGCAAGCGTTACCTTCTGCTTAGTTTTATAGATTGTTTGGTCATCAAGATAATCCCCTGGATCAATCTTGCTCAATTTCCTCTTAAGCTGAAACATATTGAGCCCATAATTCATTCCTTCTATTAGATTTTCTAAGACCACCCCCAAGATTCTCCTCAGGTGAGGATGCACAGAGGGATGTTCAGATGGTTGAAGATTATTTTGGGTTTCTTTGTAGGAGAGTTGCCACAAGTGGTCTGCCTTTGTGCAACTTGCATGGATTAAAACTTGCACCCAACCTTCCTTGTGGGAGTTTTTCTGGACCATTTGGTAAGACGTTGCCCCAAATAGGAACCCGGGAAATCACAGGCCAAATCCACATATTTATCTTTCTTTGAGGTAAAAAACCTCAGAGAGTAGCCATTATTCATAACCCATTTTTTACAATAGTTTTGAGACTCTTCCCTAGTAGAAAGAGCTCTCACCGGAGGTGGGTCAAGTGGATCTGGAACCAATTAAATGGCTAGGTTTTGTAGTTTCATGGTTCCAGGCACCCCATAAGTTAGTTTGAATCAAATTTAATCCAGCAACGACCTCTTTAACATAAAATGTTACTCACAACCAGAGGTTTCATCCCACTGTGAAAAATTTAGTTCCTGAATTTTCACGCTTGATGAGGATGCAATTGGGGCTCCCAATGTTTCATTAGCAAAATCCTTTTTTCTTTTTCCAAAGCTTTGTTGATGGCACTATCAATGTAGACCTTCCACGCAGCCATGTCAGAAGGAGGAGGGCTTTCCACTGTTCCCATGCAAAAAAATGCAATGGTATACTTCAGTATTCAATCCAACTTTCAATTGAACAAAAAAAGTTTGCTCACTTTTGAGTTGAGAAAGAATTGTTTGCAGGTTTTTATATGATTTTAATTTTCACTTTACTTTCACTTTGGTTTCACTTCAAAGTCACTTTGGAATCACTAGGTGTGGAACAACAGTGCCACAAAGTATGTGTTGATCCCAAATTTGGGTTGAGGGAACCCACGTGTGGTCCAGGGGGTGCCCAAATTTCTGGCACAACTTACTGGGGGTTGTGCACCCCCAAAAACGGCGGTTTTCAGCCGTGTACCCCTGTGAAAAGCTTCAAATTGCTAGGTTTGGGGGGGGTAAACAGCTCCTATACAACCCCCCAGGGGTCGCGCGTGTTTGGAACAACCCTTTCTAGTCGTCTATGGGCCCCCATGGCTCATTTGAGCCATGTAAGGCCCTCAAAAACTACCACATGGCTGGAGCCATGAATTTATCATCACCCATCGAAAAATATCCTGAAAGAATAGAACAATTTTTGCAGAAAGTCCCTGCTGATTACCATTCTTTCCTAGATATTTTACCCAAGGTTAAAGCATATCAACTTCCTCCCCATCATGCTGAAACTAACCAAATCAGAGTGGAATATGCTGTACCTCCAGTTGGCCAATATATTTGCTATCTCAAAGTGAGAATTAAAACTTAAAAGCCTGCATAGCAGAGAATGTAGCAAAATATTTCATACATTCAGGAACTGGAGCAGCTTTTCTTTTTGTCAAAAATCCATTTGAGAACTCCAAGCACTGGAGAACCTGTTGTTTTTTTTCAAAAATAAGGATGGGAGTTTGTAGCTATGTGTTGATTATTGCAAGCTTAAGGCTTTCACCAGGAAGACCATTAATCCCTTCCTCCAATCACTTTCTTACTGAATTTCTTTTCAGGTTGGTCTTTATTCACCTAAATGAACATCAGATGGGCTTACAGCCTTTTGCACATCAAGGAAGCAGATGAAACAACTCAGAGTATTCAGATATCATTTTGGAAGATATGAAAACTTGGTTATGCCTTTTGGACTGACTAATTCTCTAAATTCTTTTAAAAAAAATTAAAAACTAAATCCTTGTGATCCCTTCACAATTTATGGGTTTTTTTACCTTTAAAATATACTTATTTTCTCCAGGATCTTACATGAACACATCCCTTTTGTATTTTAAGTAATAAATAGAATAAGGAATAACATACTCCATGCAAAGGCCTCCAAATTTTACTTTGATTCAACCTCTGTGGATTAAATTTTCTATGTGATATCAGGAGATGGAATCTTCATGGACACTGCCAAATTGAATGCAATCCTATCTTTGAATTTGCCTCAAAGCAGAACATCCCTGCATTCTTTTGTTGTTTTTTTCTAACTTCTACTGCAGGTTCATCAAGAAATTATCAAAAAAGTTTTTAAATCTCACTTCTAATTCTGAAAACAGCTCATTCTCCTCTTTCACTCCTGAATATTTGCAAAAATTTGAAAAAATCAAGCATTGGTTCACTCAAACTCCATTCCTTTGCAATTTTGAGCATCTCATGAGAACATGTGTTGAAACTGATGCCTTGATTATGCCTTGAGTGCTTCAATTCACCAGGTTACTACCACTTTCACAGAGCACCCTATTGCCTTTGACAGCAAAAGAATGACTAGTGCTTAAGTCAACTATGAAATCCATGATAACAAACTACTTGAAATTATTTTTGCTCTCCAGAAATGGAATACTAACCTGTTGAGCATTGCTGAAAATTTTGTAGTTATAACTGTTCATTCTTCCTTGAAATACTTCATGTGTTCCAAGATCATAACTAGAATGAAACCTTTTTGGGAATAATTTTGGTCTCAATTTGATTTTAAAATCAATTACATCCCTGGAAAATTATCAAAAATCCCAGATATCCTTTCGCATTTGGATAACTTGTATCCATCCAGGCAAAAACCTGATTCTGAAAAGAACCCTGGAATTTTTTAACAGCTTCTGGAAAAAAATTAAGTTGAAACTTCTCCATTCTTTTTCTTTTCTTTTAAAATCCTTGATGATCAACTAAGTGAATTGAATTATATTCACGTTTAATTCAAGCTATAATCAAGATATTTAATTTTGATGAGTAAGTAGCTGAATATTCCTTAGCCCCCATGAGTGGCTTACTCCTGTTTCAGAGTAAATTGGTCATACCTGACCCTGCTAAGCATTAAAAGCTGAAGAAATTTCATCAATGATATGGCTCTCCTTCTGCAGGTAATTCAGGTCAAAAGAAGAATCTTAACATTTTGAAAATAGCTTTCTTCTGGACAGGAAGTTCAACATCTGTGAAGAACTCTTTTTTATCCTGCTACCTTTGGAACAGGAACAAGGAAAGCATGAAATGAAACTAGATCTACTCAAACCTCTTCCAATCCCAGATGGCCCCTGAAATCAATTTCAATGGACTTCATCTTTTAAATTTCTCCTTCTTATGGATTTGATTCTAGCGTTTTTGTTTTTGAATGGGTCCATAAAATCAATTTCTTCATCAAAACAAGTGGTACACAAAATTCAGTTAAATCAGCTAACCTCTTTTCAAACCATTTCTTCCCTGAGCATGGGCTTTCTGCTAAAATCATAAGTAACCAAGGGTTCTAGTTCATCTCTTCTTCCGGAAAGATTCTTTGTGAAAGGTTACAGATCCAAATGAATCTCTCCACAGCTTAGCACCAGGAAATGGATGTTAAAACTGAAAGAGTAAATAAATAACTGGATATATATCTTAGAGTGTACATCAGTTATAACCAGGAAGATTGGGATACTTGGCTCCCCTTGCCAGAGTTATCCTACAACAACAGTGTTCACTTCTCTACCGGCCAACAATTACCCTTCTTCATTCTTTATTGAAGGCACCCCAGTTTTGATTTCCTGTGTTTTTTGGATCTGAAAATCAATGATTAAGATGGTATATTTTAAATTAAATGTTTGATTAGTAATACTGATAGAGGTAATATATAATGGATGAGTGATCATTGACATTGATTAAAATCAAAATAAAAAAATGATGGGGGGGTGAGAGGTTCTTTTATAGTGAAGATACCTCTCATCAAGAAACTGGAGAAACAAGATGAACACAAGATAAAACTATTTACAAAATGAGGATGAAAGCAATCTTTTTTTACTCCTTTAAATTAAATAGCAGTATTTATGAATCTCTTCCTTGGAGAGACACATGGAACCGCAATGAACTTGAAATTTTCAATAAAATTTATTGAGTGGTTCCTCTTATTCCAACCTCACTGGGAATTCATCTTCCTTTTACTTGGTGTTATAACTGGAATAGAAGTGAACCTGAAAGCCCCAAGCATTTCTCTTTCAATTTTGCTTTTCATTTCTTGCTATGGTTTATCTGCTTTCTTTTCAAAATTCACTTTATCCATTTCATTCTTAATTAGGAGATGGATTGCATCTATTCTTTTATTTTTATTTTCTTCATTGGAGAAATCATCTGGCTCCTCTGCTTTATTCACTGGACTGAGACTGATTCTCTGTGAAATTCCTCTAATGTGTTTCCCAGGAATTGAATATTTAATAACTTCCACATTATTAAACATATTTACATAATTTTTTTTCATCATGATCAAAATTTCCTCCTTTTTTCTTTGGTAATGGATTTTAATTGATAAAAGTAACAATTTCAGATGTATTTCCCTCAACAGGGATTGCATCCTAAACACCCCCCTTGAATACTGTAGGGGGAATTAAATTCATGCTTATGGAGAACGTTATATGTTTGGTTCCATCCAATGCTTTAGTCATTATTTCTGCAGTCATAACCACAGTTGGAAAATATTCTAATTCTACTTCCTTATACTTCAATGCTTCTCTTATGTAATTGTAATGAACATCAATTTTTTCTTTTCTGGAGTGAAAAACTGGGTTACTTGCCAACTTTATGGCATCTTGATTATCAGAATATATTAGAGCATAATCTGGAGGCTTATAAGTGTCTTCTGATATTTTTCTTATACATTTTGCCTCCTGAGCTGCAGAGAGATCAGTTCTGTATTCAGCTTCAGTGGATGATACACCTATTCCTGCTATCTCTTTTGAACATCAAGAAATCAATCTATTCCCAATAAAATAGGTAAAACCACTTGTTTACTGTTTCAAATCATCTTCTGTTTATTCAGAATAAAAAACAAGATTAAATTCAACTCCAACAGAATACTCAAGACCTAATTTTTGAGTTCATTTCAAATATCTAACACATCTTTTAAATGCATTCCAATGTTGCATTCCATTATTCTCCAAGTGTTTGTAGATTATTCCCAAAGTATAATTTATATCTGTTCTTGTAAATTGAGAAAAATAATTCAAAGATCCTACAGCTGCTCTGTATTCAAAACCTGATTTCTCAAATTCTTCAATTTACTAATCAGTAGCTTTCTTCAACTTCACATTAGATTGGATTAGTTTTCCAACAACCTTTGCATCTTTCATATTGTACGTCTTGATTAATTGTTTAACATAATGTTGTTGTTCTACTCTGATTGACCCATCTGGTCTATTGGTTATCTTCATTCCTAAAAAACTTTGAGCCTTTCCTAATTCCTTAATTTTGAAATCCTTCTTGATCTCATTTAATAATTCTTCCTTCTTTGGCCCAATGACAATGATTTTATCTACTCACACAAAAATATTTTTCCATTATTAATGAATGAACATGGGTATACTTCACTTGTTTGAAACCTTTTGAACCCAGCCACTTGGAAATTGTATTATACCAAGATCTTGCTGCTTTCTTAAGTCCATATAATGACTTCTTGAGTTTGATTACGTACTCATTATTACCCCCCTTGAAGAAGGAATGTATATGCTTCATTCTTGATGATTTGGGATTTTTCTCAACAACTCATTCCTTAAAACCTCCAAGTATTTTCATATAGAATGTCTCATCTTATTCTGAACTAGCATTCAAGTATGCTGTGACAAAATCTGCTTTTGAGCTTCTAATGCAAATAAATATCTTAAATTTTATAATCTTCCAGTTGGGGAGAAAGTCTCCGGATAATTAATTCCTTCCTTCTTTTTGAATCCTTCAGATACACACAAAGCTTTGTATCTTTGTAGCTTCCCCAAATAATTGAACTTTCTGTTAGAAACCATCTGGTTCCAACTAAATTTTTTTCTTGTTCAACCTCTTCTCTTCTTATGAATTCAAAAACTTGGTTATTCTCTAATGATTATAATTCTCCCAATATAGCATGCTTCCACTTTTGCCAGTATGGAAAAATTCATAGCTTGCTTAAAGATTTTTGGAACTACATTTTTCTCCCTCTCAAATGATGCCTTAAATGCCATTATCTCATGTTTTTCTTTAACAAATTCTGCAATTTTATCAAAAACTGCACAATTTTCCTTCCATTCACCATATCTGTCAGTCTTTCTCTTATTCCTCTGACTCTTCTTCCCTGGTCCCTTCACTAAATACTTCTCTTCTGATTTCTCAATCTCTTCTGGTTCCTTATTCACATTGTGGTTTTCCCCTGAATATCAAATATCTTCTGACCCCTTATGTACATTGCTTACTTCTTTTGAATTTGTTTTATTCAGGTGTTCAATTGGGGGATGAACAAAATCATCATGGTTTTTCTTCAAGGGAAACACTTCTTCTTCAAATCTAAAATCCCTTGTCCTTATAATCTTCCTGTATTCAATGTCATACAGTCTATAGCAGGTACTCATATAATCATAACCTACTGAAAATCCTTTTTGTCATCTGGAATCCAATTTACCACAGTTACCATAATGTTGCACACTTTAATAGGCTATAACTCCTATTACCCTTAATTTCTTAGTATTTTGAGCCTTCTCCATTAACCTCTCATTTGGGAATGATTTGCCTTCATCAATAATGTTATGTAAATAAATAAATTTTGAGAGTATTTCAGCCCAAAAAAACTTGGGAAAGTTTCCATCTATCATGATGGAACTGACTCTATCAATGAGAGCCCTATTAATTCTTTCCACAATTCCATTGTTCTCTGGGGTATTAGGGGTGGTTGTTATATGTTCTATCCCATATTCCTTCAGAATATCCTCAAATTTATTTTGCAAGAATTCACCTCCTCTACCAGTTATAACTCTTCTGAGTTTCTTCAAGACTCCTTGTCTTTCCCATTTCTTGAATGAATAATTCACCTCATCAGCTGTATCAGATTTATTTCTGATGGTTTTCACCCAGGAAAAATTTCTAGCAGTTTCTACTAGGTTGATGAACTACCTTGAGCCTCCCAAAGAAATGGGATTAAATGGTCCAGCCAAATCAATTGAGAATTTTTCCCCTACTACTTCTTTTCTTTCTCTCTTCTTAGAGAAATCCTTTCTGGTAATCCTTCCTAGTTTAAAGCTTTCACATTTCTCATCAGTTCCTTTGTGGCCAGATCTTCTGTGTACCACAGGTGAGTTAACACTTATTTCTTCTATATAAAGGTTTGCCTCTAATAACTTTGATTTAACTATACCTTCAAACACTATCTTTTTGTTATTCTTGAATTTTAACTTTTCACCAAAGTTCTCAACCTGACAACCTTTGTTCCATAAATAACTCAGAGACAACAGGTTAGATGGTAAATCAGGAACAAAATAAACTTATTAGCTGAAAAGGTCCATAATTCTCTGTTTTGAGTTGCAAACAAACTTTCCCTTGGATGTTTATGCTTCTAACTTTTTTGCCAATATTTACAACAGCACTATGTGGCTCAAAATTATGAAAGAAATCTTAATTTTTTAACATATAATCAGCGCAGACAGAATCCACTGGCATTCCACTTGATCCTCTACCTTTATTTGAAAAAAGACCACATTTCAGGTTCTTCTGCTGATTATCATTGGTAAAGGTTTAATCACATCAGCAAGTTACCCTTATTTATTATCCACAAATTGATACTTGGTCAGATCTCCTTCATTAATTTTAATGGTTTCTCTTTTGAACCCCACTTCATCTTCCACAAAAGGTTCAGTGGTTAAGAGGTCTTCAATTTTTGATTTTCATTCCATAAAACCAGTTAATTCATCCACTCATCCTATTTAGAATAAAAATTTTTCTTTTTTGATTCAAATACTTTGGCAGAATTTCCTTGACCAGACTTACATTCATTGGCAATATGGCCAAACTTGTTACACTTGTAACACTTGTCATTCTTTTTGTTGAATGTCTTATAACCAAAATTCTTGGTAAACAAGGCCTGAGTATTTTTCTCTTTTCTTCTGAACTGAGTTCTGTCCTTTTCAATTCTGCTCAGAACCTCCTCTTCATCCAGGATGGGATTCATTTGGGAGATGATTCTCACCAGGGACTCAAATTCCCAAGTAGTCCCTGAAGAATTTTCAAAGACAGACACTCTGAGTCTATCTTGAGCCCAGAGGCTCTAAACCTTGAGATTTCCTTCCGCATATTAGCCATGAACTGGTGTGTTTTAACAAAGCTAACATTATGTAGGTTATTATAAGCAATGTTTTTTGCATGGCTACTGTTAGCACTGACCTTTTTCTGTAGTTGAGTCCATAAGGCTAATCCTACCCCCTTCTCTTCTGGTTTGAGAATGTTGGTGACAAAACCAAGAATCTCCTTTTTGAGGTACCAGATCAGGAGATGGTAGCCCTTGCGCTCCATTTCTGCTTTTGTCTTTTTTGGGTTTCTGGTTTTTATACCTAGGCCTTCAATGCTGTCAAGCTTTCTCTTTAGGAGCTTTGAAAATACAAAGTACTTTTTGCTGTTGAGCAACACTTGCAAGCTTAGACCGCAAGCCAAGTTTTTTCCATTGGCCATCTTGTCCATATACTGACTCACAATTATTGAAAAGTGATTCAGGTTTTTCTTTTGACTTTGTTTTTGGTGATGAGGGTTTGATTTGAATTGCTTATTGATTTGCGCAATAATGGTGCTGGCCTTGTTACAATGGATTCCGCAAAGATGACAGAAATTTAAGTGGTACTGAGGTTCTGCAACAATGGCAACAATGCACCTGGTAATTTTTTGACATTTTTTGAAATGATTTTACTGATAATTTCTGACAATTAATGATTCAGATGGTAGAGTTTCATTTGAATGGTTTGATTATTAATACTAATAGAGGCAATATAATGGTTGAGTGATTATTGAAATTGAGTGGAATCAAAATAACAAAATGGTGGGAGGGATGAGAGGTTCTTTTATAGTGAAGATACCTATCATTGAGAAACTGGAAACACAAGATTAACAAAAGATAAAACTATTTATAACATGAGGATGAAAGCAATCTTGTTTTCTTCCTTCTAAATTTAACAACACAATGTATTAATCTCTTTCTTGGAGAGAAACATGAAACCGCAATGAACTTGAAATGTTCAATAGAATTTATTTAGAAGTTCTTCTTATTACAAGACCACTTGAAATGCACCTTCCTGTTCCTTTGTGTTAAAATGGGAATAGCAGTGAAACAAAAATCCTCAAGCATTTCTCTTGTAATTTGGCTTTTCAATTCTTGATATGTTTTATCTTCTTTCTTTTCCAAATTTTCTTTATTCATTTCATTCTTAAGTAATAGATTCATTGCATCTATTATTTTTCTATTCTTTTCTTCATTGGAGCCGTCATCTGGCTCCTCTACTTGAGTAACTTGCCTGAGACTGAGTCTCTGTGAAATTCCTTTGTTGTTTTTCACATGAATTTAATGTTTAATAACTTCCACAATATTTAACATATTTACATGATTCTTTTTTTCATCATGATCAAAATTTCTCCTCTTTTCTTTGGTAATTGAGTTGAATTTATCAAAGCAATTTTTTCACATGTATTTACCTCAACAGGAACCAGCTCCTCCTCCGCCGCCACCGCTTCCTCCCACTCCTCCAAGACCAACTCCTCCTCTGGCTTCATCTCCACTGCCGCCATCACCATCACCCCCTCCCAGGTCATCACCGGAGCCCGCACGCGCGCTGTCTCCCGTGGTGATCAAATTGTCACCGGAACCTGCGGCTGCTGCAACCCCTCCAGCTGCAACTCCCAAGATCCCAGAATCCCCCTAGTTCCGGCACTTCCCATGGCAAGATTCAATGCAATGTTTAACAACGCGGACAAACTCCTCCAGCAATTTCTAGCGGCTCCTTACATGCACACTGCCAATGGGCATCGCAAGGTCTTGGTGGCTTTCCAATCCCTAGCCGCGGAAGCTTGCGTGGATGCGGAGGATGTGATGATGACTTGGCCAGCGTAGGAGGATCACCCCCTTCCTCCCTTCTTTCTTTCATTCCATCTTGTATCCTCCCGCGCGCCTATGCAAAGATAAGGACTTTTTCCGCACCATCCTGGGCAGCCTTTGGGCTTTGTGAGAACATTGAGAGAAATAAGAGCAACAATTTGAGAGAAACCTGCAAGAGTGAGAAATCTGCGCCACTGAGAGTATCCAGTGAGAGTGAAAATCTGCCCACAAGATCCGCGCTTGTGAGAGCAACCCGCAAGAGTGAGGAGTATCCACTCAAGGTACCTGGACCGCCCCAGAAAAACTGCCACACAGTTCCCCGTACCTATCTACAGAACAGAGAGAGTACAAAGAAAATCAGCCGCGCGCGCACAACCTTGAGAGAGAAAAAGAAAAATAATCCGCCCAAACCCATTTGCACCTTCCATCTATAAGATAACCAAGAAAACTTAAAGAATTTTTTTTTTTAAAAAAAAAAAAACAACAACCCGTTGCCAAGCCCGTGCCTTTGCTCTTTGACCCAAATCCGTTCCATGAAGCATGCTTTCCTAGTTCCCTGAATCATCTTTTGGAAATTTTGCATGTGTTTGCTTCTGGAATGCGGGGCTTTTCCTTGCATCAACAGACCCAGCTTGGCGCCATTCCCGTACCTAAAAGAAACCATCCATATCAAGCAATAATCCAAAAGCCAATCCAGAGAGAAGAAAATAAGAAAACAAACATTCTGGGGTGTCTAGTTACTCCAGCTGCAAACCAGCTAGAACACCCCCTCACCAAATCCAATCATATCCCCTATTGATCCATCATTCCCCCCCCCAACTTGGCTGCTGTCCCCAGCGGTCTTCCGTTGTTTACTCCGATGGACGCGAGGCGCACGCGCGGGCTTGTCCATGGAGGAAGGATCCGCATTTTTGTCCCCTTTGCTATCCAAACCAGCCCTCTCATTGAATGAATTTTAGCCCCACGCAAAGAATCATTTCACGTCCAAAGCTGTGGCTTTCTGTTTGAGAGGAGTTCTGTCCAATTCCTCAAAATGGTAGCTACCTCCAGTGAAATTGGAAAGCAAACAGAAAGGCCCGTTCAATCAATTAGAAAACAGCTTCCCCCATTGAGTTTCAAGGCTCTGGTTGTAAAGCAGAACCAAGTCCCCCTTCCGCAACAGATCCCGGATTTTATGCACGCAGCGCTTGTCCCAGTAGCAGACAGACTTTGTGCGGGTTGCCTTCAGCCTTTCAGCCGCTTTCTCTAAAATATTGTCCTGTCTTGGGAGTTGCTTGGCGCGGGCCTTGACTAGATCCGCCGCCGTCTTAACCTTCCACCAGTCAATACCCAGAAAAATTTCCAGCTTGGTGTCAATTGGCAGCATGGGTTGCTTCCCAAATAGCAGCTTGTACGCCAAATAACCTGTTGATCTCTTCACCAAAATCCAATCCACAAAAAGAAAAACTGGAAGGGTTTCCTGCCACTGCTTGCCATACTTGCCACACATCTTCACCATTGCGTCCTTGATTGGCAGGTGACCGCACTCAATCATCCCCGCGCCTTCCGGATAGTTCTCCTTCACTTGCCCAAACTTTTCACCACAACTTTGCACCAACTCCGCCAACCATCCCCAGAACTCTGCACCCCCATTGACTGTTACCAGCCAAAGTGATCCATAAAGGGCAAACCAATCCTCCTCCAGGAACTGACCAACTTTTTCTGCCAAAAGCTTCACCAGCAGCAGCGCTTCCACCCATCCCAACAGATTTTCTTGCCCAAAAAGGAGGTATGCAAACTTACCTGCCTTGATGTACACAACTTCCAGAGAAACCTGCCCAAACGAGGCATCCTCTCCAGTGGGGATACCTACTTTGAAAGGTAACATTGCACTTGGCTTCTGACACGCTTTGCACAACCATACCCATTCCTGCACTGCATGTACTACACCCGGCCACAAGAAACTACCCCACAACCCCTTCCGCATCTCAAGCTTTCTACAATGGCCAACATTTTCATGCAGACTTCCCAGAATTACCTCCTGATCCCCCCTCAACGTGCTGACCACAAGCAGTACCGGTGCGCTCTGCCGCCACAGCTGTCCTTCCTGCAGGTAGAAATTTCCCACTATCCGCCAAATCCATCTGGGGTTTCATCCGGAACACAAAGATCCCGCAAATAAAAACTGAGGACAGCGTACCTCCCAGACTGCTGGAGCGGAAGTTGCACATCTACTTCCATCACCCCTACCTTAACCATTGGGGCCTCCACATCCAATGGTTCTGCACCTTTGTACAGATCATCTTGCGGGTACCAAGACAGCGCGTCTGGATTTTAAAGGCCTTCCCTGGAACATGCACAACTTTGAAAGAGAAAAACTGAAGGAATGCGACCCACCTGGTCATAGGCGCATTTGGCAGCGTTGGCAAATTGATAATCCGCGCCAGCACCTCTTCATCCACCAGAAGCATGAAGTGAATCCCCCATAGCAAGTGCTGCAACCTCTGCACAATCTTAGTGACCCTGCAAAGCTCCAACTTTGGCTGTGATTACTGGCTTACCGTTGGCCTAAAAGTAACGGACTTTTAAAGAACAGGACAATCTTTCCCCTCATCCTCCTGGGTTGGCACTGCCCCCACACCAAGCTTGCTCAAATCCACCGCCAACTTAATTCCTCTGGCATCATAATCTAAGTCCCGCAGTACAATATTGCACCCAACAATCTCCTTGAGCTTGTCAAAGGCAAGGTCACAGTTCAAACCCCAGGTCTATTCCGCACCCTTATGCGTCAATTCCCGCAACAAACTAGCAACCTCCTCAAACCGCTCAATGAACATCTGTACATAGCTACATAATCCCAATAACTGGAGAATGTGCAATACAGTCTTTGTTGTTGGACACTTGAGGACTTTGTTGCGTTTCTTCTACACAATATGCCTTCTGTTGGAAGCCACCACATGTCCCAGAACCTCCAGCGCGGGTATGCAGACCCCCTAACTTTCTCCCTGACACCGTGAGCCCCACTTCCTCAATCCAAAACAAGATCTGCTCCAGCATTTGTGCTTATTCCCAGAAAAATTGGCAAATATCCGGAGTGTCTATAAGTGTTTCCCCTCTGTAATCGGTCTTTGGGCCTTTGTTGCCCGTGTTGTTGAGCACCTCCTCTGGAATATTTTCCTTCAGAATCCAGGTCATCTGTGCTTGGTAAACCGCAAACAAGTTAATTGCACCTTGTGGCAGCTGGGTCAGTTGCATCCTGCCCAATCTGGTCTTGAAGGCAGTCATTGAACGCAAACTCTGATTGAGTTTGTGTTGATTGTATCCGCCCATCACATCCACCAACCCGTAGCATGCGCATCCTGCCATAGATCCCAGAAACTTTTCCACGTGCAGGGGTTGTCCTGCGTCTTGGATTGTAAAAAAATTGAGCTGCTGCAGATCATGAACAATCCATAATGACTTCCCATCCTGCTTAACCACTGCAAAGATTGGACTTGAGTAACTTGATTTTGATTGCTTGTAAAGGCTTGTCCCCACACGCTTGCCCAACAGCTCCCAGAAGGGTCCCAAAACCTCCCGTGGAATTGGAATTGGCTTGATCTGCCAAGGTTTCTGCATAACCATCAGAATCACATAAGGGTTGCCTATCTTACTCTTTAACAGTCCCTGCTCTTCAGGTCCAAAAGCAAGCGCTCTTTCCCAGAGAAATAGTACCCCAGTAAAATATGTATGCACTTACATGTGTGCTACGTATAAGTGTAATCCAAATGGGATGCACGTATGCGCCTCTCCGGCCCATTGAAAACTCACATGGACCATACAGGCCTGTGTGGATGTCACTGATTTGGGGAAACTGGCCTCAAAATGCCTGAAACAGGCTCATTGGTACATGGGCCCTAATGGGCCCGGTGGGGGATATGGGAAAATACAGCCAGATGGGCTTCTATGGGCATAATTGGGCCCAAGGTTTATTTTGGAAATACTTGGCCAGACTGGCTGGCCCGTCAAAGTGTGTTTATCTCAGGTTTTGGGCTTGGGGTGGCCCATAGGGGCCGCTGCCCGTGTTGTAGCCTGCTTGGGGCTGCTGCTCGTGCCTCGGTCCGCTTAGGGCTGCTGCCCCTGCAACGGCCTGCTTGGGGCTGCTGCCTGTGCCGCGGCCTGCTTGGGGCTGCTTCCCGTGCTGCGGCCCGCTTGGGGCCGCTTGTATCCCTTGGTTTGGCCCGCGAGGGGCCTGACGGCCTGCGCAGGGCTTTCGCGGCGGCCAAGGGATCCTGCGTGGGCCTGGCTGGTCGCAAATGAAAGTGAGGGCCAGCGGCCCTGGCTCCCTCCGCAAGAGTGAGGGCCAGCGGCCCTGGCTCCCTCCGCCTCCCCTCGCTTGCCATTGCAAGGGGGAGGGGGTGTCTGGCTGGGTTGAACCAGCCAGCAACCAACCGCAACAAGGCGGTTGGTCAGGGCAGGGGGGATTTCATCACCCCCTTGCCCAAAGGATGACAAGGCCAGCTGCAAGGAGAGCAACCAGCGGTGGGGGGGATCTGATCACCCCTCCACCATCAAAGCAATGCAGAGATCAGGGGCACTCTCCCCCCCCCTTTACCAAGGGGAAGGAGCAATGGGGCTGAGGGGATTTGACCACTCCCCAGCCCACTTCCATTGACAACGCCCTGAGGGTATCAACACCCAGGGCCCCTGGTAGGGGGATTTGACCGGCCCCTCCAGGGATCTGAGAGAAAGAGGGGGGGACAGCATGTCGGCTGGTCACCCCCCCCCCCAAGTGAGGTTGAGACCAGACCCAGGTGAGTCCTGGGTCCCACCTTGCCCATATGTGGGGCCACAGGCTGGCTGCATGAGGCAACCAGTCCGTAAGTAAGGAAATAAGAGTAACTGGGCTGGTTGTAACGGACAACCAGCCAGGGGATTGAACAGCAAAGGTGCTGTTTCAGCCCCATAACGGTGGAAACACCAGAATGGACCAGAATAGGCTGGTTGTAAAGTTACATAGATTAATTCCATGTGGGCTGATGTAGCCCAAACCAATTAACAAGACCTGTAGAGCCTGTAGAGCTCTTTTGGGGCGGAAAATTTGCCTTTTGGCATTTTGTATCATGGGCTCACAAGCGGCCAATCTTTTGTACTTGAGGAGCTCTTCTCCGTGCTGTTTTCCATCCATCCATTCACCATCCAATTAAATTCATCAACAATATCATCCAACGTGTTGCCCCATTGTGAGAGCCAATCAAGCAATTATTGACACAAGGTTTCCAGCATTTCTTTTTCTTTAAATACTGCTCATTTGCCTAAGCTAATTGCTGGCCATAATTATAACATACCAAAGTCAGCAAATCCCATTCCTCCGCGCTTAACCAGCCCGGCTGTCCAAAGTTAAGGGCTGCAATCCGGTCATCCATAGTCTGCTTCAATTGCGTTTCCCATCCTGAAACCTTCAGTGGAGATTTCCAAGGGTCCCACAACCAAGGTATCGGTCACAGTGGTCTGTTCAGATCCTGCGGCATTGCTTCCTTCCGGGGAAAGACCTTTTGGGCAACCGGCTTTAACTTCCCGGCATGACGCTGCACCATCCGCACGCATCCATTACCATAGGTACTAGTCAAAACCAAACCGTGGCTTTTGCCTTTGCTCACAAGTGTGGCACAATGATAGTGTTTTTGTGAAGTACCTCCCGGCAATGCACACTGAGGAAAGGAAATTAATTCCAGGGCTTGCGTGTCCTGCGCTTCCTCCCTTCATCCAACCTGCTCCTCACTGGTTGACCACCCGCACAAAGCCAGAGCTTTCTCCATGCGGTAACCTTTGCCAACTAGTCAAAATCCACCTCCAGAAAACCCTTGCAAACCAACTCCGCGCCAGAGTCCTCCTTCTCCTCTCTTGCCAAATCCCGCATACACTTTCTCAACCCCTGATTGCATATTGTGGTTTAAAATTGCCCGCTGGAAAAATCTTCCATCCTCAACGCTTCTGTCCCCACCTCTGGATCAAGCATCATTTGTGCTTGGAACCCAAACATGAATGGCTGTCCTAAGATAGCCTCCCCGCAATCAAACAATAGAAAAGAAAGTGGTTTACAGACCCTTGCAACCTTAACCTCTTCCTCCTCCACAACCCCATCCACGCAACACGCCCCGCCGTTAAGCGCACAAATCCCCATTGTGCATTTCTGCCAAACCAATCTGATTTCATCAACCAATCTATAAGGAAGGAGGTTTACCATAGAACTGCTATCCACCAGCGCCCACACCTTCCTTCCAGAAATCTCCATCAAAATGCAAGCCAGTGTAATTAAAACCAATTTCATCCCTGCTAGCTTATGCTCTGCATCATCCCAAGCAAAGTTCACCCGCTGCACTATTGAAGGGATCCTATTGTGTCCGCAATCCTTCAGCGCTTGAACCATCCCATCCACTACCACCAGCAACACTGCTGCCAAATCCTTCAAGGTCAAGGGAATATTTGTTTCATTCCCCATCACCCTGCGCACAATTTCCACGGCTTTCTTCTTCCCCGCCAGATTCACCAGCCATCCATCTGTTTCTGGAACCCGCGTGATTGGTTGAGGAGCTGCCAGCCATACCCTTTCCTTGGCATCCACATCCATCCTTTCCATTGTCGCCAGCTCCTCCATTGCTAACACCCTCACTTCCGCTTCCACGCGCGGTGGTTGCCATACCCCAGGACCAGTGACAATCCCCAGCAAAACTTGAGCAGTTAACGCCAATTCCTGTGCTTGCGCGCGCACTTGCTCCATGACAGTCAGATTCCCAGGTTTGGAGGAGATCGGCTTGCCTGTTGGGAACATGAATCCCATTCCCACCGGTCAAAACAATCCCACCTTGAGGTCCTTCATCATTTCATTTCACCCCAACCGCCAATGCCCCTTGTCCCCTCAGTAATTGCATAACCGCAACCCGGGCGGATTCAAGGGCGGAAGCAGTCCCCCAAGGTGAGGAGGCAGATTTGGCAGCCCGGACAACATTCAACTCAGAAAGATCCATAAATCCTTCATCAATTCTGTCATTTTGCTAACCTCCGGGCTTGTTGTTGGTGGTGTGGCCTGAGCCTGTTCCGTTTTTGAGGGGCCTGCAACCAGAGCTTGTTTTGGTGCCACTGGAGTGTGGGAAGCGGACTTCTTTGGCCCTGTTGGGAACAATCTTGCCGTGTCCTCCATCAGTTCCTCCAAGTCCAGCTTGATTTCCACCGCGCGACAAATTACAAGGATGTCCACAAGAAGCATAATACTCCAATCCAACAACCTCTTTACCAGGTTGTTGTTGTACAAGTGCCGCTGCACCCACCCACGGAGTGGGGGACTGATTCCTCCCAAAAAGAGCCTCTTCATGGCTCCCTTCTGCCCCAATATCACCTTGTTCTTTTCCAGGTAGCAATAGATCCAATTGAACATTGCTACATAATCCCCCAATTTGGCTTGCGTCCAAACTCCTCCATTTGCGCTTGCTTCCGCCACGGCTTGCTCAAAGTTGCTTTCCCAAAACCAAGGTTTTTGCCTTCCCCAACGGGCCAAGATTTCCCCCTTTAATTTTTGGCCAATCAAGTTCCTCATACCCCTCCATCTCCTCCACATCCCAAAGCTTCTCTTTTTCCATGATGAAGAGGAAGACAAGCCAAGCCTTATCCAAACCCATTGCACCTTCTGCTTTGGCCATTCCTTTGTATTGCACAAGGAATCTCTCAATGTCCTCAGTGTTGAACCGGATTTGAGGATATTCCTGCAGCCTGATGCAAACTGGCTTGTGTTTGGCGCCATCATTGGAACAAGGGACACCATATCCCGCCCCTGATGAGGGTTGCTTTGAAGAAGCTAGATGAGGAGGAGGAAGAGGAGTTGGGGTAACGTTAGATGACCCCGCAATGGTCAATGGGTGGTACTGGGAAATTGCGCTTGTTAGTTTCAAGAGACAAGGAAGAAAAGATTACTTCCTGGCCAGACCCCCAGATGTGAATTCAGAAGGGGAATTCTCCTTTAATGTTTCCCATGTTTGGAAGTTATTGATTCCTTGTGTTTTTTTAAACCCCAAGTGCAACTGTTCACCCTTTGACTCAGAGATAGAAAATTGACAATAAAGATCCTTCCAAAACCTATGAAAACCCAATGTGATCCTCTGTGATCCAATGATCTCATGTTCCTCCTCCAACCGGGTTGAGGGTGCGGCTTAAGTATCCTACCTCTCAACCCTAACCTAAGTACAACCAGAAACAAGCAAGAATAATAAAATACAACCCCTAAGCACAGAAACCTAGCCTCAACCCTATCCTTTGCATCCCATAATCCACATACCATATTCATCTGTATTGCCCACCTGCCATTACTTCCACCTGGTTCATCCTTCTCATAACGCGGCGTTTCTCCATGCCCAACTCAGAGCCCCCTGCGCATGTCCGCATCCGCCCAACACGCCATTCCAGATATCCAAGATATATCTGCGTGGTCCAATTCGTGTCTTGCAACGCGCAATCCATCCAATCCAATCCAATCCAATCCATTCCATTCCATCCCGCGTCTCCAGATGCTGAGCCTGATTTGACTGCTGCTGAGCCCGCAGCGCAACCTTCTGCCGCAACCCTGCACCCATTTCTAAGTGCGCTTCCCCTGCTGAGCCCACGGCTACTTCTGAGCGCGCAGAATGCAGCCAATTCCAACCTGCGTCTATAAAAGACCACCACAGCAGCTAGGTTGAACAAGCTTCTCCAACCCTTCTTCTGGCTCCAGTTGCCCATGTATTGGAATCCCAATGCAAACTCCTAGCGGCTTTCTGTACAGTGGCCTGTTGGACTTGGCATGGTTGGATATGGTGAATGTTATGGATCTGATCTAGGCGCATTGTCCCCCTGCCCCTACTTCTTTCCTTTTCCTTATTTTTTCTGGTACCTATTGCATCTGAAATTCTCCCAAAACCCTGAGAAATAAACCTTTTCATGCATTTTGAGTAACTCCATGAGAACAACCTGCGCCACAAGTAAGTGAGAGAGGAATAAATCCGCGTCCATGCACCAACCCTGCGTCTAGTCTCAAAAGTGAGTGAGGAACTGGGAAGCAATCTTGAGTAAGAGATCTGGGTTCTGATCTGTGGCTGCGTGTCACAAGTAAGTGAGAAAGAAACAGATCCGCATCTGTGCACCAACCCTTAGTGACCAAAGGTTTCAGGAAGGGACCTGGACCACCCCAGAAGAACTGCCACACAGTTCCTCAAACCTTTCCTGCAAAAATAAAAGAGAAAACAATCTGCCAGCGCGCGCCCACCACCACCGGAGAAAGAAAGTAGGTAAGGGGAACAAACATTCTGTGGTTTCTAGTCATTCCAGCTGGGAACCAGCTGGAGAAAACCCTTACAAAAGTGAAAATTTCTGGAACACACTCCAACCATACCCATCTGTACCCATAACACCTGTCTGTAGAGAAGAAAAAAATAATAAAGAGAAACAGACTAAGAAGAGAGAAAAGAAAAGGGTTTTTTTCAGAGCTCCTTGTCCCGCCTTGCATTCCGTCATTTGTTGCGGGCCTTGTCATTGCATTTATGGACCCGGCATTGCGCCCTGCCCATGTTCCTGCAATACTATCCCTTCTATTTTTCCCCCCCACACCTAGCCGCTGTAATATACAGACCCAGCATTGCGCCGCACCTGTTTTCCTGCAATACTATCCCTTCTGTTTTTCCCCCCCACACCTAGCTGCTGTCCCCAGTGGTTTGCAACCTTCCAGTCTTCCAGGAGAGATTTCACAACCTCATCCAATCCCATGTTGGTTGTTTCCATAGGCTTTTGTCCCAAACTTCCTTCCAGGCGCACATTCTGTTTTCAAAGGCCTTGCAACCCCAACCTCCTTCTCCCCAGCCATACCGTTGATACCCAATTCCTTCCCATTCTGCACCTGAAGCCCCGACGCATGTGTCTGATGCACCAATGCCAAAATATCCGCTAGCTGTGATGGCAACAGGCCCCCCATCGGCCCATCCATCCCACACTCCCCGCGCTCCACGTCCTTCCATTACGCATGCATTCTCCTCACCGTCAGAGGGGTCCAACTTTGGCTGCAATCCTTCAACGCCTGGTCTGTTCCTTGCGCCACCATTAGTTCCGCTTCATGTCCCCTTTTCCTTGCTTGCTTCATAGCAATGGAATGATCCAACTCCACCAAGACCTGCTTTCCCAACACGTATCCTGTCTCCACTGGGGAAACCAATCCCCCGTTTGAATCCATTGTCTGGTTCTTGCATCCCAACTGCCAATAGCCGTTATTGTCACCATATTTGCACAACTGGGGCACGGGTGCACTAGGGAGCTGGAAGCCCTCCCCCGGGTAAGGTGGCAAACCACACCAGTGCTGCAACATGTGGCTCATATAGATCTTGAGGTCCCTTGACAACTGTGCCAGTTCACTAGCCCAAGGGATGGTTGCCGGTGGTGGGGCAGGAGCACACACTGCTCCTTAATCCCATTCTGCGTAATCCAATTCTGCTTGCAACTGGACCCTGCCTTGGGCACTTGCCTCCACTGCGGCTTGTTTGAAATTGCCTTCCCAAAAACAAGGCTTGCGCTTCCCCCACTTGCCAGCATGTCCCCCTTCAGTTTTGGCCATTTGATTTTTTGGTGGCCTTCCATCTCTTCCACATCCCAAGGCTTTTCCTTGTCCATGATGAACAGGAAAACATGGTGAGCCTTGTCTGAATATGATCCGCCTTCAGATTCCGCAATCACTTAATTTCATGAGATGAATTGCTCCACATCCGCAGTGTTGAATCAAACGTGAGGGTATTCCTTTGGATTGATGCAGACAGGGCAGGAGGAGAAAGAATAAAGAGGAGAAGTGGTTTCTGGTAGCATCCTGAGTACCTTTGAGAGACTTGAGACAAAAGACGTTTCCCCACCAGACCCCCAGATGTGGAAACAAGGGTTGTGGACTCCCCAAGTTGTTCATAGTTGCAGGATTGATGGTCCTAGTGTCTGTAAGGATAAGGATGTGCCTTTTTAGAGAGAGAGAGAGAGAGAGAGATGAATTTCCTTCCTTTCCTTTACTTTCCATACCGTACGCCGTGATCCATGATATATGATATGAGATCCAAGCTGGGGTTGAGAGTGCGGACTTTATACCCACACTCTCAACCCTAACCTAAGTACAAGCGCAATGACCTCCCAACAACAAATAGAAAATAAACACTAAGAACCACAAACCTAGCCTAACCCTGACCCTTTCCCTTGCCAAAACCACATTCAAGCCTACCTACTGTTACACACACCCGGTTTGTCCTTCTCATGATGCGGCCCTCTGCCCCGCCCGACTCAGAGCCCCCCCATTTCCCGTATCTGCCTGGCGCTCTGTGTGATTTCCTGACCTGCGGGCTGGCCTTCCCTAAACATTTCCCATACCACAACCACCCTCAAGCCCACACACCTGGTTTGTCCTTCTCATGATGCGGCCCCTCCGCCGCGCCCTACTTGGAGCCACCCGCTTTGTCTTTATCCACCCAGGATTCCGCGTGATTTCCAGCCTGTGCTTGCGCTCCGCTCCTATAGCCCTAATTGCCCCACTCTACCTTCCTGAACTACCTGCCCGCAAACCTGGTTGGGCCGGCTCCTTTCTTTGGTCTCCAATTTCCAAGCAGGCCACAACCCGCAACACCCAGTTAAGCCCAGCCCGCGCCTGGTATGCTGAGCCCCTCTGCGGCTGCTGCTGAGCCTGCAGCAGCTACTGCTAAGACCGCGTGCATCCCAAATGCTGAGAGCGCCAACCGCGGCATGGTTCTCAACCAAAACTATATAAAAACACCACAATGTGTGTCCTACGTATAAGTGTAATCTAAATGGGATGCATATATGGGCCTCTGCGGTCCATTGGACACTAACACAGACCATAAAGGCCTGTTTGGATGTCACAAATTTGGGGAAACTTGCATCAAAATGTGTGAAACAAGCCCATTGGTACACGGGCCCTAACAGGCCTGTGAGGTGTATGGTCAAATATGGCCAGATGGGCTTTTGTGGGAATTATTGGGCCCAAGTTTTATTTTGAACATACTTGGACAGACAGGCTGGCCCGCCAAAGTATCCCGCTTGGGGCCACTTGTTGCTCTTGGTAGGGCCCACACGAGGCCTGACAACTTGCTTGGGGCCACCTTGGTGGCCAAGGGACCCCTCTCTGGGCTTTTTGCCGCAGCCAACAGTTGGAGCAGTGGGAGCTGGGGCCAATGGCCCTGGCTCCTCCCCCTCCCCTTGCTTGCCATCACAAGGGGGAAGGGGATGGTTGGCTGGGTTGAACAAGCCAGCAACCATTCAGGGTGGTGGGGACTTCATCACCCTCCCACCCAGATGGACTGGCTGGGCCAGTTGCAATGAGGCAACTGGAGGTGGGGGGACTTGATTGCCCTCCCCCCAGCAAAGTGCAAGGGGTGCTCTCTCCCCCCCCCCCACCCCTCTACCAACGGGGAGGAGCAACAGACTGAGGGGGATCTGACCACCCCCTAGCCCACCTACCTTTGAAAATCCCCTGAGGGGTATCAACCTCCAGGGCCCTGGTTGGGGGATTTAAATGACCCCTCCATTTTAGACTGGACGTATCCATTCTTATTCTTTTGTATGCTACACACAGTTCACTTACATGTCACGCACTGTGTAGTATACCTGGGTCAGTCGCGGTGAGTGGAAGGATCTCCTTTTCCTCATCCTTCCACATCATACTCATACTCACCCAGGTATGTCTTCTTCTCTTTCTCATTTAACCCTCATCCTTCCACATCATACTCATACTGGCCCAGGCCCAGTCTGTCTCAACAGGTTATGAGCCCAGAGCTCCACTGCACTCCACTCAGATCTAATTTCAGGATCTGTATGCTTAGCAATAAAGCAAACTAAATGTGCATGTCATCACCTTCTTCTCCGCACCTTAAGCCACCAACAAAGATGATCAACATTGGTCCAGACTCCTTCACCTCCAGCTCTCAAAAGCTTCCAAACGCCAAGCTCCCTGTCCTTCAGTTGTCAGGCCCAGACTCCAACTATCTTGACTGGGAATTTGTTGTTACCTCGTACTTTGAAGCTGCTGGACTTGAGTATTTCATCAAAAAACCCAAACCGGATCATCCATCCGCAAGTTGGCTAAACAACAACAAGATGGTGTGTTCTCTCATCACTCAGTCTATAGATGTCTCAAATATTTGATATGTCCGAGAACATTGCCGATACGCCTATGGCATGTGGAAAGCTCTCCGTCAAGCCCATCAAGATCAAACAACAGGAGGACGTGTCTACTGGCTCCGCAAGCTCCTGCTCACAAAAATGGAAGGTGACAACATATTAGCCCACATTGAGACCATGGCCAAATTTCACAAGAGTTTGGACGCTCTTATCTCACCAGAAAACCCGCTTACCGCCGACAATGTCCACTCGGCTGCTTTACTCAGTTCTATTCCTCAAGACTGGCTTCATTGTGTATCGTCATTAATGAATCAAGATGGTGTTAAATTGGAAACCATTGTCCTAGCTCTCAAAAACGAGCATACCTGTCGTCAGTCTCAAACTGAAGTAGAAGCTTCAGTCTCCTCAGCTATCTCCAAGTCTAAGTCTAGACAATCGGCATCTAGTGACAAAACACCCAAACATTGTTACTTCTGTAATGTTGTCGGTCACGACTTGAACACGTGCAACAACACTCAAAAATTTCTAAATGAACTTAAGGCCTCTTGTAAGTCAAACTTGGATCATTTCAAAAGGCCGCCTCCTAGGGAACAGAAACCACCGGCTAGATCTGGCAGAACTACCGTCTCCACTCTATCCAATACCCACAAATCCAAACGACCCAATGAAGAGAGCAACTATTTGGGGTCAGAGGTTGAAGTTAGGGCAAGTCACGCTACAACCTTTGACTCTACATCATCAACTCCTGTCAATGCCAACCTAGATTCCAGATGCTCAGTGTCCAGGACCCCTCACTTGGCCTCACTGGACAAAATCAAACCAGACAATACTCCAGTTTGCCTGGCCAATCACTCTCTAGTGAAGTCAACTCATTGCGGCTCATGGAAACTCCCTCAGAAGATGGACAAAGAAATCAAAACCCCAATTGTTCCGTCCCTTCATGAACCGCTTCTCTCTATAGCGGTGTCTGTGATCTTGGTCTCACTGTAGTGTTCACTTCAAAGGACTGTCTTATCTACCCAACATCAAGTCTTCAAGTTCCCCATCAACCAGTGGGGGAAGGCTACTGCAAAGGAAATTTGTTCTACCTCCCTTCTGATCCTGTGAGCTCAAATTTCTCTCAGGCTATTCAAGTCCCTAAAACTAAATCTTCCTTGTTTGACTATCACGTACAACTAAATCACCTAGGTCTCAAGCCTCTCAAGAGGATCCTTTGAGATCATCAAATTAAACCCTCTCCTATGAATGAACAAGAAGTGCAACGGTGCCCCATCTGCGTCCAGTGCAAAATGAGCAGGGTCCCATTCAAATCTCGTTGCCCATATCGCTCAACTCGCCCTGGTCAAATAATACACTCTGATGTCGGATTGTTTGAAGTTCCCTCCAGAGAAGGGTACAAATTTTTCTCCACATTTGTCAACAATTTCTCTAAATTCATCCTTGTCTATCCCATGAAGCACAAACACAATACTTTCAACTGCTTCAAGTTGTTTTGCTCCTGCTTCAAATCAGATGTTGCCTTTGCCATCAAATTGCTATGCACCAACAACGGCGGCAAATACATGTCTACAGCTTTTTCAACCTATCTACAAACACACGGTATCACCCATGAACCGGGGCCACCTCATTCCCCACAGCTAAACGGCGTTGCTGAACGCTCAAATAGGACCATTGGAAACCTTGTTTGCTGCGCCCTCTTGCAAGCTTCGGTCCCAAAGGTCTTCTGGGCTGATGCCCTCAGGCATGCTCTACACTATCACAATTCTTTTCCTTGTTACACCCCTGCTGGTTTCAAAACTCCTCTCTCCATTCTTGGCCGACCTTTGACCCCTCTCTCCGAAGTTCATCCGTTTGGATGTCATGTCTGGTACAAAGTCCCGGAGGCACATTGCAAGAAATTGGACTGTAAGGCGAGAGCAGCAATGTTCCTATCCACTCTATCAGATGGTAATGGTGTTAGAGCTTGGGACTTAGAAAAACAAACTGTTGTAAAGACTTGTGATGTAATCTTTGACGATCACCTTTTTCCCTACTCATCAAAACTCACGGTCTCTTCATCTCCCCTTAGTGTTGAACTTCTCTGGCCCCCACCACCATCATCATCACGTCCTCAGCCTCAAGTCAATATTCCTATTTCTTCCGACTTGCTTCCCCCAATGATCAGCATCCCTCTAAGGGGGGGTGTTGATTGGTGCCTTGCTGCCTCTATACACGCTCCAGCAAACAGATATCAATCTCCGTCTACCAAAAGTGGCTCTTCAGAGGCTACTTCCGGACAGTCTCCCTCCCCTGTCTCTCTACCAAGTCCATCCTCTGTGCCACGCCAGGCGCCATCCCCAATTCTGTCACCAAACCCAACTCCTGTCCTACCAGAAAGCCCCAATCCAGTGCCTGATGCAGTCGTATCTATTTCCCTCCCTCCCCTTCCTCCGCCCCCTATCCCTAGACGTTCCACTCGCTCTTGTCAAGCCCCTGACTGATATGGCCACTGGTCCAAACTTTCTGATGCACCTGCAGATGTCAACACTCCAAAAACTTGGCGTCAACTTCTCAAATCACCCAACAAGCACAAGTGGCTGAAGGCAGCGGATGACAAGTTCGCATCTCTTCTCGGTATGCAAACCTGGCAACTAGTGCCTTGTCCTGAAAAATGTAAGATCATCAAATCTAAATGGGTCTTCAAGGTTAAGAAGCGCCCTGATCATACCATCCAGAAACTGAAGGCTTGCCTCGTCGCCATGGGCTACTCCCAAACCCATGGTATTGACTATGAAGAGGTCTTCTCTCCCACCCTACGCCTTGAAACTATCCACATGATCCTTAGTCTTCTGGCCTCAAAAGACTGGAAAGGTAGGCAAGTCAACTTCAAGACAGCCTTCCTTAACGGCCGTCTCAATCATCGAGTCCTGATGGAACAGCCTCCTGGATTTGTTGATCCCCAACACCCTGACTGGGTGTGCAAACTCAACCGTTCAATCTATGGATTGAAGCAATCTCCTCGCCAATGGAACCTTTGCCTTCATGAAACGCTCACCCAACTAGGCCTATCAAACTCCAAATACAATCCAACACTCTACTTTCAATTGCATAAGGGTAAGCTTGTGGGTGCCCTGACCACTCATGTGGACGATCTGGCAATAGTGGGTCAACCTTCCTTTGTCAATGATCTCATAGCTTCACTTGGAAAATCCTTTGAAATCGGAGCCGAGGAGGAGCTTCACCACTTTCTATCTCTTCAAATTGAACGCAACCAACCGAATCGCCTAATCTACCTCAACCAGTCGCACTACATCAAAGACATTTTCTCTTGCTTTCTTCAAGACAAGTTGACACCTGTTTGGACACCGATCAACTTGCACTTCAAAACCATCAAAAAGAGGACGCCGGGTGAGGATGTCTCCTCGGGACCCTACAACCAACTGATTGGCTCTCTCCTCTGGGTGTCACAGTGCACAAGACCCAACGTTTCCTTTGTTGTCAACCGTCTCTCACAGCACCTTTGCAATCCGTCAGAAACACACTGGCAGGCGGCTCTGCGTGTCCTCAACTATCTAGTCACCACCAAATCATTGAGACTTAGGCTGGGTGGCTCTTTGGACATAGCCGGCTTTTCCAATTCCGACTGGGCTGAGGACAGGGACAATCAAAAATATACTTCTGGCTATACGTACCGCTTGGGAGTTGGTGCAATCTCATGGAAATCGCGTAAGCAGGCCACTGTCTTGCTGTCTAACAATGAAGCCGAGTACAAGGCCCTCTCAGACTCATGGAAAGAGGGGTTGTGGGTCAAAAATCTTCTTTCCAAACTCTCTCTCCGACCAAATGAAGCTATCCCAATGCATGTTGATAACGAAGGAGCCAAGGCTCTCGCTCGAAACCCCAAACACCATGCCTGTACCAAGCATATTCATGCTAGGTACCACTTCATTCAAGAATGCGTCCAGGACGGTGCGATGGATCTCATTCATGTCTCCATGAAGGACATGCTAGCGGACATGTTGACCAAACGTCTCAACAAGACTCTTCTGGAAACGCATCGTCACATGTTCGGAGTTGTGCCTTGATCTTTTTTTTCTTCTTCCTTTTCTTTTGTTTTCTTCCTTTCTTTCTCTTCATGTTTGTTCTCAGGTGTGCAGCAAGGGGGGGTGTTAGACTGCAAATATCCATTCTTATTCTTTTGTATGCTACACACAGTTCACTTACATGTCACGCACTGTGTAGTATACCTGGGTCAGTCGCGGTGAGTGGAAGGATCTCCTTTTCCTCATCCTTCCACATCATACTCATACTGGCCCAGGTACGTCTTCTTCTCTTTCTCATTTAATCCTCATCCTTCCACATCATACTCATACTGGCCCAGGCCCAGTCTGTCTCAAAACTCCAGGGATTTTTGAGAAAGAGGGGGGGATGGCATGTCCGCTGGTTACATCCCCCCCCCAAGTTTGTCTGAGACCAGACCCAGGTGTGTCCTGGGTCCCACCTGGCCAGGGGCTGGTTGCATGAGGCAACCAGCCAGCATGTGAGGTAACAGAGCCTGTTTTAACAGACAACTGGCCAGGGGATTTAACAGCAAAGGGGCTGGTTCAGCCCTGTAACGGTGGAAACACCAGAAATGACCGGAATAGGCCAGTCAAAAGGGTACAGGGACTGATGCCATGTGGGCTTATGTAGCCCAAACCAAGTAACAAGGCCTGTAGAGCCTGTAGAGCTTTTAGGGCAAAAAATTTGCCTTTGGGCATTTTGTATCATGGGCCCACATGAGGCCAATCTTTTGTACTTCAGGAGCTCTCCTCCCCGCTGTTTTCCATCATTCATTCACATCCAATCAAATTAATCAAAAATATCATCCAAAATATTTCCCCATTGTGTGAGTCCATTAGCAATTATTGACACAAGGTTTCCAGCATTTCTTTTGCTTCAATTACTGCTCATTTGCCTAAGCTAATTTCTGGCCATAATCATAACACATTGCATCACTCAATGTATATCCAGTGTTTACCAATATGATATATCCTTTATCAAAATCTCATCTGATGCAAACTGGCCAGCCTTCCTCAGCTCCTTTCAAAAATCCTCTATTCTCTTCATCTTCTATTGCAAATCCTTCACTGGAAACAGATAAAAAGAAATCTTTTAATAACAAGCCACTCAGAAACTGAAAGAAAAGGAATCACACAACATCCTCCATTCCTACCCAACTTGGATGGTTGAAAAAAGTACTAACAGGCAGTGCACATCAGGCCAAAATTAGAGGCCAAAGGGTGATTAAAATTCCATATTACCAGACCAGTCACAGTTCACAAGAACTGAAAAGCCATCTTGAGCCCATATGGACCTTCTATTTAAAGGCCAACCAGGCCAAAAAAAAACCTTGATTTCCTTTTTGCAGCATACAAGCAGACAATTCAAAAGCCATCCGAAACATAACCAGAGTCAAAGTGACCCTGACCAACCAGATGATTCATGGAAACTTGTAAAGAAGATTTTTTCTCTAATCCAACAAATTTTTCTGCTGTTCTTGTATCTCCTCATTCTTTTTTTACCACTCATCTCATCAATCATGCTTTTCATCATCTTACCTTGATCACATTCTTAATCACTGATTTGACCTCCCAAGGTAAATAACAATAAAACTAAAACCTAAAGACCCTTGCTGAAACCAAACCATATTTAAACTAAAACAATCCTGCTCAATATTCACTCTATCCTGCTCCAAATTCCTTCAGATTAGAATTAAAAAGGAATTCACCCATAATAATGGCACCCCATCAAATCTTCAGCTCCACCACATGTAAAAACAAAGAAATAAAGCCGGTGGTGACAACTACAGCCACTGGTTAAAAAGATTTTGTGGCTATTTCATGTATAAAGGTTTTCTTGAGCCAACCACACACCCATAACCAGAATCACCAACCAATAAAGTAAGTAGAAGGCTTTTGAGGTGGAAGTAACACTTTCATCAAGCCTCAATGTCACAATTCCAACAAACATGGTCTCACCAGACATTGAGTTTTCTCCCTATGCCATATGGACCAAGCTAACAGAAGAATAATCAATTGCCAACATCTACAATTTTTATTGGAGTTGGAAGAAATTTGGTTCAATCAAACACAAAAATGACTTTGTTTCTTTTTTCAATATCATAAAATTATCTATCTCAGATGCAACTATGGTAGGACTAACCATACCACCACAGATACTGGCTTGCTGAATCATCTCCAGAATCAAAGACAGAATACCTGGGATGATTTAGACACTCATATGTGATGAGCTACTACTGGAAAACCTGGAAAAACCAATCAGTAGACTCATTATCATATTGAATCATTACAAAGCATCTGAAACTCACATTCCACCTTTTCCAAATTCCACCATTATATAAAGGATCAAAAAAAACCTCTAGGAAAGGTAAGACAGACCAAAATGAAAAGGATACAAGCACAATCATTGAATAAGGCCAACCCAGGCGCAGTTCTGGAAAATGCACACAGAAAATTGCCCAACCAGACCAATGAAAGGGGAAGATCACCTCATGCAATAAATTGAATCACAAAAATCCCTACAGATTCTAAGGTTTGGATCAGGAATTCTCCAATGGATGGATGACAAAAAACAGTCTAGGTCTCTGGTTTCAGCTTTCTGATACCAGGGACCTTGCAGTCCCTTAGGTACACAATTTCATGAAGTGGAAGAATAATAGCATTCTTGAATTTAAACACAGTTATAACTCCAGAATAATAAATATGAGTGGATTAAGTGCAAAATTTATAGTGATTTGTTTAAAAAGGGTTTCCAATATTTAATCAAGAGGAGCCACAGTTTATACAGGCTGGTGTTCATTAATGCCTCTCTTCAGGAGATCAAATTTGGACCTGGTTCCCTGGAAGATGGAAAAATTTTGAATAACTCAAGAAAGAAGTATTATCCCCTAAAAATAGTCAAATGGCCAGGAAAAAAGGCAGATAATCTAAGGAAGGAAGGAAATAACTTAATTCTTTGAGCAATTACTCACAGTTTACCTGCAGTGTTTCACAGTTAAAGGGTTTCATATCAAAGGTGGGGTGCTTGATGATTTTCTTCAATTGGATCAGTAGTAATGATTCAAGAATTAACAATAATAATATCAGAATAAAGCCATAAATCACTTACTTATCTCTTTTTGAGCACCTGACCATAGATGGAAGAGGTTCTAGATGATAACTGATGAATTTTGGTGGGAAAAAATCCAAAATGGTACTGTAGGAATATCTTTTTGGGGTGAAAGGAGCTTCTTCAAGGCACATAGAGAGGGTAAGGCTCATAGGCTAAGTCTGGGAAGCAAGCCAGGGCAATTTTAGCGCTTCTTTTTGGTGCTTTAACCCAGCTGATCCTTGATCTGTAGGATCTTTGCATTTTTTTAGATGCAGGATCTGCTCATGTGTTAATTTGATAAACTGGTTATTCTGCACATAAACCTAATTTGTGTTATTCTTATTGGACTAAGATGATCAGTGATGAGTCTTCATTGATTTTCAATCATCTTCTAATTATTTTGGTTATTTTTATCCTTGATATGTTTTGTGGTTCATGAAGATCTGGATCAGCTAATGACATGGTGATCTTAATTATTCATTTATCAAATTCAAGTGCTTTAAAATTTGATTTATTTTATTTTTATTTCATAAATCAACTTGTGGGTCATCCTCTATAAATATTTCATGTTGTTACTGTTGTATTCAGACTTCAAAAGAAGATAAATTTCAGGGATCAAGGAAAACAATGGTAGTGATTGCCTTCAAAAGAAGACTCAGCACAAAAAAAGGAGAGGGTGAGTGCAGGATAAAACAGGGTGATCCAGAAAAGACAAGCCAGAAGAGGAAACAATGAACAAAGCTGGAGAAGAGCAGTGATCAGAAAAAAGATTGAGAAGAGAGGTGGTCAGAGTCATGCACCAGAAAGAGGATATAAGATGTAGGACAGTTTAGAAACAATAGGAATGAAAAGACTGTACTCACTGGTCTTGGGTTCCCAAGATTCTGGTGGTATGAGTTAGAAGTTTTACAAAGTACAAGTATCTCAGGATCTGAGCTGGCGGTGTTACTTAAATTGTTCCAATCTTGGAATTGGAGTGTTAGCACTGGTGCAGATGAGTGCGCCAGTGCCTAAAGCACTTGAAGCCAGCAAGCAGTTTAGATTGGCGAATTTTCACTGGTATGGTCATGGTGCCCCTGGTGCCAACTTGATAGTGAAGATGGACATGGAGGTAGATGAAGAAGAGGAAAGAAATTGGTCAAGGGGAGGGGGAAGCAAACACCTTAACACCCACCCTGGCTTCATCCTCTGGGCTGAGTGGCCCAAAATTGAGGGTTTTAAGTTTTTGGGCAAGTGACAGTCAGGAGACAAGTTTTGTTAGGAAGTCTGCAGGGTTACCCTTGGAGTCAATTTGTAAGACTGAAATTGTAAGATGGTCAAACCATTGGAAGAGGGTAGAATTGCAATGGTCCAAATCCATTTCAGAGTGATTTCAATCGGCCCAAATCAACTTTAACCTTGGACCAATATAAACTTAAGCATCTCAAGGCACCTCAAAGTGGAAAAATAGCACAGAACTTGAAGGGAATGAACATCAAATACATAAAAAGCTTGGATGAACATTTTTAATGGTTTCCATGACTTCCAACCTACCACTCTCAAGAAATTCATCACCATCTCACCAAGGCAATCAAAAAAATAACATTGATAAAAATTGGTCTGAATTATTTTTTAAAACTCTCAACATTAATTTTTCTTTCATTAAAATGATTCCTTTTGATCCTCTCTAACACCCCTATAAAGAAGAAAAAATATTAATGGTATACAATTTTTTGATTTTGTTTTCCTCCAGCATGTTTTTCAAGTGTTCTTTGCTTTTTGAAGTTTTTTTTAAAAATTATGATTTGATATTTTTCAAAATTTCAATTGTTGCATAATGAAAGTACAGATTCTGAGAAAACTAATTCCATTAATAACAGTAAATACATCCCTTTTTTTTGAAAATGGAGCTAGCTTGAAACACATGCCTCAAAATAAATTAACTGTTTTCAGTCAACAAGTCCCAATAATTTTTTCTAGGGCTTCTTCCACTTTGACATCAAATCACCACCTTTTTCTGTTTTTCCAAAAAATCAAATACTCAAAACCTTAAACATCACCAGTGTATGTCTCACTACCCTTACCTATTCCTTTATTCTCTTTTATCATACCTCATAATTATTTTCCATTTACTTTTATCCCTTACTCATTTCCCTCTACCTTCTCCCATCCATCCTTCCTTACTTACCTTTGACAAGCCCTTGCCCCTTTTGCCTTATCTCCACTTTCAATTCTTATCTCTACTAAGAACCCATCCCAACCTATTTCCAACTTTTATTTCATGGATAGCCAGGATGATGATCCCATTTCTTTTAACAATGAGTCCCTTATTAAAATCATTTCTAACTTAGAAAAAAAAATCATTTCCCTAGATAAGCATCTCTCTGACTTTACCTCTAAATTGGATCCCCTGTAAACATAGTTCAACACCAATTCAATGGCAATGCTATGAACAGACCAGTCATAAAAATTTAAAATCTCTGTGACCAAATGGAATTTCTTGAAAAAAAGAGCAAAGATTTCATTAACAGCTTCCAAAATAATATATCCTTCCCAAAACCACCCCTTTCCTTCTCCTCATCACTACCCAACCCTACCTCAATTTTCCAAACTCCCCATTATTTTTCCCTTGATCACTAATCCCTTTTCCAATCCCAATAATAAGACTGTGCCTCCTCCTTCTTTGTGACAGCTTCCTCCTGTTCCTAAAAAAAGTTTCATTCATCAGTTTAAGATGGGTCAAGTCACCATCAGAGCAAAGTGTGGCCTCCCTCATCCATTCCCCAACCTTAATTCTTCTGAAATTGAAATAAAAATCAACTCAGTCCTGGCTAATCTCAACATTGAAGAACTCCCTTTTAGTATCAGATTCAAAGTAGTTACTAAATTTACCTTGGGGTATATTAAATTTTTTACTCAAAATTGTTTGGGAGCCAAGTGGCTCCTTGATAAATAAGGTTTCTGGACTCATTTAGCTGATCCAAATTTTTTTACTAACCCCCCTTTTTTCTCAGTCATTGTTCACTCTTGCCCCTCTAACCTTTCCCCTAAAAATCCATCTCACATCTCTAATTTATGCTCCCAAAAAATTTTAACCAAGATAACCTTCTCTCAGTCAAATGGCTAAGTGATCCTGTTCCTGAAAAAAATCACATGGCAGCCTCATCTTAAATTTTTCCACCAAAAACCTGGCCTCTGAAATTGAAAATGGCGGCCTCAAGTATAACTATAACTTCCTTTGACCAAAAGAATCATCCCTGGGCCTAAAGAGTGTTTTAACTGCTAAACAAGTTGGTCACTTAGCTAATACCTGTTAAGATGCAGCCTTTTGTTGAAGATGCGGCAAACCTCACAATTCTTACAACTTTTAACTGGAAAATCCTAGTAATTTTTGCTTGAGATGCATGAAAAAACATAACCTTGATAAAGATTCTATTGACCTCTCAAATGATAAATATTACAACTCTCCTTTCAGCTCTAAATGACCCATAAAATATGAAGAACTACTTAGAATTAAAAATAACAATATCAATGAGTGAATACACCCATCTTCTTGATAATTTTGACAGATTATCCTCTTTTTTTGACTCTGACAATCTTTTTCCTCAATTTGAAAGAAACTTTTCTTCCTCCTCTCAACTCCCTGACTCATTTTCCTTACTCAAGTTGAACTTTTTTAATAAAAAAATAAACTGTCCTCAGCATCCTAAATACCAAACAGGATCATTTAATCCTCTTGCTTCAAGAACCCTGGGTTTACACTCACAAATTTCTCCATCCTTTAGACAAAAAATGGCATAGAATTATTTCAGTTCAAAGCCCCAAAATTTGAGAAAATAAACCTAGGACTGTTTTATATGTCAAAAACGTTATTCCCTCTAAATTTATCCATTAATATAATTATTTCAATACTCTCCTTACTTTTTTCACAATCATTTTTCCAGGCACCTCATTTGAGAACGTCACCTTTGTCTCTTTCTATAATCCCCTATCAACCTTCTCTGATCTTCCCATCCTTGAGACATGGCTACATTCTTACTCCACCAGGTCACATCCTATAGTCATCTCCATGGATTCCAATCTCCATTGTTGTCACTGGAACCCTCAAAATTATCATCATTCTCACCCTCAATTGTCATCTCTCATTTGCATGTTCCATTCCATCCCATTAAAACCCATCTTATCTCATCAAAATTTCATCAGTTAATTCCTCCATGTCACTGTGTTATTCTTTTCTCATTTTCCTTTCATTTCCACTTATTATTATTAAAAAAAATAATAATAATAATAATATTTCTATTTTTAATAATAAAAAGAAAGAAAAAAAATATATATATTAAATTACAAAGTTTCTTTTATTTCTTTTTCCGCATCCTCCCAATTCGCTGTCAATTCTGCAACCATGGACCGAAAGGTATCAAGGTCTTCATTGTTGATCAAGGCGGACATTCTTTGAAGTACCAGCACTTCCGTTACAATGTGCCTCTTGAAAATCTCCTTGCATCTGGCAACCCAAGCTTGCTTTGGCCGAGCATTCCATCCACCTTCCTCCAAGAGCTCTTCATACGCTCTCTTCCTTTGGCCACCCAACGTGCCTTCTCCGATATTGTCCGTCAGGCGCCTTGCATCCGTTTTGACCGGCAATACAATTCGCACCAGATCCGCTTTGCCTTGTCCCTCCATCCCTTCCGTCCCAGCCACTTCATCCCTTCCATCTCCTTCATTTCCTTCTTCTATTTCACCCGCTTCCTCTTTGTTCCCTCCACTTCTGTTTCCTCCATTTTCCGCTTCCCTTTCTGCTGCGTTTTCTTCTCCCTCCCTCGCTTCCTTGGTTATAACTCCTACCGGTTACGCACCGGACACCTTGCCTTGCACCTCGGCATTCATCTGGGGCCCCAGGATTTCAGTCGGCGGTCCCCAGTAAGGTGGTGGTGGTGGTGGTGTGTTGGTAGTATATCTTTGAAAACAGGGAAACACTAGCAAACAAGCAAACAATTAGTTACTATTTCAAGTTCATTAGTTAGTCCTGATTAGTACTCACCCGGCACTCGAGTCCCCAAGTATTTGATCTCTGGCAATGGTGGTATCTTGTAATTAACCCTTGGGGCAGATCTACGGCTTTGCATCTCCCTTGATGATTCCGAAGGACCCTCGACAGTCAACTCAACATTTATAGGAAAGTTGCACGCCACCTTGGGAAGGCAACATTGCTCGCATTTGCCTTGGAGACCTTGGACGGCAGTACTGGGAATACATTGCTTGTTGCGGCAAATACAGTTTTTGCAACAGGGGGATGACAATGACGACATTCTTATAAAATTTATAAAATCTATTGGGTAATGAATTAAGTAACGTATAAGGGTATACAGTAATAATTAAACGACTTGAAATCAATGGGAAAATTTACCTGAACGCTTGCAGGAGCTCGCGTCTTTATACCTGGGAAACTGTCATGCTTTGCACTTAAGGATTATTGTCTTCACCACTTCGACATGTCCTCTCCTCAGTACCATCTACCTCAGTCTAAAAGCGTGACACAAATAAAAGCACAACATCAATGGTGCAATCCGCTATTTCCTCTGGCTTGTGCTGACCTTCCAATCTTGGCGACCAACTCAGTATATACTTGCGAACTTTGCGGTTAACTCCATACCGGTCGACCATCAATTATGAGATCCAATCTCCTCCCCTGGCCAATCAACAGCCTTGTACTTCCATCTTTGGTCATGCATTGTTCTTTAGTTTGCATCTACATCTAACCAAGCCATCACTACTGTATAGTTTGCAATTGGACTAGTCCCTACCCTGCATACACTATTACCTCTCATTTGAATTACCTTCAACGTCACTCGCTCTGATCCCAATTTCTCATGAAATTGTATGCTCAGATTCTATTGTCTCGCACTTACGCTAAGACCTTGGATCTATACCACTGCTGCGTTTCCTATTTGGTTCCTGTCATTCATTGCCTCACCGCTTCACCTGTAGTTAGCTCATCACCAGGTTGTATCTAGTCACTTTGGATTACCTTATAAGGGCTATCCCCTTGCCTGATGATTGTCTCCTCAGTTATTTAATTTCATACGTTCTTGCATTTTGCTGCAACCTAGTTATCACATTGGACTCAGGTTGAGTTTCCTTCTTGGGAACACATCCCATTCATCTTGCCGTTTGTTGAGTGGCATAACCAAGTTTGCACTTTGCAACTGGGTCTCGCTATTTGCACTTGCCCTCGCACTTGGCATTCCTTCGCGCTCACAATCATCTAAGAATTGCCCTATAGTACGTGGGGTGGTTGTGTGACAGTGACCCTACCTAATTTTGGGTGAGTAATCCATTTTTTAATAATATTTATGGATTTCTCACTCCTTCTTTTGTTAATTGAGATATTCTTATTTTTCATAGTTTTGTGTTGCTATAGACAGGTTGCTCTGTACATAGTAGCAAGCTGACAGGCAGAAATCAGAGCATTGGTGGCAAACAAACAAATAGCAATGGATGTCAATTCCAAGGAGTAGCCAACAGCCCCAAAGCCAACCACTCCCCTACTGGCAGTGGATGGACCTTCAAATCATTCCGCGGGGAAGAAGAAGGCCGCAGATATTGTCCAAAGGGTGATGGGAAACAACTCACCAATACCCCTGACCCTACAAGAGTTGGCAGCAGTGTCCCCGGCGGTTGTCAATTATATGCTCCAGGCGTTGAAAGAGTGTGGTCAGAACCAAGTGCCAACAACAGTTCAACAGGTAAATGTGGCAGAGGGGCAGGTGGATTGCAAGCCGTGCCGTTCAAAGTTGGTACCAGTCCCACTTGCTTATGTGGCAATGACTATCACAGGGAAGAAGGTATGGGAAATGGTGGATAGCAGTTTGATGGTCAACTTGATTCTGTCAAGGTTGGTGGACAAGCTTGGCTTGGTGCGGAGGAAATTTGAAATGGGTCTCTGGGTGTTGAATGGTGGCAAATGCCGCGTGGACGGGGTGGTGGAGGCGGAGGAGGTCAAAGTTGCAAAGGTTTGTAAGCCCCTATTGTTTATCTTGGTATAATGTGGTGACGTGATATTGGGTTGACCATTCATGTTTGGGTTCCCAAAGCAAATGGCTTTTAACGCCAAGGAAGGAACGGAGGCTCTGACGGTCAAGGATTCATTTGGTGCGCAGTTTGAGACAACTATCTGCAATCATGCAAGAGGAAAATTGGTGCAGCGGCCAGCAGCTGTAAATGACAAGGAGTCCAACATGGGGGCTGACTGTAATAGTCACCTCACAGAGGATTTTTCCTAGTCGGCTGCGGTTACCGCGCAGAGCAGGCTCTGGCTTTGCACGGGCGGCCAAAGAGTAAGGAGCTAGTGGAGGAGGGCGCGCGTAGGGAGCAGGCATCAGAATTAAGTTCCATTCCTCAGTTTGCATTGCCGGAAGGTTCTACGCTTCAAAAACCCTATCATCATGCCACACTTGTGAGCAAAGGTGAAAGCCCTGGTTTGGTTATTATTAGGACTCACAACAGTGACGGCAGGGTCTGGATGGCGTGGTGCAACACGGGAAAGTAAAAACCCGTGGCGCAAAAAGTCTGGCCAGGGAACAAGCCTATGCTGCAGGGGCTTAATGGACTCTTATAACCAATTGCGTGGTCCCAAGACCCATGGGAGACCCCCCTTAAGAAGAGTGGATGTGTAACTTGGTCGGCGCAAATCACGGATTAGCGGGTGGACGCCCTTAACTTCAGGCTGGCCGGTTGTTTGAGTACGGAGGAGAGGGATCTATTGGTATTGGTGTTGGTATTAAGGGAGAAGGCTCTTGCTTTTGGACCGGGCAAGCACAGGTTGTTGAAAGGAAAGATTGGGGAACCTTATGTGATTCCCACTGTCCCTCATGAACCGTGGCAAATCAAGCCAATCCCAATCCCTCATACCTTTTGAGAAGCTTTCCTGGTGCTGGTATGGGAGCGCGTGAGGATTGGGCTTTACAAGCAGTCCACGTCAAGTTATTCTAGTCCTATTTTTGCAGTTTTTAAGCAGGATGGGAAGTCACTAAGAATTGTTCATGAACTTCAGAGGCTAAACTTGTTCACTATTTGAAACGCGGGGATTCCTCCACGCATGGAAGAATTCCTAGACTTGATGGCCGGGCGCACTTGTTATGGTCTGGCGGACGTAATTGGAGGATATGATCAGCAAGAACTTCACCCGGACTTGCAGCCGCTGATGGTGTTTGAAACAGTACTAGGAAGGATACAACTGACGCCGCTGCTGCAAGATGCAACCAAATCAGTGGCAGTGTACCAAGCCCAAATGACTTGGATACTACGCAATGATCTTCCGGGAGGCTTACAAATCTTAATTGAAAACGCCAGTATCAAAGGCCCCAGAACAGACTATGAAGGTGCAGTTTTGACAGACGTTCCCGCAATCCGTTGGTTTTTTTGGGAATAAGTGGTGATCCTGAGGCGTATCCTGTTCTGGATTGAGGAGGCGGGCCTTAATGTGTCAGGAAAGAAGTTAGCTGTCTGTGTTCCAGAGCTTGAGGTGCTGGGACACATTGTAGCTTTTGAGGGTAGGCGGATAGCGGAGAAGAAGTGGAACAAGGTTCTCAAATTGCTGACTCCCTGGACGGTGTTGCATATTCTTCAGTTCCTGGGGTTGTGCAGCTATGTTGGTTTGTTGATTGAGCGGTTTGCGGAAGTAGCAAGCCCTATGCGGGCACTGAAGCGGAAGGGTACGGAGTGGAATTTGACCGTGGCTTGTGATGTTGTGTTTGCAAAGCTCAAGGAGATTGTGGGGTGCAACATTGTTCTTTGGGATCTTGACTACGACGCCGGGGGGATATTCTTGGTGGTTGACTCTAGAGAATTTGGTGCCGGGGGGTCTTGACGCAGGAGGAGGATGGGAAAGATAGGCCGGTGCTCTACAAGTTGGTCACCTTTACCGCAACCAAGGGCCGCTATTCTCAGCCAAAGCTGGAGTTGTGCGGTGTAACCAAGATTGTGGGGAGGCTGGAGCACCTTTTGTAGGGCGTGCATTTTGAGCTCTTGGTGGATGCGGAGGCTTTAGCGCAAATGATTAACTCACCAACTTTTCCAAACGCGCCCATGACCAGCTGGGTGGTGTTCCTTCAGTTTTTCTCTTTTAATGTGGTGCACGTACCAGGTAAGGCATTCATGATTCCGGAAGCGCTGTTGCAGTACCCTTGGGAGGACCAATACAAAGGAGCAGAACCTCTGGACGTGGAATCTCCGGTTGTTTGAGTTGGAGTGGTGGAGGTAGAGGTTTGTCTTCCGTTACTTCAGTCAGGGCGTTACGCGGTCTTGTGCTCTTATTTGCAGGATCTCCAGTACCCCAAGGGCACAGCAGGATTTTTTATCCAGTGGTTGAAGAAGCACGTAGTAAACTTCTACCTTCAGGATGGCCAGTTGTGGCGGCAAAGCGTTCCCATGCCTCTTGTTGTTGCAACTTCTAGGGTGGACCAAGAAGTGATCCTGAGAGGTCTGCACAATGAACTTGGTCACTGGGGCAAGATTGAGACGCATAGGAGGGTAAAAGCAAGGTTTTGGTGGCCTGGGATTGTACGCACGGTATGTGATTGGGTAAAATTGTGCAAGGCCTGTCAGCGGCGGAGCTTGAGATTTTTCAAGGAAGTTGGTCACCCCACAGGCAAAGAAGCGCTGTTTGGGCGCGTTTTGCTGAATGTAGTACACATTAAGGCGGGAAAGTTTGTTTACTTGCTGGTTGTGCGCAATGATCTGTCAGGATGGGTAGAAGCGCAGCCCCTGGTGAAATTATTGGCGGAAAAGGTTGCTCAGTTGCTGGAAGAATACTGGTTTGCGCTCTACGGATTGCTTCACTTTTTCACTGTTGATGGGGGCCTGGAGTTTTGGGGCCGCCTGATGATGCTGGTCCGGAGTTTTGGGGAAAAGTTTGGGCGTGTAACAGAATATTACCCAGAGGGCGCTGGAGCAATCAAAAGGGGACATCAGCCCATCAAGGACGCCCTGGTGAAGATGTGTGGAGAGGATGGCAAGAAGTGGCAGGAGGCGCTCCCAGTGGTTCTTTTTGCCAATTGGATCTCTGTAAAGCGTTCAACGGGTTACTTGCCTTACAAGCTGCTATATGGGCAGCGGCCCATGCTTCAGGTGGATGTCAAGTTGGACATGTTCTTGGGCATTGACTGGTGGAAGGTCAAGACCCCCGCAGATCTTGTTGAGGCGCGGGCCAAACAACTTCTTAGGTGCAAAGAGATTTTGAGAAAGGCCGCAGAATGGCTAAAGAAAATCTGGACAGCGTCTTGCTGCTACTGGGACGAGTGCTGTTCCCATTGGCTCTGTGACCCGCTACAGAAGGGGGACTTGGTGCTACTGTATAACCGTATTCTGGAATCCCAGTGGGGTTGGCTCTTTGCAAACCAGTGGAACGGCCCGTATTGCGTGGCTTCCAAGTTCTTGGGCGGCAGTTACCAGCTTGAAGAATTGGATGGGACTCTGCTTAAGCAGAAATCTTCCACCTTGGATGTGAAGTGCTTCTTTGCACGCGGTTCCACTTCATTTAATGAATTGGCAAGTGATGGCATGGGATCTGGGGACAAGGAGGAGGGTCCAGGTTTGGTCAGAAATTTGGACTGTTTTGACAACAAGGAACTGGCCTGGGATGCGCAGCCCCAGAGGAGTGGGAGGTTGCAGACTGCTGGGGACAGCTGTCAAGTTGGGGGGGACGCTAGGTGAAAGCTTGATTTGTTGAGGGGGTGTTCTAGCCGGTTCACAGCCAGAATAACAAGACACCCCAGAATGTTTGTTTTCTTATTTCTTGGTTTGTGGTTTGGACTGGGCTTTGGTTGTTACTGGCTATGGTTTACTTGTTGCAGGAATGCAGACGCGGCACAATGCCGAGTCTGTTCACGCAAGGATGAGCCCCGCGGAGGGTAGGCGGGACAAAGAGCTCTGCAAAAAAAAAAATAGAAAAATAAAAAAATAAACAAAATAAAAATAAAAGAATTTCTTTCTTTGCTTTTGATCAGGGCTGTTTTCATTTTTATCTGTTTCTTTCTCTGCAGACGGGTGTGATTTTTTATGGATGATTATACGTGTGGTGTGGTCGCGGGACAAGCCTGATTTGGTAAGGGGGTGCCCCAGCCGGTTCACGGCCGGAACAACTAGGCACCCCAGAATTTTTGTTTTCCCATTGCTTCTCTCTCTCTCTGTTTGTGCATGCGCGCTGTTGGCTTGGGGTTTGTTTGTTTTGTAGCATGGGTTCAGGGAAATTTTTGGCAGTTTTTCTGGGGCAGTCCAGGCACCTTTTGGAAGACCGGTTACTTAAAAAGGCAAAGCACGTAGGCAGGACTCATGGTTTCCCAATTGCGCACAAGGAGCGTTGGATCTCAGTTCTCAGGGAGACGGGCTGCAACCTGCTTAGATATTTGACTTAGGAATGGAGCCAGCCCAACCATGCTCTTGGGCGGTTAGTTTGGGGAGGAAAGAGTGGGAAGATTGCAGGGCTATGTTTGTGGATGGCTGCGCACAAGCGCAACCTTTTCAAGGGACTGGGATATTCAGACGGCGCTTCAGGCGGATCAGAAAAGGGAAGTTAACTTTGAGTAGGGAGCGGCGGAGGGCCGCGCCACGGAAGGACAAACCGGATGTGTGTAATGGCAGGTGGTCTGAAGGGATAGGGTGTTACGGGTGTAGGGGTTAGAATTGGATTAGGGTTCTGGGTCTAGGGTTTCTGCTTTGATTGTTTTCAGCTTTTTCTTGTGCTTGTACCTAAGTTAGGGATGAGGGAGAGGACGTAAAAGGCTGCCTCCCTCAGCGCAAGTTGGGGGGGGAGGCGCGGAAAAGGAGGAAGCAGGAGGGAAAAAAATCATCATCACCAGCTCTCTATCTCTCTCTCACCACTTCTTGCTTTCTGAAGGAAGCATCCTCAGACCTTACAGACACTAGAATCATTGACTCAGCAACCAAGGGAAAACTTTGTGAGGGTTAACCTCTAAACTTTCCACAACATGCCCACTTATTTCAGCCCTTCCAGAAATCCCACCTGCATCAATCTCACTTGGACCAATCATTCTTTCAGGTATCATTTCATTAATAGCAAAATTCCCTTCAATAACCACAACTCTGATCAGCAAGCTATTCTATCTTCTTTCAGATTCATCTCACAGATCATTTTTTCTCCTACCCACATTTCCCTTCCCTTTCAAAACATCAATCAAAATAATCTCAAAAGGGAAATAAGCTCTGACTTCACAGACTTTTTAAATCATAACAATCTTTTGTCTAATTATCAGATAGATGACTTTGCCAATAGCTTATCTATCATTATACAAGATAGACTTAAAAATCAAGAGAAGTCTTTCACCCATAGCCCGTCAAAATTTAAGCCTTTTTGGGACCCCTCTATCCTTAACACTGTCATAAAAAATAGAAATAAAGCTCAAAAATGGTTTATTTTCACAAGATCCTTGCTGGAATATAACTGCTTTCATTCCTGGCAAACTGTATTTAAAAATCAGGTTTAATCTTTAAAACATAACCATTGGAAAAAATTACTTTCTGTAAAAGGCTCTAAACATGTCTTTGATGGCTACTGTTACACTAAAAATAAAGCTTGTAAAGTTATTGACACTCTCTGTGATAGAAACAATTGCTTGACCACCAATAAAGAGGATCAAGCTAGCATCCTCTTCAAAGGAACTTCATTGATTTATTTGGAAATTGACCTCTCTGATTTCCCTCATTCTCATTTATCAGAAGATTTTTCCTTTTTTCCAATTTCCAATTTTGAATTTGAAGAAGTTATTTGCCTTCTTCCTAAAATTAAAGCTCCCGGCCTGGATAAAATACAAAATTAAATCATCAAATTATTGAAGGATGAAATCAAACTAATTCTCCCCCTAGAATATTCAAAAAAAATCTTACTTTGGGCCGCTTTGCTCTTCCGTGGCAAAAATCCATTACCACTATCATCAAAAAATCCAGAAAGGATGAGTATTCTAACCCAAACTCTCATAGACCTATTTCCCTTCTAAATACACTTAGTAAAGTCTTTGGAAAAATTATTAATAATCAATTAGCCTACTCTATTGACGTTGTGGAGACTCCTTTGAGATTGGGTAAAGTTTAGCAAGTAGCTTGCTGGCAGTCACTTGAGGGGTAATTTAGTACTACAACTATTGATATGATAGAGAAATACTAAGGGTGGTTTTGAATTTCCTGCCACTTTAAGTACTATAGTAGTCTCACAACAATAAAAGAAAAGAGATTGGTGGCTCATTTTCTGATAGAGTTGCTATTATAGTAGTCTCTATGAGACCTAGGATCAAAAGTATCAAGCTTGATAAGGAAGAAATTGTGGAACAGATAGGTGACTTGGAGGAATGAAGCTGAGTAAGGGATGAATCCTTTATCTGTCCTTATCCTTTATATATTTTATTTATTTATTTTTATTCATTACTTATTGCTTCTCCTTTGATAATACAGGTGAGGAGTGAATAAAGTTTGAAATGGTTGATCCTATGGTTGATAACTGATGGTGATGGAGGCAGAAGATGATAGCATGAGTGGTTGGTGATGACAGTATGGATGGGTGATGGTGATAGTATTGATGAGGGTGGATGATGATGATTGATGCTGGTCAAGGTAGGTGATGATGATGATGATGGATGATGATGGTGGTGATTGATGATGGTCAAGGTAGGTGATGATGCTGATGATGGATGATGATGATGATGATGGATGGTGATGATTATTGATGAGGGTGATGATGATGATGTTAAAGTTATGGGGAAATGGTTGATGATGATTGATGGTTGGTGATGGTTGATAATGATGATGATGATGATGATTGATGATGGTTTAGGTAGTTGATGATTAGGTTTTAATATCTTATATAAGGGTTTAATATCTTTTATAGGGTTGAATATTTTGTATAAGGTTTCAATGCCCTTTATACGGGTGGACACCCCAGGCTGGGTGCCTGGGGGGATGTGGGGGAAATGGCTTGAGAGAGGCCCTCTATTTATAGACATCAGGGGGAGGTGCCACCTGGTGGCTGACTTGTGGTTGTGGGTTGTTTGTTTAGTTCTGCATGCATTGTCCTGCATATATTTCTTCTGTACTGCATCTACCTGCTTGCATATATTGCTGTGTACAGATGAGGTGATTTGTTTGGCTCTTCATGCAGTGTCTTGCATATATTGATTCCGTATATACTGGTGAGAAGTTTGGGTGTTTTATGTGTTTAATTTATGTGGTATTTACTTGAAGTCTTCCGGAGTATGTCCATATGTCTTTCACTGAACTTTGACCCCTGATTTGGATTCATCTTCTAATCCATGAGAGATAGAGGGGTACTTTTTCTGAGTTACTAGGGGTTATTTCAAATTCAAAATCCATTTTTGAGGTCATTTTGAGGATCAGGCAAGCCTTTATACCAGAAAAGTGATTCTGATGGCCATAGGTTGGGTTTTGGAGCACCACATCCCCCCCAAATTAATGCTGTCCACAGCATTCCTGCCTATAGAAATCAGACTGTACATTCTCTCCTCCTTTCTCTTCTCTTTCCTTGATCCAAAATTTTATAATTATATTTCAAATAATAATAAAAACCAGAGTTTCCAAGAATCCTAGGTGATCCAGTTGGGCCTGTTGAATCTCTTGAGGATCTATCTTCAAATCTTCCTCTCTTCATTTATTCTTGATTTATCCATGTAGCAATTCAAAGCATAATTAATCCCATGAATTCTTCTAGATTGTTGATTTTTAGTTTTTTTCTCCTTTGAAAAAGACAGGTTCTGCATCCTTCTTCAAACTTTCTTTCCCTTGTCTATATCCATCTATGATATGGTACCTCCTGCACAAGGACAAATACCCCAATGACTTTTTTTAAACTCAAAATTTTTTCTTAATCTTCACTAATTTTAAAAATTGATGCCCTTTTTTGATCTATTCCAACTTGATAGATCCCCTTTCCTTGGTATACCCACTATAAAATCTTCATTTTGAATTTTCTGGTTAAAGATGAATTAAACCTTTTTACTTTTTACCTTGACCAATCTTGAGATCTTAAATTGAACCCAATTGGAGGTTAAGCCAATCTTGATGTCTTCTGGTCCTTCCTTCTTCCTAGTATTCCATGTTTCCTCAGTTTAACTGAGATCTTCATTTAATATATACTTTTTTTTAAAAAAAGGGGGGTTGATAGGCAATTATGGGTCTTACCAGGATCAAGATGATCCTTTTCACCAGTTGATTATTTTTTTTATTTTTCATTTTTTTATTGATATTACTATTATACTTCCACTTATTTTATCTTAATTGTCTTTGAGTGTAGGCATTTTCAGGTTTTTCCAAGGACTGGGTACTGATGGTTGAGATTAAGATAGAATTCTGAGCATTTTGTCTCATGTCTTGGAGCATCCTTCATATGCTCCTTGGGTTGAGGTTCCAAGTCAAATTAGATGAGTAAAAAAATTGAGCTCATGTCTAGGAGCATCCTTGGTGCTTGATATTGGAAATGTGAAAGCTTGATGCAAAAGTTTAAGCTCTTGTTCAGGAGCCTGTTGGTGGTTGATCACTGATTTGGGAAAGGCTTGTGCAACATTTTAAGCTTTTGTTCAGGAGCATCTGTGATGGTTACTTTGGCTTACTGAAAAAAATAAAGATGGTAGCTACTAAAGAATATTGGTGCAACAGTTCAAGCTCTTGTTCAGGAGCCTGTTGATGCAGTCTTGTTTCATTTGTTTTTTCCAAATATATGTTGAAGTAAGTTAATTTGGTTGGTAGAACAGTTTAACCTCATGTCAAAGAGGTTTTTAGTATAGTCAGTCTAACTCACGTTGGTTGCAATCCCTGGCAAAATTTCTTAATCAATTGATATGCAAGGTAGGTCAAATCAATAATTGAGAGTAGGCAAGCACAGTGCCACAATTTTTCAAAGTTTTGGACCAGGAGGTTTCTCCTATCAAGTGGACTAACCTCATGACAGCTGAAAGTAAAACCTGGGGGAAATTGGTCAGCAGTGATTGTGGGCAGAGCAAAGGAAAAAGGCACTAGGTTCATTTTTTCATTTGGTTTTTTGAAGTTAACAAGGACACTAATGCAATATGTTGATGAAATTTTTGTTCATCAATCAATCACAACTGTCAGCTCAGGAAATTTTGGGCAGAAGGCAGGAGGAAATTGGCCTAGGAGTTGGAGGCGGTTTTCCACTGTTGGTTGCGACCAATTGCACAATTCTAGGCTGATTTTGGGTGTTGTTGACAATGTTACCAATTGCTTCATCTCATAGGCATAATTCTACAACCATTTGACTTATGTTCATTCAATTGCTTGGTTTAGTTGATGCTTGCATTGCAACCCATTGATCAATTTAATGAAGATCCATTTCAAGCCTCCAACCTTGGTATTGTCCGGAAAACCCAAATTTTGCAAGCGGAAGCTCATTGCTGCCAAGTTTTCCTTGTCATTTTGTTTTTCTTTTATCATTTTTTTGTTTCTGTTCTCTTTTTTTTTGTAAAATATGGCTAGCACACGCAATTTCAGGCAAGATACAGGGGAGGTTGGGAGGAATTGGTTGATCAGGAGCTGGAGGCGGTTTTGCGCTGTCAGTTGTGAACAATTGCGCAATGGCTACAGAAATCACTTAATCAACAGACATGAACAGTAGTTTGAATCAATTTTTGAGCATAGGAAAAGATTCATTAAATGCAACTGATGTTTTTGAGAAGCCAGGACACTACTGACCTCTCTGTTGCGCCCACTTGGCGCAATTTGTTGAAAAGGAAATGGTTGATAGATAGAATTATGACCCTTTCAGCGGCCAACTCATCACAGCTGTGATCTTCAAGCACTGCTGGGTTGAGCAGCAATCACAAATTGACAGTGTAAGACTCCAAACGGTGCTAAGCCGTGGCAGTTCTGTGGAGGGGAAAGGTGCTGTTTAGGCTGCCCTCCTAGGAGTTACAATAATATTTAAATGTAACCGGAATCAAGGTCCAGAACATTATGGATGAGAAATCAAAGTAAGGGAAGAGGATAAGAGTTGTTGGTAGCGATGGAAACAACACTATCTGAGGCAAGATGGTGCAGGTAAAGACTTGAACAAATAAGTCAAGTTTTGTTCAGAGTTCAATAGAACAAGGCAGTTGTAAGTAACAACGCCCACAAGCTAATAACTCTGGTTGTCAGCAGCTGATTAGGAAAGATCAACTCAATCCCAACCAACCTCCAGGTTCTCAATGAACCTGCCCAACTCTCCGCAATCAAGCGCTTGAAGGGTACCAGATAACTGTGGGAGGCTGAACAAAACAAAAGCAATTTGTTTATGAAGCTCTAGAAGCAAATCAATAACAAATTCGAGCAAGAATATCCCAACACTTCTCAAGGGACTCAAGAATAGCATGGCAAAATTTCAACCTTAAAGAAGAAGGGAGGTATAACACTCCAGGTTTTAAGCTTAATAAAACCTCTTCAATCAAACGTGATTGGCTCCAGAAAGATGATCAAGGAGAGATCAAGACAAGTATGGTCGGAAAAAGGGATCAGAGTGGTATAACACACCCAAGAATTCAGACAGGAATTCTTCTTCAACCAGCAAGGCTATCGGTTGGTGATAAGGATCAAGGTCACAAGGGACAGAGTTTGAGTACGGAGGCTCAAAGGATCAAGGGGGAATCATGGATATACCCGGATAAGTTGCTCAGATAAGTGGGGAAGGATGCCCACGGATAAGTTGATTATGATGATGGGGGAAACAGATGAGATGAGATGATGATGGTCTGATGATCTGACTGAGAGCCGTGGATGGGGGCGCGATGGGGTGGATGGGCCGATGATCAATGACGACTGGTGGGAGTGGGGAGATCGAATCGATGGTTGACGACCGTCGCGACAAGCGACGGCGTTGGTTGGATGAGAGGATCAGGAAGGATCAAAGGGATTGTCAAAGGTGGTTCAACGATTGCTCGCGTCGCCAAAAGTCAGGGCCGCAAGCGCAACAAGTAGGAGTTGAACATAGGAGGGGGGGATTGAAGCGGAGAGACAGGCAAGAGGCCTGTCCTAGACCGCTAGGACAGGGAGAAGTTGAGAGATGGGGGGAAATGAAGGTACCCACAGGGGTACAACCAAAAAAAAAAATTTTTTTTCGTGGTGTCCCGGATTGGTCACCACAACAGATGATAAAATGTTTGATAATGATGATAAATTGAACTCTGGTTGCAAAAAATTAGTTGCAAGATTGGTCCATTTATTTGATCAATCCAATTTCAATCAACCTTTTTTCTCCTTTTGCCTTTCTGTTTTTGATTTTTTTTGATTTTTTTTTGTGATGTTTTTGATGGGGTTTTCACAAGGGTAGTTTTTCTGCACTTCTGATTGGATTTGGTATTAAGCAGAGAGTATATTTTTTAGCATTGTTACTTGCAATCATTTGCACAACCTATAAAGAAAAATGGCCCCCAATCAATCCAGAGCAAGGTTAGCCAGATTGGACATGGGTGTGGCCAGTATCATGAATTGAACCATTGGTCAATCTATTTCAGAGAGAGTATAAACAGCAACACTTTTTAGGATTGGAGGATGGATTGATTTATTGGCCTCTATTGTATTCTTTTATTTCCATTGTAATCTTTGGTGAGTGTGATGAAATGGTGCTGGCTGACTTGAACAATGGGGACAATAGAAAAAGGCAGGATAATGGATTGAATGATTGATACCAGGTGGACAAGGATGATAGTTGGATGGCTTGATTGTATTTGAGGGTTAATTGGGGTATTTCTGGGCATTGGTTGAAACAATCAGAGGATGCAGGCAATTGTTTTCCAGGTCCAACATGAATTTATTGAGATTTTCTAGTAGAGCAATAGATGGTGATTGGAGCCAATGAGATGATTTGAGATACTCTGTATTGGGGGAGTGCAATGGCTGAGGAGGATGAGGTGAGTTGATGATAGGAGTCTGGCAATTCTGAGCATGAGGTTTCCCGGTTGGATGACGTTGGGACCATTCTTCAAAAGATGATGATGAGGGACCAGTGACATTGGAGTCAGCTGGCTGATGCTTGGAGTCATTGGATTGATAGTTAAGGTTTAATGAGGGACCGGTGGCTCCAATTTTGCTTTTTGGAGTACCAAGGGTTCTGGTTTATGAGAAGAGTGCATAGGCTTGAAAGATGGGGGGGTGGCAGAGGAGACTGGAACCAAATCAAGGTATGGTGGGGTGAGGTGGGAGGGACAAGTTGGGTTGGGCAAGGTTATTGGTATGGTTTATTTGTGGTTGTATGGGTTTTTGGAGTGGTTTTGGGTTATTGAAATAGGTATGGGTTATTTGAAAGGTTATGGTTTTTTTGATATGGGTATGAGTTATTTGTATGTGTATGGAGTTATGAGTTATGAGGATGAGTTATGGGTATGGATATGGATATAGATCTAGATACATGTTACAGGTTATGGGTTATGGTCATGGTTTTTATTGATATTCCTTTAGCCATAGTCATATTGAATGGGCTTGTTAATTCTGATTCATTTATTTATTGATCCAAATTTAAAAACTCCTTCCCTTTACTGAATAGATCCTTGATCCTCTTGTTAGAAGTTGCTTCAAATCATTGGTCTTCAATGGTTCCTGTTATTTTCTTCCCTGTTAATTCTTGAGGTTATTGATCCAAAATGAAGATTATCAGCCACTTTTGGGACACCAGATGTGGAGAATCCTTTGGCATTGGGTAAGTTTTAGCAAATAGCTTTCTGGCAGTCACTTGAGGGGGAATTTAGTACTACAACTATTGATATGATAGAGGAATACTAAGGGTGGTTTTGAATTGCCTTCCCCTCTAAGTACTGTAGTATTCTCACAAAAATAAAAGAAAAGAGATTGGTGGCTCATTTTCAGATAGATTTTCTACTATAGTAGTCTCTATCAGACCTAGGATCAAATTTTTCAAGCTTGATAAGGAAGAAATGGTGGAACAGATAGGTGACTTGAAGGAAATAAGCTGAGTAAGGGATGAATCCTTTATCTGGCCTTATCCTTTATATATTTTATTTATTTATTTTTATTTTTTACTGATTGATGCTCCGTTGATGATACAGGTGATGATTGAATAAAGGTTGAAATGGTTGAGCCTATGGTTGATAACTGATGGTGATGGAGGTTGAAGATGATAGCATGAGTGGTTGGTGATGACAGTATGGATGGGTGATGGTGATTTCTTTTAAATTTAGAATCCATTTTTGAGGTCATTTTGAGGTTTTGGACTGCCTTTATACCAGAAAAATGAGTCTGACAGCTATAGGTTAGCTTTTAGAGCACCACAAAGTGCATAATTCTGTGGCCTCATGTCATATGGGTTGCAGTCAAAGGACGTAATATCTTTGACACCCATTTGATCTTTGATTCTTGGATTGAAAAAAAATTGTGTGAAAAAAAAATTGTTCTAGGAATCTTTCTAGACGTTAAGTCCGCATACCCTTTAGTTTATAGATATCAACTTACTCAAATACTTCACGCTAAAAATTGTCCTACTTACTTGATTAATATTGTTAGTTCTTTTCTAAGTTCCTGCTCTACTCTCATGAGATTAGATGATTATCTCTCTGACAGTTTTGATATTGATCATTGTCTCCCTCAAGGCTCACCAGTCTTTGTTACACTTTATATCATTAATAAAACTAAATAACTTTTATCCAAAAATCTGGAACTTTCCAATAACAAGATCTCTATAGTTTTTTTCAATGATGTTTTTTATCTCACTTCTGCTTTGACCCTTGAAGCTTGCATCTCCAATATGAGTCAGATAGCCTCTTTCTCTCTATTATGGGGAAGGAGACATGGTGCCATTTTCAATATGAAAAAGAATAATATTATGGCTTTCACTCATTGCCATATCAATCTTCCTTCTTTTGTATTTAATCATCCCCTCATCAAATTTGTTTCTGAATTCAAATGGCTAGGTATAAATTTAGACCCTAAACTTACTTAAAAAAATCACATAAAAACCATCAAAAACCACTTTAAATCCTCTTTCAATCAACTCTCCCAATTAATCAAAACTAATTATGGCATCAACACCAAAGAATATTGCCAACAAATAATTTCTGTCCTAGAGTCTTGCCTCCTCTTTGGAAGTGGACTGTTGTTCACCAAAAGAAATTTATCCACAGTCAAAAAAATCCTTGACACTCTTTACTTACAGGCTGCTTGTTTAGCTATGGGAATGTTATGACAAACTCCTGTTATTTTTTGCAAGTACAAGAGTGGATTCATCCACTTTTTTAATAAACATTTAAAAATCACTCATAATTACTTTCACCAATCCCTTAATTTACCCATTTCCAATCTAATTAAAAACATTGCACTTTTAGAGCTACCTCAATCTGCCATAAGCCACTCTAGTGCAATTCATTCTCTAATTAATTTTGCTCAATTTTTAACACTTTATCTGCCTTTGCTTTCCCTTTCTCCTTTAATTATTTTACCTATCCCCCTTGCTTCATGGTTCACCCCATGAATTAAAGTGATCAACTTAGATCTACCTAAAGATGAAGCAACCACAGTAGTATCTAAACAAATAGATTATGAGCTTTCTCATGATTCAATTATTCTCTTTTCCAATGGTTCTCACATTAAAAATAAGGGGGCTGGATCAGCTGCTGTTCTAGCCAACTCCCCCTCTACTTACAACTCTTCTCTTTTAAATTCCAAAAAATATCTTACTATCTTTGAAGCAGAACTTTCTGGTGTATCATCTAGCATATGCCTAGCCACTCAAGAAATTAGGTTTCAACTCAATCACAATATTCCAATCAAAAAAATTCTATTTTATTCTGGTAATCAAAAAGCTCTCATCAAATTCTCCAATCCTTCCCAACAATCTAGCACCCAATATCTCTATATAAATATTTACAAACAATTGATATCCCTTGGTACCAATTATCCAGTTGTTTTAGAATGGTGCCCCGGTTACTCTGGAATCTCCTTTAATGACAAAGTAGATTCTTTTCCTAAAGAACAATCATGCTTGACTGATTTTACTATTTCTATTTCTACTACTATCAGATTTTACAAACTCAGAAAACTTACAAAACAAAGTTTCTTCACCCAATATAAATTATCTCCCCAAGAACTAAATAGATACAAATTTAAATCTAACCGTAAATAAGTCTTCAAATCCTTAGAATCCAATGAGAAAGGCACTGCTTTGCTCATTTGTCAACTTTGATCATGTAACTTTCCTCTTAATCAATATTCACATTGCATCAAGCTTTCTTCAACCAGTCTTTGTCCTCATTGCAACCAAACCAAATTGATCAATCATTTTCTCACTATATGCCGACATCTTTTTTGTCAATGCATCAAATTCTGGAAAAAGCTTGCAAAATTATGATTCAAATCCAATCCTTTCAGCTAACACTTTGGATGAACCTGAATTTCTCAATGAGAATAAAATCAGCAACTACATACAAGATAGTTATAGAAGTAGTGCATGAACTTGGAGATCAAGAAATGATGGTAGTGATAGACCATACCCAGCTTCTATCAGTTCTAAGTCCGACCACACTATAGGACGATGATGAAATTTTGATCTAGACTACCTCTGTTGATGATGCTGGAGTACCTCTGAGAATAAATAAGAGAGAGAGTCAAACAAGGGAGATGAAGAATGAAGCGCCTGTTGAAAAGGGGATCGCACCAAATTGGAATAGGTTCTGCGTGAGTGGGCCAATCTTTCTTCTTGAAAGTGTTTGGATGTTGACAATTGAGTATTGAAATCAAGTTGTTGAACACTTCCAAAATAGAAAAGAAGATGGTCGACAAGTCCCTTCTTTGTGATTTGTTTAATCTTCAGACTAAGTACCTTTGCCGCGCGGAGTGGGGTGAAGCATATTGAATACTAGTTTTGAATACAAACTGGCCCGGATTGGTAGGGTGCGCGTATAGAAAGAAAAGGAGAATAAAGTGATAAGAAATAGAATTAAGAAAATAAGAAGCATAGGAAAAGAGTAAACAGAGAATGAGTATAAGAAATCATAATAATGCAGCGCTATGATGCAGCAATATGTCAACATCCCCCCGGAATTTGGTGTCAATCACTGAAGGCAACGCTGTATGAGCAGATGAAGCATTCGCTTGTTTGAGGGTTTGGAGAGCGCGTCCACAACCATAAGCTTGGAAGCAATCAGCTCAACTGACAGCCCACCATTTGCGTATTGTTCTCAAAGCCATTTGAGCTTCATGTCAATATGCTTTGTTTTTGAGTTAGAGCCAAAGTGTTTTATTTTGTCCAATAACCCTTTGTTGTCAATGAGAAACTTTTTAGGTGGTATTTTTCTTTTCCACAGCTCTTCTATGACGGATTTTATCCACAGTCCCTCTTGTGCGCTGTCAGTGAGGGCATTTAGTTCAGCCTCCGTCGTCAAGAGAGTGATGTTGGTCTGTTTGGGGCTCTTCCAAGCAATAGGACAGCCCAGCCACCTCACCAGGAAACCTGATTGGGACCGTCGGGTATCCGGGTCATCCGCCCACGTGGCGTCCGAAAAGATATCTACATGATGAGTATCACCCGTAGGACAAAGGGTGAGAGCAAGTTGAGTAGTTCCAACTAGATATTTCCACACATGGAGGACTTTGTTCCAGTGGGTGAGACCGGGTTTCTGGTTGAACCTGGACAATAGAGAGGCTGCTGCTGAGAGATCCGGGCAAGTTCTACACGACAGATGGTTTAAAATCCCCGTAAACCTTTGATAATTAATGTTGTGTTTGCTGAACTCCTTGCAATCTTCATCCGTTGCCAGCGTTAATCTCAAGCCAGGTGTGAGAGGCGTGCCAACAGTACAACAAGAGGCCAGACCCAGCTCCTCAATTTTCTCCTTGATGAGAGACAGCTGACTGAGACGTATTTCCCCGTCAGTCATTGCAACATCCATCCCCAACACGGTGTCCAAGTCATGCGCAGAGGACCTAGGGAACCGTTCCAGGAACAAGCTTTCAAACCAATCCACCTCTCCTACCACCACCAAGTTGTCTACATGAAAAAAGAGAGAAGACCCTTTTAGATTGTGAACGTATAAGCAAGGATCTGAAACTGATTGGGTATACCCAATGGACTCCAACCAAGTTTTTAGGGTCTTGAAACAGTTTGCCGGAGCCTGTCTAAGACCATACAGGGATTTGTTCAACTTAAGGAAACAAGATCTGCGATTGCATCCCTCTGGCTTCAAGATATATATTTCCTTGTCTAAAGGAGCAAATAAGAACGCGGCTTTAACATCAAATTGCTTTATCTTCATCCCAAGATCAATTCTGTGAATGAGTAGGATGAGCAGTGAGGTGAACTTTCCCGTGGGAGCAAACGTCTCTCCGAAATCCACACCAGGCGTCTGTAGGTTGCCCATGATACAAAGCCTAGATTTCTTACATTCAGGCGCTGAGACAGTGGATGGTTTCACCTTGTCAACCCACATTGTCCTGAGAAATTTATCAGGAATCCCGTCATAGTCCTCCCACACGTTTTGGTCTTAGATGCTTTCCAGTTTGATGCTGCAAGAATCCTTCCAATACAACGGGTCTTTCTTCAGCCTGTTGAGATGTGAGTATTGAGTTGGTCTGATCTTCTCCGTTCGTTCTCTAAGTCTGTATGTAGATCTAGATTCAACTGGGCAATCCGTTGCCGGCACCACCGCGGTAGTTGAGGAATCAGGTTGAGCAAATACGCCACCAGAATCATTGGCTCCAGACTCAGCTAGATCAGGAGGAGGAAAGGACTCCTCTGAAATCTCATCTGTCCTCTCTTCCTGAGAACACGGTTGAGTTGGCCCTTCTGCCGTGACCGTTATGTCTTCATTGTCGTCTACCAAGAATTCAAAGTCATCAGTAGGAGGAGTGAGGGAGGCATTGAAATCCAGAATTTTGATGCTTTTTGTGTCAACAATACAACCTTCCTCTGTGAGTACCTTGTACGAAAGAAGATCTTTGTTGTATCCTATCATTCTCCCAAAGGCCCCACGGGGTTCAAGCTTTGTTGAGGAGGGCTTGTTGCCAGAGATTTACGTAACGGGGTTACCAATAGGATGAAAGTAACTCAACTCAATCCTCCTCCCCTTGAATTGTTCATACGGTGACGTGTTTGATTGATGAGACGGAAATTGGTTAATGATGAGAGTGCAGGCTTTAAGGAGTATGCTCCAGTACTTGTTGGAAATCCTTGAGTTGAGGAGAACTGTTCAAAGAGATTTGAGAATTGTTTGGTTGTACCTCTCAGCCAGTCCATTTTGCTTGGGAGTATAAGGATTTGAGAACGTCTGTTTAATGTTATTCTCTCAACAAAAATTCTTCAAGGATTTGTTGGAAAACTCAGTTCCCCTGTCTGAGTGTAGGACCATTGGAGAATACCCAAACCTCTTTGCCTCCATGCTGATAAGAAATTGGAGAGTGGATCCAGCTTGACCTTTGTCTCTAATGGGAATGGCAGCAACAAATCTAGTACAGCTTTCAACTATAGTCAGTATATACAAATCATGATGAATGCTCCTTGGCTTGATTGGACCTATCAGGTCACAGTTTAACTCTTGAAAAGGCCTTTCAGCCCGTTTATGTTTAGATGTGAAGGACGCTTGGGTGATTTTGCTGAAAGCGCAGGCCTTGCATTCCTTTGGTTTGGATACCTTGATTCCCAGTTTGTGTCTGATGCAATGATAGCTGACATGACCAAGAGATTTGTGAAGAATTTCTTCTTGACTTAAATGAGACACCAGGTTAGAAACCTCTTGATTGAGATGAAAGATAGGTATATTGCAGTCATAATATTCTATAGATATCCAACTCCCTTTCCTGAGTACCACCTTTTCAACAAGAAATGAGACATGAAATCTGTCTAACAACAACAATCTGACCAATAGAAGATTAGCCGTGCTCCGCGGAGCATACAAGACATTCAACACCGTCACCTTCTGTCCCTTCTCATCAGTTATTGAGACTGTTCCTCTTCCAGAATATGCAAGACTATTCACCCCAGAACTTGTAGAAATTGACCCATTCAGGAATTGGTCTAGACAATCAAATAGCTTATCATCAGACACCATGTGGGTTGATGAACCGGAGTCAAGGACAAATAAATGAGAGGACAAAGTTTTGAGATGAGTGGAATGAAGAGATCTAACATTTGTCGCAGCCCGTTTAGATTCATTACCCTCTGCCTTCTTTTTCTTTGGAAAACTGGTTTGAGCTGGGGGTAAAGTTTCCAGCAGCATCCCTTGGGATGAGTGGCCTTGGGATTGTGCCAATTCTCTTCACAGGGGTTGAGTTCTTTGTTAAAAAAAGAGACTGAGTTTGTTTCTTCCTTTTTGCTATTGTCATTTGTGGCACTTCCAAGAGATTGATTATCGTGGAAGAGCCTAAGATGATCAAGAACGTGGTCCAGAGTGACTTTCTTGTCCAAGTGAGTGATTTGTTGGACTACTGTATCCATGGATGGAGGCAGCTTCTCTAAGATAAGGTAGGCAATGATGTCAACCGGCAGCTCAATTCCTACCTCATGAAGTTGAGATATGGCTGTTTTTGTGTTGGTAATGAACCCCATGATGTTTGTAACAGAGAAAGGAGTCCTGAGAAATTCTTTGAAGACTCTTGCACAATTTGAGGCATGGTTTGACGCGAAGTATTTGTTGATGCTCGTCCATATAAGAATGGCGTCTTTTTCATTTTCGGGGTTTATGATGTTGGCTTGAACAGAAGTGTCAAGCTTAGAGGTAAGAATCGTCCTAATCCTTACGTTTTCCATGTGGGTAAGTCCGACGGGGCTTCCAGAAGAGTTCAATTTTCTTCCAGTAAGTTTATCATAAATATCTTCTTGAAGATCCAACATATTCACCACTTGATTACGCCAGATTGAGAAATTTTCCATGGTGAGAAGAGGAATAGCTTCAATGGTGGTTTTAATAATTGTTGCTGTCATGGATTTGGACATGCTGGTTGACTGGTTGAGTTATTGCTCTTTGACTGTTAATCGTGATGAACCTGAATTTCTCAATGAGAATAAAACCAGCAACTACATAAAAGATAGTTAGAGAAGTAGTGCATGAACTTGGAGATCAAGAAATGATGGTAGTGATAGACCATACCCAGCTTCTATCAGTTCTAAGTCTGACCACACTATAGGACAATGATGAAATTTTGATCTAGACTACCTCTGTTGATGACGCTGGAATACCTCTGAGAATAAATAAGAGAGAGATTCAAACAAGGGAGATGAAGAATGAAGTGCCTGTTGAAAAGGGGATTGCACCAAATTGGAATAGGTTCTGCGTGAGTGGGCCGATCTTTCTTCTTGAAAGTGTTTGAATGTTGACAATTGAGTATTGAAATCGATTTGTTGAACACTTCCAAAATAGAAAAGAAGATGGTTGACAAGTCCCTTCTTTGCGATTTGTTTAATCTTCAGACTAAGTACCTTTGCCGCGCGGAGTGGGGTGAAGCATATTGAATACTAGTTTTGAATACAAACTGGCCCGGATTGGTAGGGTGCGCGTATAGAAAGAAAAGGAAAATAAAGTGATAAGCAAGAGAATGAAGAAAATAAGAAGCATAGGAAAAGAGTAAACAGAGAATGAGTATAATAAATCATAGTAATGCAGCGCTATGATGCAGCAATATGTCAACAACTTTTTTTTAGATAATCCTGAATGCTTTACTATCCTAGCCAATTTTTTAGTTAGCTTCAATAGATTTAACCATATCCTTTTCTACAATAAACCTACCAATCAAGATTAATGTTCAATTTGATAATCAAATTCCTTTGTACTGGCTTCATTCCCTTTTTTATATTTTACTGTCCCTTTATATTCTCATTCTTATTCTTGACTTACATTTATTTTTTATTTGAAACTTTATCCTCTTTTACTTATACTCATCTATTTGGGTTTAGAAAAGGTCAATGTTAAATTAGCAAACTTGCAAACCCTGCTCACTACCAAAAACAGGTTGTGTGATGCAGTTTGTGACCAAGAATAGGGTGTATCAAATTTAGCAAAACCGCCATTAGAAACACACCATTTTCAATGGTGGGTTTCTGAAATACACATACCCCCTAACTGGTGTATTTCAAAATGGGGGGTTTCATGAAAATGGTGGGTTTCAAACATCAAACCGGCCATCTCATACATCCACCATCCATGGAATGCAAAACACCCATCCATAACTCCAACTCATTAAATCCATACGCATGACACACAGCTCATCTCCATTGCTTCACATCTCCATCACTTCACATCTCCATCACTTCACATCTCCATTGCTTCACATCTCCATCACTTCACATCTCCATTGCTTCACATCTCCATTGCTTCACATCTCCATTGCTTCACGTCTCCATTGCTTCACACACATCCCATCATCATCACATTACCATCTTTCTCAACATGTCCAATCAAACTTCACCGCAGCAAGTTGAAAATGCAAGAAAGCTGACTGAACTTTTTTTATTATTTGACTTGGATTCAGACTCCAATTTTGAATCAACTTGGTTAGCTTTTAATTCTCAATTTGAAAAGCAATACATGGTTCCACAAACACACACTCTCCACAAACCTATGTATGAAAGGCAAAAGCTTCACCTACTTCCCACTTAAGCTTCCAGCAACTGTTACAAACTTTATTGCCTTCTTTCATGAAAATTTTGGAACTGATTGAAGACCACCACATTTTCCAGAACAATTCTTGGAATCCTCAACGCAATCCAGCTATCAAACTGGCTGTTGCTCTTTTTAGATTGGGATCAAATGGAAATGGAGCAGATATTCATTGATTAGAAAATCTATTCTTGATCAATTATGGATCCATTGACTTATACACCAAAAGAGTCATGATTGCTATCCTATCTTTCTGTTGCTCTGTCCTTTGTTGGCAAACCAAAGAAGACCGCAAGGAGATATCTCAAGTAATGGATACTGAAGGCTTTCCTGGTTGCATTGGTTTTGTTGATTGAACCAATATCCCCTTGAGTCAGAAACCCAAGCTAAATGGCAACCATTATTTTGATTGGAAAAAAAAGGCAATTGATTCATTTCCTTTCCAAAGCCTTTGATAATACACTGATCAAATTTCTTTTATTTGGTTTTATAGATACCCTGTGGCACTACAAATTGTTTGTGATAACAACAAGAAGTTCATATCCCTTGATGCTGGCCTTCTGGGTTCTTGTCATGATTCATATGTTTTCAATTGGATGCGGATTGCCCCACAACAAGATAAATACTTTGACCAAGATCAATACCTTTGGGAAAATTCAGCTTATGCTAGCAGGAAATATGTGGTTTGGGCATACAACAATGTTTCAACAAATGATCAAGCCAAAACTGATTTCAACTATCATCTTGCTCAATCACAAGTTTGGATTGAGCATGCCATAGGAATCCTGAAAGGAAGATGAACCATCTTATGGGTGATTCAAAACCAGCTCCAATCTTCCAAAGACATGAATTTCCTCATCAACTGGATTATCAGTTGTGTAATCCTTCACAACCTTCTTGCCAAAATCAAAGATGAATGGGACAAAATATTCAAAGAAGATATTCCTGATCCTCCTCAAGTCATCCCATCCTCATCTTCTACATCATCTTTGGCCATGAGAGAGCATATTCTACCCCTCACACTTGCTCACTTTGATGAGTAGCATTGGTTTTTTAAATAGGTAAAAAATAAAATCACAGAACTTTTTTTTTTTGGTTGTTTAACCAAGAATCCTAGGCTGACTACGTTTTTTTTTTTTTTTTTTTTTTTTTTTTTTTTTTTTGGGGGGACTTAGAAAAAAACCAAAACTTCAAAACCACCTCAACCCACTAAAAAACTGGTTCACTCCTCCCTCCTCCTCACCAAATCAACTCAACCACCACCAGTCCACTCCTCCCTCCTCCTCACCAAACCACCTCAACAACCAAAATTCCACTCCTCCCTCCTCCTCACCAAACTGCAGAACCCACCACCTCCACCTCAAAGTTCCCCTGGTCCTCCTCCTTCTTCTGCTCCCCATCCATCAACCCATTACCCTGGTAAGTCCCCCCCTTCTCCCCCTCCCTTTGAATTTGGAACTGATTGATCCATCCATCCATTTTTTCCAGGTACACCCCCAGCCCTCCAATCAAGCGCTTTCCATTTCCACCTAGGTATGTCCTCATTCCCCTCCTCCTCTCCCTGTGCCTGATCAATTGGCAAGAGATCCCAGCTAGCTGGTCAACCGGCAATCAATCAATTTCTTGCCAATTTATTGATTGGTTGACTGGCAAAGGATCAATTGCTTGCCGGTTGACCAATCAATTGCTTGCCAATCAATCAATTGGTTGACCGGCAACAATCAATTGCGCCGGTCATTCAATCCTTTGATTGACCAACCAGTGGTTTGCCCCCCCTTCTGCTCCTCCTCCTCCTCCCATTTCTTAAGAAATTCACTGACCTTTTTTTTTGTAGGAAATTACCAGTAACATTCTTCTTATTTTCTATGTTGGTTTATCATCTGAGTGGTTTATACCAGACTGATGATTTTTTTTTTTGTTTTTTTTGTAGGAGAATTTCTGGTATTTTTTTTGTTATTTTCTATGTTTTTTGATCATCTAAGTGGTTTATACAGGACTAATGACCTTTTTTTGCTTTTTTTTGATTCAATGCAATGAAATTGGACATTCCACTGCTTTGACCATCCTTTCTTGATGGCCCATTCTTCACCCACCAAACTCAAAATTTTACAACTAATGGATTTCCAATCTTGATCCTCACCCCAATCAAAGTATTTGGTTGGGAGGGAAAAAGATGGAAGGAGATAGTTTGAAAAACATACAGAGAAGTGGGGAGAAAAGGGCTTGCCAGAGAAGGAGGGCTCAAATTCAGGATTTGGAAATTGTATTGGAAGTGACTGAGGAAAGAATTAATGAAAAGTTTGTTTGGTCTTCACACAAACTACATCCCTTGAACCTTTATCAGTCCATTGTCAAGAAAAGTCAAAAACCCACCCCTGAATTGTTGGAACAGGACAAACAGAAGATCAAACTTTTCCATTTCTTCAGCTCTGGAAAATTATGTGTTCAAGATCAATTGGATCATGAGGATATGGTTTCCATTATCTAATTTATCCCTTTGAATGAACTCTCTGAGCAAGAGAAGAAGGACATCAAATCAGTAACTACATTCCTTCACCAATCCAAAAAATTTGTCAACACTGTTGGTCCCTCAAGATCTTGGGGTGGGAAAATGTGGGCAATTGGATTGCAAAAAGTTATGGACCCTTCTGAACTATTTGAAAAATATTTGAAGAAAGATGCTGTCAAATCCTCCCCTAAAGAGTATTATTTTTTGAACCTTAGGTCTGACAAGGTCTCTCAAATATTGGGACAAATGTTTCAAAAATTAGCCAAACTTGTGTTTGATTCCAACCGTGAAGCTATGATAGACAACAACATCCCTTCCTTCTCCTCATTGGAATTTGGATCTGGCATTACTGATTTTGACTTCCCACCTCACATCACCTTCACCTCAGACTCCTTCTACAACTTTCCCCATATTGACCAAGTTGATGTCTCTGACTGTTCCTTTTTACTTGTGGTCCCAACCAAAAAATTGAATGGAAAAATTATCAACAACAAGGATGAAAATCAAGTATCCAACGGCCAATTTGTGTTCCCAGACTTAGGTTTTGGGATTGATTTCAAAAAAAAGGGTATTGTGAAAATGGTTTGGGCAGCAAACAAGTACAAGCACTGTACCTTTCCTGCAGTGGATACTGCCACCCATACTAGGATGGCCATGTCCATGCAAATCAATAGAAAAACTCAAAACACTAGCAAGGACTTTTCCAGTGCCAAAATATATCTTAGGGAAAAAAATATAAATATGAATATAAAATTTTTGTTCATTGATGGTGTTACAAATACTCTCAAATGTTGTTGCAATCAAAAATAATTTTTTTTGTTTTTATTTTTAAAAATTTTATCAAAGTAAATATATTTACAAACCAAGCAATTGAGTGATTTCCTTTATTTCATCCACAGTTCTACTGCTACCAATACATGCCATGGCTACCAATGACCTATCTTTTTTTTCTGTGGCTAGCCTTTCCCTCTCCTTTTTGAGTTTGTCTTGCTCTTGATCCTTCTCCTTTTCTTATTTTTGAAACTAAAGCTCAGCCTTTGTGATTTGCCACTCAGCATCCAAATTGCGTTGATGAGCCAAAATCTCATCTTTCCACTTTTGAAAATCAATAGCCAGTTTAAAATCCCACTTCTCCTTTTCAAATTGAATTTTTTTGGATTCTATTTGTGATTTCAATGTTTTTTGGAGGGGAATAGGAAGGAGCTTGATTTTGAAAGCAAGTAAAATCAATCAATGAACTTACTTTAATCTTGCTTCTCCATGATATCATCAAAGCCAGAAAAATTTGAAATGTTTCTCCCTTTTGATGGCTATTAGGTTTGAGGTTGATGGAATTGGAGGCCTTTTGCTTTCCCTTTGCAGAGGAGGTTTGTGTGGGAACGTCATTGCTCTCATTTGAAGGGGATGTGGGAGGCCCCATTGGCTTGAGTATTTGGCCATTCAGGAACGGATGAGCCTGTTTTTTTACAATCTAAATCAGTCAGGATTAACCAGACAGAAGAGAAATGATCTTGGTTCCTTACTTGAGAAGATGATTCTGATGGTGGCAATACATGAATAACTTACTCCTTGTTGGCCAAGTTGTTAAGTTCTTCCACCCCAGGAAGAGAGAAATCCAAAGAAGGAAGTGAGGGGTCCAAGGAAGGGTTTGAATTTTTGATCAATGCTGATGTAGACGTGATTGGAGCTGATTCTGTTGGAATATCCTCCTCCACATCAGATTGGGGCCACTCATAGGTTTCATTGGTATCATCATTGCTAGACCAAGCATTGACAGCCAGGTCCTCAGCATCAACTGAATCTGATTGTTGGGCGTCAAAAGCGGCTAAAGGGGTGGTATTTGCCTTCTTTCCAAAGATTTCATCCATTTGAACATAAAAAGGACAAATGGATTCCAACTTATCAACCACTGAGTTGATTCCCTTTGCTTTATTGGAGTTGGTGATACCAAAGCTGGTGGAGATTGACATTGAATGGGCTTTTTTGTACTTGGTTTGATAGTTCTTGAATTGCTGTGGAAAGTAAGAGAGAGCTACTCTCCTATTTGTCCTTGAGTTTGGAAGTGATGGTCTCAGCGTCTGTAAGGTTAAGGATGCTCCTTTACTTTTAACAAAGAAAGAGAGAGAGAGAGAGAGAGAGAGAGTAAAAAAAGATGATGAATTCCTTCCCTTCCTTTTCCGTTCCTGCCCAATATCTGATGATACAATGATATGATGATATATAAGAGCGGGGGTTGAGAGCACAGACTTTATGCCCAGAATCTCAACCCTAACCTAAGTACAAGCGCAATGACAGCCCAACAAAAAATGTAAAAGAAACCCTAGGCCCAGAACCCTAGCCTAACCCTAATTGGTTCCCTGCCTGCTTACCGTTACTTACAACCAGTTTGTCCTTCTCATGACACGGCCCTCTGCTGTGCCCTACTTGGAGCCACCCCCTTGTCTGTATTTGCCCCGCACACTGCATGATTCCCTGCCCCGTGGATTGGCCTGTGCTTGTGCGCACCCATCCCGTGCCTATAGCCCCAATTGCCCCACCCTACCTTCCTGAACTAGCTGCCTGCAGACCTGGTTGGCCAGCTCCATTCTTGGATCCATAATGTTTGAGAGGGCCGCAGCCTGCCATATCCAATCAATCCCAACCCATGCCTGGTATGCCAAGCTCCAGGGTGCCTACTTCTGAGCCCGCAGCAGTCACCGCTGAGACAGCATGCATCTGAGTGCTGAGCCTTACCTACCAAGTGCTGAGTGCACCAACCATGGTGCGGTTCCCAATCCAAGGTTATATAACAACACCACATTGCTCCTGCATCTGCTTGAATGAAAGATCCAGCCTACCCTTGATTTTATTCTTGAGTTTGTTGGCCATCAGGAGATAACCATTAAACTTAGAGGATGGAGGTTGGCCAACTTGTGTTTCATTGTTGGATCCAAAGCAAGCATCACAGTTGGATGGAATTTTGAACCAGTTTACCAGGATGATGTGATCAGCTCTCTTGAGCTGACTTGAGCCTTTGGAAGCTGATGGGGGAGGATTGTTGGATGTTGAGTTCCTGGGGGATGTTTGCTTTGGTTTAGTGGACTTGCGGGGGGAGTGTTGCTGAGGGGCCATTTAAAAAGAGTAAGTGGGATGAAGTGATGAAGCAATATAGTGATGACAGTTAGGATGTGATGAAAGGGGGGATGAAGTGATGAAGCAATGAAGCAATGAGAGGATGGATGTGATGAAAGCAATAAAGTGATGACAGTGATAAAGCAAGGTGAGAGTGATGAAGTGATGAGGATAGCAATGAAGTGATGAGAGTGATGAAGTGATGAGGATAGCAATGAAGCAATGAGAGTGATGAACTGTTCCAATAAGGTTGGAGGATGAAACCAGGGGTGATGATGTTGAATGATGCATGGTTGAGCTGTTGAAGGCCTTTATATACTTTATTTGAAAAACCCCATTTATTTTCAGGTAACTTTGACAAGTATGATGTGAAATAAGTGTTTTTTTTTGATTTTTAATCGTGGGTTTGAAATGGTGGATTTGGGTTGAAACCTGCCATTAAAAAATGGTGGGTTTGCTTAACTTTGATACACCCTAATGGGTTGCAAATTTAACATTGGCCTATCCGCACCCATTGACAGATCATAGTGCAACATGTGAACTCAATAGCACTTAAAAAAAAAAAAATAGACTTTTGCCTGCCCACTGTATGTACAGGTGATCGAGAAGGAATGTGAATAATACTCTGGAAGTGGTGGGATCGAATCGATGGAGGCAGGCCGCCGCAGCCGCCGCCGGCTTCCCACCGCGGTGAACTGCCGACCGAAATTTCAACGATCGATCGGGGTCGGGGAAGCGGTCAACAGGGAGTCAAGCGACCCAAGGAACTCCCCGAAATCGAAGACTAGAAACCCCCTCCCCCCCCCCCCCAAAGCACACCCACCACCGCAAACGTATTATCCTCACCAGTTGAGACTCGAGCAGGTCTAGGAACGAGGATCCGAAGACTGAAATTAAATCTAATCCAACCCAATCATTCATTCGATCGATGAACAACTACTATCCTTCAAGACTCTCCTCGCTCACTCGTTCAAACTTGAAGTGGTATGGTTCGCTTCAGGCGACTCGAAGACTTGGTCGACTTGGACCTTCCCAACGACTGCAAGTCAGTCGGTTCCTCGAAAAACCCTTCTCCTTCGATCCCATCATCGTCACTTGACACCCCATTCTTTTTTTTTTTTTTTTAAAAAAAACACTTTCTCCTCATCATCAAATCATCCATCCCATTCTCCACCTTAGCTCAGCTACTCAACCCAATTCACTCATCCTGATCGACCCGTCCCTCAAACCGTACAGTGAGTACTCGGATCTTTCTCTTTCCTCTCTCAGCTCCTCGTGATGGTTGGGAACCAGAAGGAAAAACCCGCTGTTCAGAATACCTAGGAGAAATCCCAGGACGAGGATCGATGCCCCCCCCCCCCCCCCCTCAGCCCCTAGAAGAATAACCATAATTATCATCTACAACAAGTCCTGGATTCTGGGTTCAGGCTTCCAAACCGACCTCTAAGAACCAACCCAGGAAGCAAGATCCCAGACGTGGCTCACGGATGATTCCTCACGTCTCCTTCCACCAGAGATTCTATCGAGAGATGGTCAAAATCAACCCTAACGCCTTACGCTCGTCCGCCGATCATCCTTTCTCATGGTAAAGCTTGTCAAGTCTGGGATACTCAGGGTCGTCGATACTTGGATTTTACCGCCGGTATTGCTGTCAATGCTCTAGGTATGTAGTTTTTATTATTATTAGGGAGGGGGTGGGGGGATTGAAAAACGTTCGATCAGTGTGAAACCCTCCGGTACCTAGATGCAGAGCAATGACCGTTGTTCTGTATTAATTCCCTTCATGATGTCAATTGGCCATTCGATCAAGGTCATGCGGACGATCAAGGTGAGCCATTCGAGATTCAAATGTCTTTCGAGCCGATGCGCTTCGAATCTGAGGGCGTTCCACGGACTGATGATAAATCTTTCGATGATCGTCATCACATTCTTCATTTCACGTGCCTTTTGTCTTTTTGTTAACCAAAAAAAAAAAAAAAAAAAGTGGCTGAAGTGATGTACAAACAAGCCAAGAAACTCGTCCATTGTTCCAACTTGTATCACAACGATCAGGCGGGTGAACTAGCCGTCAGTTTGGTCGAACTCACCAAACGATTCGGTGGATTGGGACATCGTTCTCCATCTTCTTCCTCTTCCTCCACTGCTACACAAGAAGAAGGTTGCAAGGTTTTCTTCGCCAATTCAGGTGCTGAAGCCAATGTAAGTATTGTCTCTCAGTGATATACATATATATTCATGTTAGAAACCCTGCTTGGTATTTAAGCTGCTACTCGTTCAACCTCTCGTCCTGATGTTCCTCTCCTGCATGCTCATCACCCTTATGGTTTTCGTCGTAGGAGGGAGCGTTAAAATTTTCTAGAAAATGCGGCAAGATTGAAGATCCAACCGGAAATAAAAACGAAATAGTTAGTCTCAAAAGATCGCCATAACGCCGAGTACAACTTGCGCGATACTACAACCTCGGGTTGACGTTTTTACTTATTTATTGACTCCGCCACCACCATAGGTCTGTTTCAATAATGGTTTTCATGGTCGCACGTTCGGAGCCCTATCGGTTACAAACCAATCCAAGTATCAACTTCCCTTTGCGCCCCTCTTACCGGGAATCAGGCCTGGTGAACTGAACGATACCTCAGCTTTATCGCATTTAATTACCGACAAAACCTGCGGAGTGATTGTTGAACCAATCCAAGTTCGTCAACCCGTGGGATTTCTCTCTCTGCACGGCTTTCCGCCTCGGTCATTCATGTCATTTTTTTTTTGACCTCGTTGGTTACAGGGAGAAGGTGGGATTTTGGAAGCATCCGAAGGCTTTTTAAGAGCCTTGCGGCGTCGATGTGATGAAGTCAAGGCAGTCCTAATTTTTGATGAGATCCAAGTTGCGTGCCCGGTCATCTTACCTATCAAGCCAAATCCACCCCACGATCGTCATGTTCTTTTAGCAAGGCCAAATTGATGTTTATCTTGCGTTGGTCAGTGTGGATTAGGTAGGACAGGAAACCTTTGGGCGCATGGTTGGCTGCCAACAGATTGTCACCCTGACATCCTGACTATGGCCAAGCCTCTAGCAAACGGAGTCCCAATCGGTGCGGTAATGATGAGGGACCGAGTGGCCAAGCAAATTGCCATAGGTGAGCCGTAATCGCCCCAATTCTCGCCGTTTTGACCTATCATCACTGGCCCTTGCGTTTGAAGATGCTTACAGTTGATTGGTTTGATCTACGCTTGGTTCAGGCGATCATGGCACAACCTTTGGGTGAGCGAGCTTCTTCCAGTCTTTGGTTGCTCAGTTCTTTCTTTCCCAGCTCTAAAAGGTACAAGGAATGAAGCTCATAGGGTTTTATTACATCTAAAAACTTTCTCTCTTACTGAATCATGACCGCATCGCAGAGGAGCGCCATTACAAACAGCGGTTGCCAAGCATGTGCTGGAAAGGATCTGTAAGAAAGGTTTTTTGGAACAAGTCCAAGACTCCAGTGCGTTCCTGAAGAAAGAGTTGAATCGGTTGATCTCGAAGTATTCCAAACTATTGAATGGACCGATCAGAGGGAAAGGGTTAATCTTGGGCCTAGAGGTTAAAAAAGTGAACATCAAGAAGGATGGCCAGCAGGACGACTCATTAATCAAATCCATCATCGATCTCGCCCGACAGAACGGATTACTCATATTGAGCTGTGGTGAATCGATCATCAGATTCGTGCCTCCGCTCATCGTCAGTCCTTCTGAAATCGATCAAATGAGTCGGATTCTTGAAAACGCCCTCGATCGCTTAAATCCGAGAATTTGAAAAATAAAAAATGATTCCCCGATCGGGTTTTCTTGGAATTTCTACTGTCGTCTTCAGCTACTCTCGCCCTACTTGCGACCAGGGCCTTCATTTCTTCCCTACATGCACGATTGTCACTCCCCCACGCATTTGCTTCCCTTCCAATCCGAAAATACTCCAGGAAATCAAGACATACTCTTCACGATATCACCTAAGTCTAGTTATCTCATGTTAACATGAATGTATCAGCTCATGATTAGGAACATCCACGTCACCTAGCTCTTCTGTCCCCAACTTGCCCTGGGCAGTTCTATGGAATAAAATTACTTTTGGGTCGATGACAAGCTTAGCACATGTGCATATATAGATATATCAAATCGTATCGAAGGGACGAGAACGGGGTGTTGAAGTTGGGAGTTCGATGATCAAGGACGAGACAGGCAAAAGGTGGGCAGATACAAGGAGACCGTTGGGGTAAAGAAGGCTAGAGGTGAACGAGCCGCCGAGTCCAAGAAGATAGGAAAAGGACGTAGAGTTTTTGTGTGTGTGCGTCAGCGGGGGGAGGGGGGTCAAGGTACGAGGATGATGCCCATATTTTTGGCCTGAGCGGCGATCGATCTGGTCAAGGATTCCAAGGAGATATGATGGAGATCGTCGACGTCCAAGGATTTCTTGATCAAGGCGAGATGGTAGATGAACTTGAGGCTCAACCGAGATCCTGCCAAGCCGTTCTGATTCGCTTGCGATGACGATCGAAGTGCTGCTGCTGCTGCTGCTGAGGGTGTGGATGGAGTCGGCGTCGAGCTGCCGAGATGCTTCTTGATGAAATAAGTCGTCGGAGGTGAGTTTAACTTGAGCTTGTAGGACTTGTCTCCCGGGTCGATCTTCAGGTTCACTCGGATCGGTATACTGCTCTCGATATGACTGGTTTGAGCGTTAAACAATTTACAAAAACTGGTGTAGATGATGTAGGTCAGGTGGATATTTTTTTTTAAAAAAAAAAACGATACCGAAAAAATAAATAAAAAAAGGGTGGGCGGGAGGGAGGAGATGGATGTGGGTTGAATTCAATATCGGTCGAGGGGTCGGAGTTTTGAACCGGAAGCTCTGGATTTTTGGTAGATCATCGGGAATGGAGGGAGGAAGATAGAATAGACGTGGGAGAGGAAGGGAAGGGAGGGAGTGAACTGACTCCATAGCCTTGATTCCTCGAGATCCAAGAGCGGGGCCGACGGGCGGAGAGGGTGAGGCCTTGCCAGCCGGGACGATTAACCTGGATGAGATGAGGAGGGTTCAGGATCGATGAAGGGTGTTGATAGATCGAGAGATGGAGAGGATAGAGAGCGTGGGAGTGAGTAGTTTCGAAGGGCATATCATCCAGAGAGCTCGAAGTGTGCTGACCTGACTAGACTCGGACCGGACATCTTCCTGGGTTGTGGTTGAGAGGAGATTTGGGTGAGTGAGCAGCAGCAGACTCAGCGCTGGTCATGCAGGGGGGGTGTGCGGGGTGGGGTTGGGTGGGGGGGGGGGGGGGGAGGGGGGGGGTCAAGAGGGGTCTGGGTGGGTGAATCGACGTCTTCAATCGGTCAGTCAGTCGTCCCAAATCAAGTTCATCACGTGGCAGGGAGGAGGACACTAAGGATGAAAAAACGAAGAATCAAACAAGATTCCAGATCAAAAGATTTCGAGCTATGCATGAGAAGAGCCTGCAAGAAAATTGAGCCAAGTTTTTTTTTTTTTTTTTTTAAAAAAAAAAGGAAAGCTCAAAGATCTGAGAGTGGGTTTGGATTGACATGAGTTTCTCACAGTGAATTTTCTTCAAGTTCATGGGTGTTTGAGTGTTCAGATTTCAACATCTCTCTCTCTCTCTCTCTCTCTCTCTCTCTCTCTCTCTCTCTCTCTCTCTCTCTCTCTCTCTCTCTCTCTCTCTCTCTCTCTCTCTCTCTCTCTCTCTCCCCTAACCACATGAAAATCCTTGGGGAAAGGTGACAGACCAAGTAAAACAAAAAAGTTTAGTTGAACTGAGTTGGGGACATGGGGGGAGGGGGGAAGACAATGAAGAGTGAAGAATTTTATGAAGGTATGAGCAATGGTATTTTCAGAGATTGTGGAGTGACCTCATTGTTTTGAGATGAAAAGATTGAAGGCTGTGAAGAAACCTAAACCCATCCACCAAAAAAAAGTTGATATCACAAGTATGCTATGTAGGTACATACATAAAGTGGGTAGACAGAAGTCATGGGACTGATTTCTGAAGTGCCCACACCCTCACCCACTTCATACTGACCATGGATCTTTGTGCAACCTCCATTTCCAAAGATGTGTGGAACTCTTCTTGTTGAACACATCAATCAAACACCCCAGATCTCCTCTTTCCATCAACTTTGTTCCCTCCATCTCTGCTTCAATTCAATAACCTTGGTGAGTGTTTCTTTTCTCACTAGGATTTTTTCAATTGTTTTTTTTTTCTTCTTATGATTTTATCATCTTATGTTTAGGAATAAAAATGAAAAAAAAATTGCCTAACTGACAAGATCAAGACCAGGATTGTAGGGATGTATGAAGCAGGCCAATTGGGTAATGTGATTTCCAACAAATTGAAGATTCCAAGGACAACAATTGATGATGTCCTCCAACAATTCAGGCAGCAAAAAATTTTTCAATTTGCAAAACATCCCAGAAGGCCTCAAGAACTAACCAATTGAGCTCTTTTCAAGATCTGGCACACCATCCAGTGCTCCCACAAGTTGAAGGCCTCCAAGATCTGGGATTTGATCTTGATGAATGTCTCACCTCAGACAATTCAACAATGTTCCCATCAGATGAGTTTTTTCTTAAGGGTGACTTCCAGGAAGCCCTTTGTAAATGAAGATAAGAAGAAGAGTCAACTTATGTTTGTGCTGTGGTGGTCTTTTATAGACAGGGCCTAGGAAGTGACAACATAGGAGTGGAACTTCCATCATAAGTAAACAAGTGCAGATGAATGGTAGAATAGCATGTTGTGTTGACTTCCAAATGCAGAGAGCTCATGGGTCAGAATACATGGAAGCTGAGCAATTGAGCACAATAATTGCACATGGTTACCCAAATGCAGACAACCATGTGATAGACCAAGAGGGGATGTACAAGCAAGCAACAGCTGCAGGACTGGGATGGACAGGACATTGCTAGGATGGTGGATGGGACATATTCAAAGGACTGGAGGGGATGGCATATGAATATGGAAATTCATGCAAGAGGTTACCACCCGGGCAATGTTTGAAAGGTGCTGGAAATGTAAGTTTGAGGTGGGCCCACCCTGGCATGGGAAATTGATCAAAAGGTTTTGTAAAAGTCATGTGGGAATGGGTAGGTTTACAGGGGCACATCATATAACTGCAGACAAGTATCAGAGAGTAGATAGGGGTAGGGAAACTAGGTGCTGTACTTTTATTTTTGTTGTATTTACTATGTGAGGTGTGTGTGTGTGTGTTTGAGATGATGAAGGGCATTGAACATAAAGAAAACAAATAAGGGGTTATTATAAGGGAATAAAAGGGATTAAAATATAGCTTAAATATTGCAGAGAAGTGTTCAAGAGTGGTTTTGTGGAACCAGTTAGAATTACTACAGAGACTTTTTTATTTATCTTCTTTTTCTTCACAAAGGCTAAAGTATCCAAAGTACCAGAGACAAGCGCACAAAGCCAAAGGAATACTGCAGAATAATCACCCAAAACTTTGGAGTGGACCCACTTCTAACCTGAGCTATGTTTTTTGGACCACAGCGTGCAAAAATCAGCATTGGACCATTGATGATTGGAAGGAGGTGATATGGACCAATGAATCTAGATTTGAAATTGGAGAGAATGAGAAGCAAGTCATGGTTTGGAGTTCTTCCAATTGAAATTTCAAAGCCAACAGCCTTGCTCCTACATTCAAGTGTGGGAGGTCCTCAATTGCAATCTGGGGTGCTATGCTTGGTGAAAGCACCTTACCTCTTGTTTTCATGCTTCCAAACCAATCCACCATGCAGGACTTCATCAAAATTGTTTACAAGGGTTCTCTTGGCCCATGGATTAGGAATTTTGACCACTAAATCTCTTTTTTTTTTCTTAATGGGAAATGGGGCCACTGTTCACAAGGCCAAGATCAGTGAGGACTGGAAATGTGAAAAAGGCATCAGAAAATTGACTTGGACAGCTCGGTCCTCCCTCCACCCTCCATCCAATCAAGAATTTATTGAAAATTCTCAAAAACAATATTCAAAAATTGTACCAGCCAAGGTCAATCCCAGAGATGAAAAAGGCACTCCAAAGTTCCTGGGACCAATTTCCTTGTCAAACTATTGAAAATCTCATTGGATCAATGCCTGATTGCATGTAGGCATTCATCAAGGCCAATCGAGGTTCTACCCAATGGTAGAATCCATTTTATCTTTATCCTTTTTTTCTCTCATTCCTTACCATATTAGTTCTCTCTTGTGTAGCCCCCATCATTTTTTGATGGTAAATTATTTTTTGACATTTTTTTTTATCCATCATAAATTTTAAGCCAACTTGTAACCCTTTTTTCATTTTGAATATTTGAGTTTTGATTTATTTCTTGAATTTCAAAACTTTTAAAATGAAATCCAGATGCTTAATTACTGAAATGAAAACAATTTAACATTTCTTGTGTATATCTATGGGAGAAAAAACAACATTAAAAAAAGGGGTTAAAACAAAAATAAGGGTATCAGCACCATTATTTGTGTCTACCCACTGTACAGTGGCTAGACAAAAGTTGTGGGACTTTTTGTAAAAGCAACCATACCTGGATACTTCAAACAAGGTAGATGAAGCCAAGGGTGTCTTGATTTTTCAGTTGACCATCCCATCTTCAGGCTCCCACTCCATCAAAAACCATTTCCAAATTGCCACCAACTTGTTTCTTTGATTTCAATGTCTGACTTCTCGATTGATACAAAAAAAAGACAGTAAGTGATTTTTTCAGAATCCTATTCCTCATATTTGGTTCTGATTCATGGTGGTTTTTTTTTTGAAATTCAGTATTCTTCAGGACATTGGTTGATTCAGAAGATAAAGATGGTCTGACCGTTGGAAGAGGGTACAATCACAATGGCTGGAATCATTTTCAGAGTGCTTAAAATTAACCTAACCCAAAATTAACCTCAGGTCAATAAAAACTCAAGGAGCTCAAGGCACCTCAAGGCTGAAAGATATTAGAAGAATTGAACAATATGAACATTGGATGACCACAGAGCTTGAATAAGCATTTCTAAGCGGTTTCCAAGACTTCCAACCAACCTATCTCAAACTTACCATCACCTCCTTACCAAGCCACTGAAAAGTCAACATTGATCAAAACTGGTTTTAAATTTTTTTAGGAACTCTCAATCTTAATTTCTTTTTTTCATGAAAACCATTCATTTTGATCCTTTAAAAAAACCCTATAAAGAAGGAAGAATATTGATGGTACAGAATTTTTCATTTTTTTTTTCCCTCCACCACATTTTTTGAGTGTTTTGTGATTTTGAAGATTTTTTTTAAAAAAATGAGAATTTGATATTTTTTGAAATTCTACCCATTCTACAATTAAATTAAAGATTTTGAAATATATAATCCCATGAATGAATGTAACTAAATGCTATTTTTTTGAACAATGAATTTAGCTTGGAACACAGACCTAAAAATAAATTGACTATTTTAGGTCAACTAGTCCCATTATTTGTGTCTACCCACCATACGTACATACAATCAGCATGATCAATGAGATTTTTTCCAATGGTGATGAAATATATGGGGGATCAAGGGGGAAAGAAAGGATGGGAATTGATAAGGTGAGTGATTTGAAACTGGTACTAATTCTTGATAATCTCAAAAACAAGATTGGGATCTAGGCCCTGTTTGGAACCACAAAAAAGCATCATGAATCATTATTTGACAGATAAGGTTAGCATCATGTTTGATTTTAAACAAAATCAAAAATGACATAAATTTATTTTTGGGTATGATGTTTTTGGCATCCACTAGTGGCATATGGTATCAAAGGGAGATGTAAAGTGCAAAGGGGAGGGGGGAATGGAGAGAGGTTGAGAAAGTTTTGAGATTGATAATCATGACACAGCTAGAGTTTTGATTTGAATTAAAAGATTAAATTTTAAGACAAAATGATGAAGAAAATTGTTTGAAAACATTCTATCAGATAGATAAAAAATCTGGGTTGAGAAACAATCAAACTTTAGAGCCTTGTAATGATCAAAAGGAGATAAAAGTTGAGAATCTGTTTCTGATCAATATGAACACAACAATTGTTTGGGAATTGATTTTGAATATTGAGGGAGCACCAAAAATCTGTGACAGATGCATTAGACTTTTTTTGATTCATTTTGAGTTTATTTTTCTTACTGAATACAATCCTGGCTTCTTTCAATTGATTGGGTTGCTTTATGTTCCCAGAAAACCTTTTAGATAATTTTGAGATAGGTTTGAAGTTTTTTTGAGGTAGAAGCATGGTGATGATCTGATTTAGCTTGAAATTGGCACTTTGAATCAATAAAGAACTAGTTGGAGAATTTTCTGAATGTCCTCAATTTGAAGTTTCTTCAACAGAGAGGTTGTGCACCAGGTTGATAGATAGGCATAAAAAGAGGTAAATGGAAATAAAATAAATATAATGAAATCAAAAATAATATGAAATAAATAGGTTCTGGGGAGGAACATTGAGCCAACAACAGGGAAAATTAATAATTTTCAACACTTCAGGAAGAATGTAAATTTTAAAGAATGGTATTTGATGGAATGAACTTTGAAGAAGATTCAGAACAGAACTTAGTCAAATTGATTTCTAACAGGGGTAAATAATCAACCAATAGATAATTGATTGTCTGGACCCAAAATCAAGCACCATGAGGGCGTATCAAAGTTAGAAAATCTGCCATTAATGGCGGGTTTCTGAAATACACATAACCCATAACTGGTGTATTTCAAAATGTCTGGTTTCATGAAAATGGCGGGTTTCAAACATCAAACCCGCCATTATCATCCATCCAACATCCATCACATTCAAAACACCCATCCAGACCTCCACAGAAAATCCATACCAATCCCATCTCCATTGCTTCAAATCTCCATTGCTTCACATATCCATTGCTTCACATATCCATTGCTTCACATATCCATTGCTTCACATCTCCATCACTTCACATCTCCATTGCTTTACATCACCATCACACCACACACATCCCATCACATGCAAAAACCAATCCACACCTCCACCTCAGCAAATCCATACCAATCTCATCTCCATTGCATCCCACACATCTCATCTCAATTAAATCACAAACATCCCATCTTCATCTCACCACCCCACATCACATAACCATCTTTCTCAACATGTAAAATCAAACTTCCCAGCAGCAAGTTGAAAACACCAAAAAGCTGACTGAACTTTTTTTATTATTTGAATCTGATTCAGACTCCAATTTGGAATCAACTTGGTAAGCTTTGAGTTCTAAATTGGAAAAGCAATACATGGTTCCAAGAAGACAAACTCTCCGCAAACGTATGTATGAAAGGCAAAAGCTTCATCTCCTCCCTGAATTAAGATTACAGCAACTATTCCAAACTTTATTGCCTTCATTTATGAAACTTTTGGTGATGATTGAAGACCACGAAATCTTCCAGAACAATTCTCAAAATCCTCAAAAAAATCCAGCCGTCCAACTGGCTTTTGCTCTTTGTAGATTGGGATCAAATGGAAATGGAGCAGAAATTCTTCAATTAGAAAATCTATTCTCAGTTGGTTATGGAACCATTGACTTATATACCAAAATATCCAGTATTCCTATCCTATCTTTCTGTTGCTCAGTCATTTGTTGGCAAACCCAAGAACAAAAAAAGTAGATATCTCATATAATGGATACTGCAGGCTTTCCTGGTTGTATTGGTTTTGTTGATGGAAGCACTATCCCCTTGATTAAAAACCCCAAGCTAGATGGCAACCACCATTTTGATTGAAAAAAAAAGGCAATTGGTTCATTTCTTTTAAAAAGCCTTTGAAAAAACCTTCAATAAAAAACTGAAAAAATATTTTTTATCTTTTTCTATCAATACTCTGTGGAACTACAACTAACTTTTGATAAAAAAAGAAAGAAAATCATATCCCTCCATTTTGGCCTTCCAGGTTCTTGTCACAATTCATATTTTTTCAATTGGATGTTGATTTCCAAGCAACCAGAGAACTACTTTGACCAAGATCAATACCCTCTGGCTGATTTAGCTTATGCTAGTGGGAAATATGTTTTCCCAGCTTATTGGAATTTTTGTTCCAATTATCTAAAAAAAAAAACAATTTAAACTTTCATCTTGCTCAATCATGCATTTGGATCAAACATGCAATAGGTGTGCTGAAAGAAAGATGGGCCAGCTTATGGGAGATGCAAAGCTGGTTTTAGAAACAGCTTCAAAATTAAAAAGGCATGAAGATACTCATCAAATGGATTATCAGTTGTGTAATCCTTCTCAAGGCTCTTTCCAACATTAAAGATGAATGGGAAGAAATTTTTGAAGAAGATATTCCAAATCCTCCTCAAGTCATCCAAGTCTCATCTTGTACCTCATCTTTGGAATTGAGAGAGTGGATTCTACCCCTCACACTTTCTAACCTTAATGAGTAGAATTTGTTTTTTAAATAGGTAAAAAAGAAAATCACATTAATTTTGTTTTTTTGGTTGTTCAACCAAGAATCCTAGGCTGATTTTTTTTTTTTTTTTTTTTTTTTTTTTTTTTTTTTTTTTTTTTTTTTTTTTTTTTTTTTTTTTTTTTTTTTTTTTTTTTTTTTTTTTTTTTTTTTTTTTGGTGGACTTAGAAAAAACACAACAAAACCTCCAACTCATACCTCACCCCTCACCAAAACACCCACCTCACCCCACTAACATACTGGCCCAATCCTTCCTCCTCCTTACCAAACCTCCTAACCCACCACCTTCACTCAATTTCTCATTCAACGCTCTGCACTCTGCCCCAGGTAAGCACCCCCCTCTCCTCCTCCTCCTCATTGATTCATTGGTCTGAACTCCTCCCTCCACCCTCCTCCTGAACTTTAAGAATTGCCCCTTTCACCTCTCTGCACTCTGCCCCAGGTAATTACTCTCCTCCCCCTTCTCCTCCCTCCCTCCCAACCCAACCCACGCTCCTTGCTCACCCACTGCCTGCTTTGCCCCCCCTCCTTGCCCTTTCCAACCAACCAACTGCACAATGGCAATGTCCTCTTCCTCCTTGCCCTTGCCAACCAGCACCATCCACCCTCCTTGCCCTTGCTGGGCCAATAAATTGGCCAATTGACCAATGTCCAGCAAGGTTCCCCACCTCAACCTTGCTGGGACAATCAATTGGCCAACCAACCAACCTGGCGGCACTGCCCCCCCTCCTTGGTGCTGATGGGCCAAAAAATTGGCCCATAAATTGGCCAACCAACCAACCTACCAACATTGATGCCCCCCCTTTCCTTTCCCTCCCTTGCCAAGCCAATGGGCCAACCAAGCCGCCCACCAAGTGACTGACTGACAACACCCCCCACCTCCCCCCCCTCCCCAGGTGAGCATCCCCCTCCTCCTCTTAATTCAATGATGTTTAAAAAATTGGACTGACATTCTTTTATTTTTTTTTTGGTAGGATAATTGACCGGTATATATATACATATATTTTTTCTATGTTTGTTTATCATCTAACTTCATTATCACATGAATGATGATTTTTTATAATAATAATAATAATAATAATAATAATAATAATAATAATAATAATAATAATAATAATAATAATAATAATAATAATAATAATAATAATAATAATAATAATAAAAATAATAATAATAATAATAATAATAATAATAATAATAATAATAATAATAATAATAATAATAATAATAATAATAATAATAATAATAATAATAATAATAATAATAATAATAATAATAATAATTAATAATAATAATAATAATAATAATAATAATAATAATAATAATAATAATAATAATAATAATAATAATAATAATAATAATAATAATAATAATAATAATAATAATAATAATAATAATAATAATAATAATAATAATAATAATAATAATAATAATAATAATAATAATAATAATAATAATAATAATAATAATAATAATATTATTATTATTATTATTATTATTATTATTATTATTATTATTATTATTATTATTATTATTATTATTATTATTATTATTATTATTATTATTACTATTATTATTATTATTATTATTATTATTATTATTATTATTATTATTATTATTATTTTTATTATTATTATTATTATTATTATTATTATTATTATTATTATTATTATTATTATTATTATTATTATTATTATTATTATTGCTATTATTATTATTATTATTTGATGCAAAGCAACCCACCATTGAACCCCTTTTTCTGTCTATATCTTCCCTTTTCCTTGACATCCCATTCTTCTACCACCAACCTTAAAATGTTATACAATGACTCAAATCCTTCCTTGATCCTCACCCCAATCATAGTATGTGGATGGGAGGGAACACAATGGGGGGGGGGAGATTATCTGAAAAACATCCAGAGAGGTGGCAATAATTGGGCTTGTTGGAACAAGAGGACTGAACAGAGGCATTCTGAAATCTCTTTGGAAGTGGCAGAGGAGGGGATTGATGAAAATGTCGTTTGGTCTGGAAAAAGACTTGGAACTTTGGATCTGTATCCTGCCATGGTCACCCGTTGAAAGCCATGCCTCAAAGAGTTTGAACAAGCCAAAGCAAGGATCAAAAAGTTCTATTTTTTCAGCTGTGGGAAAGTTATTTTTGTGGAAAAATCAGATTGCAATCATTAAGTTTTTCCCTTTCAATAAACTCTTTGAGGTAGAGAAGAAGGACATCAACTTGGTCACAAATCTCCTTCACCAATCCAAAAAAATTGTCAAAAATGTTGTTCACTTGAGATCTTGGGGTGGAAAAATGTGGGCAATTGGATGGCAGAAATAAATGTGTCCTTCAGAGATATTTGGAAAATATTTGAAGAAAGCTGCAGTCAGATGTTCCCCTCAAAAGTTTTATTTTTTGAACCTCAGGTCCAACAAGGCCTTCCAAATCCTAGGCCCAATTTTCTTAAAATTATCCAGAATGGTGCATGATTCCAACTGTGAAACTCAGTGTCTGACTTTTGTTGTGGAGTCAAACTCACATCTTTCTGCTTTTCAAAATCTATAGCCAGTTGAAAATCCCACTTCTCCTTTTCAAATTGAAGTTTTTCCAATTCAATTTGTGATTTCACTGTTTTTTGGAGGAGGTGAATAAGAATGAGATTGATTTTGAAATCATGGGGAATCAATCAATGCTTGAATATTGCTTCTCCATGATATCCTCAAATACAGAAAAATTTGAAGTGTTTCTCCTCTTTTGATGGCTATTGGGGTTGAGATTGATGTAATTGGAGGCGTTTTTCTTTCCCTTTGCAGAGGAGGTTTGTATGGGAACATTGTCACTGTCATTTTACGGCAATATGGGAGGCCCCATTGGCTTGAGATTTTAGCCATTGAGGAATGGATGAGGCTATTTTTTTACAATCTAAATCAGTGAGGATTAACTGGAAAGAAGAGAAAAGAACTTGGTACCTCACTTCAGCAGATTTTGATGGCAATGACAATACAGGGATAAGATGCTCCTCATAAACCAAGTTGTTCAGTTCTTCCACTTCAGGAAGAGAGCAATTGAAAGAATGAAGTGAGGGCTCCAAAGAAGGGTTTGAATCATTGATCAATTATGATGTAGACATGATTGGAGCTGGTTGTGTTGGAATATCCTCCTCAAAATCTGATTGGGTCCACTCATAGGTTTTTTTGGGATAATCATTGCTAGGCTGAGCATCCACATCCAAGTCCTCAGCATCAACTGAATCAGACTTTTGGGCATCAAAAGCAGCTAAAGGGGTGATATTGGCCTTCTCTCCAAATATTTAATACATATGAACATAAAAAGGACAAATGAAGTCCAAATTATCAACCACCAAGTTGCATCCTTTGCTTTATCAGAGTTGGTGATACCAAAGTTAGTGGAGATTGACCTTGAGTGGGATTTTTTGTACTTAGCTCAATAGTTCTTGAATTGCTCCCAAATCTGTTTGGATGAAAGATACAGCCTACCTTTGGTTTTTATTCTTCAGTTCATTGACCATCAGGAGATAAAAATTAACCTTAGAGGATGGAGTTCATCCAACTTGTGTTTCATTGTTGAATGAAAAGCAAGCATCATAGTTGGAGTGAGTTTTGAGCCAGTTTACCAGGATGATTTGATGAGCTCTCTTGAACTGAATTGAGCATTTGGAAGCTGATAGGGGAGTATTTTTGGATTTTGAGTTCTTGCGGGATGTTTGTGCTTTGTTTATGTGGATTTTTGAGTGTACTTGGGGGGGGGGGGAGTTTTGCTGAGGGGCCATTTTAAAAGAGTAAGAGGGATGAAGGGATGAAGCAATGAAGTGATGGAGGGATGTGATGAAATCAGGGACAAATAAATGGGGCAATGAGAGTTAGGATGTGATGAAAGCAGGGATGAAGCAATAAAGCAATGAAGCAATTAGAGGGTGGATCTGATGACACCAATAAAGTGATGAGAGTGATGAAGCAATGGGAGCATTAAAGTGGTGAGAGAAGTGAGGAGGGGATGAGAGTGATGAAGTGATGAGAGCAATGAATCATTTTTTTCTGATGAGGTTGGAGGAAGAAGTTTTTGGATGAGGTTGGAGGTTGAAACCAGGGGTGATGATGTGGAATGATGTATGTTTGGCCCGGGGAGAGCCTTTAAATACTTTATTTGAAAAAACCCAGTTATTTTCAGGTAACTCTTACACATCTGATGTGAAATAAGTGGGTTTTTTGATTTTTCATGGAGGTTTTGAAATGGCTGATTTGGGTTGAAACCTTCCATTAAAACATGGCGGGTTTGCTTGGCTTTGATATGCCCTATTATGAAATCTGGCCTATGGGAGAGCTCAAAATATAAGAGGAACCAAATAACTTAGTTTGGGTAAACATGTGAATACCAAAAATCAACAATATCATGCTTTGGGTGAGTCCAAAGGCACCCCTGGTTGAAATAAATGGTGATTTATTGATTAAATTTATTTATTTCTTTATTTTTTGGTGAATTACAAAAGTATTTCATGAAATCTCAAGGAAAATAAATAATTCTCTCAATATATTTTCTTTTAAGTTCCTTTTTATTCAAAGCTTTCTTAAATTTGAGAAAGATTGAGAAATAATGAAGAATTCTTTACATGAAAGAATTACAAAGAAAAGAAATGAATATGTTTCATAGGTGTACCCAAGCCAATCATAGTCAGAGAGATCTAGAGATTAATTTATTTTCAGAAAGATATTGATAGAAAGATGATGGTGTTCCATCCCAAAACATGAAAATGTTTCAGTTTTGAATGATTTGAAACTGAAGTTGGCTTGAGAATCAATTCACTGGAGAGCTACCAAGGTGAAGATTTATCCTCATAGAACTGGAGATCAGGGGGCTACCTTCAATTGATGAGAATAATCTCAATTGATCATATTTCAAATTAGGATGTATCAGAGTTAGCAAACTGGCAATTAGAAACCTGCCATTTTGTTTGACAAAACCTGCCATTTGTAATGGCAGGTTTCTGAAATACACATACCCCCTAACTGGTGTATTTCAAAATGGCGGGTTTCATGAAAATTGCTGATTTCAAACACCAAACCCGCCATTAAACCTTCCATTTATGCATCATCATCCATCCACCATCCATCACATCTAAAACACCCATACACATCAGAAAATCCATTCCAGTCCCATCTCCATCACATCACCCACACCTCATCTCCATTGCGTCACATCTCCATCACTTCACATCTCTATTGCTTCACATCTCTATTGCTTCACATCTCCATCTTCACACAAATCCCATCATCATCTCATCACCACACATCAAATCACCATCTTTCTCAACATGTCCTATCAAACTTCTTGGCAGCAAGTTGAAAATGCAAAAAAGCTTACTGAAATTTTGTTGGTATTTGACTGCAATTCAAACTCTCATTCAGACTCCAATTTGGAATCAACTTGGTTGGCTTTGAATTCTCTATTAAAAAAGGCATACATGGTTCCAAGAAGAAAAACTCTCCACATCCCTATGTAGGAAAGGCAAAAGCTTCATCTCATCCCCAACTTAAGCTTCCAGCAACTTTTTCAAACTCTATTGCCTTCATTCATAAAACATTTGGAGATGATTGAAGACCACCACATCTTCCAGAACAATTCTTGGAATCCTCAACAAAATCCAGCTATCCAACTGGATGTTGCTCTTTGTAGATTGGGATCAAATGGAAATGGAGCAGTAATTTATCAATTAGAAAATCTATTCTCAGTTGGATATGGAACCATTGACTCATAAACCAAAAGAGTCATGGGTGCTATCCTATCTTTCCATTGCTCAGTCCTTTCTTGGCCAAAAAAAAAGAAAGCAAGGAGATATCTCAAGTGATGGAAGCCAAATGATTTCCTGGTTGCGTTGGTTTTGTCAATCAAACCACCATCCCCTTGAGTCAAAAACACAAGCTAGACGGCAACCACTATTTTTATCGGAAAAAAGGCAATTGATTCATATCTTTTTGAATTGCTTTGATAACACTGTTGATCACACACTGACCAAATATGTTTTTTCTGTTTGTTTAGATACTCTGTGGCACTACAACTTGTTTTCAATAACAACAAGAAGTTCATATCCCTCATTGCTGGCCTTCCAGGTTCTTGTCATGATTCATACCTGTTCAATTGGATGCGGATTGCCCAACAACAAGAGAACTACTTTGACCACAATCAATACTTTCTGGCCAATTCAGCTTATGCTATTGGGAAATATGTGGTTCCAGCATACCGGAATGTTTTGTCCAACAATCAAGGAAAAAACAATTTCAACTATCATCTTACCCAATCACAAGTTTGGATTGAGCATGCCATAGGAGTGCTGAAAGGAAGATGGGCCAGCTTAAGGGAAATGAAAAACCAGCTTCAAAATCCCAAAGAAATGAAGTTCCTCATCAACTGGATTATCACTTGTGTCATCCTTCACAATCTTTTGGCTGACATCAAAGATGAATGGGAAAAAATATTTGAAGATGATATTCCAGATCTGCCTCAAGTCAGCCCTGCCTCATCTTGTCCCTCATCTTCTTCTATGAGAGAACGGATTCTTCCTCTTAACCTTGCTTGCTTTGATGAGTAATGTTTGATTATGAATTAGGTAAAAAATCCCTTTACCAATTTTTTTTGGTTTTGGTTGTTCACCCAAGATTCATTGGCTGACTCACTTGTTTTTTTTTCTTTTTTTTCTCATTTGGTGGGGTGGACTTAGAAAAAGCAGACTCAAAACTTCCAAACCCCCCACCTCACCCCACCAAACCACTGGAAAAACCCCCACCTCACCCCACCAAACCACCGGTCAGTCAATTCCTTCCTCCTCCTCACCAACCACCTCCTCCTCACCAACCACCTCCACCTCACCCATCACCTCCACCTCACCCACCACCTCCCCTCCTCCTTTGGTTGGCTCCCCTGGTAAGCTTCCCCCCTCCTGCTCATCCTCCCCATCATCCAATGCTCCTAGGTTGATTCATCCACCTCCATCCCCTTTCAGCCCCCCCCACCCCCTTGGTTGATTCCCCAGGTAAGCTCCCCCCTCCCTCCTCCTCATTCTGCTTTTCCCTCCCTCTCACCCCCTCTCACTCACCAACACCTCCCCTCTCCCCCCTTCCTTGCCCCCCCTTGCTTTTTGGCCTGCTTGCCGGCCTGCTTGCCCCCCCCTTGCTTGTTGGCCCCGCCACCAACTTGACCTCCTTGGCCCCCGCAACCCTTGCTTGCAGGCCCCGCCGCCAACTTGACCTCCTTGGCCCCGCCGCCAACTTGCCCTTCTTGGACCCCCCCCACGCTTGCTTGCTGGCCCTGCCGCCAACTTGCCCTCCTTGGCCCCCCCACCCTTGCTTGCGGGCCCCATTGCCAAATTGACCCCCTTGGCCCCCCCATTCTCACATGCCAGCCCCCGCTGCCAACTTTCCCTCCTTGACCCCTCCACCAAATCAACCTCCTTGCCCCCCCCTCCTTGCTTGCCAAACCTGCTGCCAACTTGGCTACCCAACCCTCCTCCTTGCTTGGTCCTCCGCCCCTGCCCTCCTTGCTTTCTGGCCCCGCGGCCAACTTGGCTACCCGCCCCCCATCCAACCCGTACGCTGTGGTGTCATTATATAGCCTCGGGTTGGGGACTGCGTCGCGGCCTGCGTGCTCAGCATCTGGTAGGTTAGGCTCAGCATTGGGGGTGCGCCGGTCCTCAGCAGTAGCCGCTGCGGGTTCAGCAGTAGCCGCTGCGGGCTCAGCAGTGGGCGCGGCGGGATTGAGCACGCGACTGCGGGCCGGGCCTGACTAAGGGAGGCGGGCCGCGACCCGCTTGGATGTCCAACTCACGGATGGAGCTGGGCCGACCAGGTTCTTGGAACGGCTATTTGGGGGGGAAAAAGCGGGGCGACAGCGGGGCTATATGCGTGGGCAGCCGCGCGCAAGCGCGGGCCGGCCACGGGACAGGAAATCCACGACAGCGCGTCGGGTGGATGCGCGCAAGCGCGGCCAACTTTGGGTATCGCGCGGCGGAGGGCCGCGCCACAAAAAGACAAACCGGATGCGCGTAATGGCAGGCGAGCTGGCGGGGATAGGGTATGGGTATGGGTTGGGGGATGGGTCGGGGTTCTGGGTCTAGGGTTCCTTCTTCATGGTTGCCAGTCTGTCTTTGTGCTTGTACTTAGGTTAGGGTTGAGGGGGAGGGCTCAAATACCTTTTCCCTCAACTCCGGGTTGTAGGGGGGAGGATCTCTTCATCCATCTATCTCTATATATCTATCTCTCTATCTCTCTCTGTCTCTCTCTCTCGGAGAAAAGGAAAGGAAGCATTCTCAGTCTTACAGATGCTAGAACCATTGATCCCATAACTAGGGACAACTTCTTGAGGGACGACCTCTAAAGTTTCCACAACGCCCCCCCCCTTGATCCCCCCAAAGCCACCCCCCTCCCTTGCCTTGCCACTGGGCACCTGCCCCCCCTTGCTGACTCAGCCCAACCTAAGGCCCAACCCAATTGGTTTTCCCCCAAGAATTTTTTTTTTGATGATGTAACTTATTTTTTTTATTTTTTATTTTATTTTTTATTTTATTTTTTATTTATTTTTTATTTATTTTTTATTTATTTTTTATTTATGTTTTATTTATTTATTATTTATTATTTATTTATTATTTATTTATTTATTATTTATTTATTATTTATTTTTTATTTATTTTTTATTTATTTTTTTTTTTGGGCGTAATAAGCCCTGCGCAATTAGTGGTGCCCACGCCCAGTAATTTTTTTTTCTTTTTTTTTCTTTTTTTTCTTTTTGGTTTTTTTTGGTTTTTTTTTAGTTTTTTTTGGTGATCACATGACTGACATTTTTTTTGGTAATCCTTTCTTGACCGCTTTTCCTTCAATTCCATTGCTTCTTCCACCACACTCAAAATGTTATACTCCAGATTGAATCCCTTTTTGATCCTCACCCCAAGCAGAGCATTTGCCTGGGAAGGAACAAGATGGAAGGAGATGAGGTGACAAACATAAAGAGAGGTGGCAAGCAGAGGGCTTTGAAGAAAAAGAGGGATCAAATGAGGGCCTCCAAAATCTCTTTGGAACTTGCAGAGGGGGTCATCAATGAAAAGGTTGTATGGTCTGAATGGAAACTAAAACCTTTGGACCTGTATCCTGCAATTACTGCTGAAAACAAAAAGAACAATTGAAAACCCTCACCGGCTGAGTTTGAACTTGCCAAGCAGACAATCAAGCAATTCCATTTCTTCTACTGTGGAAAATTAATTTTTCTCAATAAGTCTGATCAAAACAGTCTTGTTGCAATAATTGAATTTGTCCCATTGGATAAACTTTCTGATCAAGAAAAGAAGGACATCAACTTTGTGACAACTTTCCTTCACCAGTCAAAAAAATATGTCAACATGGTTGGTCCTTAAAGATCTTGGGGTGGAAAAATGTGGGAAATTGGATGGCAAAAATTGATGGACCCCTTTGAGTTATTTGGATGCTATTTGAAGAAATCATCTATTCAATCTTCCCCTCAGGCGTATGCTTTTCTCAATCTTAAGGCAGACAAAGTGTCTCAAATTTTAGAAAAAACATTTTGCAATTTGGCCAGACTTCCCTTTGAATCAAACCATGAAATAATGAAGGACAATGGCATCCAATCCTTCTCATCACTTGAATTTGGTTCTTAGCCTACTCCCTTTGACTGCTCTCCACATGTAAACTTCACATCTGACTCTTTTTATAACTCACCTCACATTGACAAAGGTGACATCTCTGAGTATTCCTTTTTACTTGCAGTTCCAACCAAGAAATCTAATGGACAACTTTTGGAAACTACGGATGAAAATGGAGTATCAGAGGGCCATTTTGTTTTTCCTGACCTGGGGTTTGGAATTGATTTCAAGCAAAAAGGTGTAGTGAAAATGGTTTGGGCATCAAATAAGTAAAAGCACTGTACTTTTCCTGATGTGGAGACTGCCACTCATACAAGAATGGCAATGTCAATGAAAATAAACAAAACAACTAGAAACACTTGCAGGGACTTGGGGAGTGGGAAAATATACTCCAGGAAAAAAATATAAATAAAAAGAAAAAATATTTTTTTATTGGTGCGGTTAAAAATAGTCTTAAGGATTGTTGTAATCAAAAATGATTTTTTTTTCTTTTTAAGTTTTTCATCAAAGAAAATATATTTACAAGCCCAGCATTGGAGTAATCTGCTTTAATTCATCTACTGTTCTACTGCTACCAATGCATGCCATGGCTACTGACCACTTATCCTTTTTTTCTGTTGCCAGTTGTTCCCTCTCCATTTGCAGTTGCGCTTGCTGTTGATCCTTCTCCTTTTCCTCTTTTTGAAATTCTAGCTCATCCTGTTTCAACTTCCACTCAGCATCAAATTTTTTCTGATGAGCCAAACTCTTGGCTTTCTGCTTTTGAAAATCAATAGCCAGCTGACAATCCCTCTTCTCCTTTTAAAACCAAAGTTATTAAGATTCAATTTGAAATTTCCCTGTTTTTCAGAGGGGAATAGGAATGAGCTAGATTTTGACAGAAAGGAGAATCCAATGGGCTTACTTGAATCTTGCTTCTCCATGATCTCCTCAAAGCCCAAAAAATTTGAAGTGTTTCTCCTCTTTTGAATGCTATTGGGGTTGAGGTTGATTGAATTGGAGGCCTTTCCCTTGCCCTTTGCAGAGGGGGTTTGTGTGGGAACATCATTGCTCTCATTTGAAGGGGATGTTGGAGGCCCCATTGGCTTGAGTTTTTGGCCATTCAGGAATGGATGAGCCTGTTTCTTTCAAATCTAAATCATTCAGGATTAACTGGAAAGAAGAGAAAAGAACTTGGTTCCTCACTTGAGCAGATGTTGATGGAAATGGTGATACAGGAATTACATCCTCCTCATTGGCCAAGTTCTTCAGTTCTTCCACCCTAGGAAGAGAGCAATCAAAAGAAGGAGGGGAGGGGTCCAAGGTTGGGTTTGACTCCCCAATCAACACGCAAGTAGACATGATTGGAGCTGATTGTGTTTGAATATCCTCCTTGGCATCAGATGGGGTCCACTCATAGGTTTGTTTGGGATCACCATTGCTGGGCTGAGCATCTCCATCCAAGTCCTCAGCATCAACTAAATTGGATTGTTGGGAATCAAAAGCGGCTAGGGGGGTGATTTTGGCCATCTTTCCAAAGATTTAATCCATTTGAATATAAAAAGGACAAAGTGAGTCCAATTATCAACCACTGAGTTGATTCCCTTGGCTTTGTTGGAGTCAGTGATACCAAAGCCGGTGGAGATTGACATGGAGTGGGCCTTTTTGTACTTGGCTTGATAATTATTGAATTGCTCCCTCATCTGTTTGGATGATAGATCCAGCCTACCTTTTGTTGTTTTCTTGAGTTCATTGGCCATCAGGAGATAACCATTTACCTTAGAGGATGGAGGTTGGTGTGGAATTCAGAAGAGGACTTCTCCTTTAATGCTTCCCAAGTTTGGAAGTTGTTGATCCCTTGCGTCTGTAAACCCTGAGTGCAACTGCTCACCCTTTGAGTGAGAGATAGAGAAATGAGAGTAAAGATCCTTCCAAAACCTATGATGATCCAATGTGATCCTCTGTGATAATCCAATGTGATCCTCTGTGATGATACCCTCCACATCTGGGTTGAGGGTGCGGTTTAAGTAACCTCCCCCTCAACCCTAACCTGAGTACAACCAGAAGCAAGCAAGAATAATTAAATACAAACCCTAAGTTCAGAACCCTAGCCCCAACCCTATCCTTCCTTCCCATCCCATGATCCATATCCCATACCACATATCCATCTGTATTTCCCACCTGCCATTACCTCCACCTGGTTTGTCCTTCTCATGACGCGGCCCTTGCGCCACGCCCAACTCAGAGCCCCCCGCGCATGTCCACATCCGCCCAAGGCGCTGTGGTGACCAAATCTGGACACCCTGGACCAGATGCGGAAGAATTCAAAAAAAAAAATTTATGATTCTTTTATTTAGGTGTCATTCAAAAAAAAAAAAAAAATTGGAATTTCTTTTTCAGTATCACTTCTTCAATTCCCTCATCCTACCAACCATTCCCCTGTCCCAGTAGTCTAGGAAAGGCCTCTGTTGTTCCCCATCCCCTAGGCATTGCATTCAATCCCTTCTCTCTTTGTTCCCCCCCTTCCTTTTGCCCAAAGGTGCGGGCCAAGACCCCCTTGGCCCAAGATCCCCTCCCAACCTCATCCTCAAATTGATCCATCCCTACTGAATCCTCATCAATCCTCTGCCGACTAGATCAATCAACAACTTTCCACCAATTCACCCCCCTTCACTCAATCGTCCCGGTTGGAAGATCTATCAATCCATCTCACCCCATCCAACCCTTGACTTTCATCATCCCTCCCAAGTCAATTGTCATTCATTTTCCTCATCAGATCCAGCCCTTTGACCCTCATGCTCTCATCAACCCACCTCCTCCAGTTGTTTGAATCCATCAAGGACAGCAACCCTTGGTCTTGATTCCCTACCCAACCATGATCTTGAGCAACTCCAATCTGAACTCACCAAAGGTCCTAGCTCTCATCAAACCCATCCTAATCCCCCCAACCTATCCCCCAATCTAATGGATTATCCAGTCACTCAGATCCATTACAATCTTCATCATCCACCCATGCCTACTGTTATGTTTACCCCACTGAGGCATGTGATATCGGCACAGACGTACCCGGTCAAACCTCACTGGGACCTCAGAATTATTGAGATTTGTTCTGGATTGCCGCTTGACCCATCTGATCCCCTAGTTGCTCCCCAACCAATCCATCACCCTTCCTGGGACTCTCCCACCCCCTTCCATCTTTGGGTGGGGAGTGTTGTCTACCGCCCGCGGACACCCGCGGGCGGTCTGATCCGTTTTCCTTTCCCACCCCTTCCGCCTTTGGGCAAGGGGGGGGGGGGGTGATCTTGGTATTGTTGCGGGCGTCCGTCCACAGACAGACGCAGGATAGGTGAAGAGATGAAGATAGATCCCACCCCATTCAGGCAGGCTGGATTTCCACCGGCCTGCGTGATCAAAATTTTCTGATCACCTTTATCTGAAAATCAAAAAAAAAAATTGCTTTTTCTGCTCCATTTGTAGTATCCCTTGTACATAGTCTAACAGGGCCTCCTGCCCATATGAGGAGGGGCTCTCCCCTGCCTTTTAGAGGAACATCAGCAGATCCTACACTACAGCACATGCTACCTTATCATCAGATCAGACCACACCATCATCATCACATCCTACCATACCAGGGAGGATCATCATCATTTTCACCTTGCAATACATCATCCATGGGGTCTTCATTCCCCTTTATCTGAGACAAAAATTTGGGTATATCTATGATTTCCCCTTGATCCTTGAGCCTCCATACTCAAAACCCTTGATCCTTCATCCTTATCACCAACCAATAGCTTTGCTGGTTGAAGAAGAATTTGACTGATTGAATTCTTGAGTGTGTTACACCACTCCTGATCCTTTTATCCAACCATACTGGTCCTGATAATCCTCTGATTATCTTTCTGGACCCAGTCAGGTTTGACTGAAGAGGTTTTATTAAGCTTAAAACCTGGAGTGTTAAACCTCCCTTCATCTCTTTTGAAGTTGAATTCTGCCACACTAATCTTGAGTCCCTTGAGAAGTGTTGGGTTATTCTTGTTTGAATCAGTCATTGTTTTGCTTCTAGAGCTTCTTCAAACAATTAGCTTTGTCTTTTGAAGCCACCCACAGTTATCTGGTACCCTTCAAGCGCTTGATTGCGGAGAGTTGGGCAGGTTCATTGAGAACCTGGAGGTTGTTTGGGATTGAGTTGATCTTTCCTAAGCTTCTGCTGACAACCAGAGCTATTAGCTTGTGGGCATTGTTACTTACAATTGCCTTGTCTTGTTGAACTCTGAACAAACTTTGACTTCTTCTATTCAAGTTTTCCCCGGCACCATCTTGCCTCAGATAGTGTTGTTTCCCAGCTACCAACTACTATAACCTTTATCCTCTTACATTTGGTCCCCCGTTTACCAAGTTCTGGACTTTGATCTCGGTTACATTTAAATATTTTTGTAACACTCAGGAGGTCAGCCTAAACAGCAACTTTCCCCTCAACAGAACTGCCACGGCCAAGCACCGTTTGGAGTCTTACAGCGCCTTTCCAGGTATCTGACGTACATCCGCACGTCTTGCAATGCCCGCTTGGCGCAATCTGTCTGATGCAATCCAATCCACCCCGCGTCTCCAGATGCTGATCCTGATTTGAATGCTGCTGAGCACGCAGCATGTCTTACTGCGGCGGAGCCACACCCATTGCTGAGCGCGCAGCCAATTCCAACTTGCGTCTATAAAAGACCACCACATCCCCCCCCAACTTGAGTTCTGTCCCCAGAGATCCACCACTATCTCACCTACCCCTGACTATACCATAGTTATTCCACCTTCTCCTTTGCAACGTTTCATCACACCAAAAAAAGACCCCATCCACCCCACCTTCATCCAAACATGTCCTGCACGTATTGCAGCCAGAAAGGCCTCTCTTGCTGTATCCTTCCAGGCTGGCGCGCCTATGTTCTTTTCCAAGCCAGACACCACCTTTGCTCCCTATTGGATGGAATGCCTTGCGACTGTCCTCAAGGTTTCCTGGGCAATAGGACCCTGAGCGACTCCTTTGTGGTTTTGAGTGACAAGGAGGTTTCAACCAATGAGTTGACCCCGCCCCGCTCACCTTGCAACCAACCCCAAGGTGCCCCTCAAACCCTCTGTTGCACAAGAGCCATGACTTGGGCTCACCATTCCGTTGGGCTGGACCACTGCGGCGCCAAGAATTCTTGGACTTTGCCGCTTATTGGAACACCACCCATGAGTGGGCCACGTGGATACAAATGAACGTACCAGCAACAGACCCCAGAATCTTTAACCGTCTGGCCGCACCTCCCCCACCACCACCGCGTCCTCCTGCTCCTTCTCCTCCTCCGCCGCCACTGCCTCCCCCCACTCCAACTCCTCCGCAACTGTCTCCATCCCCAGTTCCCAGGTTGTCACCAGAACCTGCGCGCGCAAACTCCCATGGTGATAAAGCCGTCACCAGAAACCGCGACCGCTGCAATTCTTCCAGCGACCACTCCCAAAATTACGGAGATCCCCTTGATTCTGGCACTCCCCTTGGAAATTTTTGACACAGTGGTAAACAACGCCAACAAGCTACTCTGGCATTTTCTAGCAGTCCCCCATGCGCACACCACTAATGTGCAACACAAGGTTTTGGCGGCCTTCCAATCCCTAGCCACGGCGGCTTGTGCAGACGCAGAGGAAGTAATGAGGACTGGGCCAACGTAGGCATATTGCCACCCTTTCTTCCTTCTTGTTTCTGCGCCTCTTTGCAAGGACAAGGAATTTTTCCGCACCATCCTAAGTAGCCTTGGGGCTTGTTAGAACCTTGAGAGAAATAAGAACCACGCGCAAGATCCACGTTTTGAGAGCAATCTGTGAGAGTGAGAAGAATTGACGCCACTGAGAGTATCTTCTAAAGGTACCTGGACCACCCCAGACAAACTGACACACAGTTCCCCATACCCATCTACAGAACAGAGAGAGTAAAAAGAAAACCAGCCGGGCGCGCACATCCTTGAGAGAGAGAAAGAGAAAAATTATCCTCCCAAACCCATCCATACCTTCCATCTATAAGATAACCAAAGAAAAACTTGAAGATTATTTTTTTTTAAGCACCAACCCATTCCAAGCACCCTGTCAGCTTGCTACTATGTACAGAGCAACCTGTCAATAGAAACATAAAACTATGAAAAATAAGAATATCTCAATTAAAAAAAGAAGGAGTGAGAAATCCAGAAATATTATTAAAAAATTGGATTCCTCAACCAAAGTCAGGTAGGGTCACTCACTGACCCCACCCTTGAATTCCAAGTCCTTACATTTTTAAAATAATTAAAAAGAAAAGCACTAAAAATTACAACACCAGTATGGCACCTTTTGGCCATTCTAATATTTCACACGTGTTGTCACTTATTGGGTTTACACCTAAAATTCACTCAGAATTGAGGTGTTGTGTATATTTTAGGAGTTACACGCGGAAATGTGTTATGTCACAATTCCCGCGCACAGCCCTGCATCATTACATATCCCTACGTACTTGTAGTAGCAAATTCCCGCGTACTAGAGACCCGCGCGCAGCTAGTTCTGCCACCCACGCAGCGCATCCTACCCCGCGCGCATCTGTACTGACTGATCCCCGCTTCTGAATCCGTTGTGACTAATCTGACAACCAGGTACCGCTCAGAAGAGCTAAAACCTAGTTAGAGCTGCCTAGCATATGTAAAAAGTTGACATATGCATTAGCAATAGTCTAAAAAGATCAAAACTTAAATAAATTCAATAAAAATCAAGTTTAGAACATTTTTTAATAATAAATCAAAGATCAAGGATTACCACATAAATCAGTGAATCTGATCTTTGAAGACCACAAAACACTACAAGGAGTGGTCATAAGAAATATTACAAATTACCTAAATGATCAGCAGAGAATGGAAAATAAGTAAAAATTCACATCTGCCCGCTTCAAAGCAATACTGATAGTCAAAATGAAGGATGAGTACAGAATGATCAAATTTACGCCATAACAGATTAACAGATCCTGTGGCTAAAACAGTACAGAAATCCAGCAGATCTAATGTCAGCTGATTGAAAGCACCAAGTGGACGTGCCAATATTGCCCTGACTGACTTGCCAGCCTCAACCCACGAGAAGAACCCTCTCTACTTGCCTTGAGAAGCTCAAAATCACCCCAAAAAGGTATTTACACAGACCTCTTTGGATCCATTATTCCATCATCAGTTTACCAGGAATTATTATTATCAATCAGACACCGTGTCATTGTTAGTCAAGTGCTTATGAAGAGTATAAGCAAGAGATTTATGTCCAAGTCTGTAGTATTATTATTTATTTCTTAGAACCAATCAAACCTTGAAGTTTAGTCAGGCAATCAACCCCATCTTCTCTGAAACCCTTCCCATTATTGCAGGACTTTTGTGATAAAGTTCTCAGAGTGAGTTTTTACCTTCCTGTGTAGGCCAGTGTGCTGTTATGCCCAGAAATTGGTGGAATAAGCCCTTTCTAAGGCACACATCTTCATTCCAAGGTTCTTAAACTTCCTAAGGAGGCCCCTTGAAGAGAGGTTGCTTTGTCTTTAAAGAACCCCAGTAGTATCATACTGTGGCCCCTCTTTTATATACATATTGATAACCTTTTATTACCAAACCAATTAAACCTTGCAACTGCTCTTATTATATTATTTATTTGAGCCTCTAAGCATTTATTTTTGGAATGATTATCATTATCATTATTCCAGTATTTGTTTCACTCTCTGTAGCTAAAGGACTGCAAGGTTCCTGGTATCAGAGAGCTGACAAATGGGGGTCTGGCCAGGAAATAGCCTTAAATAATTAATCTTTGATTATTTATTCCTTGGACCAGTCTATCTTTTTAAAAATAAGTTAAAATATGTATAACATATATTTTTGATCCTTTGTTTACCTAGTGGATCTTAAGACCAACGGAGAATTGATCAAATATTATTTGAACCTTCTTCAAAAGAAAAAAGAAGAAAAAATCCGTAACTTTGTCCCTGTTATTTTAACTCCTGAGCAACAACAAGAGAAATTGCTTTATTATAAACAGCAGGTTATAAAGGACAAAAAACTTGAGCTTGAAAGAATTATCAACTTCAATTCTTTATTAAGGCAACATAAGGAGTGGAAGATTTATCAAAGGAAGCTTTATATTTATAAACTAAATAATGCTGAAGATAAAGAAAAATCAAAAACTAATAAAAGTGATTATTTTTCTAAAAATATCATCTTGCCAGGTAAAAATACAAAAAAATATTAAACTTATTTATTTTTGTCTTTATGCATCTCAGTGGATTTGGTTTTTGGTGATCTAATTGACTAGGACCTCCTAGAGGAGGTCCCACACAGTGTACCCTTGGACTTGCCCTTGAATTTATCCCAGGATCTGATTGGAACTCACTCAGACCCCATTGGAATACCCCCCCAGGACAGTTGTGATCCCAACCAAGTGTGGGTACCCTTGAATTTGACTTTAAGTAAGTTAAAATATATATAAAAAATTATTAAAAATATAAATACACAGAAAATGTTATTTTTTTATATTTTTAAGTCTTTTCTCAAAATTTTTGACAAAAGACTTACTCATTTTTTTGGTGCAATGTACCAAAACAGGTGCAACACCCATGAAAAAGTTGAGCCCCATCATATGGATCTCTGCCTGGAGGAACCAGTACGCCCAAGGACTCCAGTCGCGAGCGCAATGAGGGGGCTCAAACCTGTGACCATAGCGTCACGCCAGACAACGACGGAAACAACTGCGGCCACCAACTCGACCAACAGAGTTTTGGAGAACCACCCATTGCCCAACAAGTTCTCCCAGGAGGATACCGGTCCTCCTTTGCCACCCCAGCTGGACTCAACCAAGGAGGAAAGAGTCAAGGTCTTAGTAAAAGAGCATGTGAGCTATTGGGAACAATTCAAGTTGGCTCAGACCCAGGAGGATCAGCCAGGTATGAGAAAAGATATTTCTATGGCAAAGAAATCTCAGATTCCTCTGCAAAGGTTGATCCCAAAGAAAGAAGTAGAAGGCTACGTGCAGAACTGGAATCCTTGGGATCAGTTAGCTTCCTTAAAGGGAAAGGACCCCCAAAAGAAGAGGTCCTCAGTCCATCAGAAGTTAAGGAACCCAAAGGATTGGGACAGCATAATATCCCTAGCCCAGAAGTGGAAAAAGGTGTACCACAATTAGATGTAGAAGCTCTTAATAGCTTTTCTGTAAATGTGTCTCACAATTTTACGGTTATCAGCCAATGGTTTGACAAAGTTTATCAACAATTACACAGATTGAGTCTGATTATTTTCAGAGTAATTGATAACCAGTCTCAGACCATGAGAATCGATGAGTTAGAAATACAACAAATCAAGGATAGTATAAAATCTAGTAAGTTGGACCTGATGAAACATATTGATGATAACCAATCAATTCTTCAGGAAAATATTCTTGCAACCATGAACCAGCTTAAGGAAGAAGTTAAGAAAAATAGTCCTACTCCTTCAGCTCATCTGACTAACAAAATTGATTTACTAAACAACAAACTTGATTTAGAGTTAGGTATGATTAAGAATGATCTCAGAGATCTTAAAGTCAATTCTACTAACTCCCCAGTCATTGACTTGGAAGAAACTAGACCTGCTAGGTTTACCAGTACTCCTAGTGTTCCTGCCAGAACTAGGACAACTTGGGATGAATCTTTTAGGCCCAGTCCTACTCCTGAAATAGAGCAGGCTTTGAAGTTACTTCCTCCCATTAATGAATGGCCTAAATTCTCCAGAGAAGGAGAATACAACCATTTCAGTTTCATTAAATTTATTGATTATACCCTTGCTTCTTATGAACTCCCTGATGAAATAGCTGTGGTAAGATTGCCCAGACTATTTGAAGGAGTAGCTTTTGATCGGTTTATCAATAAAAGAGAAGAAGTTGGATCATTATCCTGGAGTTCTTGGAAAGAACTGATCAAAGTACAATTTGATACTAGGATTTGGAAAAGAAAGATGATGAAAACTTTTGAAACCTCCCAGTTTGATCCATCCAAGGACAAACCTCATAAGTGGTGCTTAGACCAGAAAAGGAGTTTAGACTGTTTTCACCCAGATGCTGATAAAGAAGAAGTCAATGAAAGACTTCTCAACTTATTTCCCGGACAAATCAACAACAGTGTAAGGTGCAGGATGCCCATGGATTCTGATCTTTCTACACTGATAGGTGTATTGGAAGAGACTATTGATATGAATGGTCTAGATAAGAGAGTCAACAGACTCCCCAGAGAACAAAATACTAGGAACAGGGAAGAGTATACTACCAAAACTAAGGAATCCCCTGCCACTAATCCAACTACCTTGGAAGTCAAGAAGACTCCAGAGTCAAAGGAAAAAGTATGTTGGAACTGTAACCAAACAGGACATGTAAGACCTGACTGTCCTTTACCTAGGAAAAGGCTAAATCTTATTGAAGGAGAAGAGTATTATAATCCTGACCCTCACCTTGATGATACTGATGGATCACTTTCTGAGTGTGATTTAATGATCACTAACCCCATAAATGTTATTGAAGGAAGTATTGAGTCTTCTCTGGACATAAATTCTGTTAATGAGGATTCTAACTTACCTCAAAAATGGAATCCCAACATGAAGATTCACCACATCTCTGAGGCTAAGGCCTTGATTCTGAAACCTTCTGCCGGTAAAAGTTACACTTCAGGCAAAACATGCTACACTACTGGTTTGATCCAAGGTTCACACGTTAAGTTACTCTTGGACAGTGGAGCCTTTTTCTCTTGTGTTGGTTCAACTTATTTGGAGAAAAAAGACCCAAACTGGAAACTGAACTTATTACCCGTACCTCAGGCTGAGTTCAGCAGTTGCAATTCTTCTCTTAATGCTGTTGGAGTATGGTCCTCTGATATCATACTCCCTCACTCTAAAGGGTCACTTAAACTGAAAATTGAATTTGTAGTACTCCAGAATGGAGTATGTGATTACTTCATCCTTGGTAATGATTCTCTTTGCTTGTATGGTATAGATGTATTCCAAAGCAAGGGTAGATACTTCACCATAGGAGGAGACTGGAACAAGAAGTTCTAAATATTCCATGTCAATTCTCAAACTTCTGATTCAACCTATGAAAAAAACTTAGAGAGTTTCAATCAGGAATTCTTCTCTCAGGCAGCTTTGAATCCCCTGCTCAATGAAGAACAAAGACGGGTCATCCTACAAGTATGCTTTGAAAATCAGAATGCTTTCTGTACCAAGGATCACCCCATTGCTAACATCAAAGGAAATGATATGATCCTGACTCTAACCATTAAGCCTTCTTACCCACTTAACCTCAGGAGACCTGCTTAAACTTCTAGTCCAAAATCTAGAGCTGCTCTGGAAACTCACATCCAAGAGTTTGTTGACCTACAAGTCTTAAGGAAAGTAGGACACAATGAACAAGTAGATATCACTACTCCAGTGATTATAGCTTGGCATAATGATAAGTCAAGGATTGTTGGAGATTTCAGAATGCTGAAAAACTACACCCAAGCTGATTATTATCCAATTCCAAGGATTGACCATGCTCTGCATAACCTATCAAAATATAAGTACATCACTACCATGGACATGCTGAAAGGTTTTAACCAAATACCTATCAGCCCTGATAGCCAGAAATTCATGAGAATTATCTGTCATTTGGGAAATTTTGAGTATCTACGGATGCCTTTTGGTATAAAAAATGCTCCTTCTCATTTTCAAAGGATGATGGACACAGTTCTAGGATTGTTCATCAGAAAAGGATGGATGATGGTTTACATTGATGATGTTATCATTTACTCTGGTGATTGGGATACTCACCTGGATAAAGTAATATTAGTCCTCAAAACCATATCTGCCGTGGGATTAAAGGTATCAATGAAAAAGTGCAACTTTGGCTACAAAGAACTCAAGGCCTTAGGACAAATTGTCTCTGGACTAACCTTAGATGTTGACCAAAACAAGATAGCAGCAGTGATGAATAGGCCAATGCCTCAGAATAAAACTGAACTCCTATCTTTTATTAGCTTTTGCAGCTACTGTAGGAAGTACTTACCAAAGTTTTCTCTTCTAACCAAGTGTCTGTATGAAATCTGAAACAACACCACCTTGTTCAAAATGACTCATGAAAGATTTTACAATTATGAGGAACTCAAGATGGCCATTGCTTCAGCTCCAGTACTGATTCAGCCAGAATATTCTAAAACCTTCAAGCTCTATATAGATGCTAGTATGGACGGGCTAGGAGCTTAATTACACCAGGAAGTCATAGAGGATGACAAACCGGTGGGAAAATCTATACTCTTCATATCCAGACAATTTAAGGATACTGAGAAAAGGTATGGTGCAAGCCAAATGGAATGCCTTGCTTTAGTATGGGCTCTGGAAAAACTTCATTACTACTTAGAAGGCACAAATTTTACAGTGATTACTGACTGCAATGCTTTCAGGACTTTGATGAACATGAAGACCCCTAGTAGGCACATGCTAAGATGGCAGATAGCCATACAACAGTACAGAGGTCAGATGACCATAGTTCACCAAGCTGGTACTAAACACCAGAATGCTGATAGTTTGAGCAGGAATGCTTTACCCAATGACCCAAGTAACCCTGCTTATGACCCAGAGGATCATGATATCTTCCCTATCCTTGACATTAACATGTTGAACGTTGAAGCTCCTATAATGGGAATCCACATTTGTGAATTGGATGAATCCTTGTTCAACTCAATCAAAGAATCTTACAATTCTGGCTTGAAAACTCTGATCACCATTATGGAAAGTACTTCTCCACCATCTGAACTGATCAATAGCCTACCTGAACCCCTCTTTAAACCATACAAAGCCGGGAGGTTCACCATATGGGATGGTCTAGTATACTACAGGCATAAACATTCAAGTGTTATAGTCTTAACTAAGGATGACCATATCAAACAGGTCCTGGCTGAATGCCATGATAAATGCTCATCTGGTCATTTATCTGCTGATAGAACCTTAGATAAGGTTAAAAAAACTGCTTGGTGAATCAATTGGAGAGACTCCACTATCCAGTATGTTACTAGTTGTGAAACTTATCAGAAGTCCAACAGGACCACTGGGAAAAGGTTTGGTCTACTGCAAAAGATTGCTGAACCCAAGAAAAGATGGGAAATCATCAACATGGACTTTGTAACTGGAATACCACCAGGAGGAGCCTATTCCTACAACTAAGTCCTAGTCATCATGGATAGGTTCTCCAAGAAAGCAAAGTTTCTACCTAATGACAAGGAAGACACTGCTATGAAAGTTTCCCTATTATTTTGGAACAGACTCATTGCTGATGTTGGTGTTCCCAAGATCATTATCAGTGACAGAGATCCTAAATTCAACTCTGAGTTCTGGAGAAATCTTCATGACATGCTGGGAACCACCTTATCTTTCTCTGCAGCTTATCACCCTCAGACGGATGGCTTAGCTAAAAGAATGATTCAGAACCTGGAAGACATGCTCAGGAAATTTTGTGGATTTGGTCTGGAATACAAGAATTCTGATGGTTATTGCCACAATTGGGTTAGCCTTTTACCTGCACTAGAGATGGCCTACAACAGTAGCAAGCACTCTACCACTAAGGAAGCACCCTACATACTGGAAAGAGGATGGATTCCAAAGTTACCCAAGGATAACCTTAATCACCAGCTAACATATATTCACCCTACATCACTTGATTTCAAAAACATGATAGATGTAGCCAATAAACATGCTGTTAAGTGTTTCCAGGATGCTGTGGAGTATAACCAACAAAGGTGGGATAAAACCCATAAGGAGCTGGATTTCAAGATTGGTGATCAAGTCTTAATCTCCACCACCAACTTCACCAAATTAGCTGGAAATAGAAACCTTAGACCAGCTTTTGTTGGAACTTTCACCATTAATAAAATTCATGGTAAGAATGCTGTGGAAGTAATCCTTAATGATGAGCTTTCTAGGAAACACTCATTCTTCCCAGTAAGTCTCATCAAACACTACCACCCAAGGAATGGAGAATATACTGCTTTGCCTGAAATACCTCTTTCAGAAGAATCTGAAAAAGAAAGAGGAAAAATTAGCAAGATTCTCAAAGATAAAAAAGAAAGGATTAATGGAAAAGATGTCAGACTTTACCTAGTTAGATAAAAGGGAGAATCAGCTGATAAAGATGAATGGTTGCCTGAACATAATATCCCTGACAGACCCATACACCTAAGGAACTACAGAGCCAGCAGAAGGCATTGACCCAAAAATGTTTTTTTCAGGTATAGACATATCTTGGACTGGGGGAATGTCAGCTTGCAACTATGTACAGAGCAACCTGTCAATAGCAACACAAAACTATGAAAAATAAGAATATCTCAATTAACAAAAGAAGGATTGATAAATACATAAATATTATTAAAGAAATGGATTCCTCACCCAAAATCAGGTAGGGTCACTCACTGACCTCACCCTTGAATTCCAAGTCCTTACATTTTCAAAATAATTAAACAGAAAAACACTAAAAATTACAAAACCAGTATGGCACCTTTTGGCCATTCTAATATTTCACACGTGTTGTCACGTATTGGGTTTACACCTAAAATTCACTCAGAATTGAGTTTTTGTGTATAATTTAGGAGTTACAAGCAGAAATGTGTTATGTTGCAATTCCCGCGCGCAGCCCCGCATCATTACATATCCCTACGTACTCATAGTAGCAGATTCCCACGTACTAGAGACCCGCGCGCAGCTAATTCTGCCACGCACGTAGCAGATGCTACCCCGCGCGCATCTGTACTAACTGATCCCCGCGTCTGGATCTGTTGTGACTAATCTGACAACCAGGTACTGCTCAGAAGAGCTAAAACCTAGTTAGAGTTGCCTAGCATATGTAACAAGTTGACATATGCATTAGTAATAGTATAAAAAGATCAAAACTTAAATTAAATTAACAAAAATTAAGTTTAGAACATTTTTTAATAATAAATAAAAGATAAAGGATTACCATGTAAATCACTGACTCTGATCTTTGAAGACAACAAAACACTACAAGGAGTGGTCATAAAAATTATTAAAATTACCTAAGTGATCAGAAGATGATGGAAAATTAGTAAACATCCAAATCTGCCCGCCTCAAAGCAATACTAATAGTACAAATGAAGGATGAGTACAGAATGATCAAATTTATGCCATAACAAATTAACAGATCCTGTGGCTAAGATAATACAGAAATCCAGCAGATCTTAGGTCAGCTGATTGACAGCACCAAGTGGACGTGTCAATCTTGCCCTGACTGACTTTCCAGCCTCAACCCACAAGCAGAACCCTCTCTACGCCCTGAGAAGCTCAAAATCACCCCAAAAAGGTATTTATACAGACCTCTTTGGATCCATTATTCCATCATCAGTTTACCAGGAATTATTATTATCAATCAGACACCGTGTCATTGTTAGTCAAGTGCTTATGAAGAGTATAAGCAAGCAATTTATGACCAAGTCTGTAGTATTATTATTCATTTCTTAAAACCAATCAACCCTTGAAGTTTAGTCAGGCAATCCACCCCATCTTCTCTGAAACCCTTCCCATTATTTCAGGACTTTTGTGATAAAGTGCTCAGAGTGAGTGTTTACCTTCCTGTCTAGGCCAGTGTGCTTTTATGCCCGGCCATTAGTGGAATAAGCCCTTTCTAAGGCACCCATCTTCATTCCAAGGTTCTTAAACTTCCTAAGGAGGCCCCTTGAAGAGAGGTTGCTTTGTCTGTAAAGACCCCCAGTAGTATCATACTGTGGCCCCTCTTTTATTTACATATTGATAAATGTTTATTAGCAAACCATTTAAACCTTGCAACTGCTCTTATTATATTATTTATTTGAGCCTCTAAGCGTTTATTTTTGGAATAATTATCATTATCATTATTCCAGTATTTTTATCACTCTCTGTAGCTAAAAGACTGCAAGGTTCCTGGTATCAGAGAGCTGACACCCGCACCTTGCTCTTTGACCCACATCTGCTCCACGCCACGCACTTTCCTAGTTCCTTGAATCATCTGTTGTAAATTTTTCATGGGTTTGTTTCCAGAATGGGGGGCTCGTCCTCACATACCAACTCCGCAGGGGGGTCCTCCTCCTCCTCTCTTGCCAAATCCTGCATCCACTTCCCCAACCCCTGATTGCAGATTGTGGTTTTTTATTGCCTGCCGGAAACATCTTCCACTTTCAATGCTTCCATCCCCGCCTCTGGATCAAAGTCATTTGCGCTTGGAACCCAAATGTGAATTGCTGTCCTAAAATAGCCTCCCCGCAATCAACCAATAGAAAAGAAAGTGGTTTATGGACCCTTGCGTCCCCAACCTCTTCCTCCTCCACAACCCCATCCACGCAACACGCCCTGCAATTAAGCGCGTGAAGCCCCATTAGTCATTTCCGCAAAACCAATCCCATTGCATCAACCAGCCTAGACGGAAGAAGGTTTACCATGGAACCGCTATCCACAAGGGCCCATACCTTCTTTCCTGAAATCTTCATTGCAACGTAAGCCAGTGGAGTTGAAAAGGATTTCATCCCTGCTAGGTTGCGCTCCACGCCATCCCAAGCCAAGTTCACCCGCTGCACCTTTGGAGGGATCCTATTGTGTCCACAATCCTTCAGCGCCTGAACCATCTCATCTACTACCACCAGCAACACCGCCGCCAAATCCATCAAGGTCAAGGGAATAGTCGTTTCATTCCCCATCACCATGCGCACAAATTCCACTGCCTTCTTCTTCCCTGCCGGATTCACCAGCTGTCCATCCATTTCCAGAATGCGTGCAATTGGCTTAGGAGCTGCTGGCAGTACCCTTTCCTTGGCTTCCACATCCATCCTTTCCACTGCCGCTGGTTCCTCCATTGCTAGTACCATTACTTCCGCCTCCACGCGAGATGGTTGCCATACCCTGGGACTGGTGACAATCCCAAGCAAAGCTCAAGTAGTTGACCCCATATCCTGTCCTTGAGCGCGCACTTGCTCCATGAAGGTCAGATTCCCAGGTTTGGTGGAGATCCACTTGCCCTTTGGGAACATGAATCCCATTCCCACAAGTCAAACCAATCCCACCTTGAGGTCCCTTGTCATGTCATTTCACCCCAACCGCCAATGCCCCTTGTCCCCGCAGTAATTGCATAACTGAAACGTGGGCAGATTCAACAGGGGGAGTGGTCCCCCAATGTGAGGAGGCGGATTGCGCGGCCCTGACAAAATTTGACTCAGGAAAATCCGTAAATCCTTCATCAATTCTGTCATCTGGCTAATCTCCAGGCCTGTTGTCAGTGATGTTGCGGGAGCACGTTCCGTCTTGGAGGGGCCCGCAACCAGAACTTGTGTTGGTGCTGCCGGAGTGTGGGAAGCGGACTCTTTGACCCCGTTGAGAAAAACCTTTCCGTATCCTCCAAGTCAAACTTGCTTTCAACCACCCAACAAATAACAAGGATGTCCGGAAGAAGTGCAATAATCCAATCCAATGACCTCTTTACCTAGTTGTTGTTTTACAGATGCTGCTGCAGCTGCCCCCGGAGTTGAAGACCAAGTACTCCCAAAAACTTTCTCTTCATTATGCCCGTCTGCCCCAATATCACCTTTTTCTTTGCCAGGTAGCAATGGATCCAATCAAACATTGCTGCATACTCCCCCAATTGCCCCCAAGTCCAGACTCCACCATTTGCGCTTGCTTCTGCTGCAGCTTGCTTGAAGTGGCTTTCCCAAAACCAAGGTTTGCGTCTTCCCCACTGCACCAAGATTTCCTCCTTTAGTTTTGGCCAATCAAGTTCCTCATACCCTTCCATCTCCTCCACATCCCAAAGCTTCTCTTTGTTTGTAATGAAGAGTACAAAGAGCCAAGCCTTATCAAAACCTTTCACACCTTCCGCGTCAGCAATTCCTTTGTATCACGTGAGGAATTGCTCAACGTACTCAGTGTTGAACTGGATATGTGGATAGTCCCGCGGCCTGATGCAAATGGGCTTGTGATGGGCGCCATTGTTGGAGCAAGGGACACCGTATTCTGCCCCTGATGAGGGTTGCTTCCAAGAAGCCAGAGGAGGAGGAGGAGGAAGAGGAGTGGGTGTAACGTTAGATGAACCTGCAATGGTTGATGGGTGGTACTGGGACATTGCGCTTGTTAGTTTCAAGAGACAAGGAATGAAAGATTACTTCACAGCCAGACCCCCAGATGTGGAATTCAGAAGAGGAATTCTCCTTTAATGGTTCCCAAGTTTGGAAGTTGTTGATCCCTTGCGTCTGTAAACCCTGAGTGTGACTGTTCACCCTTTGACTGAGAGATAGAGAAATGAGAGTAAAGATACTTCCAAAACCTATGATGATCTGGTGTGATCCTCTGTGATGATCCAATGTGATCCTCTGTGATGATCCAATGTGATCCTCTGTGATGATCCAATGTGATCCTCTGTGATGATCCAATGTGATCCTCTGTGATGATCCCCTCCAAATCCGGGTTGATGGTGCAGTTTAAGTAACCTGCCCCTCAACCCTAACCTAAGTACAACCAGAAGCAAGCAAGAATAATGAAATACAACCCCTAAGTATTGAAACCTAGACCCAACCCTATCCTTCCTTCCCATCCCATGATCCATACCCCATAACCCATATCCATCTGTATTGCCTGCCTGCAATTACATCCACCCAGTTTGTCCTTCTCATGACGCAGCCCTTGCGCCGCACCCAACTCGGAGCCCCCTGCCCATGTCCGCATCCACCCAATGCGCCTTTCCAGATATCCAAGATACATCTGCGCGTCTTGCAACGCGTGCTCTGCGCAATCCATCTGATCCAATCCAATCCACCTCGCGTCTCCAGATGCTGAGCCCAATTTGACTGCTTCTGAGCCCACAGCACGGCTCACTGCGGCGGAGCCACACCCATTGCTGAGCGCGCTGCCTCTGCTGAGCCCGCCGCTACTGCTGAGCGCGCAGCCAATTCCAACTCGCCTCTATAAGAGACCACCACATTGGCCAACACGTGTTCCATTGTCCAATCCAAAGCAAGCATTGTAGTTGGAAGGAATTTCGAGCTAGTTTACCAGGATGATGTGATCAGCTCTCTTGAGCTGACTTGAGCCTTTGGAATCTGAAGGGGGAGGATTTTTTGATGTTGAGTTCCTGGGGGATGTTTGCTTTGGTCCATTGGATTGTTTAGTGGACTTGCCGGGGGAGGATCACTGAGGGGCCATTTAAAAATAGTATAAGGGATGAAGGAATGAAGGGCTATGAGAGTTTTTAAGTGGTGAGAGTGATGATGTGATGAGAGGATGAGAGTTATGAAGCAAAGAGAATAGGAAGAGATGAGAGTGATGAAGTGAAAAGAGGGATAAAGCAATGTGAATTAGGATGTGATGAAAGGGATAAAGTGATGAGAGTGATGAAGTGATGAGGATAGTGATCCAATGAGAGTTAGCTGGATGTGATGAAAGGAATAAACACATGAGAGTGATGAACTGATCAGGATAGTGATCCAATGACAGTTAGCTGGATGTGATGAAAGCAATAAACAGATGGGATTTATTAACTGATCAGGATAGTGATCCAATGAGAGTTAGCTGAATGTGATGAAAGCAATAAACTGATGAGAGTGATTAACTGATCTGGATGGTGATCCAATGAGAGTTAGCTGGATGTGATGAAAGTGATAAAGTGACAAGAGTGATTAAGTGATGAGGATGGTGAAAAAGTCAGGATTGGTTGGGAAACCAGGACCAGACTGCATTGAAATGAGAAAGAGATCAGAAAATCAAATGAGACACAACAACTTTGAACAAGGAACTCAAAAAGGAAACAATACCAATGGAAGTCATATTGGAGACAAGTTGGAAACCACCAGCAACAAAGTTGACCAAGAGAGACCAGAGGAGCGCCTTGGACAAAATGATGAGAGTGTTTAGTCAGAGTCACAACTGAAGAGTTGTGATTTTTCCTTACTTAGTTCAAGCTGGCTGCAGGTGGTCTTGATTGGTTGGTTGTTGTGATGGTTGATGTTCAAGGATGGTGCCTTGATGATTGGAGCATTGAGAGTCCAAGAGTTAAGTTTAGGGAAACCACTCCAGATCTAGATATTGACACTCAGCCTTGGACGGAGTGGAGGGAAGTAACCAAAAAGAAAAGAAAACAAATGGAAATGTGGAAAGGGAACAAATTTGATAGGAAATAGGTTTTACAGACAAGGATGAGTGGAAAGAGACAACATTCAGACATAGATTCAACACCCCCTCTTGACTCAGAGGTTAGTGAAAAGGGGAGAAGAAGGAATTTACCAATCTGTGATTTGAAAACCTGTTGGCTGCCTTGGTTAAGGCATCAACAGACATGGACTGAGAGGGTATGAGCATTACGTCAATTATTTTGTTTTTGTAATTTTCCCAAAGGCTTTTCATTTTGATGTCAATGTGTTTTGCTTTGGAATTGGTCCCAAATTTTTTTACCTTATTTTCAAGACCTTTGTTGTTAATGAGGTGAAGTGGAAAGCTGAAGGATTCTGGATACATTTCAGACAGCAGCTGGTGAAGCCATTTTCCCTCTAAATGGCAACTAGAAAGCGCAACACATTCTGATTCTGTAAATGAATGGGTGATGTTTTGCTGTTGATGGTTTGTCCAGTAAAGGGGGCTTCCTTTGAAAGAGCAGATGAATCCGCTCTGGGAGACCCTGCTGTAGGGATTTTCCCTCCAGTTAGTGTCACTATAGCAGATGAGTCTGTTAGAAATCAAGCGGGGACCAAGAGTCAGGGAGATGTTCTAGGTGGCTGAGAGGTATTGCCACACATGGATGACTTCCATCCAATGTGAGTATCCAGGCTTCTTGGGGAATCTGGCTAGGCTGGATACGGCATAGCTGATGTCAGGTCTAGCCAGTCCTGCAATGAAGTTGAGTCGGCCAATGGGAGATCAATAATTCACGCCAAGGTCCAGAAACCTCTGGTGATCTTCTGTTGATGCTGGAGAAAGATGGAGTCCCACAGTCCTGGGAGTGGAGACTGGTTTGCAGTTGGTCAAGTCCATGGCATTTAGGCCCTTTTCAATGTAGAGAGGTAGGCTGAGATGTATGAGGTCCTTGTCTTGGGTCACCTTCATTCCCAAGAGTGTATTGGGTGGATGTGCTGAGGAGTTTTTGAAGCAATTGAGAAATTTATTTTTGAAATCTTCCGTGTTTCCGGCAACTATTAAATTGTCTACGTGGAAAAATAGAGCTGAGGAGTTGTCTTTACTCAGGAAGAGACACGGGTCGCAAGTGGATTTAGTGTACCCTTGATCTTTGATCCAGGTTGTTAGAGTTTTGTACCAGTTTTGTGGCGCCTTCTTCAGGCCCTATAGAGATTTTCTCAGCTTCAGGTACCTTCTGCTTCTGCCTGACCCAGGAGGGTTCACAATGAAAACGTCTTTGTTGAGGTTGGCGTGTAGGAAAGCTCCCTTGATTTCGAGTTGAAGGAGATCAAGCCTCTTGTCAACAGCAAAAGTGAGAAGAGCTCAAAGGGAGGCAACTCTTCCGGTAGGGGCGTATGTTTCAAAGTAGTCCAGGCCATATTTCTGGTTGAATCCTTGAACACACAGACAAGTCTTGTAGGTTGGCGGTTTGGCATGGGTTTTGTGCTTTAATTTAAACGGGGCTACAGTCTTCAGAGGGTTTGTTACTAGTTCCTCATCAACTTCCTCCCAGACCTTTTGATCTTCAATACTTTTAAACTCTTTCATGGTGGATTCCTTCCAGAAGGGGATTGTCAGGGCTTCTTCTATTGACTTGGGCAGGTTCTCTGTGTTTTAGCCGTATCAATTGGGTTTGTTGAGGGTATCTCTGTTCCTTAAGTTTGGCCTGAGACTTGTGGACACTTCCCCATCTTTGTCCAAGTAGCTGGAAGGGTTGGTAACATCTTCTTCCTTTATTGACTCAATTATATGGTCAGTAACAGAATCTTGCAATTGGTTGTTGGTCAGATTGGCAGGTGTGATAGGAGTTGTATTAGAAGCGTTTTTGGATGGTGGATCAGGATCAGTCAGTTTGTTCTGGACATTTGCATCTGCGGCTGCGCCTTTGGTGAAGATCACGTGTTTGGTATTGAGGACCTTGCCAGAAGGAGCAAGCACCTTGTACAAGAGGAGAGCAGGGTTGAAACCTATGAGTAAGCCGGACTCCCCTTTTTCATAAAGTTTGGATTTAACTTGGACGTCATTGAGTCAGTAGACCAGATTGCTGCCAATGGGCTTCAGATAGTTTTCCGGAAGTTCTTTGCCATGCATTAACTCCCAAGGGGCTTTTCTCCATTTCTCCTTAGGAATTTGATTGAGAAATACACAGCAGCCGCAAGCAACTTTGTGCCAGTACAATTTTGGTATTTGACTTTCTGAGAGTATTGCCCAAGTTGATTCCATGACAGTCCAATTAGCTCTTTCTAATTGCCCATTATGTTGGGAGTGGTAAGGTTCCGAAACAATTTGATTGATATGTTGCTCTTTCAGATAAGCAGTTAGTTTGTGGTTGAGGAACTAACCTCCACCGTCTGAACAGACTTCCAAGGGATATCTTTGGCGCTTCCTATGTTCTTTTTCCAACACAAAGATGAGGGTGCTAGCAGCTTTGTCTTTGTTCTTGAGTTAAAAGTACGCAATGTATCCGGAGTAAGAGTTGACGAGGTTGAGAATGAATCTGTACCTGCCTTTGGCTGTGGGATTGAGGGGACCCATTAAGTCCACATGAATTCTGTCTAGGGTTTTTGAGGCAGGTTGTTGGACTTGAGAAAAGGGCCATTTGGTGATTTTTGCCTTGTTTCAATTGAGACAATCAAAATCTTTTTTCTTCTTGGAAGGAATTGACTAATTTAAGTATTTTTCAATTTGACCAAGACTGGCGTGCCCAAGGATTCTGTGTATTTTGGATAGCTTATTACTGGAGTAGAAAACGGTGTTGTATTCCTCAGTCATGTTTATGACAAAGAGGTTGTTGAGTATTTTGCCGGAGATGATTTCCTTGTTGCCTACATGTACGGCAAAGGTACAGGGCAAGAAAGTTGAGTTGAAAGTCAAGTTTGCCCCCTTTTCCACCAGAGCTCCAAGGGATGTAAGGTTGAAAGTTGAATTGGGGACCCATGCAGAATTGCTGAGATCAACGTTGCAGTGCTTGAAGGGAATTATAGCATTACCAATACCCTTGATCTTGATCTTGGCGTTTTTCTTTGCTTTTTGGATCTTTCCTTCTCCATTGGTGTTATAGATGGAATGAAAATGGTTCTTCTTGGTTATCATATGGATGGAGCAACCGGATTATAGTATGAAATGCCTTGGGGTCAACTTCTCTTGACAGGAAGAGTTTAGTCCGCAGAAGAATGAGAAGTTGGGGTAGTGGGCTTCATTTACGCCTTTCTTTTTACCTTTGTTTCCTCTATAGTGAGTGTTGGGTGGTCTGAGTTCCATAAATATGATCCAACAGCTCTTGGCTGGATGAGCGGTCACGGCAGGGTTGTGTTTTCCATTTTCACATCTGGGTTTTTTGTACAGTGCTACATTGACTGGTTTGTTTGGTGTTTCTTGTGCGCTGACTTTATTTTTGTGTTGGGTAAGGTGATCTAGCACGGTTTCTATTTTCATTTCCGTAGTCAAGTGCATGATTTGGGTCTTCATGTTCTGCATTGAGGAGGGGAATTTGAACAGAACTAAATAAGCAATGATATTGGAAGGAAGCTCAATACTGACTTCTGTGAGTTTCTTCAGGAAGGTTTTGATGGTTGTCACAAACACTTCAATGTTTGGCGTCATGGTGAGATGAAGAAAACTGTTGAAGACACGAGCCCTGTTTGCTGATTGAGATGAGGCAAAATGCAATTGCGTTGCTAGCCAGATGAGTTTGGCCTTGTCTTTGTTGCGGTCATTGATGATGTTGTTATAGGTGTTAGTATTGAGTTTGGAAATTAGGTATGCTACCATTTCTTGGTTTGTCTCCTCGTCTAGTACCAGCGACTTGTCTGATGAGCTCATTTTGTGGAAAATACCCCTGAGTTTGAACAGCTTCTCCATTTTATTCCGCCACATGCTGTAGTTTTCTTCATTTAGCAGTGGTGTGAATTCAATGAGTACCTTCAGGGCTTGGTATTTGAAGTTCGTGGGGTCTCCCCCTGGTCCTGGCTTTGATGAAGGTCCGGTTGCAGGCATTGCTTCTTTTGGCTTTTAACAATGAAAAAGGTCAGGATTGGTTGGGAAACCAGGACCAGACTGCATTGCAATGAGAAAGAGATCAGGAAATGAAATGAGACAAAACAACTCTGAATAAGGAACTCAAAAAGGAAACAATACAAACAGAAGTCTTATTGGAAAAAAGTTGGAAACCACCAGCAATGAAGTTGACCAAGAGAGACCAGAGGAGCGCCTTGGAAAAACTGATGAGAGTGGTTAGTCAGAGTCACAACCAAAGAGTTGTGATTGTTCCTTACTTAGTTCAAGCTGGCTGCAGGTGGTCTTGATTGGTTGGTTGTTATGATGGTTGATGTTTGAGGATGGTGCCTTGATGATTGGAGGATTGAGAGGCCAAGAGTTAAGTTTAGGGAAACCACTCCAGATCTAGAGTATTGACACTCAGCCTTGGACGGAGTGGTGGGCAGACACCAAAAAGAAAAGAAAACAAATAAAAATGTGGAAAGGGAACAACTTTTACAGGACATAGGTTTGACAGACAAGGATGAGTGGAAAGAGACAACATTCAACCATAGATTCAACAGATGGTGATGAATCAAATTTTCTTCCAATGAGGTTGGAGTTAGAAGGAGGATGGAAGCCAGGGGTGGATGCCGTGGACAGGTGGTGGAAGCCTTTTAAGACTTTATTTGAAAAACACATTTATTTCCAAGTAGCTCTGACATGTCTGATGTGAAATAAGTGTTTTTTTTTGATTTTTAATGGCGGGTTTGAAATGGAGGATTTGGTTTGAAACCCGCCATTAAAAATGGTGGGTTTGCTTAACTCTGATACGCCCTATTATGTAGGGTGAATAAAATATTTGATCTAGCCTAGAGAGCCCCAAAATCAATCTTAAAACCAGAGAAAGTGATTGTGAATTTAACCAGAATAGTAGCCAAGTATAATAGGTAGGAAATGATAAGATTTGCAAGATCCCAGGAGGGTAAAACTTTTTGAATAAAACTATGGTTTCAATTAAGTGTCAGAAACTAATGGCCGTAAAAATAGATTCAATGGATTTGAATTTATTTTGAATGTTAAAAAGATTGTTTAAATTTATACACAAATCATATGGGTTATTCTTTCAATAGGGTATAAGTAAAGTAAGCTTAATATTTCTAAAAAAGATTTTTTTTGTCAGTTTTCATACATTCATCAGGTAATACATACATACATATACATATACATATGTATAAATTGTCAGCCTCCTGGATGCCAAGACCCTTGCTATCCTTTGGCTACAAGAGGTGATAGAATAAATAATAAATAAATTATTTACTAAATGCAGCAAAAATCCGGAAAATATTTGGATTAAGCTTGTTGCAAGTTTAAGTGATTTGGTTATGGTTTATTGTTTTAAATCAATATGAATAAATTGATTATTAAATATTTTTATAGAGGGGCCACAATTATATTGGGGATCTTTAACACCTCTCTTCAGGGATTTCAGTATGAAAACACGTAGTCCTGGTTACTTTGGGCTCTTTAGTTCAAAGGATATTTTACCCAAAGATAATATGTATATAAAATACATGGTGGAGTGGCAGGGCCTTGTAGCCTAGCTGCCACGACAGAGAAAGGTTAATAAAGCTCACTGGTATATTTTTAAATCCTTTGGGTATCTGTTTGAGACATGCACTGATGGGTTAAACCTGTATACTGGGGTTATAAGGTTGTTCAGCAGTTTTAATTGGTAAAAAAAAGGTTGAGGACGGATATTATTGATCAGACTTGGCCATAAATCACTTAATTATCTCTTATAAGTACTTGATTACTTTTTCAAAGTGTCTGGATATAAATATAACTGGGTCTCTGCCCATCAATATCCTCAAAAGAGCTCTTTATTTATATCTTTTGGAGTGCCAAAATTGTCCTTCTGAGGGGTACAGGGGCTCAAAGGGATGGCACTAAGGCTAGCAGGGTAACCAGGGGTAGCCTGTTACGTGTTCTTGGTGCTATAGCACGGGTATAATCTAATTCCGCAGGGTATGGGAATTATTCTACTTCATAATAGATATTAGGACGTGTGAATAACACTAATATGTCCCATTTATGTATTATTTAATTTATTATTGTTAGTAAATGTTCCCAGTAATTTAATAATTATATGAATAGAAATTTCTACGGACATCCTGATGTCAGGTGAGTTCTCATTATGTATTATATAACTGGAGTAAAAGTCATGATATTGATTTTACTCCTTATTTTTGAGTTCCAGTTGATATACTAAGATAATTACTTAAAAATATAAGTAATGGAAATTCATTTAATATTTTTGAATCATTAGTTTTCTTAGTATGTCACAAAGATATTGATGTCTAGAAATTTTCATAAAAGTATATTAAAGTATATTAATATATTTTTAGAAGTTGTCATTGTCTTATTTTCGACATTTTTGGTACTTTGAATTATATTTAATAAAAAATATGTATAAGGGTTATTTAAGTATTTTTATATGATATTATGTACTTTTAGACTATCTACTATCCATGGGAACATTTATTACATACGTAGAATGTTCCTGTGTGGGTTGTAGCATGTTTATGCGGTACCTGAGCCTCTCAGGCCGCCTGTCACTCTTTCAACCCATAGTCCCGCGGCTGCGTACTTGTCAGAGGCCCAGGGCTGCGTACACAACCTTGACGGAGTGACAGGGCTGTATCTCAGCCGCGCCCGGGTGCATTGGCTGCCGCGGCTGCATGCAGGAATTGTGACAAAACACATTTCCATGCGTAACTCCTAAAATATACACAACAACTCAATTCTGACTGAATTTTAGGTGTGAAACCTATACGTGACAATGTGTTTGAAATATTTAACTGACCAATAGCTCAATAGTGGAGCCGTAGTATTTTGGTCTTTCTTTCCTTAATTATTTAAAAATATAAGGAGTTGGATTTCAAGGGTAGGGTCAGTGAGTGGCCCTACCTAATTTTGGGTGGAGAATCCATTCCTGTAATAATATTTATGGTTTTCTTACTCCTTTCTAGGTTAATAGTATCATTATTTTTTTTTATTTTATTTTTGTTACTTTTGCAGCTTTCTCTGCAATAGTAGCAAGCTGACATTCCCCCACTCCAAGATATGGCCATATCTGAAAAAAAAAATCTGGAGGCTGTTGGGAGAAAATTAACTTCATGTGTGTTTCAGTTCCTTTTGCTGGCCTTGTAGTTTCTGAGATGTATTGGTCCATGAGGTATGTTATTTTCTGGTAAACATTCATCTTTGTCTGCAGATTCTGCTTTGTATCTTACTAAGTATAGTATAACACTTTTCCAGGTACTCTCTCTTTCTTGTCTCTCAATATCCTGCTGACTTTCCCTTTTTCTTTCACAGGGTCAGGTTCTATTAGGATTATTGCTGGAGGGAGGTTGCTACCTTCTCTTGGTTGAAAGTGTTTGACTAGGCTAACAAGAAATACTGGATTTTTCCTTGATAATTCTTCACTCAAGATTACTTCCACAGAATTTTTGCCATGCATCTTCTTGATAAAAAATGGTCCAACAAAGGCTGGTTTCAGTTTTCTGTTACCTGCTAGATTTTTGAAATTGGTTGTAGATATCAAGATCTGATCTCCTATTTTAAATTCAGGTTCTTTATGTGATTTGTCCCATCTTTTTTTGTTGTATTCTACGGCTTATTCTACAAATTTTTGAGCATGATTATTTGCCATATCTATCATATTAAAGTCAAGAGATGTTGGATGAATAGTGGCTAAGTTATAGTTTAAGTTATTCCTAGGGAGTTTTGGAATCCATCCTCTTTCTAGTATGTAAGGAGCTTCTTTGGTAATAGAATGTTTACTGCTGTTATAAGCCATTTCTAGGGCTGGGAGTAGGCTTACCCAATCATGGCAATAACTATCTGAGTTTTTGTATTCTAGACCAAAGCTACAGAACCTTCTTAACATATCTTCTAGGGTCTGTATCATTCTCTCAGCTAATCCATCAGTTTGGGGATGGTATGCTGTAGAGAATGCTAGAGTAGTACCTAGTATATCATGTAGATTCCTCCAAAAATCAGAGGTGAATTTGGGGCCTCTGTCACTGATTATAATCTTGGGTATACCCACATCAGCTATGATCCTCTTCCAGAATAGTAAAGCTACATCCATAGCACTATCTTCTTTGTGGTTAGGTAAGAATTTTTCCTTTTTAGAATATCTGTCAACTATAACTAGGACAGAGTTATATGAATGAGTACCTCCAGGGGGGAGGCCTGTGACAAAATCCATATAAATTATTTCCCATCTGGTTGTAGGTTCAGAGATTTTCTGTAAGAGTCCAAACCTTTTTCCTGTAGTTTTATTAGATTTCTGGCAGGTTTCACAGCTAGTAACATATTTAATAGTGATTTCTTTCCAGTCTATCCACCAAGCAGTTTGTTTTACTTTCTCCAAAGTTCTCTCTGTGGATAGATGCCCTGATGAACAGTTGTCATGGCATTCCTGGAGTATATAGTGTATATGTTCTTTGTTGATTAGTACTAATACACTGGAATGTTGGTGTCTGTAGTAAAGCAGACCATCCCAAAAGGCAAACCTTCCTGCTTTATAGGGTTTGAGTAATGAAGCAGGTAGGCTATTTATCAGGGCTGCTTCTGGGGATTGACATTTCATAATGGTAATCAGAAGCTTGATTTCAGGAGAGTAGTTGTCCCTTACTAGGTTGAAGAAAGCAGTATCTAATTCACATAAGTGGATCCCCATTATTGGAGCATTCAATGCAAAAAGATTGATGTTCAGGATAGGAAAAATATCTTGATCTTCAAGGTCATATGCTGGATTGTTAGAGTCTTTAGGAAAAACATTCCTACTTAGACTATCAGCATTCTGATGTTTAGCTCCAGATTTATGAACTATAGTCATCTGACCTCTATACTGTTGTATAGCAATTTGCCACCTGAGAATATGTCTGCTGGGAGTCTTCATGTTCATAAGAGTTCTTACAGCATTAATGTCCGTGATTACTTGAAAAGTGGTGCCTTCTAAGTAATAGTGTAGCTTTTCTAAAGCCCATAATAGTGCCAAACATTCCAACTGACTGGCCCCATATATCTTCTCTGTATCTTTGATCTTTCTAGATATGAAGAGTACTGGTTTCTCTACTGGTCTGTCTTCTTCTATCCTTTCTTGATTTAGAGCAGCTCCTAACCCTGCCATGCAGGCTTCAATGTACAGTTTGAAGGGCTTGGAGTAATCTGGTTGGATAAGTAAAGGAGTATAGGTCAGAGCTATTTTTAATTCCTCATAGTTTTTCAGTCTCTCATGAGTCATTTAAAACAGAGTGTTGTTGTTGCATAATTCATACAGACTCTTAGTTAGCATAGCAAACTTTGGTATGTATTTTCTGTAATAACTGCAAAAACAAATGAAATAAAGTAAAACTGTTTTGTTTTGAGGCATAGGTCTATTCATGACAGCAGCTATCTTATTTTGATCAGCAGCTAGAGTAAGACCAGAGACTATATGTCCTAAGGCTTTCAATCATCCGTAGCCAAAGTTGCATTTCTTCATGGACACCTTCAATCCTGCTCTGGAGATAGTCTGGAGTACTAATCTTACTTGGTTAATATGAGTATCCCAATCATCAGAGTATATGATAACATCATCTATATATACCATCATCCATCCTTGTCTGATGCAAGTACCTAGAACTGTATCCATTGTTCTCTGGAAGTGTGATGGAGCATTCTTTATACCAAAGGGCATCCTAAGATATTCATATATTCCCATATGACAGACTATTCTCATAAACATCCTGCTTCCAGGGCTTATTGGTATCTGGTGGAAACCTTTAAGCATATTCATAGTAGTGATGTACTTGGCCTTGGAAAATTTATGCAGAGCATGATCAATCTGGGGTATAGGATAATAATCTGCTTGAGTATAATTGTTGAGCATTCTGAAGTCTCCTACCATTCTTGACTTGTCATTATACCAAGCTATGATTACAGGTGTGGTCACATCTACCTGTTCATTATGCCCTACTTTACTCAATACTTGTAAGTCTATTAGTTCTTGGATATGTTCCTCAAGAGCTTTTCTAGACTTAGGACTAGAAGGATACGCTGGCCTTCTGAAGTTTGGAGGATAAGGAGGCTTAATGGTCAATTTCAATACCATATCATGTCCTTTAATATCACCAATGGGATGATCTTTAGTAAAAAAAGCATTCTGGTTCTCAAAGAAGACTTTCAATATATCTTTCTTGTGTTCCTCAAAGAGTTTCATATTCAGAGCTGCTTGAGAGAAATATTCTTGGTCAAAGTCTTCTAAATGCTTTTGATAAGTAGAGGAGGGGAAGTTAGACTGAATGGTGCATATCTTAAACTTCTTGTCCCAATTACCACCTACTGTGAAGTAGCTCCCTTTACTCTGGAACACATCTATACCATATAGACATAAGGCATCATTACCCAGTATCAGGTAGTCACATGGTCCGTTGAGAAATACTACAAATTCCACTTTTATCCTCAAAGATCCTTTAGTATGAGGTAGTATTATAGGAGCAGTCCATACTCCAATAGAATTCATGGTAGAGTTGCAAGAGCTTAACCTGGCTTTTGGGACGGGCAGAAGGTGTTCTTTCCAATTGGGGTCCCATTTGTTTAAGAATTCAGCACAGAAACATGAGAAAAAGTCTCCACTACCCAGTAATAACCTTATAGGTCTTTTTTTATACAATCCTGTTGCATAACAAGTTTGAACAGTGGTATAACTTTTCCCACTCATAGGTTTAACTGTTAATGGCTTGCAATCCTTAATAAGTCTAGGAATTATGGTAGGATCCCATTGTTGGGGCAAGCTAGAATCCCCATGGATGTTATTGATTTCTACAGAAGTGCCTATATCTCCTTCTAGAAAATTAACAGGGTTGGTCAGGATCAATTCACATTCAGAAAGGGATCCTTCAGTATCAGCTATATATTCATATTTCTGATTCCCTTCAACCTCCTGCTTTCCTTCCAAGACTGCTATCTTTCTTTTTGGTAATGGGCAGTCTTGTCTGATATGCCCAGTCTTGTTAAAATTCCAACAAGTTTCAGGCATCCTCTCTTTATCCCTATTCTCATTAGGTTTCTTATTATCAGAGGTATTCATCAGAGGAGGTTTTTCTCTGGTTTTGTTAATGTTATAGTTCTCTTTTGGTCTAGAAGGGGCTTTCTTGTCTAACCCATTCATGTCTATTACTTGCTCTAGCACATTGATTAGAGTTGGCAAGTCAGCATCCATACTCATCCTACATCTTACACTATGGCTAAGATTTCCAGGACACAGTTTGAGGATTCTTTCATTTACTTCATCTTTATCAGCATCTGGATAGAAGCAATCCAACCTTTTCTTCTGTTCCAAGCACCATTTGTGAGTTTTATCCTTGGAGGGGTCAAATGAGGAATTTTCAAAATTTTTCATCATTTTTCTTTTCCACATTCTAGAAACAAATTGTTCTTTACCAGTAGTTTCCAAAAATTCCATGGTAAGGATCCTAATTCTTCTCTTTTACTGATCCAGTCCAATGCTACTCCTTCAAATAGCCTGGGAAGCCTGACTACAGCTATAGCTTCTGATAGGTCATAAGAGTTAATAGGGTAGTCAATAAATTTAATAAAATTTATATGATTGTATTCTCCTTCACCGGAGAACTTGGGACATTCAGAAATAGGAGGTAACAGTTTGAGGGCTTGCTCCATCTCAGGGTAGGACTAGGCCTAAAGGTGTCACTCCTATTAATTCCTAATAAGGGTGGTGCATAAGGAGTAGTGGTTTGTCTGGGAGGTTTTGGTTCCTCTGTTGTACTCCCCAAGGGGTTGGTCAGACGGACTTTCAATTCTCTTAGATCATTTTTGATCAGATTAAGTTGCAGTTCCACTTTGTTATTAAGCAAATCCAATTTTTCATTAAGGGATAGAATAGAGCTGTTAGTAGTGTTTACCAATTCTTCTTTTAAGGGGTGGAAAGACATAATAAAATCTTCTTGGATTCCTCATAACATATTCTCAATTGTTTGAGTCTGTCTGATCCTAACTTGATTAATTGTCTCCAATAACTGTTCTGTGTTTTCTTTGATTTCTTCCATTCCTACCGTCTTTGTTTGGTTATTAATTAATTTGGCTACTACTGAGGTTAATTTATCCATTTGGGTATAAACACCGTCCAAATTTTCACAAAAAATTTTCAAATTATGACGCATATCATTAGAAAAGGAAGTAATTACATCAGAGGTTTGTTTGGGCTCAGAATTAGAAGCTAATTGTTGTAAACCTTTTTCCATTTTTGAGCTAGGGATATTATCTGATCCCAGTCTTTCTTTCCCTTTGGTTTGGGATGGGAAGAGGATCTCTTCTTTCCTGATCCTTTGCCTTTCAGTTGGGCTAATTGATCCCAAGGATTCAACTTTTCTACGTAGGATTATACCTCTTTCCTTGGAATCATTTTCTGAAGAGCTATCTGGGTGGCTTTTGCCTGAGAGATTATGTTTTTCATAGAAACCACCTCCTCCCTGGCTTGGGCTTCTTTGAATTCTTCCCAATATTTCATGTGCTCTTTGACTAAGTCTTTGATCCTGGCTTCCTTGGCCAGATTCTGCTGGGGTGTCTGCAGGGAATCTTTTTGTAAAGGAGGGAAGCTTGATTCTACTACCTTCTCCGGCTCTAGGTTGGGAGAGGGCAGAAGTAATTGGTGCTGCTCCTTGTCCATCAACATTTGATTCACGGGCTCCAGTCCCTTCATGGTTGTCCTTATTGGTGGTCTCACGGTTACTGGGAGCTATTGGCAAAGATCAATAGGAGGGAATTCTCCCTGAGGCTCTTGTGTTAAGTCTATTCATTTTAGAATAATATGTTTATAAGTATTTTACAGAAAAAATTTGTAAATATAAGTTTTATTCAAAAACAACTTAAGGTGATGTTCAAAGATACCAAGACCGTATTGGGGTTAAATTTATCCTTAGTAGGTAATCCTACGGGGTCTTGGTGTGTTCCAATGAGGTCTTCAACTGCCAAATCAATATTTTCAGGGCGTCCAGAGATATCTGGGATTTCCTGATCCAATAAATCAACTTCAGTGGCGGTGGTTTCTGCTACAGGAGGGCTCACTGATAAAAAAATTTATTTTATTGGTTAATAAAATATATCAATATTATTATATTTTTTTAAAAAAATAATATGGTAATAGAAGTTTTATACTTACTTTTATATTTCAAAAAGTAATTTATACAATATTTCTTCCAAGCTTTATGTTTCCTTAATAGGGCCTGAAAGTTGATACGCCTTTCAAGATCTTATTGTTCAAGGAGTTGATCTAAGTGTTTACATGCAGAAGAGATATTAAGTTGCTCAGCTTGAGTTAAAGCTTTCCAATCAGTAGGTTTATAATTTTTAATATATTCTTCTTTTCTAATCTTTAAAAGATTTAAATAATAGATTATTAAGTCTGCATTGGTTTTTAAATCCAATGCAAAAGAATTTAATGATAAATCACGGTTATAAAGTCAGATAAATTTATCTTTGATTTATTTTTTTGTGAAATGTCTGGTCCAAGGTATTAAATATAATGAAATGGAATATTTCCCGGTGAGAACCCCAATTGTCAGCCTCCTGCATGCCAAAACCCTTGCTATCCTCTAGCTACCAGAGGTGATAGAATAAATAATAAATATATCATTTAATAAATGCAGCAAAAATCCTTAAAATATTTGGATTAAGCTTGTTGCAAGGTTAAGTGGTTTGGTTATGGTTTATTGTTTGAAATCAATATGAATAAATTTATTATTAAATATTTTTATAGAGGGGCCACAATTCTATTGGGGATCTTTAACACCTCTCTTCAGGGATTTCAGTATGAAAAAACATAGTCCTGGTTACTTTGAGCTCTTTAGTTTAAAGGATATTTTACCCACAGATAATATGTATATAAAATACATGGTGGAGTGGCAGGGCCTTGTAGCCAAGCTTCCACGACAGAGAAAGGATAATAAAACTCACTGGTATATTATTAAATCCTTTGGGTATCTGTTTGAGATGTGCACTGATGGGTTAAACCTGTATACTGGGGTTATAAGGTTGTTCAGAAGTTTTAATTGGTAAAAAAAAGGTTGAGGACGGATATTATTGATCAGACTTAGCCATAAATCACTTAATGATCTCTTATAAGTACTTGATTACCTTTGCACAGTGTCTGGATATAAATATAACTGGGTCTCTGCCCATCAATATCCTCAAAAGAGCTCTTTATTTATATCTTTTGGAGTGCCAACATTGTCCTTCTGAGGGGTACAGGGGCTCAAAGGGACGGAAACTAACGCTAGCAGGGTAACCAGGGGTAGCCTGTCACGTGTTCTTGGTGCTATAGCACGGGTAGCATCTAATTCCTCAGGGTATGGGAATTATTCTACTTCATAATAGATATTACGAAGTGTGAATAACACTAATCTGTCCCATTTATATATTATTTAATTTATTATTGTCAGTAAATGTTCCAGGTAATTTAATAATTATATGAATAGACATTTCTACGGACATCCTGATGTCAGGTGAGTTCTCATTATGTATTATATAACTGGAGTAAAAGTCATGATATTGATTTTACTCCTTATTTTCGAGTTCCAGTTGATTTACTAAGATAATTACTTAAAAATATAAGTAATGGGAATTCATTTAATACTTTTACATCATTAGTTTTCTTAGTATGCCACGAAGATATTGATGTCTAGAAATTTTCATAAAAGTATATTAAAGTATATTAATATATTTTTAGAAGTTGTCATTGTCTTATTTTCGAAATTTTTGGTACTTTGAATTATATTTAATAAAAAATATGTATAAGGGTTATTTAAGTATTTTTATATGATATTATGTACTTTTAGACTATCTACTATCCATGGGAACATTTATTACATACGTAGAATGTTCCTGTGTGGGTTGTAGTATGTTTACGCGGTACCTGAGCCTCTCAGGCCGCCTTTCACTCTGTCAACCCATAGTCCCGCGGCTGCGTACTTGTCAGAGGCCCAGGGCTGCATACACAACCTTGACGGAGTGACAGGGCTGTATCTCAGCCGCGCCCGGGTGCATTGGCTGCCACGGCTGCGTGCAGGAATTGTGACAAAACACATCTCCGTGCGTAACTCCTAAAATATACACAACAACTCAATTCTGACTGAATTTTAGGTGTGAAACCTATACGTGACAATGTGTGTGAAATATTTAATTGAACAAAAGCTCAATAGTGGAGCCGTAGTATTTTGGTCTTTCTTTCCTTAATTATTTAAAAATATAAGGAGTTGGATTTCAAGGGTGGAGTCAGTGAGTGACCCTACCTAATTTTGGGTGGAGAGTCTATTCTTGCAATAATATGCATGGCTTTCCTACTCCTTCTTTTATTATTTATTATTTATTATTTATTATTAATTATCTATTATTTATTATTTATTATTTATTATTTATTATTTATTATTTATTATTTATTATTTATTATTTATTATTTATTATTTATTATTTATTATTTATTATTTATTATTTATTATTTATTATTTATTATTTATTATTTATTATTTATTATTTATTATTTATTATTTATTATTTATTATTTATTATTTATTATTTATTATTTATTATTTATTATTTATTATTTATTATTTATTATTTATTATTTATTATTTATTATTTATTATTTATTATTTATTATTTATTATTTATTATTTATTATTTATTATTTATTATTTATTATTTATTATTTATTATTTATTATTTATTATTTATTATTTATTATTTATTATTTATTATTTATTATTTATTATTTATTATTTATTATTTATTATTTATTATTTATTATATTTATTATTTATTATTTATTATTTATTATTTATTATTTATTATTTATTATTTATTATTTATTATTTATTATTTATTATTTATTATTTATTATTTATTATTTATTATTTATTATTTATTATTTATTATTTATTATTTATTATTTATTATTTATTATTTATTATTTATTATTTATTATTTATTATTTATTATTTATTATTTATTATTTATTATTTATTATTTATTATTTATTATTTATTATTTATTATTTATTATTTATTATTTATTATTTATTATTTATTATTTATTATTTATTATTTATTATTTATTATTTATTATTTATTATTTATTATTTATTATTTATTATTTATTATTTATTATTTATTATTTATTATTTATTATTTATTATTTATTATTTATTATTTATTATTTATTATTTATTATTTATTATTTATTATTTATTATTTATTATTTATTATTTATTATTTATTATTTATTATTTATTATTTATTATTTATTATTTATTATTTATTATTTATTATTTATTATTTATTATTTATTATTTATTATTTATTATTTATTATTTATTATTTATTATTTATTATTTATTATTTATTATTTATTATTTATTATTTATTATTTATTATTTATTATTTATTATTTATTATTTATTATTTATTATTTATTATTTATTATTTATTATTTATTATTTATTATTTATTATTTATTATTTATTATTTATTATTTATTAGGGCGTATCAAAGTTAACCAAACCTGCCATTTTTTAATGGCGGGTTTCAAACAAAATCTGCCATTTCAAACTGGCCATTAAAAATAAAAAAAACCACTTATATCACATTAGATGTGTCAAAGTTAACATGAAATAAGTGGTTTTTTTCAAATAAAGTATTGAAAGGCTTCGCCCACCTGTCCACGTCATCCACCCCTGGCTTCCCACCTCCTTCTACCTCTGACCTCATTGGAAAAAAATTTGATTCATTGCTCTTCATCTCTTCATCACTATCCTCATCACTTCATCACTCTCATCACTTTATCGCTTTCATCACATCCAGCTAACTCTCATTGGATCACTATCCTGATCAGTTCATAACTCTCATCTGTTTGTTGCTTTCATCACATCCAGCTAACTATCATTGGATCACTATCCTTATCACTTCATCGCTCACATCCATTTATTGCTTTCATCACATCCAGCTAACTCTCATTGGATCACTCTCCTCATCAGTTCATCACTCTCATCACTTTATTGCTCTCATTTCTTCATCACTCTTGTCACATGATCACTCTTGTAACTTTATTACTCTCATCTCTTCATTGCTATCCTATATCTGTAAGAACTCACTCTCCAATACTCCAATTACCTTAAACGGACCAAAGAACTCAATACAGCCAGCCCTGACCCTGCCTTCATCCTACCAACAGGTCATCTATCCTGGACTCACCAGAAATTCCATGCCATCACCCACCGCTCCTATGATGTGACAAGCAAGACATCCACATTGTCATTGCAGAAAGCTCATTCTCTGCCCCACAACCCACTACCAAGTGACCCACCACAACCTCAGTAAGCAGATAATTAAACAACTCCATCTTGAGCTTCTCATACTCATACTCATACTCAATCCATCCATAAGAAAATCAGAAACTTTGAGCTTATAGTGCCTTATACAAACCTGTTGCAAACACTGCAAGATCCACATAAAAATTCCTCACTGATCATCTATGACTCATCTTGCCAAACCTCAACTCATCTTCCTCAGCTCTGGAAGCTGGAGCTTATATCCTCTATCTCTTACTTCCAATTTATTTTTCATCTGTTACAGTCTTGGGATCTCTGTACAATGTTGGAAATGAATCCAAAAGTTTCAATTGTATGGTTTGGCCCCAGGGCATGAAAGAACTCAAAAGACTCTGACTTTCCTACATTGTAAAAGAGAGGGTCTCTTGTGTGAATTTTCTGTGAAAAGATTGTGTTAATGAAAAGTAGGTAAAGGAAGAGTCTCTTCTGTTCTTCAGAAATTTTAAAATAGAACGAGAGAGGCATGTTGGTATGATCACAGAGAGGTAGAGGTAGAGGGAGAGGTGATAGAGAGAGGTGAGAAGTACAGATTACTAGGAGTTGATAATGATAGAGAAAAAAAAGAGAGAGAGAAGAAGAAGAAAAACAATGATGATCTTTCAACACAATCTTGGAGGTAGGTCATCAAGCTGAAGAACAAGAAATCCTAAGTTCTTTGTATCAACAAGCTTTTTTCAAGTCTTGAGTCAGAAAAAAAAGACCCCCCAAATTGTCTGAGCCATCACTCAACAATTCACCCAGAAACAATTGGAGTCAACTGGCAGAGATGTGAGGGGAGGGGGAGGGGGAGAGCTGATGAGCAATATCAAAGGGGGGGAGTACAAAAAAGAAGGAACAATAGCTTTGAATTGTTTTTGACTGTTTGGATTGGTTTGGAACCCTCTGAGGAAGATGGAATTGAATGAGTTGGGTGAGGTTTTGGCAAGGGGGGATGTTGATGTGGAGCAATCTGAAGACTTGGACTCACAGCAGATGTCCCAGAATCCAAGGGTGCCATATTCACCAGCACTAGGAAGCCTCTTGGGATGAGTAGGGTCCCAGAATAATTTTGAGGGGTATGGTAGTCAGGTGATGAGGAGTTGGTTGGGAGGTTGGGGATCAATGGATGATGCGTACAATTGATCCAACTGGAGTGACCCTTCAATTCAGCTGATGCCTTACCGTCTAATCTAGATAAGAACGTAGGATAGAGAGAGAGATCAGGAACCAGGGAAGTGAGGGAGGGGATTGAGGTTGTTGAGTGCGCAGAGAATGGATGATGGATGAGATTAGAGTGATACAATTACAATCAGCCCTCTCTGGATTCCAAATCCAAATGCCTTCATTGTTCAAGCCACTGGTCAGTTTCCTTCTATCAACCAACCAACCAAGTGTGAAGAGGCTGAGGAAGGGAAGGTGATGAATTGATGAGTATCAGGATATTGGATCTGAAGCTGAACTCAAAATTGGTCATGAGGAGTAGAGTGGATGAGAGTATTGAATACTTACGGTCCAGTATAACCGGTCAACAGTTGAGAATTGGATTGTATGACCAGTCAACAGTCAAGAATTTCATCTTGAGAGATCCACTCCAACGCTGTAGACACTCAGGATCTTGAGCTTTTGTTGACTCTAGGGAGACAATGATGGCTCTCATCCATACAGATCAAGGATTGAGGAAGCATAGTCACACTGATTCTCAACCTGAGAACCTCCATTTGTTTTTTTTTTTTGATGCTGTTGCTGTTGTTAAGCTTGTTGCTGCTGCTGTTGTGATCCTGTTCCTGGTCCTGGTCCTGGTCCTGGTCCTGGTTAACTGGATCTCAAGTTACTGATAGTGGTGTGAGTTGGTGGTGATGGTGGGATTCTAGGATTGGGTAGGTTGAATGACCAGGATGGGGTCAGTCAATCAATGATGGGTAGGATTGAGAAGTTGATGGTGATCAATGATGTGATGGCTGAGTGGTTTGTGGTGGCTAAGATATTTTGCAATGAGTAGGCTATTAGATTTGGTCCCCAATGATCCGAGCTTGCACTAGCTTGGTTGCTAGACCCCAGTCACAGTCAGTTGAGTCAGTCAATGAGGTGTGATTTACGTATACAATCAGACCTGAGACTGACCCTTGTGTTGAGTCTTGATGGGTCCTTGGTCCTCCTCAATTGATGTAGTCATCCATTAACAATAATTGATCCAAGTCTTGTTCTTTTTCCTTCTCCTTCTCCAAATTTTAGAGAGTGCACTTGAACAAGATTGGTAAGGTTATGAGAAAGTCAAGGGTTAGTTGAAAGATCAAAGGTGATGCCAAGAGAGCAGGGAGACATTGATTAAAGATGGTTGGATTGTTTGCCAAATAATCTCCTCCCATCTTGTTCCCTGCCAATCATATACTTAGATTGGGGTGAGGATCAAAAAGGGATTCAAATGTTTTTATAACATTTTAGGGTTGTGGAAGAAGAATTGGCAGTCCACAAAAAGGGTATGAGGTGTGTGTGAAGCAATGGGGATGGGATTGGGATGGATTGGCTGATGTGGAGGTGTGGATGGGTGTTTTGCATGCCATCATGGTGGATGGATTATGATGCATAAATGGCAGGTTTAATGGCGGGTTTGATGTTTGAAATCCACCATTTTCATGAAACCCGCAATCTTGAAATACACCCGTTAGGGGGTATGTGTATTTCAGAAACCAGCCATTAAAAATGGTGGGTTTGGTCAAAAAAATGGCGGTTTTGCTAACTTTGATACACCCTATTATATATAATTTATTATTTATTATTTATAATTTATAATTTATAATTTATCATTTATCATTTATCATTTATAATTTATTATTAATTATTTATTATTTAGTGGAGGCTAAACAACTTTATTTTAGTTGTTTAGCATTCCACACAGCCCATGTGATCGTGTAGCATGCCACATGGCCCATTTGAGTTGTGTAGCATGCCACACGGCTCATTTGAGTTGTTTAGGGTGCCACACGGCCCATCGAGTTGTGTACATGACTCAAAGAGTTGTGTAAAGAGTTGTGAATCTAACATTACCCTTTGAATAAATACATAAGATCATGGGATGAAGAGCACGCCAAATGGGTGCTTTGTATATGGGGAGTGTTGTAATAGTCCAGGGGGTAGATCAAAGTCTTAGGATTGATTGAAAAAAAATCAGTCCTTTAATTACAAGTACTTGATTCAAGCAAGATCTAACACTAGTAAAAAAAATTGTTTAGTTTCTTCTATTTTTGTGTTTAGATAATTCAGCATCTTCTATTTAATGAGAAAAAAAGTAAAAAGATGAAATCAAAATTAATTTTGAATTCATGACAAAGAACCAAACATGGAAAATAATTGAAAAACATACCAGATACAAAGAAAATCAAGAATTTTGGTACCATAAATGTTCTTTCTCATTGATTATTTATTGAAAAATGATGAAAGGGGAGATATTAGATTGAAAAATACTGTATTGTATGATTCTAAAAGTTTATAATTCTAAAATTTATTACTTTTAATTCTTTGATAGATGGATCTAATCCCAAGCAAACAGGTGGCCTGGGACTAGTACAATTCATTAGAACTTCTTGTAAAGATTCTTTGTGTCACAGATATCCATATAAACCATCTAATCTATTTTTTGGAAGATTTTTGGTGTTTTTGAAGCATTTTAGGCTGGATAACTCATTTCTTGGTCTAAGAACAAGCATCTTTGAATGGCTCTACAATTTGTTTGAACAAGAAGGATCCTTGAAGGATTTTGTCCCTTGAATGCCTGGTTGTGTTGGATTGAATGATATTTATTGAAATTTGAATTTTGAAAATAAAATTGTGAAGAATAAATATTGAAATAATTAGGTCAAATTTGAAATAAGTTACTTTCATTTTTTTTTGATTGATCATAAAAAATTGGAAGTTAATTGAGAAACCAGGTTTGCTTGTTTGTTGACCATCATCCACTGGAGAGGGATATTGATTGTGGAGTGTTAAATACAAACCATTAAACTTCCTGGGATTATCTAAATTTCTTGAATTACCTGGGTGTGCCCACTTTAAAAAACAGTCCAAAGAATTTTGTCTCTCCACTGTACACCTTGCATCAAGCAGTTTTAGCTCAACAGTTAGAGCAACTTGCATGAATTGAGTGGTTGTGGATTTGAGTCCCATCAATGGTGTTACCTTTTACCCCAAACTGAACACCCTCTCCCTGCACATAGCCCTGACTCATTCTAGACTAAAAGTTGAATTCATCAATTCATTCAAAATCTTCCAACTCATGGAAAGATGGTCCCTTTCCCTCTAATTATACCTATTGTCCCTCAAGCCTTACCTCAAAACAGGAGTACTTGCCACTCTCACGCTGATCTACTGAAAGGCATAAGCTTTAAGAACTCTTATGGTGGATCTTACCTTTTGTTACAAGTGGCCTGAGTTGGGTCAGTGGGGGTTTCTTGATTTCTTTTTTTTAAAATATTTTGATTCTACTTTTTCTGGGTGTTTTATAAAATTCTCTCTTTTTGTTTGCTTTAGTGTTTTTGGTTCATCTAACACTTGGTTGAAAATATATCAACAAGATGATGAAAAAATTGGAATTAAAATAGTGATGTGGGAACCTTGTTGCTTCTACATCATGCTTCCTGGCCTTTGTCTTCCTTTTCCCTCCATGCACCATCCCTTTTTGCCTCATGAAATTCCAGTGTTTTTCTCTTTCCTTTCTTTTTGGGTTCATCCTTTGGTGGTCATTGGTCTCTCTCCCTGCTAACTTTCTGGAGGAGTGTGAGTCCTCATCTCCAATGCCTTTTCTTTGAATAAATCAGAAGGAAAGGTACTTTAATAACAAAAAGGGTTTTTTAGTTGAAGGGAAGAGTTGTGCTGTGCATCTTTTTGAGTAAAGATTTCTTGCTGGAAAATTCATCACAAGAAGGGAAATTGGGCAATATAAATATGTTTATCTGAGTTTAATGAAGAAAATTCATGATAGTGATCAAGTTTAAAGTTATTGATTGAGAGAAAAGTTGATGAAAGGATTAAAGGAAATGATGAAAAACAGAATAGCAACAACATCAAGTGAAAACTGAAAGTAATAAGAGCTGCATGGGTTTGTTTCCCATGCTTCTAGTTCTGCCCTGGATCAATTTCTCCTGTCTGTGTGAATGTATCAGCATGTTTTAGCAATTTTGGTTTTGCTGTTGGCCTTTTCTTGTGTGAATTTTTCTCACCTTAGGGCCTGCCCTCAATTAGGGGCTGTGTCCTGTTGTGCTGTTCCTGCTTTTCTTTTTATGTCCTGGGTTGTTCTTAGATCTTGTAGCAGAAATTCTTGCTTTATTCCTTGATCTCTGGTTCATTTACTAGTGTTGTTTCCTCACCTGGTTCATTGTGGATTCTTCCTAGGGAATTCTTTTCCCTCTTGCCATTTGTATTCCAAAATTCTGGATTTTTCCCTCTAAAACATTTTGAAGTTCCGCTTAATTTCCTTTGTATTTGGTTTCAAGTTTTCACCACAAAAAACCTCATTTCACTTGCTAGAAAGTGCCATCAAGGAGCTCAGTCCTAATATATAACAAAGATCAGGTTAAGATCCAGCAAAGGTGAGGCCCAAATTTCTCCAAGCTACAATGCAAGGTCACTGTGTATTTTTCACCAAAAACTTAGTTGGAGCTTGAGCATAGCATTGACTAGAGATTGGGCAGAGCTTCAAACAGATATTTTTTGATTGCACTTGCTAGCAAGTGGAATCCAATTTTTCATGGTTTTCAGTGTTTATATTTTGCTTTTAAGCTTTCCTTGGGGATTGGTCTTTTACTAAATGTTCCTTCCATCCCAGTGGTCCATTTCATTGAATCCTTTCCTCTTCTTTTGGGGTTTTCTTGGGTTACTAAATCTGTGTATTTCTGTTACTTTCCTCTCTATCTGCTTTATCTCCAGGTGGGGTAATTGATAACATTCATCAATTTTTTCTTTCCTTCACACAAGCTGTCTAAAAAGCACTTTGGCTCCTCTTCTGCCATACATGAGAAGGGAAAATCCTCAAAATTCTTATATGCAGACAATTGACCAAGCATGTCATTCAAACAAAAAAATTAATTCTCCCACATAAAGTTGTCCCTAGGTAATGTGAGCCGTCAGGTCCAGTTGATGCAAGTACTATCAAGCCAACTGAGATAAATAAAAGCAAATTTATATGGAAAATTAGGGGCCAGTAAGGGTGGTTAGAATGAAAACAATTCAGCCAATGAGAAAAGGAACTAAAGGGGAAGACAGATAAAAAGGAAAATTAAAAAGGAAACAATAATCTTACCCGGTGTGCCAGTGAGGGATGTGAGAATGGAAATCTGGAAGTAATGAGAATAGGAAGGATCAAAAACTTGAGTAGTAAAAGATATCAAGTGAAAATTCAGAAGAGCCAAAGACAAAGAAAAGGACTGAAATGGTACCAAGTAGCTTTATTAAATACTATTAACAATAATTCACCCCCCAACCCAAAAATTGTGTATCCCTTCATACCAAATCAACATAACTGGCATGGATGCCCAAGTTGAAGGCCTCATAGAAGCATTCAAAAATGGCAGATGGTTTTAAGCAGTTTGAATAATATGGAGAATAATTGGATCTAAATTTGGCTTTGTAAACTTTGAGAAGATTGTTGTGGAGGTACCTAGTTAGAATCAGACCCTTGTTGAATGAAGTTTAGAACCATTTGGATCAAAACTTCTTCAAAGAAACTTGTGAACTCAAAGGTCTGGTAAAACAGAGAATAAATTGAAAAAACTTTTAAAAATAAAGAATGTGATTGGGAGGGAGAGATATTCCTGTGTTTTCATTGAGTGGGGAAAATAAAATAATAGTGACACAGAGAGAATCAGTTGCATTCCCTGTGACTATGGAAATGTGAGTGGCTTTAATTCTGATCATGAAGATAGGATTGCTAAAATTGGGATGGGAAGCACCAGAGGCCAGGAAAATTCCAATTATGAAAGATGTTTGATTTTGATGAAAAAATCAGCAATGGGTTTCAAGGAAGCATTGTGGAAAGAGTTGAAAATTATGGGGACAGTCAAGTTTTCAGGAGCATTAAGATTAGTTTAGGTTTACTTGAAACATTCTTTAGGTAAGTTTAAAGCCAAAAATACATGTTTCTAGTATGATTGGCCGGGGTGTTATTATAACTGGGAGAACAATGAATTCCTGGCATTCTTTAGTTGGGATTATTAAATTTTTGATAAGGGATTTCAAAAAGGGAAGTGCTAGGAGATGGAAAAGATTTTCACCTTGCTAATATTGCATATTGAGCCAGCAAAAGTAACATGAAATTACTAAAATGATAAAAATATTAGAAACAAGAAGTAATTAATAAGAAATCTCCAAATATTGTGAAAGAGTTTCAATCCCTGCCCAAAACTAAGCAGCGGTTTCATTAGCTCAAAATATCCTTAAAATTCTACTACTTGAACCTTAAATCAAGTAAACCAAAAAACTGCACCCCCAACCTGGCACTTTCTGGAATTTCTTATATTTCAAATAAAGATTACATGTATGATAATTGACTGAAAATTAAGTCATAAATGAAGTTTTTTGTAAATTTTCAGAGTTATTGGGACAAAAATGTTTTTTCAAGACTTCTGCAACCAGCTGTGTACAATGCTAATATTACCAAAAACTGCATGCATCCATCTCAAATTCCCAGATGCATCTGTGTGCAAGACAAACAGTAACAAAAATGCATGCATTTCACAGATATCAAAATCACATGTAAATATGTATCCAAGCAAGTCCACAGCCAGTACTGAGACTGGCAGCTACACAACTGGATGTAAGAGATTTAATTATCAAAAAAATCTCCAACTAGATTTTTACAACAGAAATTGTAAAAGCATCAAAATTCATTGGAAACTTCACCAAACTCCTGAGATATGTTGAAAATTACAGAAAAGACACATTAAAAACTCTCAAATTATTAATTGACACATTTGATCAAAATCCACTATCACAGACTTCTCAAGCCTGAACAAGTGTCACCTACCCAGGCTAAGTATTGTGGAAACTTACAGCAATATGTATTTAATTAATAAAAATTATTCTAAAAATCAAAAAAATAAAAATACATCAACTAACTGGATTTATACATGCACTACAGGCTGATTTCCCTGCCATTATCATGCAATAAATGGCAGAAATAAATTTTTTTGTAGAATGAGAAATGGAAATCTGGCCTGAACCACTAAAGGCAGCCTGAAGGCATTTCATTAATGAAGTGCTGGACCAAAAATATGGTTTATTCCTCTCCATTTACCTTGATAAAACACAATGTGACCCCTGATAATTTTGAAATTGATAAATAGAGGCTTATTTTGAGCAAATTTTCCCCCAGAGAATTGGTATTAAATATTCAGAAAGTTCTTCCTAGAGGGATAAATTAATTATTAAGATAATGAAGTGATTAATGTCTTTATTCCAATCCTTTATTTGACAATTCCACTATCGATGACTCAAATTTTAAACTGTGGTGAGCCATCAAACAACCATAATTGGCCCAAAAATCAAATTTATTTAGTTATTGGAGGAACCCTGGTATTAAAAATTCACCAAACATTTTATCCTCTCATCTCTGGCAGTTTTGCTACCCAAGCATGGCCATACCATGCTTTTTCTGGGTAACCACTCCTTTATCAAAAATATCCCAGTTCCCAGGTGCATGGATTATAAATTTAATTCCATCAAGAGATGTTTTGAGGATACCCAGTATTAACTGTGGCCCCTCCTTGAATTTGATTAATGATCAATTTATTAATCAACCCACAATTTTTCGCTACCAAAAAACCTCCTTGAATTTGCTTTGTCCATAAATTTAGAGATCATTTCTGATTGAATTGAAATAATATTTTATCAAAAACTTACTGACTATAGAGGCTTAAGTATTGCAGAAGTCCTGGAATCTAGTAGGCTGAAAATTGGAAATCTGGCAAGCAAATAAATACTTGGAACATTTCAATTATTTAATCATTCTTTTTGAAAACAATATTAAAAATAATATTTTTCCAAATTTTTCAAATTCAATTTAATTGCTTCCATTGGATCTTGAAAAAAAATTGAATCAATCAAATACTGTCTTAAAGTCTTGAAATCATGGATCCAAAACCTCACAGAACCTATATTCACTGATTGGGAACTATCACCTTCTTCCAAAAAATTAGAGATAGTTCTAAGAAATCAAAAACATTTAAGGATAAATTAAACAGAACCATAGAATTTAAAAGACTTATATGGCCACACAAGCTTAGAAGAAATGAAAAACAAATTGATAATTCAAAAACAAAGAAATAAAATCCAGGAAGTCTTAAAGGAACCTAAAAATCCATTCTTTAATATTCATTCAAAATATCTTTAAAAATGAATAAAGGGCAGTGTTAAATTCAAGGCCCATCACAACCAATTTGTGACCCAAAATGGGTTGTGGGAAATGTTTCACAGCCCATATGAGCCATGAATGGTGTGGTGACCAATCCAGGGCACCTCAGGTATTATGGAAATTGTTGAATTTTTTTACATTCCCTTATCCATCACTGCTATTCATAAAAAAAAAATCTTTTGTCTCTATGTCTACCCACTCATTTCCCAGTTTCCCAGCTCTTCCGGGTACTAGCGGTCTAGGCAGGCCTTCTCCAACCATCCAACGCCGTCCACCTCCGTTCAAATCCCCCTCTTGCATGCGCTTTACCCGGATTTTTTTTTGGCCAAGCGCGCCAAATTGGCCATGCCCTCCTCAACCCATCACCTCCATCCAATCATACCCCTCCAAGGACCTCTTGAATCTCAATTGGTCATTGGATCTCAATCAATCATCTGTCCAGCAATCCATCATCCACCGCAAGCGTTGCTTGCGGTTGTCAGAGACCCCATGACTAGCCCCATCACCCTATTGGTTCACAATGTGTGATTGGTCATGGGAAAAATCCTTGATCAATCACTCCCATGACCAATCTCATCCCCAACTTTGCCTCCAATAACCCACACCTACCTAATAACAAGGTTGACAGCAATGACGCCGTTTCTCCTTGCAATGGCCATCATCCACCTCTACCAATCATCACCCCCCGCTGCCAAAACCTCCTTGGTTGTCTCCAGCGTCTGTCCTTTCCCATCCTCCTCCAATCATCTGCGCAAGATTGGTGGTTCCCACAACCCGACTCCCGCCCTCATCTCCCATTGGTCAATCATCCAACCAACAAACCTCTCCGACTATTGATCCATCCCTCCAGCCCATCCGCTCCACCTGCTCCAATCATCATCCCCCCCAGCCATCTCCTCCCGCCGCTCTTGCGCGACCATCCACGGCCAGCGATTTCCAGGGCCCGTCAGCCTGTCTGCGCGGTTCTCCACCCGCATTTCTCCTGCCTGTTGTAAGACTCCCAAGGGTACTAGGCCGTGGCAGTTCTGTGGAGAGGAAAGGTGCTGTTTAGGCTGCCCTCCTCAGTGTTACAAAAATATTTAAATGTAACCAAGATCAAAGTCCAGAACCTGGTAAATGGGGGCCCAAAGAGTAAAGGATAAAGATGATAGTAGTCGTTAGCTGGGAAACAACAATATCTGAGGCAAGATGATGCCGGGGAAAAATTGAATAGAAGAAGTCAAGTATTTTTCAGAGTTCAACAGGAAAAGGCAATTGTAAGTAACAAAGACCACAAGCTAATAGCTCTGGTCGTCAGCAGAAGCTTAGGAAAGATCAACTCAATCCCAAAACAACCTCCAGGTTCTCAATTAACCTTCCCATCTCTCCGCAATAAAGCGCTTGAAGGGTACCAGATAAATGTGGGTGGCTGCACAAGAAAAAGCTAATTGTTTCATGAAGCTCTAGAAGCAAAAAAATAACTGATTCAAAACAGGAATAACCCAACACTTCTCAAGGGACTCAAGAGTAGCGTGGCGGAATTCAACTTCAAAATGAAATAAAGGGAGGTTTAACACTCCAGGTTTTAAGCTTAATAAAACCTCTGCAGTCAAACGTGACCGGTTCTGGATAGATAATCAAAGGATGATCAGGACCAGTATGGTTGGATAAAGGGATCAGGAGTGGTGTAACACACTCAAGAATTCAATCAGTCAAATTCTTCTTCAACCAGCAAGCCTATTGGTTGGTGATAAATATCAAGGATCAGGATTTGAGTATGGAGGCTCAAGGATCAAGGGGCAATCATGGATATACCCATAATTCAGCTCTCAGATAAAGGGGAATGAGACCCCACAGATAATTTATTTCAAGAGGATAGAAATGATAATTCTCCTTGATAGGATACCATATGATACCCCCCCAAAATGCAGGGGAGAGCCCCTCCTTATATGGGCAGGAGGCCCTGTTAGGCTATGTGCAAGTTATTCTACAAATAGAGCACTATTTTTTTTTTTTTTATTTCAGATGATCAGAAAAATAGATCACGCGGGCCAGTGGAAATCCGGCCTCCCTGACTGGGGTGGGATCTTTTCTCATCCCTTCACCTCTCTTGCTTCCATCCGCAGACGGGCGCGCGCAACAACACAGGGATCACCCACCCCTCACCCAAAGGCGGAAGGGGTGGGAAAAAAATGAACCAGACCGCCTGTGGATGTCCGCGGGCGGTAGAAAATGCTTTTCCACCCCCACCTAAAGATGGCAGGGGGTGCAAATGATTGACGGAGGTGGGAGACTCCCAGGAGGGATGATGATCAGGTTGGCCAGAGCCAAGCCTGACAGGTGCCAGAGGGCCGGCAAGCCGGCTGGGAGTCTGAGCTTGCTGATGGTGGATGATGGGGGGACGGAGGATGGAAAATGGATGAGGATCAACCAAAGGGGATGAGGACAAGGAAGGTAAGGGAGCCAAGAACAGTCAATCCACGGAGAGCAAGGCTTGGATCAACAATTTGTTTGACATGATGGTTGGATCAAACAACCTACCACCGGCACCGGCCCAGCCCTGAGGATGGCAGTAACAATGATAATAGATGGGTAGGAGATGATGGACAAGGCTCAAGACGAGTACAATGAGATCACTGAGATGGTAATGGGTTGGATTGGATTTGATGGGCAGTAAGGATTGTCTCAGGAATGTTTTATGTAGCCAAAAGATGGATTCAATCAACCTGAAGTGATGGTTGAGATGAGCTGGGGGCAGGTTTGATGGAGAGTAAGCAGCAGCAAGCCAATTGATGACAACGTGGAGATTGGTGACAAAAGCATTCTCAGTGCGGATGAGATTGATGAGGAGTGAGAGATGGGGGGGAGTGGAGCCGGAAGAGGGAAGCTAGGAAGAAGATGGATGACGGGGCTGATGGTTGCTCATGACAATCAAAAGGATGGATGGATGGATTGCTGCTTGCAAGCCAATGGATTGATTGGCAATTCCCCGGTCCGTCAAGGAGAGGCCAAGATGTGGAATTGGATGGAGTGGGTGTGGATGTGGTGGGGATATCTTGGGCCAAGCGGGTCTTGGCCAAAAGGAAGGGGGGAATGAAGAGAGAAGGGATCAAACCCAATGCCTAGGTGATGAGACCAAGAGAGGCCTGTCCTAGACCACTGGGGCAGAGGAATTTTTGGCAGGATGAGGAAATTGGAGGAGTGATACTGATAAAAAAAATGTGATTTTTTTTCCAGATAAATGACACCTAAATAAAAGAATTTTAGAAAAAAAATTTGAATTTTCCGCATCTGGTCCAGGGTGTCCAGATTTGGTCACCACACCTTTCCCATTATTGGCACAGGCTAGTGCTGTTCCATTCATCCTCATCCTGATTTTTTTATTTATTTCAATCATTTTTTTTTGTTTGTTTTCTCATCAGTCTTTTTTTCTCACATTTCTCCCAAAAAAAAAAATTTTTTTCCCGCTCTATTTGTAAAATCTCTCCTGTAAATATTTTACAGGCCTCTGGTCTATAAAAGGAGGGGCTCTCCCCTGCCTTTTTGGATCCATCTCTTCTGATCCATTTAATGTGGTGCTCCAAAACCTAACCTATAGTCATCAGACTCACTTTTCAAGTATAAGGACAGCTCCAATCATCAAAAAGACCTCAAAAATGGATTATACACCTAAAATAACCGTTAGTCACTCAGCAAAAGTACCCCTCTATCTCTCAAGGTTTAGAAGATACAGCCCAAATCAACCCTGGCCTACCCATACCCCTACCAGGTGTCACAGACCAGTGAGAGTCATGGACATACCCTGGATGCCTCCAAGTACATACCACATACAGCAACAACCATAAGTAATTAGTATATGCAATACCCTGCATGCAGCAACAAACAAACCTGCAGCAGTGTACATAATTAATATATGCAAGATCCTGCATGCAGCACCAAACAAACCTGCAGCAGTATACATAATTAATATATGCAAGACCCTGCATGTAGAACCAAACAAACCTGCAGCATTATACATAATTAATATATGCAAGACCCTGCATTATATGCAAGACCCTGCATGCAGCACCAAACAAACCTGCAGCAGTATACATAATTAATATATGCAAGACCCTGCATGCAGCACCAAGCAAACCTGCAGCATTATACATAATTAATATATGCAAGAACCTGCATGAAGCACCAAACAAAAGGCTGTATACAGAAGAAATATATGCAAGTCAATGCATGAAGGACCAAACAAATGATCAACCACCACTATACAGAAGTAATCTATGCAGGGAGCACCTGTATCTATGCAGCACAGCAATGCATGAAAGGGTGTACATGCATGAAGATCCTGCACAGCCTCCTCCTCTGAACATCAAAAATGACTCATGAAATTTATTTACTGTACCAGGGAGAACCTCAGGGGCAGCCCTGAGGGCAGGATTTTCTATAAATAGAGGGCCTCTCTCCCCCATCCAGGTCCCATCATCAGTTCCCCCCATCCTCCCCTCCAGGGGATCACCATGCCTCCTAGGAACCCTTAACCCATACTTTTACTACTCTCAACCATTATCCAATAACCCATACTATCATCATCACCAATCTCATATCCCATACCATCACCATCACCATCACCATCATCATCATCATCAACCACCACCCTTACCCTGGATCCTCCACCATCATCAGCAAATATTTTTGACCATGACCCAACCCAGTAAACCATACTTTTGACCATCCACCACCACCATTATTTACTCCATACCCCATAGCTTTGAACATCACCACCATGTGCCCATAACCTGAACATCATCACCTACCATCATCATCATCAGTTATTATCATCACCTACCATCATCTTCATCAGTCATCATCATCATCACCTACCATCATCATCACCATCCATCCTCATCATCACTTACCATCATCATCATTGGTCATCATCATCATCCCTTACCATCATCATCATTGGTAATCATCATCATCCATCATCATCATCCATCATCATCATCACCTTCCTTGACCATCATCAATCATCATCATCATCACCTTCCTTGACCATCATCAGTCATCAGCATCACCTACCTCATCCATCATCATCCATCATCATCACCACCTACCTTGACCATCATCAGTCTTCAGCATCACCTACCTCATAAATCATCATCACCTACTTCATAAATCATCATCATCATCAAAAATCACCATCAGTCATCAACTAGAGACCCAACCATTTCAACCTTTATTCAAATCATCACCTGTATCACCAAAGGAGTATCAATCATTAGCCAATAAAAAAAATATAAAAAATATATATAAAAGATAATACTGCAGAAAGGATTCTTCCCTCACTCAGCTTCTATCCACCAGGTCACCTATCTGTTCCACCATTTCTTCCTTATCAAGCTTGAATACATTGATCCTAGGTCTGATAGAGACTACTATAGTAGCAACTCTATTTGAAAATCAGCCACAATTTCTATTTTCTTTTATTGTTGTGAGACTACTATAGTACTCAGAGGGGCAGGCAATTCAAAACCACCCTTAGTATTCCTCTATCTTATTTGAAGTTGTAATACTAAATTCCCCCTCAAGTGACTGCCAGCAAGCTATTTGCTAAACTTTACCCAATCCCAAAGGAGTCTCCACATCTGGTGTCCCAACAGTGGCCGATAATCTTCACTTTTGGATCAATAACCTCAAGCATTAACAAGCAAGAAAATACTAGGAACCATTCAAGAACAAGGATTTGAAGCACCTGTTAGGGAAAGGATCAAGAATCTAGTCAGTAAAATAAAGGAAACTCTTTTATTGGATCAAGGAAACATGGCCTCAGAAGAACCAACGCCAGAAGATACCACCATGGTCAGAATCAAGGAGCAAGAACAAAAGATTGGTGATCAGTCTAGGGAACTCAAGGTAACCAGGGATGAAATATCAAAAATCAAAAACTCACTTAGTGACATTTCCCAGATGCTCAAGCTTTTCATGGAGAGCAATAAAGAAAGAACCATGCAAGGAATACCAGAAACCCCATATAACCAATCAGTTAGGTTCACCTCTACCCCCAGGACTGGAATCAGACAAGGCCCAGTCAGAATATTATCAGAATCAGACCCACCAGAAGATAGTCCAGAGGTTACCACATTCCCAGGTCACACTGAAGAAGAAAGAAACCATCAGCACTACCAGTTCATTCCTATGGGCCATCACCCAAGGAGCACAACTATGGACCTCCCCTCTCCAACAAACTCTAGGATCAAGGATTTCCAGAATGGAGTAGTTTTAGATACTTCCAAAGCCCAGCTTGAGTTCAATGGAACTGAAGTGGAACTCTTTATTAACAGGATTGAAAAATTGGCAGAACTTCATGGTGCCCGATGGAAGGACTTGGCCCTGCAGCTACCTTTTATCATCAAGGACATCAAACTCAGGGAGTCTGTGGAAAACATGGAGGGGCATGAAACAAGTGGCTGGGAGCTCCTCAAGAAATAAATTAAGAGAAAGTGGGGAAGAGCCACACCCCGCAGAAGATTCAATGAAAATTCCGTACCTAACCTACTCAAACACACCCAGGAGAGAGGAGGCATCAGCACCAAAGAAGAATACAGAAAATTTATTGGGAAATATGAAGAAATGGTTGTCTACTTCATTAGGATGGGGTATCATAACCCCAACTGGGAAAAGGGTGACAAACTTTGGAAGGCCTTATCATTGGAACTCAAGAGGGAAGTCACCAGAGGACTGGTTCAAGCCAGGAAAATTAGGAAGTCCCTTGATGGATGCTATTTGGCTTCAGAATTGGAAATATTGAAGGAACATGTGGAAATAGCTCTGGCCCTGTGAGATATTTCTGAAGGAAATGAACCAACCCAAGAAAAGAAAGAAGTAAAGAAAGAGGTGAAATTTCAGAAAACTGAGGAAAACAAGGAAGAAATCAAACAGCTAAAGGACAAAGTCAACAAACTCACCACTGCTCTCAACAACCAAAAACCAGCACCACCACATTCTGACAGGGTAGTAGGTCAACAACCCTATAGATCACCAGGAGTCCCAACCCTTGCACCAAGATGGCCTCCAAAATGTTATTATTTCAGAGATAAAACTCACACTTCCTATACTTGTGCAGACCTTAGTCAGGACATAAAATCTAAGAAGTTTATCAAGCTAGGTCCAAACTACTACTACCCAAACCAACAACCTATCCCAAATAACACACCTGAAACATTGAAGGAATTGGTTAACAAGTTTCATGCCTCAAACCAACCAAAAGAAGAAACCACTTATAACCAACCAAAACCAGAGGAGAAGGCAGTTCCAGTAACTGCAGTCCTTCAAGTTGGAGAATGGGGATCCTGGCAGCCACCAGAAGTCCACATCCCAGAACACCTACAGCAGATTCAGTTTGGTATAAGGAAATCTCCTAGACTCAACCCCTCCCAAAACCATCAGACAGGGCCAGAGGATGAAGCAGATGGATCAAAGAAGAAGAAGGAAGGAAAGTCTCCAAGAAAGAGGAAACCAATTTACCCTGGAGCCTGGATAGAGGATGACCAGGAAGATTCAACTTCAGAGGAAGAAGGATTCCAGACCACCCAAGAAAAATTTACCAGAAGGGCAAGGGACATCAGTGAAAATGTGGAATCTAAAGGTGAGAAACCCTTGAGACACCTGGAAATACCAAACAATATGGATGAGATAAAAATTGGGATAAATTTGAAGAAGAAGATACTCAAGCAAACTTTTACACTCACCTTGGAGGAACTCCTGGCCATCTCACCTAAGTTTCTCCAACTACTTCAGAATACAAACATGGAGGAAGGGATTTCAGCAAAATTATCTGTACCAGAGAGCAGGAAGGTTAAACCTTGTCAACACCATTTGGACCCAGAGGATGAAGATGAATGGTATGGACCCAGGCAAAACCTTACCTATGCTTTTCCTCTTGGATTCATAGACATCTAAATCAAGAACAGGAAGGTAAGAGCCTTGGTGGATAGTGGAGCTGAACTCAATGTCATCCCTGAACACCTGGCCAACCAAGTAAGATTGGTAACCAAAGAAATTTTGATGAACATTACTGGAATTGGAGGACACTCAACACCTCTGATTGGACTTGCAGAGAGGATTCCATTTGAAATAAACCCAGGGGAACCAAGAATGGCCAACTTTTTTGTAGCAAAAGGGAGTGATCATACTGTTCTTGGGAGACCCTTCTTGGCTGACTATAAGGTCAGGTTGGAGCTGTCTCAAAAGAGCGGTGAAATCCTCAGTTATGAACTACCTGGAGGGGAAAGGTTATGTATACCAATTTGTAAACCAGGACAAGCAGGGTGGGAAATGGAACCACCAAGAAGACTTAACAGGGCTGGAATGTCCCTCAGGAAGGTTCAGTGGGAAGACCTCATTGAAACAAATGAGGAAATGGAAGAAGGATACCTCAAGGAAGACTTCAAGAGGGATGAAGGTGAAACCAAGATGGAACTGGACCAATCAACAACTCAATATCAAGAAATGGGATGGGGAAGGAGTCTGGAAGAGACAGAAGAGCTGGATGATACCACAGAAATCCCCTGGGAGGAATGGACATCAAATGACCAACCAGGGAACTTGTTCCAGAGAGTTTTTTCAGAATGGTTCCCTCACAAAGAACACCCAGAAAACAGAAAAATAATGGAAACCTACCTGGCCAGGGACTTACCAACTTAGATTTTATGGACATACTTACAGGCATTGGATCTCTTGGTTTCCTCAAGAATGGTGATTGGGACTCATATTATGGATATATCTCACCAGAATTCCGGGTATGCTTGTACTACCAAGAGCCTTGGGAAAAGTATTGGACTGAAGGGCTCATCCTCTGGAAAGAAGAGAGCATCCAAAGGTATTGGGACCACTTTAGGGAAGTCCCACATCACCTCCTCTACCAGTTTTGGTTGCGGGAATAAAAAAAATATAATAAAAAAAAATGTGTATTTTGTATTTTGCTTTCTGTTTGACTCCTGTACAACTACAGCAACCTATTCTCCCAGTACAAAAAAAAAGGCACAAAAATTTCTGACAAAATTCCTCTTCAGGGGGAGCGGGTGCCTCTTTTCCCTGGTTTTCATCTAAAGAAAAAAAAAAAAAAAAAAAAAAAAAAAAAAAAAAAAAAAAAAAAAAAAAAAAAAAAAAAAAAAAAAAAAAAAAAAAAAAAAAAAAAAAAAAAAAAAAAAGGAGGAGGAAAGGGAGTGGTTCAGTTTGAACCTAAAAAAAAATAGGAAAATATATAAATAAAAAAATTAAAAAAAAGGGTGAGGAAAGAGGGCAAGAAAGAACCAAAAAATCTGATCTTACAGTTTATTCAATACGCAAAATTAGCAAATTGAAATAGTAAAAAAAATGGGGGCCTTTTATTTTTTTATTTATTTTTATTGTTTTTTCTCTCTGATTTAAATTTCATTTTTTCTGTTGTTCTCTGGTGACTGATGCAGAAGTAGGCCATTGGCGCTTGCCAATGAGCTTAGGGAAAGGGTGGGTAGTACCACTATGTCTTTTTTCCTTTGTTGTCCCAAAACAGAACGAGGGACATCTGCTTGCTAAAGAAGAGAGTATCTGGCACTCCTGGGTAAAAAGAGATAGTATAGAAAACAGCAGCATTCAATTAGGAGGGCTCGGAAAAAGAAAAAAAAGAGAGGAAGGCAAAGGAAGTCAAAGGAAGCAAGGAACTTACTGATAAGTGCAGAAGCCGTCAAACCAGTTCTTAAATTCATCCAACTCCTTGCAGATATCTTCAACATTCATTTGGAGGTGAGACCCCTTGGGGAGGCTAATTGTGAGGCGCCAGAGAGCAAAGTGAATCCAGTCAAAACTCTTGGAAAGGGAAAGAGGGAGCGGCGGAGGAGAAGGTGGAAGGGGGGATGGTGAGTTTGGGAAAAGGAAATTTGGAACGGTGGAGCTGAGCCTCCAGGTAGGGGACGGCGGTTTGAAAGGGTTGTGACTGAGAACCACTTGGATGTTGTCAGAAGGAGCTGGTTTGGTAGGTTGGGGATTGTGATGGGGCAACGACTCCAAACTCTCATACCCCAAGTTGGTAGGGGGATTGTTAACCATCTGGATACAAGGTTCAAGAGCGGAGCGAGCACCCCCAGGTCCAAAAGTTGCCTCCAAATTGGAATAATTGCGGATGGCCTCCCCATCAAAGTTGGTTGGAATGGTTTGAGCTTGTTTATTGACGGGCTGTGACGCGTCGGAAGGATAAGGACGAGGCCGAGAGGGCGGAGAAGCAGTCGCCTTCTGTTTGGAATTCAAATTTGGAGGTCCTAGGATGACAGCCGAGGCCTCAGAAGCCTTTTCACTATCCAAATGAGATTTGGGAACTGGGGCGGACATTATCGGAAGTATTGAGGAATCCTAGTCAAAAAAAAGAGGGGGGGGTCAGACCTGCACTTGGAAGCATGACTGAAAAAGACGGGGACGTACGTGAAAGCGGGTGAGGGAAGTTGGAGCGAATGAGGAAGGAGGAAACCAGCGGGAAGAGGCCCCTTTAAATAGAAAATGGTTGGCTTTCTTGACAAGGGAGAGAACCACGAGGAGAGTCAAGGCAAGGAAACCCAATGGCTGTATGTTGGAGCAGTGGACTCTAAAGCTGACTTGGAAAAAAATACAGATCCAAGCAAGATTTTGATATGCAGGCGACAAATGGAATCACGCCTTGTTTGATGCGGGGAAAAAATAGAAAGAAGGAAGAACAAAAGTCAATTGAGATAGGAAGAGGGAGGTGCATAAAATGATCAACATGCAGGATAGTCAATAACTGCACAAATAGGATGAACAAGAAATGAAGGACTCGCGTGATAGTTTGGCCAAATTGGAAGAATTCATGATCCAAGCAGCGTCAAGCAGAGGTTGTGGACCGTTCACAACAAGCAAATGCAACATATGGTATAGGGGGAGGAACCAAATGAATTGAAAGAAAAAAAAGAATTGGGTGCATGGAATGATTGTCATGCAGGTTTTTCAATATATGCACAGGGAAGATGGGAGAAGGAAGGATTCAATTGAAATGCAGGAAAGAAGAAGGAAAGATTGGCGTACAGGATTAAAAAATGTACAGGAAAGATTGAAGAAAACAATTGAGAACATACAGGATGGTTTGGCCAATTGGGGAAGCCATGATTGGAGTAAAAGAATGGGAGTAGTTCTGACCAAAGTTTGCCAACTGCGCGGTGACAAGAGGAGGGGGCTGAGGAATGAAGGAAGGGAAATGAAGGTCTGGGAGAGAGTACAACTAAAGATTGCGCCAAGACAATGGAATTGAGGGTGACCCGGCACCAATGTTTTGGCAATTGAGGGAAATAATTGAGTCAATCCCCTCAAATGTACCAACGTAAAAAAAGGGATGCCTAACAGGAGTCGGTGACGCCAACAAAAGCCAAAACTTCCAGGGAACAAATGACAAAAGGCGGGCTGGCAGGATACAGGCTGCCCAGAAGAAAATGGAAGAAGCGATTAATTAGATAAACAAGACTGACCCATAATCAATCAACAATAAAAAAAAGGGGAGAGGAATGAGAAATAGGAATGAATACGTACAGAAATAATAAGGAAGAAAAGATGAACAGGAGAGAAGGAGAACATACCAGTGGAGGGTACCCTGTGAACCGATGAATTGGGTGGCGTGCATGCAGTTGAGTAGCACATCTGGAGGGCGGAGACAAGGCTTGTAGCCCTCAAGAACAGTGGTAGCAACCGCGCGCTTTCCTTTTCCGTTTGCGCAGGAATATGCGCGCCTCTTGCCTCGCGGTGCGGCCGCTTTCAAATTGGCAGGCAAGGCTAAGCGGAACCAGGGGTCCGCTGCATAACCTAAAACTGCAGAATGCTCACCAACCCTGAAATCCCAAACCCGTTACCCAGCACAAACCACCCAACCAAAAAAAAAAAAAAAAAAAGAAAAAAAGAAAGAAACGGAGAAGCTTGGCTTCAGGCAACCTGCCACCATTGATCCCCAAGTGCTAGGGGCCAAATACAAAGGGGTGGAAAAGAAGATCAGACCAGTCAACCAGCCAATTCCGCAGGGTCTCAACCCCCCACTTCAAAGACCACCCCTGTCCAGGGATCCATATCAAACACCACTCAGCCCTCACCCACCCCCTTTTAGGAAAACTCTTAGAATTACCTTGGAAAGGTTGAAGTTAGTAAATTTTGGGCCTGAAGGTTGGCTTACCCAAGAAGAAATCAACCTACTCAAGCACGTAATGGTCTTAAGGGAGAAGGCAATTGCATTCACAGAAGAAGAAAGGGGCTTACTCAAGCACACTTATGGATTACCTTACAAAATACCCACCATCCCCCAGAAGCCCTAGCAGAAAAAACCCATACCAATAACCCAGGCCATTAGGGAGGAATTTACAGATCTAGTCAGAAAAAGGATAAAATCAGACCTATATGAACAATCCACTTCAAGTTATTCCAGCCCAGTGTTTCCAGTAGCTAAATCTAATGGGAAACTCAGGATAGTCCATGATCTCGAACCCCTGAACAAGGTCACCATCAAGGATGCTGGAACCCCTCCGAAAATCAAGGAATTTGTTGAATCATTCTCAGGAAGATCTTGTTATGACCTTGGTGATATAATGGGGGGATATGATGAAAGGGAACTGGAAAAAACTTCCAGGCCACTGAAAACATTTGAAACTACCCTGGGGAGTCTACAGGTCACAAGGTTGCCTCAGGGGGGAACTAATTCAGTGGCAGTTTACCAAGATCAGATGACCTGGATACTCCAAGAAGAAATTCCAGAATATGTGGGAATATTTATAGAAAATGGGGAAATAAAAGGACCTAGGACAAGATACCAGGAGGAAGCCCTGGAAGAAAACCCTCAAATGAGGATATTCATCTGGGAGTACGCAACAACTCTAGAAAGGATTCTGTTTAGGATAGAAGAAGCCGGGCTAACCATATCAGGGGAGAAATTTGCTTGCTGTGTTCCAGCTTTGAACATTGTAGGGCATGTGGTGTCCCAGGAAGGAAGGAAAGTAGCAGAGCAGAAGGTTAATAAAATCCAGAAGTGGCCCAAACCAAGGAACAAGAAGGAGGCAAGGGGATTTTTGGGTCTGTGTGCCTATGTTGGGATGTTCATAAACAACTACTCAGCCCTATCAGCACCAATCAGAAGGTTAACCTGGAAAGATGTGGATTTTTTCTGGGATGAGAAAAGTCAAGAGGCCTTTGTTTTGCTCAAGTTGATAGTGGGGGAAGATATAACCCTCAAGAGTATCAACTATAATAAAGGAGCAGGGAAGATCATACTAGCAGTAGATTCAAGCTATATGGCTGCAGGGGCAGTACTGATGAAAGAGGAACCGGAAGGTAGGCCAAGGCCAGTCTACTATGAGTCAGTAGGATTCTCAAAAACAGAAAAGAAATACTCCCAATCCAAGCTTGAACTGTGTGGGGTGGCAAAGGTACTCAAGAAACTTCAAACAACTCTCTGGGGGCAACACTTTGAGCTCCAAGTAGATGCAAAAGCCCTCATTGAAATGATCAACACACCTAGTCTACCCAGTGCCCCAATGACCAGATGGGTGGATTTCATCCAACTTTTTTTGTTTGACCTAGTCCACAAGCCAGGAAAGACATTTACCATGCCCAACAGCCTATCAAGAAGGCCAGAAGAAGACCCAGAGGAATTCCACAAGGACGTTAATGAAGAAGAGGAGTGGATTAGCCCACATCCAGGGTTAGGAGTAAAACACCTCAATCTCCTTGAAGGACAGCCACCAAATGCAGCCCAAGATCAATTCTGGGAAAAGATGCAAGAGTAATTATCTACCTTGCAAAGGCCAGCAGGAAGCTCTGACAAGGAGTTCCAGAAAATAAAGAGGAGATCACCAAATTTTTATATGGAGGGAGGAAGACTAAAAAGGAGAGGAATCTGGGGCCCGCAGTTGGTAATATCAGTAAAGGAAGAGAAGGAGAAAATCATGAAGGAGTTACACAAAGAAATGGGCCATAGGGGGAGTGGAGAGACCTGCAGAAGAATCAAGATCAGGTTCTGGTTGGAAGGAATGAAGAAGATGATAGGAAGGTGGGTCCAATCCTGCAAACCATGCCAAAGGAGGAGCAAACTCCAGCAGAAGGAAGAAGGTAGTCCAGCTGTCTCAGTTACCCTGTTCCAGAGTGTGACCATGGATGCAGTTCATGTAAAAGCAGGGAAATGGAAGTATCTTGTGGTAGCCAGGGATGACCTCTCTGGATGGGCAGAAACTGTGGGGTTGGCCAGTCTGAATTCAGGAAGTATAGCTACTTGGTTTGTATCTGAATGGATATACCGGTATGGCATACCCAAGGAAGTAACAGTGGATGTGGGAGGGTAATTCAAGAAAGAACTCCAATCAGCTATCAAAAAAGTAGGGACCAAGCTCAGGGTAGTCACACCTTACTACCCAGAAGCCCAAGGAATGATGGAAAGGGGTCACAAGGAAATCAAAGATGCACTATTAAAAATATGTGGAGAAAATGGGGCCAAATGGAAGGAATACCTACCATTGGTTACCTTTGCAGACAGAATCTCTACCAAGAGGACTACAGGCTTCTCTCCATTTGAACTACAGTTTGGCCAGCCAGCAGTGTTGCCCATTGACTTGGAACTGGAAACCTACTTGGGAATTGAATGGAACCAAGTAACCACCACCTCAGACTTACTGCAAGCCAGGGCTGAGAAATTAGCTCAGAAGGAAGAAAATATCCAGAAGGCCCAAGAGAAACTAAAAGAGCCAAGGGAAACATTCATAAAGTATTGGCACAGAAGATTAGCACATAGAATTAGGAAACCCTTGAGAAGCAGGGACCTAGTTTTGGTATACAATAGAACCTTGGAATCACAGTGGGGGCTACTCTTCAAGAATAGGTGGAATGGGCCATACAGGGTAGTGGAGCAAGTAAATAATGTGCCCTATATCCTTGAAGAATTAGATGGGAAAAAATTGACACGGAGGTTTGCAGCCAGTCAAGTCAAGAAATTTTACAGCAGAGGAGCACCCATGGAAGAAGAAGAGGACCAGCAGGAAGAAACAGAAGAAGAAGGTGATTAGTTGAGACCCAAAAAAAAAAAAAAAAAAAAAACAAGGAAGAAGAAGGAGAGCATGTGAAGCCTGATGTCTATAGGCAGGAATGCTGCGGACAGCATTAATTTTGGGGGTATTTGGTGCTCCAAAACCTAACCTATAGCCATCAGACTCACTTTTCTAGTATAAGGACAGCTCCAAAACCTAACCTATAGCCATCAGACTCACGTTTCTAGTATAATTACAGCTCCAATCATCAACCAAACCTCAAAAATGGATTCTACACCTAAAATAACCCCTAGTCACTCAGCCAAAGTACCCCTCTATCTCTCATGGTTTAGAAGATAGAGCCCAAATCAACCCTGTCCTACCCATACCCCTACCAGGTGTCACAGACCAGTGAGAGTCATGGAAATACCCTGGATGCCTCCAAGGACATACCAAATACAGAAACAACCATACATAATTAGTATATGCAATACCCTGCATGGAGAACCAAACAAACCTGCAGCAGTATACATAATTAATATATGCAAGACCCTGCATGCAGAACCAAACAAACTTGCAGCAGTATACATAATTAATATATTCAAGACCCTGCATGCAGCACCAAACAAACCTGCAGAAGTATACATAATTAATATATGCAAGACCCTGCATGCAGCACCCAACAAACCTGCAGCATTATACATAATTAATATATGCAAGACCCTGCATGCAGCACCAAACAAAAGGCTGTATACAGAAGAAATATATGCAATTCAATGCATGAAGGACCAAACAAATGACCAACCACCACTATACAGAAGTAATCTTTGCAGGGGGCACCTGTATCTATGCAGCACAGCAATGCATGCAAGGGTGTAAACGCATGTAGATCCTGCACAGCCTCCTCCTCTGACCAGCAAAAATGCCTCATCAACTGTATTCACTGTACCAGGGATACCCTTAGGGGCAGCCCTGAGGGCAGGATTTTCTATAAATAGAGGGCCTCTCTCCCCCATCCAGGTCCCATCATCAGTTCCCCCCATCCTCCCCTCCAGGGGATCACCATGCCTCCTAGGAACCCTTAACCCATACTTTTACTACTCTCAACCATTATCCAATAACCCATACTATCATCATCAACAATCTCATATCCCATACCATCACCATCACCATCATCATCATCATCATCATCAACCACCACCCTTACCCTGGATCCTCCACCATCATCAGCAAATATTTTTTACCATGACCCAACCCAGTAAACCATACTTTTGACCATCCACCACCACCATTATTTACTCCATACCCCATACCTTTGAACATCACCACCATGTGCCCATAACCTGAACATCATCACCTACCATCATCATCATCAGTCATCATCATCACCTACCATCATCTTCATCAGTCATCATCATCATCACCTACCATTGTCCTCATCATCCATCCTCATCATCACTTACCATCATCATCATCAGTTATCATCATCATCCTTTAACATCATCATCATTGGTCATCATCATCATCCATCATCATCATCACCTTCCTTGACCATCATCAATCATCATCATCACTCACCATCATCATCATCACCTACCATGACCATCATCAGTCATCAGCATCACCTACCTCATCCATCATCATCCATCATCATCACCACCTACCTTGACCATCATCAGTCTTCAGCATCACCTACCTCATCCATCATCATCACCTACTTCATCAATCATCATCATCATCAAACATCACCATCAGTCATCAACTAGAGGCCCAAACATTTCAACCTTTATTCAAATCATTACCTGTATCACCAAAGGAGTATCAATCAGTAACCAATAAAATAAATTTAAAAAAAATATATAAAAGATAAGACTAGAGAAAGAATTCTTCCCTCACTCGGCTTCTATCCACCAGGTAAACTATCTGTTCCAACATTTCTTCCTTATCAAGCTTGAATACATTGATCCTAGGTCTGATAGAGACTACTATAGTAGCAATTCTATTTAAAAATCAGCCACAATTTCTCTTTTGTTTTATTGTTGTGAGACTACTATAGTACTCAGAGGGGCAGGCAATTAAAAACTACCCTTAGTATTCCTCTATCTTATTTGAAGTATTAATACTAAATTCCCCCTCAAGTGACTGCCAGCAAGCTATTTGCTAAACTTTACCCAATCCCAAAGGAGTTTCCACACCAAATAGTAATAAATAATTGGATCATTCCAAAGGGCCTCTTCCCCTTCATCTGCAACCTCTATTGTGGGTATATCTGTTGATTTCCCCTTGATATCTTGAGCCTCCATACTTGAATTTTTTTATCTGTCCATCTGTGACCCTGATCCTTATCACCAACCATAGCCTTGCTGGTTGAAGAGAATTCTGTCTTTTGGAATTCTTGAGTGTGTTATACCACTCCTTGATCCCTTTTTCTGACCATAATGGTCTTGATCCTTCCCAATCAAAATTTCTGGAGCCAATAATGATTGATTGAAGAGGTCTTATTAAGCTTAGAACCTGGAGTGTTATACCTCCCTTTATCCTTTAAAGTTGAATTCCGCCACGCTACTCTTGAGTGTCTTGAGAAGTGTTGGGTTATTCTTGTTTGAATATGTTATTTTTTTTTCTTCTAGAGCTTCACAAACAAATTGCTTTTGTTTTTTTCAGCCACCCAAAATTATCTGGTACCCTTCAAGCGCTTGATTGTGGAGAGTTGGGCAGGTTCATTGAGAACCTGGAGGTTGGTTGGGATTGAGTTGATCTTTCCAAATTTTCTGCTGAATACCAGAGTTATTGCCTTGTGGGTGTTGTTGCTTGCAACTGCCTTTTTCCATTTAAATCTTAACAGAACTTTGAATTATTTTGTTCAAATCTTTCCCTCCACCATCTTGCCTCAGATAGTGTTGATTCCTTTGCTACCAACTATTCCCAAACTCATCCCTTATATTGATTCCTTATTTACAAGTTCCTGGACCTCAATTCTGGTTACATCTAAATATTATTGTAATTCTTAGGAGGGCAGCCCAAACAGCACCTTTCCCCTCCACAGAACTGCCTACGGCTTAGCACCATTTGGAGTTTTACGTTTGGTCCCCCGGGCCGGCATCAAACCAGAAACCTTGGGATTTACAGTTCCATCATCATCAATGTTTAGAATCAAACTTTAAAATCTGATCTTTTTCTTTTCTTCTATGTTTCTCTCTCTTCTCAGACCTGATCAGTGGAGGCAACTTATCCTAGAAGTAAGTTCTCCCAATTTGTGCACCATCTGGGCAAGGTACTTGTTGTTTTTTGTGAAACCCTACTCTTGCCACACTTGTGATCCACTTTGGAAATCTGCTCTTTGGATCCTCTAGGAATTCTGTTATTCAAAATGGCATCTACTGGTACTCCAACCACCTCTGCTTGACCAAAGATGGTCAAGATAAAACCTCAGAACAAGAACTTAGGGTTCAATGGGGTAAATGTCAAATGGTTCTTGGACTCTTATGAAATGGCTGCTGAAGTGGATGGAGCAAGCAAATACAATATGGCCTACCAGTTACAATTCTTTATCTCCTCTGATGAAGTCATGGAATTAATCAAGTTGTTTGAAGGATATGAATCCCATGACTGGACGGTTCTGAGGGAGGCAATGCTGGCATATTGGGGTAAAATATATGTAGCTTGGTTTAATTTGCAGGATTTGGATGCTCTTGTCTCTCAATGGATCTCAAATGGTGTTGTCTCTTCAGCCTCTGACTACCAGTCTTTTAGGAAGTCTTGGGACCCTATCCAAAACTATCTTATCTGAAACAATCACATTGATTCAGTGGAAGAATTTTGAGAACAATTCTTCCAATCTTTTTTGTTGGCTATGCAGGAAAGGATTAAAGACAAATTGGTCAAATCTGGATCCATGATCACCACCAGGGATAATTGATTCAAGCTACCTGTTTTCCTTATCCTTATGAGTACTGTGGATGAAGTTATGAAAGTTCAAACTGCTTTAAATTTCAAAAAACCTAGAACCACTGAACCAGTCCATGCTCCTTCTTTCAAAGATTACAAAAATATTATGAATAAAATGATGGAAGATAAAAGACCTAAAGCAGATCCTAGTTCTACTCAAGAACCTACTACTCTAGAAAAAATCACCAAAATGCTTTGAGCTTTTGAGAATAAAATAGATCAAAATATTTCTTCTCTTGTTACTCCTAAACCCTTTACTTCTCTCCCTAAGTCTACCCAGGTCTGTTACTACTGTCATAGGGAAGGCCATGGAACTGGACGATGCTTGGAACTCCAGAAGAATATAAAGGAAAAGTTGGTGGAGCAGAAGGGGAACAATTTATTTCTTCCTAATGGTGCTCAGATCCTTTTTGATTCGTCTTGCCCTATTTTTCACGTGGTGGCCTCTTATCAGCCCCCACCTCCAATGAAAGCATCCCTTTCTTCCTTCAATTTCCAATCCTCCTGTGGTACTCTTCAACCTTGGTATCCTCCAGCTATCTCTTCCTCTATTCTTGCTGGGACTACTTATCAATCTGATCCAGCCAGGAAACAACATGAGGAACCTAAACCTCAAAAAGCCCCTTCCTTGCCAACTTCAATTCTTTGAAAACCAGTGAAACCTTGATCCTCACCTGAGCCTCCTCCCTCTGATGTAGAAGACATCGAGGTGGAAAAGGATCCACTCATGGAAAGGTTTCCAGATCACTCAGATCCCTCTCTTTTATCCAAGTCACCTCAGCCTTCTGATCCCATTTTAGTTCCTGCTTCACCTGAACTTCCTCCCTCCACCCAGCCCAAAGTTCAATTTGAAAGGGGCATCTCCAAGGACTACCCCAATGCTGTGAAAGGATTATCAAAGAAAATTTATGATCTCAAAATTCCTGATCTATCTGTGGCTGAAATCCTGTAAATCTCTCCATCTGTTGCTGAAGGAATGAAGAAATGGGTCTCTTGTTGACGTGTGGAGATTGGTCCTGAGGAATTAAAGGTCTCCTCTGGCACTTTGATGGAGGACTCTGGTGGAACTAGTCCTTCTTCAGATTTTAATTTTTACTCCTGTCCTCTTGGTTTCCTCCCCTGTTATCTTGGTGACTCAGCTAAAACTGTTTCTCCTCTTGCGGGCTCTGGATCTCAGCTCAACTTCATTTTGGATTTCATGGCCTGTAAACTCAAACTCAATCCAAGGGTCAGCTTCAATTCTGTGGTCTATGGGATAGGTAATCAATCTTGTGAATTGTTTGGTATTGCTCAAGATTTCCCAGTCAGGATTGGTCTAAATATTGTTGGAAACTTTCATTTTTGGATCACTCATTCAGAAGGGCCTATGATCTTGGGAAAACCTTTCTTGATGGATTTTGGTTCTACTCTGATGTTTTCTGATCAAGTTGGGGAGAGAATTCTTCTCCCTGATGCTGATGGTAGAAAGATTGAAGTTTCTCTCTGTTCTTTGGATTCAGGTTTTTTGGAAAGAGATTTTCCTGGTAATCCTTCTAAATCATCTTTGAAGGGGAAGCAGAGGGACAATTCCAATTCCTCTCATTTTTTATGGAAATAGTTGATCCTACTAATAGTTTTAGTTATTTTCAGCCTCAGACTTCACCTCAAGGGTCAAATCTAATCCTCCAGGCTTATTTCTCATCCTTTTCATCTTTTTCATCTAAACTAGAAAATATCAAAAATCAAAAACATGTCAAAACAGAAGAACCCAAAAATATTTCTTTTCCTTCTTTCTTTGGATCTGTTGTGTCTTCTTTTCCTTGTACTTTTAGTCCTGATCAATCTTCTCTCAGTTCCGGTTCAAATCTACGTAATGATTCTAAATTAGATCCTGATCTTGATTCTATTCTTGTTGGTTTTGGTATGGAGGAATATGGGCTTCAGTGGAGGCAATTTGGGGTACAAGTAAGTCCTCCCAATTGTGCACTGGCAGGGCAACCTTCTACCATCATTCACAAAACCCTACCTTGTGCCACACATGTGAGAAACACATTATCTCCTGGTTCTCCCTTTATGGAAAAGGAACCCTTTGAGGATATTGCAGAACATTGCACGTGGAAAATGTTGGAACTTGGACTCAGTTTTTGTAATCAAGGCTCACTGGTCAACTCTTGGAGGAAACAAGAACTTCTCTTGTTTGCCACCAAGTACAAGCCAGTTGCCAAGAAGTTCCAACCAGTCAACCAGACCATGCCTCTCAACCTCAATCCTCCTCTTATGCATCCTTCCTTATCTTGTGATCCTTACTGTGGTCTTCCTCAATTTCTTACTGGTCCCTTTGTGCCCAATGGATGAGTCACTGAAGAAAGTCTGAAAGTGATCAACTTTGGTCGAGATGAATTGCTGCTTCCTGATGATTTAAATTTGATCAAAAATGTCTTATCTCTAAGGGAAAAATATATTGCTTTCTGTGAACAACAGAGAGGTCTCTTGAAATAATCCTATGGCCTCCCTTATATCATCCCTGTAGTTGAACATGATCCTTGGCAAAAGAAGAAGATCCCTATCCCTGCTTCTAAAGTTGACAAATTTATCAAGTTGGTCCAAGAACAATTTTGTACTGGCCTATACAAGAAGCCAACCTCTATTTATTCCAGCCCTGTCTTCTGTGTCCTCAAGAGTAATGGTAAACTTAGAATAGTTCAGGATCTCCAACCTCTTAATAAAGTTAATATTAAAGACTCTGGTATTACTCCTGCCACTGAAGAATTTGTTGAATCATTCTCTGGGAGAGCTTGCTATGGTCTAGGGGAAATCATCCAAGGCTATGAAAAACAATCCTTACATCCTATTTCTTGCCCTCTCACTACCTTCAATACTCCTCTTGGTCAATTTCAAATTACTTGATTGCCTAAAGGTGAAACTGATTTGGTTGCAGTCTATCAGGCTCAAACGATGTGGATCCTCCAGGATGAAATCCCTGATCATGCTGGTGTCTTTATTGACAATGGTGGAATTTAATGTCCAGTTTCTGACTATGATAATGATCTCTTACCTTGGAATTCAGGAATTTGTTGTTTTATCTGGGAATATGCTACTACTTTGGAAAGGATTCTGTTTCAAATTGAGGAATCTGGCCTTACTGTCTCTGGATACAAACTGGCTGCTTGTGTCCCTGCTCTGGAGATTGTTGGGCATGTGGTCTGAAAGGAAGGAAGAAGGATGGCACCAGCCAAAGTCAACAAGATCATCTCTTGGCCTACTCCAATCAATCCCACTGAAGTTAGGGGCTTCCTAGGTGTTGTCACTTATGTTAGAATCTTTATCCCATCCTGTTCCAAAATATTTTCACCCTTACGTTTTCTAACCAGGAAAGATGCTGAATGGATTTGGACCCAAGAGCATGAAAATTCTTTTCAGTTGCTCAAAATGATGGTTGGAAAAGATATAGTTTTGAAGAAAGATTGCCTATGGACCTGGAGCTGGCAAGATGAAGCTGGCTGTCAATTCTAGTTATCAATCTGTTGGGGCTTTCCTTACTCAGGAAGATGAGAATGGTTGGTATTGACCTGCTCTTTATGAATCTGTTCTATTTTCAAATGTAGAGTCTAGGTATTCTCAGCCCAAATTGGAACTTTGTGGTGTGACTCAAATGATGAAGAAACTTTGGACCATTCTCTGGGGCCAACATTTCAAACTACAAGTTGATGATTAATCCATCATTGAGATGATCAATGCTCCCAGCCTCCCCAATGCTCCTATGACTTGTTGGGTGGCCTTTTTTCAGCTTTTTTCTTTCTATATTGTTCATAGGCCTGGGAAATCTTCCACTATGTATGATGGTTTATCTCCACAACCTCTTGGAGACAATGAATCTGATGTTGGAACGGATTTTGATGAAGAAGAACCTTTAATCAAGACTGTCTTTTTTTTCTCCTCTCAAGGTTATTCTGGCTTTCAACAAGGCTTCTGGCTTAAATTAGAGCAGTGCCTTTTTAACTCTCCAAAAACCTCCTTATCTTTCTGTTGAAGAATTTCAATCTCTTAAGAGAAATTCCTCTAATTTCTATGTCCAAGGCTCTAGGCTTATGAAAAGAGGAAATCCTTGTGCTCTTATTGTTGTTACTATCCCTTCTAAGCAAGATTCTATCCTTGAAATTCTCCATGAAGGTCTTGGTCATTGTGGGGAAACCAAAACTTATCAACAATTATCCAAACAATTGTGGTGGCTGTCTCTGAAGAAATCTGTCTCCCAATGGTGCAAGAGTTGTGAAGTTTGTCAAAAACATGATCTTAGGCCTCCAGATGAAATTTTTTATCCCACTGGGGAGTCCACTGTCTTTGGAACGCTTGCTATGGATGTGGTTCATATTAAGGCAGGTGGTGCTAAGTACCTCATTGTGGCTAGAGATGATTTTTCTGGATGGGCTGAAGCAAAGTTTCTTAAGAACTTTAGCTCTGAATTGGTGGAAGATTTCCTCTATGAGACCTGGACAATGCGTTATGGCCTGGCTCAATCTTACTCAACTGATGGTGGCAAACTTGCTGAAATGATCTAATCTCTTCCTGGAAAACATAGAGTTACTACCTCTTATTATCCTGAAGGCCAAGGCATGGTGGAACAAGGCCATGCTCCTTTGAAGGCTGCACTTTTTGAGCTTGCTGGTGAAAGTGGAAAGAATTGTTGCAAATTCCTCCCTCTTGTTCTCTTCTCTGATCAAATCCTAACCAAAAGGACTACTGGCTACTCACCTTACAAAATCATCTTTTTCCAAAGAGCAGTTCTCCCTTTGGATCTGGAAATGGAATCTTTCTTTGGTATCCCTTGGGACAAGGTGTCCTCAACTACTTATCTATTAGTTGCTAGATCCAAGCAACTGGAGCAAATTGAAGATTTTTGTGATGAAGCTTATCAGAAGATGATGGATTCCACAGCAAAATCAGTCCATTATTGGGAGGAAAAGCACTCCAATCAAATCAGGGACTCCCTGAACTCTGGTGATCTAGTTTTAGCTTAAAATCAATCTTTGGAGACCCAGTGGGGCAAGCTTTTCTCAAATTGTTGGATGGTCCTTATTGGGTGGTTTGCCAAGTTAGAGGTGGATCTTATATTTTGGAGGAGCTGGATGGCACTCAACTGGACAGAAGGTTCCCTGCTGATCAATTAAAGAAGTTTCATTTTTGTGGATGCAACTTATCTCAGAAGTAATTCCTCCCAATTGTGCACCGCCAGGGTTATTTGCTGGGTTTTGTTGCAAACTCTACTGTATTCCACATACATGAGCACCTGGGATGCCTTCTGTGTTTTGTCTCTACCAATTCTAGGGCTCTTTTGGATGGATCAAGATATTTTCCAACTTTTCCATCCCTCTCAAGATCAAGAAATGGCCAATTTTCTGTTAAATTTCCCTGTATTTTTACTCCTCTTTATATCTTCAATTTCAAGATGCAGACTAGGGACAGTCTTTAAGTTGGGGAGAGATGTGGTGACCATTCTGGGGCACCTCACGGATTATGGAAATTCTTGAATTTTTTTACATTTTCTTATCCATCACTGCTATCCATAAAAAAAAAACTTTTGTCTCTTTGGTTACCCACTTATTTCCCAGTTTCCCGGCTCTTCTGTGTCCTAGCGGTCTAGAAAGGCCTTCTCCAGCAATCCAACACCGTCCCCATCTGTTCAAATCCCCCTCTTGCATGCGCTTTACCCGGATGTTTTGGCCAAGCACGCGCAATTGGCCATCCCCTCCTCAACCCACACCTCCATCCAATCATCCTTGCCCCAGGACCTCTTGAATCTCAATTGGTCATTGGATCTTGATTGATCATCCATCCAGCAATCCATCATCCGCCGCCATCAACCAATGACTGCAAGCGTTGCTTGCAGTTTTTGGAGACCCCATGACTAGCCCCATCACCCTATTGGTTTATGATGTGAGATTGGTCACGGGAACAATCCTCAATTGATCACTCTCATGACCTATCTCATCCCCAACTTTGCCACCAATAACCCACACATAACTGATAAAAAGTTTGACAGCAATGAAGCTGTTTCTCCTTGCGACAGCTGTCATCCGCCTCTACCAATCATCACCCCCCCGGCTTCCATGACCACCTCTCTTGTCTCCAGCGCCTGTCCTTTCCCATCCTCCTCCAATCATCCGTGCAAGATTAGTCATTCCCACAACCGGTCTTGCACCCTCATCTCCCATTTTTGGCTCATCCAACCAACAAACCTCTCTGACTATTGATCCATCCCTCCAGCCAATCCGCTCCACCTGCTCCAATCATCATCCCCCCCCGGCCACTCTTGCGCAATCATCTGCAGCCAGCAATTGCCAGGGCCCGTCAGCCTGTCCGCGCGGTTCTCCACCCGCGGGTCTCCTGCCCATGCCCATTATTATCATGGGCTGGTGCTGTTCCATTCCTCCTCATCCAGATTTTTTTATTTATTTCAATCATTTTTTTTTGTTGTTTTTTTTCTCATCAGTCTTTTTTTCTCTCATTTCTCCCAAAAAAAAATTTTTTTCTCCCGCTCTATCTGTAAAATCTCTCTTGTAAATAGCCTACAGGCCTCTTTTCTATAAAAGGAGGGGCTCTCCCCTGCCTTTTTAAATCCATCTTTTCTTATCCATCCAATATAGTAATAAATAATCTGATCATTCCAAAGGGCCTCTTACCTTCATCTGCAACCTGTATCCTGGGTATATCTGTTGATTTCCCCTTGATATCTTGAGCCTCCATACCCAAATTTTTGATCCATCCATCTGTGACCCTGATCCTTATCACCAACCATAGCCTTTCTGGTTGAAGAGAATTCTGTCTTTTGGAATTCTTGAGTGTTTTATACCACTCCTTGATCCCTTTTTCTGACCATACTGGTCTTGATCCTTCCTGATCATCTTTCTGGAGCCAATTGCAATTGATTGAAGAGGTCTTATTAAGCTTAAAACCTGGAGTGTTATACCTCCCTTTCTCCTTTAAAGTTGAATTCCCCCACCCTACTCTGGAGTGTCTTGGGAAGTGTTGGGTTATTCTTGTTTGAATATGTTATTGCTTTGCTTCTAGAGCTTCACAAAAAAATTGCTTTTGTTTTTTTCAGCCACCCACAGTTATCTGGTACCCTTCAAGGGCTTGATTGCGGGAGTTGGGCAGGTTCATTGAGAACCTGGAGGTTGGTTGGGATTGAGTTGATGTTTCCAAATATTCTGCTGACAACCAGAGTTATTAGCTTGTGGGAATTGTTACTTTCAACTGCCTTGTTGCATTGAACTCTGAACAGAACTTTTAATTATTTTTTTCAAGTCTTTCCCTCCACCATCTTGCCTCAGATAGTGTTGATTCCTTTGCTACCAACTATTCCCAAACTCATCCTATATACTGATTTCTTATTTACAAGTTCCTGGACCTTGATTCCAGTTACATTTAAATATTATTGTAACTCTTAGGAGGGCAGCCTAAACAGCACCTTTCCCCTCCACAGAACTGCCTACGGCTTAGCACCTTTTGGAGTCTTACAACGGTTTTTTGCAACCTGCAGAGTTGTTGTTGGCCATTCACAACTTGACACAGGTTGTGAGCAGTCATTTTCAACCCATCTGAGTCATGAAAAACCTTTAACAACCTGTTCAAAACTCCCGGGTTGTGAGAGTTGTGAGCAAAAAAAAAAATAAAATTAAAATTAAAATAATTAAAATGATTTAAATCAATAAAAAATGAAAAATTGAACAAAACAAAACAAAAACACCAAAAAAAGTTAAAAATAAAAATAATAAAAATTGAAAAAAAAATTAAACAATTAATTAAAAATTAAAAACAAATTTTTAAAAAAGAGTCAAAATTTAACAACTCCAGGTCCATACATGCACATTAATGGGCCTATGAATAATTAAAATAAAAAATCAAAAAGTCCAAAAAATCAAAAAAATGGTTCCCAAAAAATAAATAAATAAGAATATGAAAAAATAAAAATGGGTAAATAAATATTAAAAGAAACAGTGTAAATAAGATACAGCTTTGAAGGAATGTAATATTGGAATAAAATAAAATAAAAATACCTCAATGGACTAGCTTTGAATTCCAAAAGCCAAAAAAAATAAGTTCAACTTGTTTTAACCTCATCCCATCATAAGAAGTAGAAAGACTTATTATGATGGGAGAAACCCAACAAAAGTTGAGCTTCATTGTACTGGTTACAAACTTAATCACCCCCCCCCCCCAAATAATAGGGCTAGATTATTGAGGTGGAATTGATAAAAGTCCACCAAAATGCACTGACCATAAATTCACAGCACCTTAAAAAAACAAGTTCCAATTTTGTTAAGCTGATCCACTCTTAAGAAGTAAAAATACTTCCTATTATGGGATTGGCCCAACCCAAGTTGAACTGAATTACCAATAAAATATTGTTCAAAAAACTAGACATAATGATGATAACTCAAAAAACTCAACATGATAATGTTCAAAATGTGATGAACCTTTATTTAAATAGAATCACAAGATAAGCATCAGATTTACATGCTAGAACTAACCAAAATGATGAAATAAAACCCCAAATGATGAAATTATATGATTTTAAAAAATTAAAATACAAATACAGTTGATTTTTGAAATGATCAACCAAAACAGATGCTCTATTTTAATTTAAAGAATAAGTTTTTCTTCAATGGGGGCCATTGGAATAATATCTCCCTCAAGTATTGAATGAACCCAGTGGTAATTTTTAACAAAGCAAATGAACATGGTATCTGAGGGTTCTTTTAAACCCAGTTTCATAGGAGTAAAAGGAAAACATGAAGCCAAGGAAATGAAACAAATTGCTCTTCCATAAGTGTCTTCTATGATTTGGCCCATATCTAACTTTGCAAGCCATTTTGAAAAGGGAATATTTCCATTGATTTCTTTAACATCAAGTCTTTTTCAATCTTTTCAACTGTTAGAATTTTAGTCTTGTATTGTGTGTTGCCTAATACTTGGTCGCAACCATTCATCAAGCTTTATATTCTTATTTTATGTCTAAGTGTCTATGTCTAAGTATCTATTTCTAGTGTGATCTCTATAATAAGCTTGTTAGTTTAATTCACAGTATCATCTCTATCATAAACAATAGTGGAAATCAAACTAAGTATGTAAGTCTAGTGAAGGCTTTATGTTTTTCCAGAATTATCAACTCTAGTGCCTCCTTTATCTTCATCTAAAGTGGTTTCTTATCTTTTGATATCTTGTGTGTCACACTTATGCTCATTAAACCTATTTCTTACATTCATCTTTTCAACCACTTGTCAGCCATCCTTTAATTATTCTATATATAGTGATGACTCATCAATTCAAATAAAACCATCTTTTCTGAATTACCTTGAAACAGAGTGCCCTCCTTTGGCTCCCTAGATCTGCTCCTCTTTGCTTCATAAGACTCTTCCTCATCCTCTCTTAATTATTTCAACCAGAGCAATGAAATCAAAGTTTAACATCAAACTCATTGATACCACCAAGTATCTTAGAATAGCATGCCTGATGTTTCCTGAATGATTCAATAATTTCTCTTTGCACTTTAAACCACCCATAGTCATTTTACCCAAGTGATTTAGCAATTGCTATACATACCCAATTACCATCAAAAACAGGATCCCAAACCTCACCCAAGAAATTATGTAAGTTCTCAGGTATTTGATTGAGGTACTGAAATTTTGGTTCTTACAATTAAAAATCACTTAGCTGAAATTGAAATCACATTAATCAAATAAATACTCAGCAATTATGAGCTTCTTTTTGACCTCTCCTGCACATCTTTTCCCTCGGAAAAATATTTGGATTGAAAATGAATAGATTCCAATTAACTTTCAGCATCTTCCTCTGAAATATGAGAATCATATTCTCAGCCTAAGGACTTGTAAGAAAATCATCACTTTCCATCAGTTCATTAAAACAGAAAAACAAACACTTCCCAAAAGAAAAGACTTAATATTTCTGGTCTTTTTGGTGCCCTTATAACCCTTTTTGCCTCTTAAGTTCCCTATCTACATGCTCAAATCTTGAAAGTTCAAGACAAGTGCCAGCATGCTACTTGTACAGACAAACTTTCCAAGTAAAATCAAAATAAAAATAAATTATGAACTACAGAAGAAGTGAGAAATCTCAATTTATCATCATGGATTGGGGGTCCTCCCCCAATATAATGTAGGGTCACTCACTAAACCCACCCTTGAATTCTAACTCCTTATATTTTCAAATAAATTTACAAGAAAGTGGCCCAAAAACACAAAACCACTAAAACTGATTTTTTTCCCATTTTGATATTTTATGTGTATTTTCACGTGTAAGTTTCATACCTAAAATTCACTCAGAATTGGAGTGTTGTGTATATTTTAGGAGTTACGCCCTGTTTTGTGTCTTGTCACAATTCTCGTGTGCAGCCATGCATCCATGCAGTAAGGTTTTCACGCGCCTGCCACTCAAAATGCAGGAACCTGTAAGAAAAACTGCATGCAATATAATTCTGGCCACATATTCCTGATTCCCGCCCCCAGCTGTCAACCACGCACGCATCAAAGCTACCTGAACCACTTCTGACAGCCAGGCACCGCAGAAACTGAATAAAAACCCTATGCATGCATCATGCATATTTAATAATGCAATCAACGGCCAGAGAATAATTTCAAACCTCCAAATGTTTTATCAAAATTATCAAAATCAAATTATAAAATAGACAAATCAGGGAAAACAGTAATAAAGGTTGTCACAAAAACAATGTTTTCAAATCTTTATGGACCGCAAAAAATATCAAAAAGTTTGTTTAAAAATTATTAAAAATTACCAGCATGATCAGAATATGACGGAGAATTTCAAAATACACACTTTGGAGCATTTCGCTCAAAATAATATAGTACATAAATAGCAAATATGTCAGAACTACAGAAATAATAAATTAATATTTAACACAGTTCTGAAAATCCTTTCACGCATAAAAATGACACAGACAGGCACAGCTGAGTGAAAGCACTAGGAATGATTTAAAAAATAGCCCTAGACAGCCTGCTACTCTTAGCTCTCAAGCACAACCCTCTATACATTCGCTGAGAAGGCCCCTTCACCCCAAAAAGGTATATATACAGTACCCTTTGGTTACTTAAACCACAAGAATTTTTGATATCAATACTGACCCTATTTCCATCCTTGATCAAGTTTTTATAATAGATAAAAAAGTGATATAAGGCCTCAGTCTAATAGTAGAATTATCAATTGTTACCCATTATTAATTAAATTGAAGCAAATCAGAAAAAAGCCCCAACTATTGATCTGAGACTCTTTCAACTGTGAATTTCTGCAGTATCCTTGTGAGTCAACTAATTCAAGTAAGTCTGTTCCTCCCTGGATAGGTCTGAGTGCTTTTAAGCCCAGAAACACTGTCATTCCCTTTGGATTTACCCCTTTGAAGTATTTCTTAAGTATCCCATTTTCCAGGGTCTTAAACTGCTCAAAGTAGGCCCCTGAAGAGAGGTTGTTTTAAATTAAAGATCCCCAGTTTTGTATAGGCTGTGGCCCCTCATAAAAATCCATTTAAAAATTTTTTTTACCTAACAACTACAAACCTTGCTCTTTCTCTCAACATATCTTTATTAATTGAGCATTTTATGTACAGGGGGGGGGGAAGTAAGTCTTCCAACTGATTAGTCACAATCAGTAGTTTGATTTTTAGACACATTTTCAGGTCCAAATTTTCCAGTCAAAAACTACATATATATTCATTCTAAATTTTATGATGATTTATGTTAGCATATGTTCTTTAAGATGGAAATTGATTGATTAGTAAAATAATACAATTATCATTTTTTGAAAAATGATACAAAAAGGTAGAAAATACCCCAAAGTAGATGTTTTGGAAAGAGAAAAAATGAAGCAACTCTGTTGCAGTTAGTTTTGATTTTAATATAGTGAATTATTTTTCTCACGCATCCAACCTTTTATTCTATGCATTTGGATGTTGGCGCGCGGTTGTGCCCCTTTGGTATTTCACGCAGAATACTCTATTTCACACACCTTTCAAGAATTAATTTTGTGAATTCTGACTGCGCAGCCCCGTAGCAGTGGTTTTTAAACCCCTAACCAGATATTTTGTAATTATGGAGACATTAGAACCCCTTCAAAAATGCAATCAAAAAATGAAAAATTCCACCAGAACAAATTTTTGCATGGGTTTTTGGATCCTTATTTTGGCTATTTTTGTAGGTTTTTTTGGTTATTTAAGCTGCCAGAACATTTAATCAAAATTCAAAGGGTGCTTTAATATTTTTTATGTATTTTTTGGATTTATCCTTTTACCTTAAAAAATTCCTTCAAAAAACACAAAATCAAAAAAATCAAATTTCTCTTTGGACATTTGAATCCTGTTATTTTCCTGTTTATTCCATTTTTTTGGGTAATTCAACCTATCAAAAATTCAAAAACCATTCAAAGAGAATCCAAATATTTTTTTTCCATATTTTTTGGATGTATTATTTTACCTTAAAAAATTCCTTCAAAAAAGCAAAAAAATCAAAAAAATCAATTTTCTCATTTGACTTTTGGATCCTTTTGTTTGCCCTTTTGACTGATTTTTTTTGGTGTTTCAAGATTTGAGAATTTTAAAAAAAACTATTCAAGAGCTTTGTGAAATGTCTTTTATGATTTTTGGATGTCATTTTTGACCTTTAAAAATTCCATCAAAAACCAAAAAATTTGAAAAATTCACTTTTCTCACTGGATTTTTGAATACTTTTTTTGGCCTATATAATTCTTGGGGGGGTGATTAAAGCTTTCAGAATTCTAAATTTTGAGAAAACAAAAAAACAGTTCATTCATACTTTTGGAAGATAATCTGCATTCTTGCATACACCTTACAAGCTTCTTTCAAAAAATTAAAAATAAAGAACAAATATGGATGCAAATATTAGGGAACAAAAACTCATTACCAAGATCCAAATTTCTCTCAACAATGGTTTTCCAATATTTGGAATGATTTATCACAAATATTTTCCAAAGTGGATCTAACCTGGGAGCTGGCCAATGATCAGACTTGAACTTTAATGAGACTATATGTTTGGGTTCTTCTAAAGGAATGAAGCAAATAGGAGAAGTTTTGGAATTTGGAGTGGGAGGGGAATTTAGAGGAAGATAAGTTCAAGGAATTAAAGAAGAAAACAGAACCACTGGAAAATCATATGTTTCAGCCAGAAGGAAACCATGGAATGGAAATTTCATCCACATATTTATGGGAGCTGGGCCTTAAAGGTGGTTCAGTTGCCTTCTTGCTTCTTGGAAAGAATCACCCCAGATATCATTCAGTAATCTTGTGTCCTTGAAGATTGGGTTTGAATCAATCTCTTTCACCATTTCTTTCCTGAATTCAATCCAGTCTTCTGAGATCATCCCCAACAAACTGGCTGCTTCTCTAAATCCACAGTTCCCATCCCCTATGACATCTTGAAAATGGGAGAGATGTGGAATGGCTGTTTTTGGGGTAATGGAACGTTTGTATAAATTCTGATTTTTGGTTTTAGTTCCAATAAAAAGATTTGATTTCCCTAAAAACAGCAATTCCACATATCTCCCATGTTCAAGATGTCATAGGGGATGGGAACTGTGGCTTTAGAGCAGCAGACATTTGCTTGGGGAGGATCTCAGAAGACTGGATTGAAGTCAGGAAACAAATGGTGAAAGAGATTGATTCAAACCCAATCTTCAAGGACACAAGATTACTGCATTATATCTGGGGTGAAACTTTCCAAGAAGCAAGAAGGTAACTGAACCACCTTTATGGCCCAGCTCCCATGAATATGCGGATGAAATTTCCATGCCATGATTCTTTCTGGCTGAAACATATTTCCAGTGGTTCTGTTTTCTTCTTTAATGACTTGCACTTATCTTCCTCTGAATTCCCCTCCCACTCATCATTGAAAAACTTCTCCTATTTGCTTCATTCTTTTGGAAGAATCCAAACATATATTCTCATTCAAGTTCAAGTCTGATCATTGGCCAGCTCCCAGGTTAGATCCACTTTGGAAAATCTTTGTGACAAATCATTCCAAATATCAGAAAACCATTTTTCAGAGAAATTTGGATCTTGGTAATGAGCTTTTTCCCTCCAAAAAAATCAAGTAGAAAAATAAAACCAATCATAGTTGAAAAAATTTTAATATTTGTATCCTTATTTGTTCTTTATTTTTAATTTTTTGAATGAGGCTTGTAAGGTTTATGCCTGAATGCAGATGATCTTCAAAAAGTATGATTTTTTTTTGTTTTTTTAAAATTCAAAATTCTGAAAGCTTGAATCAACCAAAAAGAAACAATTTTATAGGCCAACAAAAGGATTCAAAAATCCAGTGAGAAAAGTGAATTCTTCAAATTTTTTTGGTTTTTTGATGGAATTTTTAAAGGTCAAAAATGACATCAAAAAATTCTTATAAAATTCGTGAAAAGCTCTTCAATTGTTTTTATTAGAATTTTTGAAGCTTGAAACACCAAAAAAAATCAGTAAAAATGGAAAACATAAGGATCCAAAAGTTAAATGAGAAAATTGAATTTTTTGAATTTTTTGCTTTTTTGAAGGAATTTTTTAAGTTAAAATAATACATCCAAAAAATCTGGGAAAAACAAATTGAATTCTCTTTGAATTTTGTTTTAACTTTTTGATAGCTTGAATTACGCAAAAAAATGGAATAAAAAGGAAAATAAAAGGATTTGAATGTCCAAAGACAAATTTGATTTTTTTGATTTTTTGTGTTTTTTGAAGGAATTTTTTAAGGTGAAAGGATACATCCAAAAAAAAAAAATGAAATCATCTTTGAATTTTGAATAGATTTTCTGGCAGCTGAAATAACCAAAAAAAAAACCAACAAAAAAAACCAAAATCAGGATCCAAAAACCCATGCAAAAATTTGTTTTCACAGAATTTTTTCATTTTTTTATTGCATTTTTGAAGGGGCTCTAATGGCCGCAAAATTACCAAATATTATGTTTAGAGGTTTGAAAAAAACTGCTACAGGGGTGGGAAGTAAGAATTAAAAAAAAATGAATCCTTGAAAGTTGGGTGAAATTAAGTATTTTTGTGTGAAATAACAAAGGGGCACAACCGTGAGCCAACATAAAAATGCATGAAATAAAGGGTTGGATGCGTGAGAAAAATAATGCCCTTAATAGGTTTTATCAAAATTAACCAAACCTGCAATTTTTCAATGGCGGGTTTCAACCCAAGTCCTCCATTAAAAATCAAAAAAAACCCACTTATTTCACATCAGGCGTGTCAAAGTAAACATGAAATAAGTGGGTTTTTTAAAATAAAGCATTTAAGGGCTTCCGCCACCTGTCCACATCATCCACCCCTGGCTTCCCACCTCCTTCAACCTCCAACCTCATCTCAAATTGTTTTGTCTCCAGCCTCATCATCAAAAGATTGACCACTCTCATCACTTTATCACTCTTATCATCACTCTCATCAATTTATCACCCTCATCAATTTATCACCCTCATCAATTTATCACCCTCATGACTTGATCACTCTCAAATTTATGACTCTCATTGCTTCATCGCTCTCATTGCTTCATCTCTCTCATTGCTTCATTGATCTCATCACTCTACCTCCAACAAGAACTTGTACCTCCAACCTCATCCAAGGAATCCAATCATTGTTTTATTGCTCTTGTCACTTTATCGCTCTCATCACTTCATATCTCTCATCACTTTATCTTGCTTTTCACTTTATCCCTCTCATCACCTTATTGCCCTTACTCTTTCCAAATTTCCCCTCAGCAAACCTCCCCCTAAAAGTCCACACAAAAGTCCTACACACCAAAGCAAAAATTGCCAAGGAACTCCAGAACAAACAATCCTCCCCCATCAGCCTCCAAGGGCTCAAGTCAGCTCAAGAGAGCTGATCACATCATCCTGGTCAACTGGCTCAAAATTCCCTCCAACTATTATTCCTGCTTTGGATCACACAATGAAACACGTGTTGGCCTCCCTCCATCCTCTAATTTCAATGGTTATTTCCTGATGGCCAATGAACTCAAGAACAAAACAAAAGGTAGGCTGGATCTTTCATCCAAACAGATGAGGGAGCAATTCAAGAATTATTGAGCCAAGTAAAAAAAGGCCCACTCAATGTCAATCTCCACTGGCTTTGCTATCATCAACTCTGACAAAGCCATGGGAATCAACTTGGTGGTTGATAAGTTGGACTCCGTTTGTCCTTTTTATATTCAAATGGATGAAATCTTTGGAAAGAAGGCCAACATCACCCCTTTAGCCGCTTTTGATTCCCAAAACTCCAATTCAGTCAATGCTGAGGACTTGGATGGGGATACTCAGCCTAGAAATTGTGATCCTGAAGAAATATTTGGCTTGGAGTGGCCCCATCCGATGCCAATTAGGATATTCAAATGCCATCAGCTCCAATCACGTATACTTCCGCGTTGATTGATGTGTCAAACCATACCTTAGACCCCTTCCCTCCTTCTTTGGATTGCCCTCTTCCTAGGTTAGCAGTTCTCATCAACCTTGCTGATGCGGAACAAGATACTCCTCAGTCTCCATTACCCTCAACATTGGTTCAAAAGCTCTTTTCTCTTCTGTCTGGTTAATCCTGACTGATTTAGATTGTAAAAAAACAGGCTCATACATTCTTGAATGGCCAAAAACTCAAGCCAATGTGGCCTCCCACATTGCCTTCCAACACTAGTGACAACTTTCAGACTCAAACCTTCTCTGCCAAGGTAAGCAAAAGGCCTCCAATTCCATCAATATCAAACCCAAAAGTCATCAAAAGAGGAGAAACACTTCCGGTTTTTTGGGCTTTCAAGAAATCATGGAGAAGCAAGAGTCATTTAAGTCCATTGGTTGAATATTGCTGCTTTCAAAATGATTCTCATTGCTTTTTCCCCTGTAAAAAACAGTCAAATCACAAATTGAATCCAAAAAACTTGAGTTTGAAAAGCAAAAGTGGGATTTTCAACTGGCCATGGATGTTCAAAAGAAGAAAGCCAAGAGTTTGGCTCATCAACAAAAATGGGATGCTGAGTGGAATTTGAAACAGGGTGAGCTAGAATTTCAAAAAGAGCAAAAGGAGAAGGATCAACAGTAAGCTGAACTAAAAAAGGAGAGGGAACAACTTGCAGCCAAAAAAAAGGATAAGGTATCAGGAGCCTTGGCTTGCATTGGTATCAGTTGAAAAGTAGATGAAATACAGCAGATAACTCAAATGCTGGGCTTGTAAATATTTTTGCATGGGTGAAAGAAAAACAAAAAGAATATTTTTGATTACAAACTTTGAGAGTTTTCTTAACCCCACCAACATACACATCTTTTTTGTTTTTATTTATATTTTTTTCTAGAGTAAATTTGGCCATTACTCAAGTCCCTACAAGTGTTTCTATTTTTTTTATTAATTTGAAGTCATATGGCCATTCTGGTATGGGTTGCTGTGTCCACAGCAGGGAAGGTACAGTTCTTGTACTTATTAGCTTCCCAAACCATTTTGACAATACCTTTTTGCTTGAAATTGATTCCAAAGCCAAGGTCAGGAAAAACAAATTGACCATCTGATACTTGATATTTGTCTGTATTTTCAATAAGTGAACCATTTGATTTCTTGGTTGGAACCACAAGTAAAAAGGAGTAGCCAGAGATGTTGCCTTTTCCAATCTGAGGAGAGTTGTAAAATGAATCCAAGGTGAAAGTTATGTGTGGGGAGAAATCAAAAGGTTCAGGATTGGAACAAAATTCCAATGAAGAGAAAGAGGGGATTATTTTTTCCTTCATGGTATTACGGTTTGATTCAAAGGAAAGTTTGGCCAAATTGCAAAGCATTTGTCCTAGAATTTGGGATACTTTGTTGACCTTAAGGTTGAGGAAAGCATTCTCTTGAGGAGAATATCTAGTAGATTATTTCTTCACATAACATCCAAATAACTCCAAAGGGTGCATCAATTTTTTTCATCCAACTGCCCACATTTTTACACACCAAGATCTTGAAGGACCAACTGGGTTGACAAATTTTTTTGAACCATGAAGGAAAGTGGTGAAAAAGTTTATTTCCTTCTTATCTTGTTCTGAGACTTCATCCAAGGGCAAAAATTCAATAATTGCCACCAGGGCTTGGTGATAAAATCAATCAAGGACAGATCAATCAAGGAGACTTATGTTTCCACTGCGGAATAAATGGATCTGTTTGATTGTTTGTTTTGCTTGCTCAAACTGTTCCTGGGTGGGTTTTCAACTATACTTTTTCTTTTTGGCAACAATTGAAGGATACAGATCCAAAGGATGCGGTTTCCGACCAGACCAGACCACCTTTTCATTAATACCTTCCTCAGAAACCTCCAAAGATATTTTGGAATCTCTCATTTGAATCCTCTTTTGGTGATGGGCCCCATTCTTCCCACCTTTCATTATGTTGGTAAATCCATCTCCTTCCATCTTTATCCCTCCCATCCATATACTCTGATTGGGGTGAGGAACAATGTGGGATTCAATTTTTGGTGCAACATTTTGAGGCAGGTGGGAGAAGAATTGGACATTCACCAATAGCGGTTGAGGGATTGAAAAAAAAAAAAAAAAAAAAAAAAAAAAAAAAAAAAAAAAAACATCACGTCAGCACCCAAAGAAAAAAAACTCTGAAGGCAAGCAAGGTGGGGCCAGCTGGGTTGGCCAAGCAAGCAAGGGGGGGCCAGCTGGGTTGGCCAAGCGAGCAAGGGGGGGCCAGATGGGTTGGCCAAGCAAGCAAGGGTGGGGGGCCGGCTTTGGTTGGCCAAAGGAGGGGAGGGGGCCAGAGGGGTTGGCCAAGCAAGCAAGGGGGAGGGCTGGCCGGGTGGGCCGAGCAAGCAAAGGAGGGGGGGCCGCGGGGTCAGCTAAGCGAGCAAGGGGGGGTGGGGTCGGCAAGCCAAGTGAGATGTGAGGGAGACCAAGGGAGGGGGGAGAGGGGGGGTGTTGGTGAGTGAGTGAGAGGGAGTGAGAGGGAGTGAAAAGGGGAATGAGGAGGAGGGAGGGGGGAGCTTACCTGGGGAATCAACCAATGGGGTGCAAGGGGCCTGAAGGGGGATGGAGGTGGATGAATCAAAGGATGAGCATCATATGATGCAGAGGATGAGGAGGAGGGGGGGAAAGCTTACCAGGGGGGGAAACCAAATTAGGAGGGGAGGTGGTGGATGAGGTGGAGGTGATGGGTGAGTAGGAGGTTGTTAGTGAGGAGGAGGAAGGAGTGGACCAACTGGTGGTTTGGTGGGGTGAGGTGGGTTGTTTGACTGGTGGTTTGGTGGGGTGAGGTGGGGGGTTTGGAAGTTTTGAGTCTGTTTTGGCTAAGTCCACCCCACCAAATGAGAAAAAAAACGGACTCAGCCTAGGAATCTTGGGTGAACAACCAAAACCAAAAAAATTTGGTGAAGGGATTTTTTACCCAACTTGAAATCAAACATTAATCATCAAAGCTAGCAGGGATGAGAGGAAGAATACGTTCTCTCATAGAAGAGGATGAGGGACAAGATGAACAAGGGATGACTTGAGGTGGATCAGGAATATCATCTTCAAATATTTTGTCCCATTCATCTTTGATGTTGGCCAAAAGATTTTGAAGGATCACACAAGTCATAATCCAGTGGATGAGGAACTTCATGTCTTTGGGATTTTGAAGCTGGTTTTGCATTTCCCTTAAGCTAGCCCATCTTCTTTCAGGAATCCTATGGCATTCTCAATCCAAACTTGTGATTGGGAAAGATGATAGTTGAAATTGGGTTTTCCTTGATTTTTAGATGAAACGTTCTGGTCTTCTGGAACCACATATTTGCCACTAGCATAAGCTGAATTGGCCAGAAGGTAAGGTGTATCAAAGTTAGCAAACCCGCCATTTTTTTTGACCAAACCCGCCATTTTTGATGGGGGGTTTCTGAAATACACATACCCCCAAACTGGTGTATTTCAAATGGTGGTTTTCATGAAAATGGAGGATTTCAAACATCAAACCTGCCATGAAACCGGCCATTTATGCATCATCATCCATCCACCATCCATCACATCTAAAGCACCCATCCACATCAGCAAATTCATACCGGTTGCATCTCCATTTCATCACACACATCTCATCTCCATTGCTTCACATCTCTATTGATTTTTACATCTTCATCTTCACAAAAATCCCATCATCATCTCATCACCCCACATGACATCCATCTTCATTGCATCACACACATCTCATCTCCATTGATTCACATCTATATCAATTTTCACATCTCCATCTTCACAAAAATCCCATCATCATCTCATCACCCACATCTCATCACCATCTTTCTCAACATGTCCAATCAGACTTCCCGCCAGAAAGTTGAAAATGCAAAAAATCTGACTGAAATTTTGCTACTTTTTGACTCCCATTCAGACTCTGATTCAGACTCCAATTTGGAATCAACTTGGTTAACTTTGAATTCTCTGTTTTAAAAGCAATACATGGTTCCAAGAATACACACCCTCCACAACCCTATGTATTAAAGGCAAAAGCTTCATCTCATCCCCAACTTAAGCTTCCAGAAACTATGCCAAACTTTTTTGCCTTCATTCATGAAACTTTTGGAGATGATTGAGACCACAAAATCTTCCAGAAAAATTGTTGGAATCCTCAATGCAATCCAGCCATCCAACTTGCTGTTGCTCTTTTTAGATTGGGATCAATGGAAATGGAGCAGCAATTCATTGATTGGAAAATCTATTCTCAGTCAGTTATGGAAGCATTGACTTATACACCAAAAGAGTCATGATTTCTATCCTTTCCTTCCATTTCTCAGTCCTTTCTCAGCCAACCAAAGAAGAATGCAAGGAGATATCTCAAGTAATGGAGACCACAGTCTTTCCTGGTTGCATTGGTTTTGTTGATGGAACCACCATCCACTTGAGTAAGAAAAACCAAGCTAGATGGCAACCACTATTTTGATTGCAAAAAAAGGCAACTGATTCATTTCTTTTCCAATGACTTTGATAACAACTTTGATCACACCACTGACAAAATATGTTTCATCTTTTTTTTTTAGATACTCCTTGGCCCTACAACTTGTTTGTGATAAAAACAACAAGTTCATATCCCTCCATGCTGGCCTTCCAGGTTTTTTTCATGATTCATACGTGTTCAATTTGATGCAAATTGCCCAACAACCGGGGAACTACTTTGACCAAGATCAATACCTTCTGGCCAATTCAGCTTATGCTAGTGGGAAATATGTGGTTCCAGCATACCAGAACATTTCATCTAACAATCAAGGAAAAACAAATTTTAACTATCATCTGGCCCAATCACAAGTTTGGATTGAGTATGCGATAGGAGTCCTGAAAGGAAAATGGGCCAGCTTAAGGGAAATACAAAACCAGCTTCAAAATCCCAAAGACATGAAGTTCCTCATCCACTGGATTATGACTTGTGTGATCCTTCACAATCTTTTGGCCAACATCAAAGATGAATGGGACAAAATATTTGAAGATGATATTCCTGATCCACCTCAAGTCATCTGTGTTTCATCTTGTCCCTCATCTTTTTCTATGAGAGAACGGATTCTTTCTCTCACCCTTGCTAGCTTTGATGATTAATGTTTGATTTCAAGTTAGGTAAAAAATCCCTTTGCCAAATTTGTTTGGTTTTGGTTTTTCACCCAAGATTCCTAGGCTGAGTCCATGTTTTTTTTTCTCATTTGGTGGGGTGGACTTAGCCAAAACAGACTAAAAACTTCCAAACCCCCCACCTTACCCCACCAAACCACCAGTCAAACCACCCACCTCACCCCACCAAACCACCAGTTGGTCCACTCCTTCTGAGGAGGTATTAATGAAAAGGTGGTCTGGTCTGGTTGGAAACCGCTTCCTTTGGATCTGTATCCTTCAATTGTTGCCAAAAAGAAAAAGTATAGTTGAAAACCCACCCAGGCACAGTTTGAGAAAGCAAAACAAACAATCAAACAGATCCATTTATTCCGCAGTGGAAACATAAGTCTCATTGATTGATCTGTCCTAGATTTATTTTATCACCAAGCCCTGGTGGCAATTATTGAATTTGTGCCTTTGGATAAAGTCTCAGAACAAGATAAGAAGGAAATCAACTTTTCACCACTTTCCTTCATGGTTCAAAAAAATTTGTCAACCCAGTTGGTCCTTCAAGATCTTGGGGTGTAAAAATTTGGGCAGTTGGATGAAAAAAATTGATGCACCCTTTGGAGTTATTTGGATGTTATGTGAAGAAATAATCTACTAGATATTCTCCTCAAGAGAATGCTTTCCTCAACCTTAAGGCCGACAAAGTATCCCAAATTCTAGGACAAATGCTTTGCAATTTGGCCAAACTTTCCTTTGAATCAAACCATAATACCATGAAGGACAACAACATCCCCTCTTTCTCTTCATTGGAATTTTGTTCCAATCCTGAACCTTTTGATTGCTCCCCACACATCACTTTCACCTTGGATTCATTTTACAACTCTCCTCATATTGGCAAAGGCAACATCTCTGGCTACTCATTTTTACTTGTGGTTCCAACCAAGAAATCAAATGGTTGACTTGTTGGAAATACAGAAAAATATCAAGTATCAGATGGCCATTTTGTTTTTACTGACCTTGGCTTTAGAATTGATTTCAAGAAAAAAGGTATTGTCAAAATGGTTTGGGCAGCTAATAAGTACAAGAACTGTACCTTCCCTACTGTGGAAACAGCAACCCATACCAGAATGGCCATGTCACTTCAAATTAATAAAACAACTAGAAAAACTTTTAGGGACTTGAATAATTGCCAAATTTACTCTAGAAAAAAAATAAAAATAAAAACAAAAAAGATCTGTATGTTGGTGGGGTTGAGAATACTCTCAAAGGTTGTAATCAAAAATATTTTTCTTTCTTTTTCTTTTGCCCATGCAAATATATTTACAAGCCCAGCATTTGAGTTATCTTCTGTATTTTATCTACTGTTCTACTGCTACCAATGCAAGCCAAGGCTAGTGATACCTTATCCTTTTTTTTGGCTGCAAGTTGTTCCCTCTACTTTTACTGTTAAGCTTGCTGTTTCTCCTTCTCCTTTTCCTCTTTTTGAAATTATAGCTCAACCTGTTTTAACTTCCACTCAGCATCCCATTTTTGTTGATGAGCCATACTCTTGGCTTTCATCTTTTGAACATCCATGACCAGTTGAAAATCCCACTTTTGCTTTTCAAACTCAAGTTTTTTGGATTCAATTTGTGATTTGACTGTTTTGTACAGGGGAAAAGCAATGAGAATGATTTTGAAAGCAAGGAAATTCAACCAATGGACTTACATTAATTTTGCTTCTCCATGATTTCTTGAAAGCCCAAAAAACTTGAAGTATTTCTCCTCTTTTGATGACTTTTGGGGTTGATATTGATGGAGTTGGAGGCCTTTCGCTTACCCTTGGCAGAGAAGGTTTGAGTCTGAAAGTTGTCACTAGTGTTGGAAGGCAATGTGGGAGGCCGCATTGGCTTGAGTTTTTGGCCATTCAGGAATGTATGAGCCTGTTTTTTTACAATCTAAATCAGTCATGATTAACCTGAAAGAAGAGAAAAGAGATTGGTTCCTTACTTGAACCAATTTTGAGGGTAATGAAGACTGAGGAGTATCTTGTTCCGCATCAGCAAGGTTGATGAGATCTGCTAACCCAGGAAGAGAGAAATCCAAAGATGGAGGGGAGGGTTCCAAGGTATGGTTTGAAACATCAATAAACGCAGAAGTACACATGATTGGAGCTGATGGCGTTTGAATATCCTCCTTGGAATTGGATGGGGGCCACTCCAAGCCAAAGATTTCTTCAGGATCACCATTGCTAGGCTGAGGATCCCCAGCCAAGTACTCAGCGTTGACTGAATTGGATTTTTGGGCATCAAAAGCGGCTAAAGGGGTGATTTTGGCCTTCTTTCCAAAGATTTCATCCATTTGAATATAAAAAGGACAAATGGAGTCCAACTTATCAACCACCAAGTTGATTCCTGTGGCTTTGTCAGAGTTGGTGATACCAAAGCCAGTGGAGATTGACATGGAGTGGGCCTTTTTGTACTTGGCTTGATACTTCTTGAATTGCTCCCTCATCTGTTTGGATGACAGATCCAGCCTACCTTTTTTTTGTTCTTGATTTCATTGGCCATCAATACATAACCATTGAAATTAGAGGATGGAGGGAGGCCAACACGTGTTTCATTGTGTGATGCAAAGAAGGCATCATAGTTGGAGGGAATTTTGAGCCAGTTGACCAGGATGATGTGATCAGCTCTCTTGAGCTGACTTGAGCCGTTGGAAGCTTATGGGGGAGGATTGTTTGTTCTGGAGTTCCTCGGCCATTTTTGCTTTGGTTTTTTGGAATTTTGTGTGGAATTGTGGGGGGAGGTTTGCTGAGGGGCCATTTGGAAAGAGTAAGGGCAATGAGATGATGAGAGGGATAAAGTGAAAAGCAAGATACAGTGATAAGAGATATGAAGCAATGAGAGCAATAAAGTGAAAAGAGCAATAAAACAATGATTGGATTCTTTGGATGAGGTTGGAGGTAGAGTGATGAGAGCAATGATGCAATGAGAATGATGAAGCAATGATAGAAATGAAGAAATGAGAGCAATAAAGTGTTGAGTGATCAAGTGATGAGGGCAATAAATTGATGAGAATGATGATGAGAGTGAAAAAGTGATGAGAGTGGTGAGTCTTTTCATGATGAGGCTGGAGGTAAAAAAAATTGCAATGAGGTGGGAGGTAGAAGTAGGTGGGAAGCCAGGGGGGGATGATGTGGACAGCTGGCGGAAGCCTTTAGATACTTTCTTCAAAAAAAACCACTTATTTCATGTTAACTTTGACAAGTCTGATGTGAAATAAGTGGGTTTTTGATTTTTAATAACGGATTTGGCTTGAAACCCGCCATTAGAAAATGGCGGGTTTGGTTAACTTTGATACGCACTAATATATCTAATTTTAGGGTAGAATAAAAAAAGCACTATATAAATCAAAACTATTCAAATTTAATTGTTCCATTAATGGGAAAAGCAAATTAGATTAACCTGATTCTTTCGTGGGTTTGATGATATTTTGATTATATAATCAAGATGGGTTTCCAAGAACTCCTAAAACTCAAGCTTAAAATAATTCTGATGCTATTGGAGCTCTAAAGTATGATTTAATATGAATTTTTCCATTTTTTAGAGCTTCTAGAATTTTTAGAAAATCTTTGGTTTTTTTGGTTTTGAGGAGGGGCCTGTCCTATTGCTTGAAAAAAAATTCAAATTAGCAAATGAAAAACAGAATATAGTGAATAAATCTTCTTCATCTCATTAATGATTCAAAACCTTAAAAACAAAAGAAAAATCCAAATAGCAGGAAATATAAAATGTACAAGATAACTGAGAAAAGAATCTGAAACATTTCTGGGCATGATCTTTTTTGATTTTTCTGGCAGAGATTCATCCATATTTAAACATTGAGTATAAGAAATTTTTAATCTTTGTCATATTTATGTTGATTCAAAACGGTTTCAGTTGAATTGAACTCATTCATTTTCAGATTATTTTTCAAGAACAATAAAATTTCCTGGTTTTTTCACATCACACATCAGTGTGAAGGCTTACTCCCCGCCCCCCTGTACTGCCTTGGAATTATTATTATTCCAACACCAATATCACTTTCTATAGTTAGAGGAATGAAAATTTCCTGGAATCATGAAGCTTACCACAAGTGTCTTTCAATTTGGGTTTAACATGGCTGGACCTTGAGACCTTTGTCCCAAGCCTTGGCTTAGCATGCTTAGAAACCAAATTGGATGTGTACTTGACCACAGACTTTAAAATATACAATATAACTTCTTCACGTTGTCCCATAACAATTTAACCAAGCTTATGAAAGAATTGACTTGAGCCAAGCACTGGATCAGTTTCAAGCTTTCAAAAATAAAAACCATTGTTCTTTTTAAATCCATTTCTTCATTAGAAATCCCATTCATTCATTAATAAATCCATTCATTTATTATTAAACCAAATAGGAATTTAAAGCCTTCATCAAAAAGCAACTCAAACAATCCAACTTACTGAATTGGAAGGTTTATAGTCTCACCTACACTGAGGATCAAAATCCTCAGGGTTTGTAACCCAAATTTAAAATTTCTTTTGGAAGAAAATTTCTTTAAATCATTCAAGAATTGTTAGGCAACACATTCACTGAATTGATTTTGCTATCAATTGTTCCTTCATGGTGCTTTCACACATCCAAAATTTTCCCCAAATATCAGGCAAGCAATTTTTGGAAAGTAGCATGAGCCCCTTCTATCCAAGACTTTTTTCTTAATTCCAAAGTCAGGTTTCACACAATTCCACACTGTTACAAACGTCTCTTTGATGTGGAAAATGTCCTTTGCCATATACTCAAGCACATCTTCACAGTCTTTAAATAAACACTGTATACAAGTTTCAACATAAGCAATCCCAGCAAAGATGAACAGAAGAAGAAATTAGTTGGCCTAGTCTGAGTTCTGCATCATTGAATTCTTCCTCCCCCTTGGTTTTAGAGGCCCCATACTTTTCCCTCAGAGACATAAAACTTTGAAATCCTTCATTTTTGTTACTGAAGCAAAATTTGCAATTTCCTTGAATCTTTTAAGAAAAGTGCCAAGAGCACAACTGTCTGAATGACTCAAGGAAAGTATTTTCAATTGCAAAAATCAGAGATTTTTCATGGTCCATCAAAAAGACTTTGAAAAGCCTCTCTGGATCATAAGACAACTCCTTTAGTGCATTCAATTTCCAACTGTAGAACTCAAAATTTTCCTTTTTTATAAAAAAAAGCCTTTACAAAAGTTTTCCTGTTGGTTTTCATTCCTAAAACAGACAATAGAGGGATGTTTTACCTATTTTGTTTATAAGTACATTCTAACAAAGCAATATTATTGAATGTTTTATAAATCTTTGTAGACTCAGGATGAGCCAAGTATAGGGCCTCTAAGTGACACTCTTCGCTGAATTTTGACCAGGACGCCCACTGCATTTCCATGAGCATTTCAACTATCACATCCATAAAATATATTTTATTCAATATTCAGATATTTCAGACATCACTCTATTGATCAGTCATATTGTTACATATGCATGATGCATGCATATGGGTAGTAACATGTTCCTGCCGTACCTGGCTGTCAGGAGTGGTGCAGGTATTTTTAACGCGGGCCTACCTGACAGCTGTGTGCAGAAATCAAGCATCCACCGCCAGAAGCATATTGCATGCGGGTTTCTTGACAGGTGCATAAATTTTGAGTGTCAGGCGCGTGTACCCTGGCTATATGGATGCGGGGCTGCACGCAGGAATTGTGAAAGAACACAAATCCGGCTGTAACTCCTAAAATATACACAACACCTTAATTCTGAGTTAATTTTAGGTGTGAAACCTATTCATGAGATTGTGTGTGAAATGTTAAAATGGCCAAGAAATTTCCATAGTGATGCCGTGACCTTTTGGTCATTTTTATTTTTAATTATTTGAAATATCAAGCAGTTGGTTTGCAAGGGTAGGGTCAGCAAGTGACCCTACCATATTTTGGGTGAGAAATTCAGATCTACAATAATATTTCAGCATTTCTCACTCCTTTCATTTTTAATGATTTATTTTTATCTTTATTCTACTTTGACAGGTTGCTTTGTACAAGTAGCAAGCTGACACAATGCAATGGTCAATTTCAAAACTCCAAAGTCTGCTCAATTTTGGTTTGAGAAAAATAAAATTATCTGACAAGCAAGTGATGTGTACACTTTGTGTATCTGACAAGTAAGTGATGTGTAATGTTTGCAAAAAGTCTTTTTTTTCAATAGGCACAATGTGATCCAAATTTCCCCTTTTGGTCCAATAATAGTCCCAAAATGTATGCCACATCCCCAAATTGGGATTGACGTCACTCAAATGTTGTCCAGGGGTGCCTAGGTACCCCTAATACCCCCCTGAAATAGCCCATTTGGGGCAAAATAGCCCCAAATGGGCCAAAAATGTTGGGGAAGACAGACACAAACCTGTTCAAAGCTTCCGCATCCCCCCGGGGGTTGCAAAATACTTTTTTGTAGATTGGTTGCAAACTAACCTTTTGCAACCCCCCAGGGCTGCACAATTTTTGAATGTTTTTGCTTGCGGCTTGTTGAGTTGTGAGCCTGAATTAACAACTCATATGGGTTTAATACAGTGTTTCACGCCTGTTTCTAACACAGGTCCATGAATTTAACATAGCCCTTGATAAAATTAACCAAAAATTTAAATCAAACTTTGAAAAATTGAAAATGTATCATTTTTATTCTTTTATTTGTGAAATAAAAGAAAACATGATTGATCAAACCCATGAAGTGGATTTAATTGATCACAGCCTCCCTGAAATTACTGTTATTTTTAAAAGTACAGCTGACTGGGTCCAGATAGCTTTGTATCTTGCAAAAGCGTAGCAATCAATTTCAATCCTTTTGAAGTCACTTTAAAACATTCTTTTCACACCTTTTATAGTCCATTATACAAATAATTCTGAAATGCCATCACACCTTCTCCCATTCCCAGAGCTCAGTCTTCTTCTGACACTCTTATTAAAATCAGTACTGTCTCTTTCATTTTTTTGTTATTTGCATTCACATCTTTTAGTTCTTTACTTGTGCCTTGATTTCTTCATTTTCCGTTAGCCTGGAATATCTTTTAGTTTTCTGAGTCATTTCTATTCCTAGCTAAAAATGACTTCTATCAGGTTTTATATATTCATCTGCACTATGATGTAAATTAACTTGAAAGTCAAAAAACTTGCCTGTCAATTTTTTCCTCATTTATTTATTTTCATCTTTTCTTGAATCATTGCTGAGTCCTAGTCTTTAAATAAAATTTTGCCTCAGTTTCCTTATTGGAAAATTTCCTCTCACACCTTGAACTTGACTGTTTACAGCTTGCTCCTTTTTACAGAGCAACCTGTCAAAAGTACCAAAATAAATAAATAAATAAGGTAAATTCTGAAAAAAAAGAAGGGATAGAAAAGCCAGAAATTTTATTACAGACTTCGGTTCCCAGCTCAAAGTTAGGTAGGCTCACTCACTGACCCCTCCCTTAAATTATCACTCCTTCATATGTAAGATATTACCCAAAGGGCAGTGTTAAATTTGCAACCCCAGGTTGCAAATGGGTCGCAAATGGCTGTTTGAAACCCATTTGAGTGGTGAAATGCCATTTGAAACCCATATGAGTTGTGAAATACCGTTTGCGACCCAATTGAGTCATGAAATGCCTTTTTCAACCCATTTGAGTTGTGAAATGCCATTTGCAACCCATTTAAGTTGTGAGCAACACTTTTGGCCCATTTGTGTCAATAAATACCCAAAGGGACCATTTTATGTGGTAATTAGGGATACTTAGGTACCCCAAACTACATCTTTGATTATTTTTGAGGCATAAGAACCCCTTCAAAAAATTGACAAAAAAATTAATAATAATAATAATAAAAATCCATTGGAGTTTAGGATCTTTCTTTTTGCCCTTTTTAATTTGTTTTTTTTTTGTCATTGGATCTCTCACAAGTTTTTAAAAACTATCAAAGAGTTTTCTAATATTTATTTTTGGATTTTTTGGATCTATCCTTTTACCTTAAGAATTCATCAAAAAAGATCAAAAAAATCAAATTTTCCAATGGAGTTTGGGATTTTTTTTGCGGTTTTGATTTTTTTTTTGGTGATTTCAGCTCTCACCAAGTTTGAAAAAAAATCAAATAGCTTTCCAATATTTTTCATAGATTTGTTGGATGCATTCTTTTAGGGCAATGTTAAATTTTCAACCCAGGGGTTGCAAACAGGCGTGAAAAGCCATTCACAACCCATATGAGCTGTGAACAAAAATAAATAAATAAATAAAATGAATAAATAACTAAATAAGTGAATAAACAAATAGATAAATGAATAAACAAATAGATAAATAAATAAATAAATAAATAAATAAATAAATAAATAAATAAATAAATAAATAAATAAATAAATAAATAAATAAATAAATAAATAAATAAATAAATAAATAAACAAATAAATAAATAAATGAATAAAAAATATAAAAAATATAAAAAATAAAAAATAAAAAAATAAAAAAAGTAAAAAGTCAAAAAATAAAAAGTAAAAAAATAAAAAATAAAAAATAAAAAATAAAAAATAAAAAATTAAAAATTAAAAATTAAAAATTAAAAATTAAAAAATTAAAACAAAAAAATAAAAAATTAAAAAATTAAAAATTAAAAAAATTAAAAATTAAAAATTAAAAAATTAAAAAATTAAAAAATTAAAAAATTAAAAAATTAAAAAATTAAAAAATAAAAAAATAAAAAAATAAAAAATAAAAAAATAAAAAAATAAAAAATAAAAATAAATGAAAATAAATAAAAAAATAAAAAATAAAAAAATAAAAAATAAAAAAATAAAAAATAAAAAAATAAAAAATAAAAAAATAAAAAATAAAAAAATAAAAAATAAAAAAATAAAAAATGTAAAATTTTCAACCCTACACAACCCATTCACGACTCACAAAAGGTTGTGTGGTGTGGTTTGCAACCAATCTGGGTTGCAAACAGCCATTCACACCTCAGATAGGTCGCAAAAGGCTTTTAAAAACACAGATGGGTTGCACACCACGCCACATGACCCATTTTTAGTTGCAAAGGGGTTGTGTAGGGTCACAAATTTAACATCTCCCGTTCTTTTACCTTGAGAAATTCATCCAAAAAATACAAAAAATCAAATTTTCCAATGGAGTTTGGGATCTTTCTTTTTTCCTCCTTAATCATTTTTCTTTTTTGGTCTTTCTAGCTCTCATTGAGTTCAAAAAAAAATCAAATAAATTTCTAATATCACTTTCAGATTTTTTGGATGTATTTCTTTACCCTCAAAAATTCATTCAAAACATCAAAGAAATCAAAAAAACCAAATTTCAAATTGGACTTTAGGACCCTTTTATTTACCTTTTAATTAATTTTTTTGGTCATTTAAGATCCCTGAAAGTCAAAAAAACAATAAAAGATATTCCTAATTTTTTTTGCAGATTTTTTGGATGTATTATTTTACCTAAGAAAATTCATTTTAAAAATCAAAAAATTGAAAAAATCTCATTGCACTTTTGGATCCTTTATTGCCTTTGTGATTATTTGTTTTTAGTGATTCAAGCTCTCAGTTCATTTTTATTCATTTATTTTTATTTTTATTTTATTTTATTTTAATTTTTAATTTTTATTTTTTTTCCAACAACTGTGCAGTCATGAATGGCCATTCACAACTCAGATGGGTTGGAAATAGCCGTTCATGACCCTGATGGGTTGCAAACAGCCATTAACAACCCAGATGGGTTGAAAACAGCCATTCACAACTCAAATGAGTTGCAAACTGCAACACGCAACACATTTTTAGTTGTGAACAGGTTGTTTTGTGTTGAAAATTCCACATTTCCAATTTCCTCAAAAATCAGAACAACACCACAGTGATGTTTTGGATGTTTTAATATTTCACATGTATTTTAATGTATGTAAGGTTTCACAACCAAAATTCAGTCAGAATTTAAGTTTGGGTAATGTTAAATTCATGACCCTTTGAGTTGTGTACACAACCCAAATGGGCCGTGTGGCATGCTACGCAACTCAAATGGGCCATGTGGCATTCTACACGTCTCAAATGGGTTGTGTGGCATGCTACACAACTCAAATGGGCTGTGTGGCATGCTACACGGCTCAAATGGGCCATGTGGAATCCTAAACAGCCCATTTGAGTTGTGTGGCATGCCACACATCCCATTTGAGTTGTGTGGCATGCTAAACAACTAAAACCAAGTTGTGTAGCCTCCACATGACTTGAATGCAGTTGTGTAGCCCCCAAATCACAGTTCAGTTTTGTGTGGCACCACGCACGACTACATTCAAGTGGTGTAGGGTTGTACATAACTCAAATCTAGTTGTGTTTGGTCCCACACAACTAAAAGAATTTCAGGCTTAAAAAAAACTAAAATAAACTAAATATACAAAAAACAGAAATCAACCATCAAATCAAAAAAAAATTATTTTTTGGTTTAAAAAAAACAAAAATATAAAATATAAAATATAACATAAAATAAAAATAACTAAATTCTTGATACAACCCTGGGGGGTTGTATACCCCTGTACAAAGGTCTAAATGGTTGTGTACAAGGGTGCAAAAATCAAAAATGCCCATTTTGGGGGGTATATGCTTCCCCAGGGGTTGCGCATGTTTGGAACAACCCTTTGGAGTAGTGTCTGGGCCCCAATGCATTGAGGGGCCCTACAAAACTCCCACACCACTGGGAGTTGTGAATTTATCATCACCCTTAAAGTTTTTTTTATATTTTATAAATTGTGTTCGAGTTACTCCTACATCACAAATTTGTCATGTATTTCTGAGTGTAATCCTGATTTTATTGAAAATTAAAAATGACATGTATCATTTAACTTAATCATGATTTAATTTGAAAATTAAAAATTGTCTTCCAATCAGTGCCCAAGTATTATCAAAGCCCAATCAGTCCCCAAATTAAATCCCAGAAACTGATGTGTTTGAAATGTATATTTTGTTTGACTTACTCCTTCAATCAATGAATTAACATTATCTCAAACATGATTTAATGGAAAATTAAAGAAAAAAATTATTTTTCACATTTTTCCAATCAACCCATATTCCATCCAAATTATTAAATTCCAACCAGTCCCCAAATTTGGGGGCAGTACTCTAGTATATGATTAATAGACTTTGCAACATCCAGTTGGTCCAATCAGTTTGCTGGGAACTCTCTTCACTCTTGGTTCCAATTTTCCATCATAGTCAGGATGGTAAACATTGATTTTCTGAAAAATTGATCCACAAAGGGCATGATTTAACTACACACTGAAAGCATTATTGCAGCTGGAATTCTTAAAAAAGCACCCTGATTTCAAGTTAAAAAAAAATATTGGTTAATCTTGTTGGCTTATTATGACGAGCTGAATCATTAGCTTCATAAACCCCACAACAGAAGAAAATAAAAATAATTGGTGAGTCAGTAAGATAAAACCAATCTATTATGTCTTGCCAATTTTTTTTCCCCTTGCTGATATTCCTGTTCGGTGGTACCATTGTAGAAAACCAATTGTTTAGGAGAATTTGAAAGCTATGATTATGTATCTGCCCTCCTGATTTACCTGAAGCTTTCTTGGTTGGATATATTTTCATGATGCAGTGTAATCCAGTTTTGGGTTTTGTCATAACTCTTCACGGCGTGTTGTTCATTCTGTGCTTCCCAAAGAAGAAAAGCTTTGATGGCCTCTCGCGGAGTCACAACCTCCTCTGCGTATCTCTACTGGCCACTATCCCACTGGAATTCGATTGACTAGTTCTCAGACCACGAATTCGACCGCGGCTGAATACGCCCGCTTCATTTTCCTCACGAGTGGATGGATTCCCTCAACCCGGCGAACGGCCGATGTTCGACCGCCCACAAGTTGTTTCACTCGCATCGACTGAGGCTGATGAATATCGGTCCTGTGTCTGATCTAAAGTGGAACCAAAACCCGGGAATCCTTTCAAATTGATCGAGGATGATGAAGAGGAGATATCTGATACATCAATCCGCTACTTGCGAGCATTTACATCGACTTCTGTCCCCCCTCCCCCACCGTGCCCGAAGAACATCATTGTGATTCATTTTGTATGATGCGCTCTTTGACTTGGGCCGTGCATCCTTTTTGACCACGCTTACTCAAACCACCGACACCCACTCAGACTCGCTCTATGCGTACAGCGTACTGTACCACGTAGCTGCACACCGTAAAATTTGTGCATTTCGAGGTCTACAAAACCGTCGGTACCCCCATGTCTCGTGTCATCGGAACCAATGCTTCCATTGGCGCCAGAGTGGTAATGAGAAATCTGATTATCTTCACGTCAGGCGCGAGTCATACCACATGAAACATTTTAGAAATTTCCAATAGGTTCTGTTGATGTGCTGTTCTCATCCGGCGAAGGTAGCACGTCAAAACCACACGAGGACGATCAAACTTCGAGCATGGATCATAAATCTTCGGCGACCCGGTCTCCGGGTCCTCTGACCCCAGTTACTTTCACCTCTCCATCGACGGAAGCCTTAGAGACAGAAAATGAATCAAAAGTGAGATCCCATGATGCGCCACTTTTCCCCAGAAATACAAACCTTATTTATCCTGAGAGACGCTCACTGACGAAAGAAAAAGGGTGAGATTGACTTGCCGCAGGACATGCCTGACTACTTAAGGCCAAAACTTGGGGGGCACCAAATGATTCCACTGTCGAAGACGTCGCCAGGTTCACGAGCAGCTACTGATTCCACCGCATCCCGATCGCCCGATTCTTGTGGCAGAAATTGCACTCACAGCACCTCCAGTAAGTCTCGCATTTCTGAACGCGTGCACAAATGTTGGACAGTCATGAAAGGTTTTCAAAACATTGCTTTAAAGTCTACGGGGATAGATATCAAACCTTCTATTCTCCACCGGCCTCGATGTTGTCGATTCCCCTAAGCCTCAGTGATGCTGGCACAGAGAGAGATGAGGTTGCCTACTCGTCGCCTGGGAAGCGAGACGCACGCCCAACCCTAGAGGAGTTAAGCTTGCTCACTCATTTTTGCAAACCGGGAGAACTAAACAGCCCCTGAACGTTACAGCAATCCGAATAATCAGTCCACCGCACAATTTGTTTTGAACTTAGTAAACCATCAACGCAACCAATTTTCTGAATCCAGCAGTTCCTCAGGAGCGCTGAACTCTTCCATTGGAGCTGAGAAAGACGGTTCCTTGAACGCTCCAATCATGAATATCGTGGGCAGTCCTAACGATGAGGCACTTGAGAGCTTGTATGGACGAGGCGGGATTGAGCAGTTGACTTCTTATCCTCAGCAGACGATAATTGAACAAGAGCTGAAAATCGGACTTCTTTCATTGTTGAGTATCAAGAGGTTCGAATGCATGCTCTCCAAACCCGTCACCCGTACTATTTTTCGGGACTGGCTCATCAGAACAGACACCCGAGAGAACTTGCTTGGAACAATCTCGTCAAACAAACATGTCTTAATGCTGGATAGATGGACTGAAGAGTCTCGGATCAATCAATTGTGCAAGGAAACTCAACAGAAGGCTGCAGAAGTCATGCGTGAGTCGATTTGAAACTCGCGACCACCAAACGTTTACCATTAGCTAGAAGTCTAACTAGAATGGATGATCTCCACGGCAGACCGTTATCACGAGGTTGATGAACATGGGAAGATTTCCAGTTGCACACCTGAGCCGGATGATCAAGCCGCTATTCTCGAGCTCGTCCAGTTGGCCACTTCGGCAGAAGTCTTAATAACCAGCCGCCGGCAGCTTCTCGAATGCTTATATGCAGAAAGCTTCAAGGTTGGTAGCTTGAACTCCAGTTTCAGTTTTCAAATCAGGGGGAGTGGGGCTGAAATAATTGTTTAGAATTTCCTTACGAGTAAGCTGCTTGAGGTAACAAGGATGAAATTACGCAGTGATCTAAATGAAGATACTTGTGAGGGTTTAGGTGAGCAGATAAATGCTACTTCGTTCAAGGATATATCACTCAACCGTTTGGGTTGATCTGTCGAATTTCTTGGTTTGCCTATAGGAGATTCATTCGTTGTGACTAACCCTCGCTTGAGGTGGGCCTTCTCATCTTGTTTAGACAACACAGTCAAGATCAACTCAGCGGCGCTTTGCTTTTTAGAGACAATCCGATCGTTATGGTTTCTCCAGGTTTCACGTAAGCTCTTCCCCATTGTCAAGTTGCACTTGATCAGAAATGTGAGGGATTCTCAATTCTCTTCGAGTACGACAAAACAGCGCGATGACTGGCAAGTTTAAGTTTGACACCCCAGAAAAATGATAAGACAGGCAAATAAGCCTAACGATGGGGCGAAATTTCCTTGGCAGGGTACGGGAGCGAGTCGATCATCGGAAAAAATTGCCGGTTCCTGCAAGGTCAGAAAAGGTTTATGAGCTCTCAAGATAGTGATAGATTGTTTACCAGTCGCCCGCATTTATTCTGTAGGGCCTGGGACTAGCCCAGAGGCGGTTCGGCGTATGAAATTAAACCTCAGGCAGGGGTTGCCTTTTGTGGAACTACTCATGAACTACAAAGTTGATGGGACGCCCTTCTATTGCCTGTTGAATGTCATCCCGTTGTATGATGAGACCGGTTATTTAAGTTGTAAGTCTATTCGATACTTCGAGAATTCTTTTGTATATTGTATCTTGACGTATTCATTCCAGATTTCATAGGTGGTCAAGTGGTATGTCTGGAATCCGTTCTTTTGTCGGCTTCACAGAAGATTTGTTAGTGGGCATTGCCATTGATCCCGACCCTCGACGCGAAATGATCTTCAACTAGAACGTAACCGATGAATTGCGTCGAAACGAGGCACTATCCATGATTTCTGAAACTAGCCTCAGTACTCAGGCATTATGTCCCGATGATTTCAAGCCCCCCGGAGTTTCGCCAACCAGCTATGCAAAAAATAATAGAACCTGTGTTGAGTTAAGGGGCTCAATTAACCAATCAAGCCATGGTCACACTGCTGCGGAAGAAGAAAATTCTACGGCTATCCCTAGATTGACGAAAGGAAGTCGCCTCAATTGGATTGCTGCCAAGATTAAGACTGAAAGAAAGAAAAGGGACCTTAGCTTCCAAAGACTCGAGCACAGAGGCGCAGATGAGAATGCAAATTTGCATTGCAGTCTGTCGATATTTCAATCAACATATTCACAAGTTAGCCGCCACAAACTTTTTTTCCTTTCAGCGGTCAGCACGACTCATCCATTCTTTGTCCGCGAATTCTTTCTGTGCTAGCTTATTTTTTTTAAACAGTCGGACCGCTCAATTTTGTTCGTGACACCCGAAGCACTTAACTTCCTGGGTGCGATTCAGCTGCTCATTTCGAGAAGCGGGGCGAAGGGACAGACTCATAGCTGATCAAACTCTTCATGTTTCCATCTTCACCCCCATTGTTTCTCTCATCCATTACCCCGCTTCGCCTGGGCTCATGAGCCCTCATTAGGTTTTCCCACTACAACAATTCAGGAAACCTACGCGTCCCCCCTACTCCATCATGATTTCATAGATTTGGTGGACAACTGCAAGAATTATCAGAAAATCCCCTGCTCAAAAAGAAGCTTAAAAAAAATTATTTCAAGGTTTGCATCTTGGTCTTATCCATCCAAGGAATCGTATCTTGACTAGTAAACCACCTCTTTAGCCAAGCCTCAGCTACCTTCGAATGCGAGATGTGTTTCTCACATGTTTTGCCGGAGAAAAAGTACGTATGGACAATACATGACTTTCCGGCTCCTAAGAAACCTTGGGGTTTTTCAAATTTATATGATTTCTATGATAGCCTAAATCCTCTTCGAGGGAGAAGAAAAGCTCAGAGTTTGGACCCAAGTAAGTCTTTCGGGATTAACAAAGTTTTTAGAGATAGCCATAATCACTGATTCGGTTTTGTGAAACTCTAGATGTGATGCATGTGAGAACTTTTTCTTTTGAAATAAAAAATTGAAAGCCCCAAAAGAAAGTTCTAATAAGTTTTCATTTGGAAATATGATTGATCCACTGAGAATTTCAGCTAACGCCTTTGAAAGTAAGTGGGCCGCTACACCTTTTCCAAGATAGATAAATTCAAGTTTAATAGCACTTAGAATGAATGATAATTACAGGATCAATCTGGGACTTCCTCGACTTATGTTGCGATCTTAACTTGAGGGCCTCGTTGGAGCCTGTCACAAATAGGCGATTTACTGGCCACTTCTATCTTATCAAAAAAAGAGACGTAAGGGGCGCTCGGGTGGTGCGATGAAGAATTGACGAACAGCTTTATTTCTTCAAAGAGTACTCTGCGGCCCTCGATTATCAACCCAAAAAACCTCATGCCTCGACTGCAGAACAGTAGCTTACAGAAACTCTTACAGCACTCAGGTGTGCGTTAGGACGACAGAAATGATGGGACTGGTTCCCTTGTTTTTGTTGGCTCACATTCATGGTCCTTTGTTGGTTTTGTTTCTCTGCAAAACGACGTGAAAAATGTATTAAAATCATCCATTTCAGTAATCTAGCACATCAAATTTCAGTTTTAATAAGATTGAGAAGTGTGAAAAAATGAGAATAAATAAAATAAAGACATAATCAGTCTCGATATTAATGATTTATCAAATAAAACATGGCAAGATCACAATTCATTGAATTTGGGTGAAATTTACATAAACACAGTTGAAGTGGGAGATAAAAAAATCAGGAAATCTGTTTCTATAATTGGGAAGTCCTCTACCTTTGAAATCAAAGACATATTTCATGCTGTTGCAATTTGATTAGATGAGATCTTTCAGTGATTGGAAAAGTTCTCCCATGCACTTTGGTGGATCTGTCCATTTCTGCAATTGCATTTGGTTGTTGAAGGTGCAGTTCATTTTTTCCCGATAATTTCCCTAAGTTTTTGATTGGATTTGGGGTTTGGGTGACAGAGAAAGCAAGAACAGTTTGTAGCAGTTTTGTGCTCCTTCCCAGTGCTGGCTGATCTGATCCTTGTGGGCTGGGACTTTATCTTCCATTGAGAATATCTTTCATTGATTAAAATTGAATATTTATAAACAAAACCTGGGGAAAATTAATTGGGCAGCTATTTGAATGCCCCCAAATTACTAATGGCACACCAATTTTGGCATGTGTGGGCCCATGTGCCAAGTTCCATGGCATTTGGGCTGGGCACACAAAACAGTGCAGCATGTGTTACCATGTACAAAAAATTAGGGCATATTTTTTTAAAAAAAAGAAAACAGCATGGAGAGGTTGCATGGAGAGGTGGCATGCACAATGGTGGATGCCAAGCCCTTGAAATGCCACAAGCCAAATGCCAAGCTGCTCCAACCACCAGGTAATTGCTGGTGTGTTCTCTCCCCCCCACCCCCCAGCACACCAATGTCCTCTGGTGTGCATTATCAAAAAACACCATCTTTGGTGTGCATGAATAATTTAGGATGCCATGGTTTTTTATCCAAATGTTTAATCCACAAATTTGATCTAGTTCTGGGTCCCACCAAGAATAGGTTTGATTGTCTATTTTAAGCCTTCACAGGATTTTCTGTGGCCACCCAAAAAAATTATAACATTTGGTTTTCCCATTTCACGGGCCATTTCTGCCCAGATTTAACAAATTTGGCCTCCAGATGCACGCATGTCACCTCAGGGGAGTGCATTGTCTCACACACCCATTTTTGAGTGTATGGGAGGAGCCACCCACCTGAACAGGGTGTATAGGGGTCACCACCCCCCCATCCAGCCATAATTCCCCCCAGAAGATTTTTCAACTACTTCAAAGTCACCATTCACACACCAGACACACACAAACCAAACCCCAAACACACTCAAACCAACCACACCTCACCACTCAATACACCCCTGAGAGAATTTCCCAAAAAAATGTAAGTCACTTTTTCATTTTTTTTCCCTGCTTTCTTTTCAACTTATTTCAAACTTTTTTTGATTATTTTTTTCAACTTTTTTCAATTTTTTTTCTTAAATTTCTTTCAATTTTTTTCTGACTTTTTTTTCTGATTTTCTATGGAATTTTTTCCCATCACTGAAATTTACTTTGGCCTTAATTTCTTTGATTTTTCTACATCTTCAAAACTTTAAAAGCCTCCAAAAACCCTGCCTCTATATTCACGGTCCCAGAAATTCTTGCCCAGTTGCAAAAAATAGTAGCCTTCCTGAAAAGCTTCAATATGGCTCATATTGCAGCTCACCAGCCAGCCCAAAATCCATCCAAAGCTTCTCCACCAATCAACCCAGCCCTAGAAATCACCAATGTGCCCACACCAATTATCAGCCAACCTTGGGAACCCAAAAGAATTAAAGGAACACACTCCACCTTTCCCTCCCTTGAGGGCTTTGCTACATCTCCCCCTCCCTTCCTTGATGGCTTTTCTGCAGAGGAATCTTCAACCAACATTTTCATGGATGCTCCTGAAAAAAAAAGAAACTCCAATGTTATCTGGACCCCCTAGCACAGTGGCCACTGGGTCATTGGACCCTGGGTCTCAGCAACTGGTTTTGAATTTCCAAAATTATGATTACAAAACAACTAGTACATTTTTTTTGTCAATTTTTATTTTTTTATTTTTGTAAATTTTAATTATGAATGTTTTATTTGAATTTTTTATTTTATTTAAAGGGAACCTTTTTTCTCACAACCCCTGCACTTAAACTTGTGGTTTTATTACATCCCCACACCATCTTATACATACAGCGGAATCCTTTATTACATAAGTATTTCAAGAACTTCTTTTTGGGAAATTTGACACAAAATACTTGTAGCTGGGTTTCCAAAACCCTCATTAATACAATTTATTGTTCTTGAACCATTTGAAAACCTTCAAAAATCCATTGCAAAAATAAAACAAGAGATTCAAGAAATAAATTAAAAAAGGAATTCTTGTAGCATCTTTGGAACCGTTCCTTTGCCTTTTGATTTTTTTTTTGGTGCTTTGAAATCTCATAAATTTGAAAAATAAATCAAGGATCTATTTATTAATTTTTGTTTTTTTAGACATATTTGTGGCCTTCAAAAATTTGATCCAGTGTAAAAACACTTTAAAATATCACAGCCTTTTCATTTTGTTCACATCCAGCATCAAATTTTCTACAATTATTTTTAAAGAACTTCATAAAAACATCAAAAGATGGAATCAAAATTATTCTGAGTGTTTATCACAGTTTTTAACCCTCAAAATATTCATAAAAATGAGATTGATTGGAAACAAAAGTGGTGGTCTGTCTTCTTTGATCAATTCTTTGTCTTGTTGTCCTGAACTAATGAATGATTACTTAAAATATTGAAAGCTTGAGGTTTAAAAAAAGGCTTTGAAGCTTTCCAAAAATCATTCTTTGGTAATTTTTGAAGCACTATTTGTGTCTAAAAGGAAAAAGGAGGGCTGTAAACCCCTCTTTAATTGTGGTCTTCTTTTTTTAGCCATTTGGCATGCATAAAGCCATATTCTATTCAATATGAATTTGAATTTTTTCCAGGTCCCTCCTCCCATATTTGAGAACTCCAATACTCCCATCAACCCTCAAATCAACAACTCCCACTCACTCATCATCCATCACCAAACCTCAATAAAGAAAAATCAACACTCCAAAACTACAATATCCAGCCTCCTGAATTCAAATATTCCATCAAAAATTCAAAAATTCATCTCCTCAACAAAGGTTTTGGAACATTTTCAAATTCCCAACTCAAATCTTAAAATAATCAACAGACCTCAATGAATGCTTCAAAGAAACTCATTTAAATCTTATATCAAGTCTCTCAATAAATTTTATCACTCAATTTCTTATATTTCTGAGGTATCAAATACTATCTTCACTGCATTTTTTAAAAATAAAATATCTCTTCAAAATGGCTCAAAAAAAATCCACCTTCTTTTCAGAAATTTTTCACCAATCCCATCTTCAATTGCCTGATATAATCAAGCTAGTGATTCAAATAATCTTTTCCTTTCCTCATCTATTCAAAACTACCAATTCCACCCCTTGGGAACCACCTCCTGAACCAGCATATAATAAAAAGGAGGAGCTACTTGATTCTATCCAACCATGGGAAAAGCCCAATGGATATGCCATATCTACAAGAGTATCCAATCAAAAGAAACACAACAACATATATCAATAGGGTGAAGCAGATTTAGGAAAAAATTCCATTTTTGAATGGCGGTTTTCAACCCAAATCCGTCATTTCAAACCCGCCATTCAAAATAAAAAAGCACACTTATTTCAGATCAGACGTGTCAGAGCTACCTGAAAATAAATGTTTTTTTTTCAAATAAAGTATTTAAAGGATTTCACCGCCTCAAACACACATCATTCCAAATCATCACCCCTGGTTTCAACCTCCAACCTCATTGGAAAAATTCTACCTCCAACCTAATTGAAAAAATTGATTCATTTCTCTCACAACTTAATCACTCTCAGGTCCTTATTTCTATCCTCATGACTTCATAACTCTCATCACTTCATCACTTCATTGCTTTTACTATTTTCAAATGGACCCTCAGCAAACCTCCCCCTCTCAAAGTCCACTCAAAGATCCAATGGACCAGATTAAACATCCCAAAGGAACTTTACATCTAACAATCCTCCCCCATCAGCTTCAAAAGGCTCAATTCAGCTCAACAGAACTGACCACATCATCCTGGTAAATTGGCTCAAAATCACCTCCAAATATGACACTTGCTTTGGATCCAAAAATGTAAAACAAGTTGCTTTTCAGCCTCTTGGATGCCAAGAACATTGCTATCCTTGAGCTACAAGAGGTGATAGAATAAATAATAAATATATTATTCAATAAATGTAGCAAAAATCTGTAAAATATATGGATCAAGCTATTTCAAGGTTGATTGGTTTGGTTATGATTTAGTATAATTAATCAATATTAATGGATTTATTATTAAATAATTTGATAGAGGGTCCACAATAATATTGGGGATCTTTAAAACCTCTCTTTGGGGAATTCACTTTGAAAACAGGTATTCCTGGTTACTTTGGAACCTTTAATTTATGTTCTTAAAGGAGATATTTCCCAAAGATAATATATATATAAAATATATGGTGGATTGGCAGGGCCTTGTAACCAATCTTCCACCACAGAAAAAGGATTATAAGACTCACTGGTATATTATTGGATGCTTTAGGTACCTGTTTGGGACATGCACTGATGGGTTAAACCTATTACTGGGGTTAAAAAGGTTGTTCAGAAGTTTTAAATTGATAAAAAGGGTTTGGGGACAGTTATTGTTAATCATAACAAAGCCATAAATCACTTAATTATCTCTTATAAATGTTTGATTAACTTGTAGCGGTGTCTGGATGGAAATATAACTGGGCCCCTGGGTATCAATATCCTCAAAAGAGCTCTATATTTATAGCTTTTTGGGTCCCAATTCTGTCCTTCTGAGGGATACAGGGGCTCAAAGGGACAGGTGCTAAGGCTGGCAGGGTAACAAGTGGTAGCCTTTCAGGTTTTCTTGGTGCTTTAGCACAGGTAACATCTAATTCCACAGGGTATGGGAATTATTTTACCTTTTGATTGATTTTTAGACGTGTGAATAACACTAATCTATCCACATGATTATTATTTAATTAATTATCCTTAGTAAATATTCCCAGGATGTTAATAAGTTTTCTTATCAGAAATTCCTACGGGTAATCTGATGTCAGGCGGTTTTTCATTATTTATTAGCTGATGGGAGTAAAATAATGATATTGATTTTGCTCCTTATTTTCAAAATTCTGTTGATTTAATTGAAATGATTAATTAAAAATATAAGCTAGGAGAATACATGTAATATTTTTACATAATCAGTTTTCTTGTTATGTCACGGCCATACTGATGTCTTGAAGCTCTCACAATTGTATATTTAAAGTATTTTTAGATATTTTCCAAATATTAGTTATCTTTTTTTAGACATATTTGGTATTTTTTATCATATTTCATAAAAAATACGTAGACAGTTTATTAAAGTATTTTTATATGATTTTATGTATTTTTAGACTATCTACTATCCACAGGGACATTTATTACATATGTAGTATGTCCCTGTCTTGGTTGTAGCACCTTTACATGGTACCTGGGTTTTTTGAGCTTCCTGACACTCTGTCAGCCTGTAGTCCTGCCACTGTGTACTTGTCAGATGCCTGGGGCTGGTAAAACAACTTTTCAGGGTACCCAGACAGGGTGGCAGTGCTGCTGCTCAGCCCCGCGTGGATGTGTTGGTTGCTGCGGCTGCGTGCGGTGTGGTGTCAATTTATAGACACGGATTGGGAACTGCGTCGCGGCTGCGCGCTCAGCATTAGAGGAAAGCGGGCTCAGCATTAGGGTATGCGGAGTGCTCAGCAGCACCCACTGTTTGGATCTGCACTTAGTGGACGGGTTGGGCTCAGCATTGAATGCGGCGTGGGCGGCGATCCACCCCGGAGATCGGATTTGGAAGGTAGTGCGCTTGACTAGGTTTGCGGGCGCGCCGGTTCGGATACGTAGGGGCAGAGAAATTGGCGGGCTGTAAAGGAACGGATGGAGCGCGCGTGCAAGCGCGCGGATCATGCTGGATATTACCAAACACCCACGACGGGCGCGGACAAATGGATACGGACAGGCACGGGGGCTCCGAGTAGGGCGCGGTGCAAGGACGGCGTCATGAGAAGGACAAACCGGATGGACGGAACGGCGTATGGACGCCTGGGGGAGTTTGGTACGGAGGTGGGGAGAGGAGGATAGGGTTTCTGTTTTGGGATTGTTTTCTGTTTCTTTGTCATACTGTTATTTGCGCATGTACTTAGGTTAGGGTTGAGGGGGAGGACTTATCCTCACTCTCAACTCCGGGTTGGGGAGGAGGAGAGGCATGAATGCATGAAGGGAAGGAGACCATCACATCATTGGATTGGATCACTCATCTCACCAGGAGATTAAAGGAACTCATACCGGATACACATCCAGGTGGAAAGTTCTTAGGATTGAAGGATTGGCGATTTCACTCTCTCTCTACTTTTCTTTATATTTTTGTCTCCTTATTTCTATCTCTCATTTCAAGTGCGACTCCGGGCATCCCCATCTCCTTTCAAACGCAGGGAACCGTTAACTTCCAAACCTTGGGACAATTATAAGGGGATAACCTTTATTCTTTCCACATCTGGGGGTCTGGCCAGGAACTAACCTTCCGTTTCTTGTCTTTCAAAGGTAACCGGGCGCAATGTCCTATCCATACCTCCCTACAGTTGCTAGTTCTTCTTCTTCTTCTTCTTCTCCTTCCGTCTCCGGGTCCGCTACTCTGACCCCACTCTTGTCTTCCATCCCTCCTCCTCCCCCTCCCTCCGCTTGAACCAAGACAAGCTACGCCATTCCCTCATTGGTCTCCAGTGACCATGAAACCACTTGTCCGGTTCACATCAGGCCGCACGACTACCCTCACATCCGATTCAACACCTCGGATGTGGAGCAATTCATCTTGAGATACAAAGGTATTGCAGATGCGGAAGGTGCGTCGGACGCCAATAAGGCCTGGCTTGTCGTCCTGTTCATTATGGACAAAGAGAAGCTCCGGGATGTGGAGGAAATGGAAGGCTACAAGAATCAAGATTGGCCAAAACTGAAGGCGGAGATCCTAACGCGGTGGGGTAGGCGCAAACCTCAATTCCGGGAAAGAGATTTTGACCGCATGGCCTTGGAGGCAAGCGCGCGCCGAGGAGTCAGAACTTGGGAGGAGCTGGTGGAGTACACCTTGACATTCAATTGGATCTATCGGTACTTGTCAAGGAACGAGGTGGTGGCGGGACAGACGGGGGCCATGAAACACGCGTTTCTGGGCAGTTTAGGCGCTCAACTCCGGGCAAGGGTGCAGCGGCATCTTTACAATCACAACTTGGTAAAGCGGTCATTGGACGGGAGCATGGCTCTCCTTCCGGAGCTGGCTGTCATTTGCCAGGCTGTGGAGAGCAAGCTTGACTTAGAGGAGCTTATTGAGGATACCTCTAAGTCCTTCCCAGCGGCACCAAAGAAATCTGTCCCCCAGTTTTTGGCTCCAGCGCAATTTCCGGCCCCGGCTCCACCTACTGCCACGCGTGCTCCGGTTCCTCAACCCGCGCCTGCCCCTCCTTGCCCCTCCGGTAAGTGAATTGACGGAGCTTATGAAGGATTTGAAGATCTGCATGAGCCGTATGGGCCAGCAGCAGCTGCGAGGGCCTCCACCACACATGGTGGAAGGGTTTTGGCCGCCCGGTACCTTTGTGCCAAGGGGGTGTTTGTACTGCGGGGCAAACAGTCATTGGCAATTGGCGTGCGAGGAGCTTACAAAGGATCTCCACGTGAGATTGGTTTGACCGGCGGGGATGGGGTACATGTTTCCGACAGGCGAACAGATTCCGATGGAGCCAAGCCAGCCGACCGCAATGCAGCAGGTGTGCACACGGGGTCAGGAGGCGGGAACAACGGCGCAAGCCTCACTAGGCATTGTTACCGGTCCCGGATCATTGCAACCACCTTGGGTGGAAGCTGAGGTAAGGGTAGTGGCAACGGAAGAGAAGGTGGCAGTCTCCGATAAGATGGAGGTGGATGCAAAGGAGCAACCGCCGTTGACCGTTCCAAAACCCGCCGCACGGGCGCCCGGAATTGAGGCGCCAGCAGCAAATCCTGTAGGGAAGAAGAAAGCGGCGGACATTGTGCAAAGGGTGATGGGTAACGAGACTCCGGTTCCGCTGACCTTGCGGGAACTGGCGGCTGTGTCTCCGGTGGTGGTAGACAAGATGGTTCAGGCATTGCGGGATTGTGGTCAGGGCCGGGTACCTCAGATGGTGCAGCGGGTTCATGTGGCGCAGAAGGAGGAGGGGCGCAAGGAGTGTGAGTTGATATTGGTTTTGACTCCACTCGCTTACATTCCAATGGTCATAGCAGGGAGGAAGGTGTGGGCTATGGTGGACAGCAGTTCAATGGTGAACCTGCTGCCGTTGTGGATGGTGGATGATTTGGGGTTGGTTTGGCGGAAATGCGCAATGGGTCTTGGCGCGCTTAATGGAGGGGAGTGTTGTGTGGATGGGGTAGTTGAGGAGGAGGAGGTCAAGGTCACAAGGGTCCGTAAGCCTCTTTCTTTTCTTTTGGTTGATTGTGGGGATGTGATTTTGGGAAGGCCATTCATGTTTGGGTTCTGAGCACAAATGGTTTTCGATCCGGAGGGGGGAACGGAGGCGTTGACGGTGGAGGATTTGTCTGGCGGAAGGTTTGAGACAACTATCTGCAATCACGGGAAAGGGAAGCAAAGAAGAGTGTTGGAGTATGAGGAGGAACCGGACGCGGAGTTGGCCTGCAACGGGCAACCCTCGGAGGATTTTTTCTAGTCAACCAAGGAGACTGCACGGAACAAGCTCCGGTTTTGCGCGGGCGGTCGACTAATGAGGAGCAGGGAGGAGGAGGAAGGAATGTGCAGGGCGCGCACGTCGCAGAAGTAAGTCTCTTTTCTCAGTATGCATTGCCCAAGGGTACTACGCTTTGAAAACCCTATCATCGTGCCACACTCGTGAGCAAAGGCAAAAGCCGTGGTTCCGTTCTGCGCAGGACCTACAGCAAAGGAGGCGTGCGGATGATGCGGTGCAACGCTGGCAAGTACAAGCCGGTGTCCCAGAAGGTCCGACCAAGGAATGAGCCAATGCCCCAGGAACTGAACGGACCGCTTTGACCAATTGCTTGGTCGCAGGACCCTTGGGTCACGCCAATTAAGGCTTTGGGGTGGGTTACTAGTTTGGCGCAGATCACAGAGGAGCGGATTGCAGCTTTCAATTTTGGCCCAACGGAATGGTTGAGTACGGAGGAGCGTGAGTTGCTGGTTTTGGTTCTGGTTCTTTGGGAAAGAGTGCTCGCGTTTGGACCTGAAGAGCGGGGGCTTCTGAAAAACAATATTGGCGACCCCTACGTCATCCCCACTGTCGATCACAAGCCGTGGCAGATCAAGCTGATTCCGATACCGCGGGCGGTCCAGGAGCAGTTTCTGGAGTTGGTGCGGGAACGGGTGAAGACTGGCCTCTACAAACAGTCAACGTCTAGTTACTCCAGTCCAATCTTTGTGGTAGTTAAGCAGGACGGAAAGTTGTTGAGGATTGTCCATGATCTACAGCGGCTCAACTTTTTTACGATCCGGTACGCAGGATGGCCCCCTTGCGTTGACAAGTTCCTTGAGTCAATGGCGGGGCGCGCTTGTTATGGGTTAGTGGATGTGATGGGGGGATAAAACCAGCGCGAGTTGGATCCTTGCTTGCGGCCTCTAACGGCATTCAAGACTGGGTTGGGAAGGATGCAGCTGACTCGGCTACCGCAGGGCGCAACCAATTCCGTGGCGGTGTACCAGGCACAAATGGCTTGGATCCTGAAAGATGATCTTCTGGAGGGAGTCCAAATCTTCATCAACGACGCGGGCATCAAAGGTCGGAAATCCAATTACGGGGGAGCCAAGCTGGTTGAAGTTCCCGGCGTCCAACGTTTCATGTAGGAATACGCGCAGACGTTGGAACACATCCTGTTTTGCATTGAGGAGGCAGGCCTGACGGTGTCAGGGAAGAATTTGGCGGTTTGTGTTCCGGCGCTCAAAGTCCTTGGCCATGTTGTTGCTTCCGATGGCTGGCGCATTGCAGAGAAAAAGCAGAACAAGGTCCTCAAATGGCCGACCCCGCAGACGTTGTCACATATTCTTCAGTTCTTGGGATTATGTAGCTATGTCCGTATGTTCATCGAGAGGTTTGTGGAGGTGGCGAGCCTGCTCTGATCACTAACGCGGAAAGGCACAGAGTGGAAGTGGGGGGAAGAATGCAATCGCGCGTTCTGGAAGCTCAAGGAGATCATGGGACGTGACATTGTGCTCCGCAATCTTGACTACAACGCAGGAGGAATTTGGATAGCGGTTGATTCCAGCAAATTTGGCGCGGGGGGGTTCTCACTCAAGAGGACAACGGCAAGGATAGGCGGGTGCTTTACGAGTTGGTCACCTTCACTCCAACGGAAAGCCGGTACTCTCAGCTGAAGTTGGAATTGTGCGGGGTCACCAAGATTGTGCGGCGGCTCCAGTATCTTTTGTGGGGGGTTCACTTTGAGCTTTTGGTGGACGCAGAGGCGCTGGCGCGGATGATCAATTCCCCGGCGTTGCCCAACGCTCCCATGACCAGGTGGGTGGCATTTCTTCAACTTCTCTCCTTTGCTGTTGTTCACTTTCTGGGGAAAGCGTTCACTATGCCCAATGCGTTGTTGCGGTATCCAAGGGACAACCCGTTTGAGGACGCGGAACTGCTCAACGTGGAGACCCCGGTTGTCAAAGTAGGGGTTGTGGAGGCGGGCGTTCAGCTGCCGCTCCGGCAGACCGGGCGGTACGCAATTCTTTGTGACTACTTGCGGGACCTTTGTTTTCCCAATGGAACTATGGACAAGGACATGCAATGGGCAAAGCGGTGAGCGGGGAACTTCTACGTACAGGAGGGGCAGCTTTGGCTGCGGAAGACTCCGGTTCCTCTTTTAGTTACCACTGCAAGGGTGGATCAGGAAGCTATCCTCCAAAGCCTTCACGACGAACTCGGTCATTGAGGGGAGGTCTAAACGCGGAGGCGGGTGAAAGAGCCGTTCTGGAGGCCGGGGGTAGTGCGTGCGGTACAGGAATGGTTGGCGTCCTGCAAAGCCTGTCAACGGCGGAGCGTGAGATTGCCTAAGGAAGTTGGAAACCCCACAGGGGAAGACGCCCTCTTTGGTCAAGTCTTGCTTGATGTTGTCCACATCAAGGCCGGTAAATTCGCCTATCTGCTTTTCGCGCGGGACAACCTGTCCGGTTGGGCAGAGGCGCGTCCGTTGGTCAATCTCTTGGCGGACAAAGTTGCTCTATTTCTGAAGGAAGATTGGTTTGCCCGGTACAGGTCGCTTTGTCTGGTCACAGTGGACAGAGGGGCTGAGTTTCGCGGCCGTTTGGTTGAGTTGATGAAGAGTTGCGGGGCCAAGTTTGGCCAAGTAACAGAGTACTATCCCGAGGGGGCTGGCATGATTGAACGCGGGCATCAACCAATCAAGGACACCCTGGTCAAGATGTGCGGGGAGGACAGTAAGCGCTGGCAGGAGACCCTTCCAATGGTTCTGTTTGCCGATCAGATTTCAGTGAAGCGGTCAACAGGCTACTCTCCGTATGAGTTACTTTTTGGAAAGTGCCCCATGCTTCCGGTGGACATTGAGTTGGAGACTTTCCTGGGGGTTGACTGGTGGAAGGTGAAGACTTCCACCAAATTGCTTGAGGCGCGCGCCAAACAGCTCCTTCAACGGGACGGGATGCTTGCAAAGGCCGCGGACTGGCTGAAGAAGACTTGGACAGCATCGGTGCGCTATTGGGACGAGCGCTGCTTGCATTTTCTCCGTGATCCCTTGCGGAAGGGGGATTTGGTGCTCCTGTACAACCAAATTCTGGATTCTCAGTGGGGGAAGTTGTTTGCTAACCGGTGGAACGGCCTGTTCCGCGTGTCATCCAAGTTTGAGGGCGGCAGCTATCAGTTGGAGGAATCAGACGGTACTCCACTGAAACGGAAGGCGGCGGCTTCGCATGTCAAGCACTTCTTTGCGCAAGGATCTACCTCGTTCAACAAAACAGCGGAAGGGGGTGACGGATCTGACGAGGAGAGTGTGGAGGGCGGCAATGGTGTAGGAACGCAACCTGGGGATTCATCTTTGGGCGGAGAAGCGGAGACTGTGCTGTTGCAACGGAGTAGGCGGTTGCAACCAGCTGGGGACAGTGGCCAAGTTTGGGGGGGAGGTAGAGGGGGTAGGGGATAAGTTTTGATTTGGTGAGGGGGTGCTCTAGCCGGTTCACAGCCGGAACAACTAGACACCCCAGAATGTTTGTTTCTCTATGTTTCTTTCTTATCTGGATTGTGGGGTTTTTGCAGGAAACGCGGGCGCTGCACAAAGCCGGGTCTGCAAACGCGAGGAAAAGCTCCGCGGAACCGGGAAGCGTGAGCAATCCCGCGGATGGGGGAAGCGGGACAAAGAGAAATTTGCGGGCGGTCTACGGGCGTTGCGCGAAAAAAATGTGTTCTTTTCTATTTTTCTTCTCTGTTGGTTTCTTTTTCTCTTTTTCTTTTTCTCTCAGGATATCTCAAGGATGAGTGGTTGGTATGGGAATAAGCTTGGTTTGGTGAGGGGGTGCTCTAGCCGGTTCACAGCTGGAAAAACTAGACACCCCAGAATGGCCATTCTCTTACTCTCTCTCTCTCTCTTCCCTTATGGTGGCGCGCGCTGGTGTTTTGGTTGTTGTGTTTGTTACAAGATGGGTACAGGGAACTTTGTGGCAGTTTGTCTGGGGCGGTCCAGGTGCCTCTTTTGGAACGGCTAGTCACTTACGGTGTGGAAAGAATAAATGTTATCCCCCTATAATTGTCCCAAGGTTTGGAAGTTAACAGTTCCCTGCGTTTGAAAGGAGATGAGGATGTCCAAAGTCGCACTTAAATGAGAAATAGAAATAAGGAGATAAAGAGATAAAGAAAACTAGAGAGAGAGAGAAATTGCCAATCCTTCAACCCTAAGAACTTTCCACCTGGATGTGTATCCGGTATGAGTTCCTTTAATCTCCTGGTGAGATGAGTGATCCAATCCGATGATGTGATGGTCTGCTTCCCTTCCTCATTCCATACCTGCCCCTCCCCCAACCCAGAGTTGGGAGGGAGGATAAGTCCTCCCTCTCAACCCTAACCTAAGTACACGCGCAAATGACAGTATGACAAAGAAACAGAAAACAATCCCAAAACTGAAACCCTAGCCTCCTCTCCCCACCTCCTCTGTACCAAACTCCCCCCGTCGTCCGTACGCCGTTCCGTCCATCTGGTTTGTCCTTCTCATGACGCGGTCCTCGCACCGCGCCCTACTCGGAGCCCCCCGCGCCTGTCCGTATCCGTTTGTCCGCGCCCGTCGTGGGTGTTCGGTAATATCCGGCATGATCCGCAAGCTTGCACGCGCGCTCCATCTGTTCCTTCATAGCCCGCGGATTGCTCCGCCCCTACGTATTGGAACCGGCGCGCCCGCAAACCTAGTCGACCGCACTACCTTCTGAATCCAATATCCGGGGCGGATCGCCGCCCACGCCGCATTCAATGCTGAGCCCAACCCGTCCACCAGGTGCAGAGCCAAACAGCGGCTGCTGCTGAGCACTCCGCATACCCTAATGCTGAGCCCGCTTGCCCCCAATGCTGAGCGCGCAGCCGCGACGCAGTTCCCAATCCATGTCTATAAATTGAAACCACAACAGTCGCTCACAAAGCAAAGTGCGCGGACGCGGAATCAATCTCAAGCTCACTCTCCCAAAGCGCGGTCGCACACTTTTTCTCAGAAGGTTAGGACCTTGCGTGGATACATGTATTTTCTTAATGGAAAGGAAGCATGGTACAACAAAAAAGAAGAAAAGAGGAAAGGAAGAAGGGAAAGGGGGGGGCAATGCGCCTAAGCCATCTTCATTATTTCCTCCATTTCCGCCCTCAATGACCCCAGTAAGGCCCAGAAGGACGCCCGGAGCTTGCGCCAGGATTTTGAGGATTGAGCGCCGGGGATTGCAAGGAAATCCCAAAGCATTGTGGTCGACCTTTCTGCAAAAACCTTGAAGCCGGCCGCCGGGAGTGCCATTAAAATTGGAATTTCCAGGATTTTGGGAGGGCTGGGGGGAGGAGCGGCTGGTGAAGATGGGGCCTCCGGGGAACCAACAGGGGGGCTCGGTCCAGCTGGAGGCAATGACGGGACGACAATGGGTGACGGAGGCAGAGGGACGTTGGGGGTCATAGGCCTCTCATCCTAGGCCGCTGGTGGCACGGGTGGTGTCGGCGGTCGTGGAGGAGGAGGAGGGGGTGCTGGCGCGGCAGCGGGTCTTCCAAAAAGCCATGTGTCTGGTACCGTTTGGTTCACGCCTACAGCAGCGGCCTGAGCACGGGTTGCTGCGCGCCGTTCCTCCAAGGTTTTGTATTTGCCCCATTGCCAAGGTCCGGCCCGGCGGAGAGGTGATGCGGAGTTGTGGCTCACATGCAAGGTGGTGGGTGACAGAGATCGGGGGAAGCGGGATGGAGGTGAACCGGGGGGTGTCCATGAGCCTTCCAAGATTGAATCGTTGTCCAAAACCACAAACGGGTCCGGACAAGCCCTCTTGCGCGGCCTGGGGCAAGAGCTGGATTGGGGGGGGAGCTCGGGGCATGCTGTTGCTAAGCGAGCAGCAACGGTGGCCGCGACGGCAAGCAACACAGGCGCGTTGACCGGGGATGATTGAACACGCGTGCCCATTCCGGGCGCAGAACTCCCATGGGAGCATGATGGCAATGGAGAGGAAGGAAGACGGGGGAAGGTGGTAGTGGGAGTGGTGGGGGTGGGAGTGGAAGTAGCGGGGGTAGTGGTATGGTGAAGCAATGGAAGACTTCTGGGGACAGAACTCAAGTTGGGGGGGGATGTGGTGTCAATTTATAGACATGGATTGGGAACTGCGTTGCGGCTGCGCGCTCAGCATTGGAGGCAAGCGGGCTCAGCATTAGGGTATGCAGAGTGCTCAGCAGCAGCCGCTGTTTGGCTCCGCACCTAGTGGACGGGTTGGGCTCAGCATTGAATGCGGCGTGGGCGGCAATCTGCCCCAGAGATTGGATTCGGAAGGTAGTACGCTCAACTAGGTTTGCGGGCGCGCCAGTTCGGATACGTAGGGGCGGAGCAATCCACGGGCTGTAAAGGAACAGATGGAGCGCGCGGATCATGCCGGATATTACCAAACACCCACGACGGGCGCGGACAAATGGATACGGACAGGCGCGGGGGCTCTGAGTAGGGCGCGGTGCAAGGACGGCGTCATGAGAAGGACAAACCGGATGGACGGAACGGCGTATGGACGCCGGGGGGAGTTTGGTACGGAGGTGGGGAGAGGAGGATAGGGTTTCTGTTTTGGGATTGTTTTCTGTTTCTTTGTCATACTGTTATTTGCGCATGTACTTAGGTTAGGGTTGAGGGGGAGGACTTATCCTCACTCTAAACTCCGGGTTGGGGAGGAGGAGAGGCATGAATGCATGAAGGGAAGGAGACCATCACATCATTGGATTGGATCACTCATCTCACCTGGAGATTAAAGGAACTCATACCGGATACACATCCAGGTGGAAAGTTCTTAGGATTGAAGGATTGGCAATTTCACTCTCTCTCTACTTTTCTTTATCTTTTTGTCTCCTTATTTCTATCTCTCATTTCAAGTGCGACTCCAGGCATCCCCATCTCCTTTCAAACGCAGGGAACTGTTAACTTCCAAACCTTGGGACAATTATAGGGGGATAACCTTCATTCTTTCCACAGCGGGAATTGTGGCAAATCACCTTTCCTCCCGCAACTCCTCCAAATCACAGAATTCTTTGATTCTGTCACAAAATTCACTTTTTAACCTATACATGGGGTTTAATGTGAAATATGAATTTGGCCAAAATCCCAAGGCTGTGTCTCTTTCCAAATCTTCATGAATTATTTGAAAATACAAGCAGTAGGAATTTGAGGTAGGTGTCAGCCAGTGAACCTGCCTTAAATTTCATGTAGAATCAGAATTTGAAATAATATTTCTACTATTATTTCTCCTTTAATAAGATTTTATTTATTTATTTTATTTTGTTATTTTTGCAGCTTGCTCTGCAATAGAAGCAAGCTGACATTAGCCAACCACCATTCCCTAAGTTTAATGTTTATCTCCTGATGGCCAATGAACTCAAGAATAAAAAAAAAGTGAGGCTTTTTTCTTAATCCAAACACATGCGGGATAAAGTCAAGAACTATTGACCCAAGTACAAAAAGTCCCACTCAATTTTAATCTCCACTGGCTTTGGTATCACCAAATCCAATAAAGCCAAGAGGACCAATTTGGTGGTTTATAAGTTGGGCTAAATTTTTCCTTTTTATATTCATATGGATTAAATATTTTCAAAGAAGTCCAACATCACCCCTTTAGCTGCTTTTGATGCCCAACAATCCAATTCAGTTGATGCTGAGGACTTGGCTGTGCATGCTCACCCTAGAAATGATGATGCTGACAAAATGTACAAGTGGCCCCAATCTGATGTGGATGAGGATATTACAAGAGAACCAGATCCAATCATGTCTACATCAGCATTGATAAGTGATTCAAACCCTTCTTTTGACCCCTCACTTTGTTTTTTTGATTGCTCTCTTCCTTCCATGGAAGAACTAAACACCTTGGCCCATGAGGAGCAAGTTATTCCACTATCTCCATTACAATCAACATCTTTTCAAGTCAGGAAGCAAGTTCTTTTCTTTTCTTTTGGTTTAATCCTGAATGATTTAGATTGTCAAAAAACATGCTCATCCTTTTCTGAATTTCCAAACACCCAAGACAATGGGGCCTTGCACATTCCCTTCAAATGAGAGTGACAATGTTCCCACACAAACCTCCTTGGAAAAGGGAAAGCAAAAGGCCTCCAGTTCAATCAACATCAATCCCAATAGACATCAAAAGAGTAGAAACACATCCAATTTTTTTGGAGTTGAAGATATCATGGAGAAGAGAGATTCAAATGAGTGCATTGATTTATTCTCCTTGCTTTAAAAATCAAGCTCATTCCTATTCCCTACAAAAAAACAGTGGAATCACAAGTTGAATTGGAGTAACTTCAATTTGAAAAGGAGAAGTGGGATTTTCAACTGGCTATTGATTTTCAAAAGCAGAAATCTGAGAGTTTGTCTCATCAACAAAAGTTGGATGCTCAGTGGAAAATGAAAAAGGCTGAGCAGGAGATTGAAAAAGAGGAAAAGGAGAAGGATTGACAGGAAGACAAACTGGAAAAGGAGAAGGAAAGACTAGCTATGGAGAAAAAGATAGGTCACTGGTTGCCATGGAATGTATTGGTAGAAGTAGAAGAGTGGAAGAGATAAACAAAATTAATTGATTGCTTGGCTTGTTAATATATTTAATTTGATATTTTTTTTTTTTAAAAAAAAAAACATATTTTATTAAAAATAATTTGAGACTATTTTTAACTCCACCAATAAACAATTTTTTTTATCTTTATTTACATTTTTTTCTAGAGTATATTTTTCCACTTTTCAAGTCCCTGAAGTTTTTTTGAGTGGTTTTGTTGATTTTCACTGACATGGCCATTCTTGTATGATTGGAATTTTCCACAGCAGGAAAAATATAATGCTTTTACTTATTTGATTCCAAACCATTTTGAAAATACGTTTTTGTTCAAATTCAACTCCAAAACCCAAGTCAGGAAAAAAAAATTGGCCATCAGATAATTGTCATTTGTCCTTGTTGTTGATAATTTTTACTTTCAATTTTTTGGTCGGAACCACCAGTAAAAAGTAATAGGAAGAGATTTCACCTTTGTCAATGTGGGAAGAGTTGTAGAAGGAATCTGAAGTGAAAGTGATATGTGGAGAACAGTCAAGGGAGTAAGCTGGGATCCAAATTCTAAAAAAGAGAAAGAGGGGATATTGTTGTCCAGTATTTTTTTACAGTTGGAATCATGTAACAGTCTGTATAATGTTTGGAACATTTGGCCTAGAATTTGAGAGACCTTGTTGGACCTAAGTTTCAAGCAATATAACTCCTGAGGGGAAGATTTGACTGCAGCTTTCTTCAAATACCTTCTAACTAGTTTGGATGGATGCATCAATTTTCACCATCCAATTTCCCACATTTTTCCACCCCAAGATCTTGAGGGACCCACAGTTTTGACAAATTTAATTGATTGGTGAAGGAAAGAGGTGACTGATTTGATGTCCTTCTTCTCTTGCTCAGAGAGTTTATTCAAAGGGAAAAACTCAATGATTGCAACAATAGACTTGTGATCAGATTCATCAATAATGATAAATTCCCCAGGGCTGAAGAAATAGAGTTTTTTGATCCTCTCTTTTGCTTGTTCAAACTCTTTGGGGAACAGCTTTTGATTGGTGACCATGGCAGGATACTGATCCAAAGTTTGTATTTTTTTTCCAGAAAACACAACCTTTTCATCAATCCCCTCCTCCACCACCTCCAAAGAGGTTTCAGAACCCTCTGTTGAGTCCTCTTTTGCTGAAAAGCCAAATTTTTGTCACCTCTGTGTATGTTTTTAAAATTGTCTCCTCCCATATTGTTACCTCCCATCCACATGCTAAAATTGGAATGAGGATAAAGAAATGATTTGAGTCATTGCGTATCATTTTGAGTTTAGTGGGGGGAGAACCAGGGGTCAAGCAATAGGGCGGAAGTGGAAAGAACAAGGGGTTGAATGGTGGGTTGTATTGCATAGAATGAAAAAAATAATCAGGCATGTGATAATGAAGGTACATGATCAACAAACATAGAAAAAAATAAAAAAATACATGTCAATTATCCTACCCCACCCCAAAAAAAGGTCAGTGCAGTTTTTTAAACATGAGCCTCATAGAATTAAGAAGAGGAGGTGTTGCTGAGCAAAAGAGTGGCAAGAAGGGGAGGGGGAAGGCGCAGCTGTTGGTTGGTCAGTTGTTGATTGATTGGCCAATCAACTGTTTTGGCAAGCAGGGGAGGGGGAAAGCGTGGCTGTTGGTTGGTTGGTTGCTGATCAATTGGCCAATTGACCGTTTCAGAAAGCAGGGGAGGGGGCAGGAGCAGCTGTTGCTTGGTTGGTTGTTGATGAATTTGCCAACAAACTGTTGCCAAAAGCAGGGGAGGGGGCAGGCGGGGCTGTTGGTTGGTTGGTTGTTGATTGATTGGCCAATCAATGGGACAGGAAAGTTTGGAGGGTTTGCTTGGCCTATGGTTGGTTTATTGTTGATTGATTGGCCAATCAATGGGACAGGAAAGGAGTGGGGGGGCTAGCTTTGCCCTTTTTTGGTTGGTTGTCAATCAATAAGCCAATTGATGGGACCGGAAAGCTGGGGGGGCTGGCTTGGCCATCAGTTGGTCAGTTGTAAATCAATTGGCTGATTGATTGGTCATCAATTGATCAATTGTTTGAGGGAGGAAAACAAGGAGGGGGGTGCATCCATTGATTGATTGGCCAATTTATTGGACCAGCAAGGAGGGGGGGGCTGGCTTGGAAGTGGGTTGGTTTATTTTTAATCAATTGGATGGGGGAGGAGGGTGGGGGGTGGGCTTGGTTATTGGTTTGTTGTTCAATGATCAGTTGGCCAATTGATTGGTCATCAATCAAGTGACTGGACCAGCAATGAGGGGGGAGGGGGGCTGAGGACAGGTTTGGTGGTTGTTTGGTAAATTTTTGATTGATTTGATAGAAGGAGGGGGGGAGCTTACCTGGGGGATTGAGAAAGGAGGTGGGGGGGGGTCCTAAAGGTTGATTGATCAAAGGATTGGAAACCAATGAAGGGAAGGAAGAGGAGGGGGGGGGAGCTTACCAGGGGTGCTGCCCAAACAAGGAGGGGAGTAGGTGGGTGAGGATTTTTTGTGAGAAGGAAGGAGTGGACTGGTAATAGTGGACCAGTGGTTTGGTGGGGGGAGGTAGGTGGTTTGAAATTTTTGGTTCTCTTTTGTCTGAGTCCACCAAAAAAAAAAAAAAAACCTGGAGTCAGCCTAGGGTTGTTGGTTGAAAAATAAAAACAAAAAAAATACTGTGATGTGATTTTTTACCTATTTAAAGAACAAATGCTACTCATCAAAGCAAGAGAGTTTGAGGGGCATAATTTACTCTTTCATGGTGGAAGATGATCTAAAAGATGAGACCAGGATTACTTGAGGAGGATTAGGAATATCTTCTTCAAATATTTCTTCTCATTCATCTTTGATGATGGCCAGAAGGTTGTGAAGGATTCAACAAGTTATAATCCAGTTGATAAGGATCTTTATGTCTTTGGAATTTTGAAGCTGGTTTTTCATTTCCCTTAAGCTGGCCCATCTTCCTTTTGGAATCCTATGGAATTCTCAATCCAACCTTGTGATTGGGAAAGGTGAAAGTTGAAATCAGTTTTGGCTTGGTCATTGGATGAAACATTCTGGTATGTTGGAACCACATATTTCCTGCTAGCATAAGCTGAATTGGCCAGAATTTATTGATCCTGCTCAAATTAGTTCTCTGGTTTTTGAGCAATCCACATCTGATTGAAAAGGTATGAATCATGACAAGAGCCCAGATGGCCAGCATGGAGGGATATGAACTTATTTTTGTTATCAAAAACAAGTTTTAGTTCCACAGAGTATCTATAAAGAAATATAACACATATTTGGTCAGTGCATTATCAAATGTGTAATCAAAGTCTTTGGAAAAGAAATGAATCAATTTCATTTTTTTCCAATCAAAATAGTGGTTGCCATCTAGCTTGTGGTTTTGACTCAAGGGGAATGTGGTTCCATCAACAAAACCAATTCAACTGGGAAAGCCTTCAGTCTAAATTAATTGAGATATCTCCTTGCGTTATTCTTTGGTTGGCCAAGAAAGTAATTAGCAAAGGAAAGAGAGGATAGAAATCATGAATCTTTTGGTGTATAATTCAATGGTTTCATAACCAACTGGAAATAGATTTTTTAATTGATGAATCCCTGCTCCATTTACATCTGATAACAATCTAAAAAGAGAAAAGGCCAGTTGAATAGATTGATCATGTTGAGGATTCCAAGAATTGTTCTGGAAGATGTGGTGATCTTCAATCATCTCCAAAAGTTTCATGAATGAAGGCAGTAGACTTTGGAACAGTTTCTGGAAGCTTAAGTTGTGGAGGAGATGGAGCCTTTGCCTTTCATACATAGGGTTGTGGAGATTTTTTCTTCTTGGAACCATGTATTTCTGTTCTGATAAATAATTCAAAGCCAACCAAGTTAATTCCAAATGAAGTCTGAATCCAAAAAGTTCAGTCAGATTTTTTGTGTTTTCAAGTGGCTGCCAGGAAGTTTGATTGGACATGTTGAGAAATATAGTGATTTGATGTGGGGTGATGAGATGATGATGGGATGTGTGTGATGTGATGGAGATGTGAAGAAATGGAGATCAGATGTGTGTGCTGTAATGGAGATGGGATTGGTATGGATTTTCTGAGGTGGAGGTGTGGATGAGTGTTTTGCATGGGATGGATGGTTGATGGATGATGGTGCATGAATGGCGGGTTTTATGTTTGAAATCTGCCATTTTCATGAAACCTGCAATTTTGAAATACACCAGTTAGGGGGTATTTGTATTTCAGAAGCCTTCCATTAAAAATGGTGTGTTTGGTGAAAATAAATGGTGGTTTTATAATGGTGGGTTTGCTAACTCTGATACGCCCTAATTTGATAAATATGGGGAATACAAACCCAGTCTAGATACCAAGGTGTTTGCAAAAACAAGAAATAAAAATTTAACTTTCAGATTATCTGGGAATCATAAAAAACAATTTAGTCTCTGGGAGTTCAAAGATATATTTCCAGAAAAAAACTATCCACCTTCAAATTATCCTTAAACTAATCTAATCCCCTGAAGAATTCAAGGGGAGCAAGAGGGGACTGTATCCAATTTAAACAAATCTGATTTCCAGCCCCTTTACATTTTCAATTTCTCTCATTCAATCCTCATTCTTTACATTTCATCCCACCTTGGTAATATCTCAAATAAAATATCTCCAATTCCAAAACTTTATCATGGTGTAAAATCTCCCATTGAAGCCCTAATAACAAAAAATATGCAATTCTTCTTTTTTCCAAAAAATTAAAAATATAAATGGAAAAATCACTTCTTTATTTTATTTCAAAACCTGATCCCATCAAACGTATCAAGCTTTTTCCTACTCTTGTCATGATTTAATGCATATAAAATGAAATATATTTTAATTTCAATTCCTCATATTGTTGGGGTAAACAATTGTTCAAGAAATTTCTCATTTTCTTGTTTTTTGTCTCAATAGAAAAAAGATAAACATTAAGCAACACTCAATCAATAAAAACAATAAAATAAAGAAGCCAGGTTTAATGCAACAGAAAAATAATAGACTTTAATCGGCGCAAAAATGTTTTCCCATCTTCTCATAACTTCTCTGCCTCTGGAATATTTTGAAAATATTCAAACAAATTGTAGGAATCATTTCACATCTGATGTAAAATGGAACCTTTTCTGGAAACGCTGGAACAAGTTTTTCAATTCAAAATCTGAATGAATTGTTTTTTGGAAGACTTTAAAAAACTTTCTATGGTATGGAATTTCTCTCAATCTTACTACTGGCAGGAAGGCTGGATCCCCCCAAAAAATTGTTTCTTACCTGAACAACAAAAACTATCACTTTTCAAATACTAATACCTCAATAATAGGAGGACTTCCATTGTGCATTAAACCATTCATGAGTTTGTCTACTTTTTTTTCTCTAATTTAGCTCATAAAATTTACAATTCAATTGCCATTCAAATAAATGAAAGAGCTATTGAGGCCTTTCAGCAAGATTTTCAGAGGCTCATTGTTTTCAATCAATGTGGGATCATCATTCAGTAAATATTGGCCACCATTCCATCACAATTATTCATTAATTCCATCAAGTCTCTGAATCTTTGATTTCTTGCTTTAAATTTGATTACTCTGCTGATATGGGTATACCATGTATTCACAAAGTGGAATGAGCTATGATCAAGGGTCAAGTAGTTCAAATTGAGAATTTCCATCCTCAATGGCATTCAAAACCTTCCTTTTCAGGAAGTTTTTGTTTTTGATTCAAAGTGAATGGGTTGTGATAAATTCACAACCCTACACAACCCCCACACAACCCATTTCAAGCGGTTGTGTGCTGTTTACAACTCTGAGTTCATGAGGAAAAAAAATAAAATAAAGTCAAATAAACAAAAATAAACAAAAATAAATAAAAAATTAAAAAAAAAACAAAAAAAAAAAAAACAAAAGAGTAATGTTAAATTCATGGCTACAGAGCCGTGTACACAGCTCAATGGGCTGTGTGGCACTCTACACGACTCAAATGAGCCGTGTGGCATGCTACACTTCCCATTTGAGTTTTACAGCACGCTTAATAACTAAAATCAAGTTGTGTAGCCTCCACTAAATCATAAATAATGAATAATAAATAATAAATAATAAATTATAGATTATAGATTATATATAATAAATTATATATAATAAATTATATATAGTAAATAATAAATAATAAATAATAAATAATAAATAATAAATAATAAATAATAAATAATAAATAATAAATAATAAACAATAAGTAATAAGTAATAAATTATATATAATAAATTATATATAATAAATTATATATAATAAATGATAGATAATAAATAGTAAATAATAAATAATAAATAATAAATAATAAATAATAAATAATAAGAAGTAAATAATAAGCAATAAATAATAAGCAATAAATAATAAATAATGAATTATAAATTATATGGAGTAGTGTACGGGCCCTCACGCGTTGAGGGGCCCTGCACGACTCCCACACGGCTGGAGCCGTGAATTTAACATCACCCAAAACAAAAAAAAACAAAAAAAAATTGAAAAAAAAATAAATATAATCCAAGTTATCCTCATAAAATAGATGTATGCAGGATGTGTTCTTTATTCTTGTTTGATTTTTTTCTGTGGTGACTTGTGCAACCCCTGGGGGGTTGCGCAAGTTTTGAGCATTTTGTTTTTGCAAATTTTTTGTTTGTGAACCTCTTTTCAAGACTCATATGAGTTCTGAATGGTTTTTCATGCCTGTTCACAACCCGGGGTCATGAACTTAACATCCCCCAAAATGAATACCTTTCTGATTAATTTATATCTTTCTTTCTCCAGTTAAGTTTTAAACCTGATTAAACTGAATAATCAAAAAACCCATGAAGTGCAATCAAAAAACACCAATTAAAATAGATATTTTGCTGAATTGTTTGAAGATTTCAATGGGTTTCCACCTGGAGAAAAAAATGTTATCTTGGTTATACAAATAAGCTTTACAGTGGGAATTATCAACTTTTTTAGATTCAAGAACAAAATCATACTGCAATCTCAAAAATAAGAGGAAGACCCAAACAAAAATCCAATAATTTCAAGAATATCTCTCAATGATCAAGTAAAATAGATCCATTGTGTTTTGAATAATTAAAACAACCCAAGAGGATAGGAAGGCCAAGGAAAAAATATGCTGCAAGTCCAATTTCCAGTAATACTTTTTTGGAAAATTATGTATTTATTCCAAGGAAAAAAAAGGGGGAAGGAAAAGAAGAAGGAGTAATAAGAGGAAGAGGTTTATTATTAAATATAATTTTTCCCTAAATATTGAATTGTTTTTTTAACAATTCCTTTTAATTTTTCAACATAGGATGATATTCTGACTGAAGATGAATATTCAGAACATTAACAGGTTACAGATTTGGATTTAGAGGAATATTCAGAAGTTTAAGAGCTAACAGATTTGGATTTCATGAAGATGGTGAGATTTCCTTTACTTTTATTTTGGTGATATTATTTCTTATTGATGTTTGCATTTAATCTTTTCTCAGCGGTCTGGAACCATTGTGAATAAGAGGTTTAATTATCCTGAACAAATTCCTGGTCCAATAATCAAGCCCAATGTTATATTCACAACCTCAGGGTTAAAAAAAGGCCTGAATTGCCTTTGAAAACCCATACAGGTTGCAAACAGCCAATCATGTCCCAACAAGTAGCAAGCCAGGTTGCTAGCAGATTGTCCATCCCCGTTTGCAACCCATTTTGTATTGCTATTGGGGAGTTGAAACCCTATTTTGGGTTTCAATTGAGGATCTGCAACCACCCGGGGGATGTGCGAGTGGCAAGTGGGGGTTGCCTGTGTTTTCCTGGCCCATATGGCCCACCCACCCCAAATGGGCCATTTGAGGGGGATTTGGTATACCTTGGCACCCCTGGACCACATGTGAGTGACTTCAACACAAATCTGGGGATCTGGCATACTATGCGGGACTATTGAGCCACCAAAAAACTTGGAAATCAAGCAATCTTCCTATTGGCAAAAACTGTTGACACACACCACATACAAACACACCAAACACCCATTGCATATATTTATTTATCTCAAAATTAATTTTCTCAATCCAAAAAGGTGAAAAATTTTGGAGTTGTTTAATATAAAATTGAATTAAATACTAAATTGCCATTGGATTTTTTTTTGTGGAAACCAGTAGCCCAAGCCCTCAGAGATTGATCAAGGCTACCTTAAGGGACTTAATAAAAAGTGTACTTAACAAACTTTTGGTGGAATCTTGGGATTTGGGTAGGAAGTTGGAGAAAAAAAACATTGGAAGCCCCAATTGAATCCTCATCTAGAGTTACAATTTAGGAACAAGATTTTTCTTCACAACTGGAACAAGGTGTTACCTCACAAGTTGAATTGAATAAAGGTGGTAGGTTCACATTCCATATGTCATTTGACTGATAAAAATTTGGCTTGAAAAATACTAATGTAAATAAAGGGTTCCAGAACCGCTTGAACCTTCTCCTGTTAGAGCCTTTGCTACTAGGAAAGAAGCCAAGATTTATTTCCAGAAATGGGAAGCTACGCATGGCTATGCATTAACAACTTTCAATTTGAGGAGAGACAGATCCATTGAACTAGCTTGTGAAAGATCTGGGGTTTATGAAAGGCCATGTCTCACCAAATTTCAAAGGAGAATTCACACTAGGAAGGTCAGGTGGCAATTCATGATCCTTGCAAGTAGGAAGGTAGCAGATAACACATGGAATATATCCATTATAAATGGCCTACACAATCATCAACCATCAGAAAGTCCTTCAATGCATCCTCAAATGAGGAGAATATCAGGTCAAGAATTAGATTTCATTAGGGAATGCATGAAATATGGGCTCAATACAGTCAAACTTAAAAGGAAATTGAGCAAGATTGATGGTGGAGAATACATTGAAAATAGAAAATTCTATAACACAAAGAAAAAGTTAAAGCTCACAGAAATGGATTCAAAAGTTTTTATGGATGCTCTATTGGAAATGCTCCAGGAATCCCAGCGGGTTTGCAGGTCCAAATTTGGTGGAGAGGGTCACTTAGAGGCCCTGTTCTTGGCTCATCCTTAGTCAGTAAAGCTTTGCAAAAAATACCATCATATTGCTTTGTTGGATTGTACCTATAAAAACCATAGGTACAAAATCCCTATATTGCATTTTTTAGGAATGACTGCCAACAAAAAGACTTTTACAAAGGCTTTTGTTGATATAAAAAAAGAAAAGTATGAGTTCTACAGTTGGGCGTTGTGTGAGAATTATTGGCCCACAAGCTTAGTTAAAGAGCATTATTTAAAGCAAAATAAATGCTGAGAAAATAATTTCTTATGATTGATCCTTAACTTGAGGCAGAGGCAATGGCACACTTCTGAATGTGAATTAATTGATTAATAAAAGGATGGAAAAAAGCAGGAAGAAGAGCTACTTAAATACAAAAGATGGTGCTCATGTGGAGCTCATGTAATGAAAAGCAAAAGGCAAACATTCCGCCCCAAATGGAATCTACAGGCTCTACAAGCCCTGTTACTTGGTTTGGGCTTACTCATCCCACTTGGAATTAGTTATGAACCCTTTCAAACAGCCTGTACCAGTTGAATTTGGTGTTTCCACCATCACAGGGCTGAACCAGCCCCTTGCTGTTCTGAACCTGGATGGTTGTCTATTACAACCAGCCCGTTACCTGGTTACATCTCTCTTCTGGCCCTTCCTATAAACTCACAGGCCTGGTTGCCTCCTGCAACCAGGCCCCTGGCCCTCAAAATGGCCAGGGTGGACCCAGAATCAGTCTGGGTCAGGCCAAGAACTAATGAGGGGGGGGTGTAACCGGTGGGCATGCGTGGCCCCCCTCCTTTCCTCAAATCCCCTGGGGAGGTGATCAAATCCTCCTCCAGGGGCCCTGGGGGTCAATACCCCCAGGGCCTGTCACAAAGAAGGTGAGCTGGGTGGTTGTCAGGCCCACCCAGCCCCATAGGTTTCCTCCCCCTTGGTAATGGGGGGGGGGGGGGGAGGGGGGGAGATGGCCCCATCTTAATTGGTCTTGAGGTGGGGGGGGGGGGGTGATCAAGTCCCCTCCCACCTTGCTGGTTTCCTTCATTGAAACCAGCTTGCTGGTCTGGTAGAGGAGGGACCAGCCATCCTCCCTCCCCCTTGCAACCAAGCAAGGGGAGGGAGGGAGGCAGGGGCCAGCAGCCCCCAAGGCTGCAACCAGCTGGGTGGCGCAACTGGGGCCGCGGCCCTGCACACAGCAGGTGGGGGGACTCCAAACAGAGCCCCCTGCCCCCTACAACACCCCCGCGCGGGCCTTCAGGCCCCAATACAGGCCCCAAATGAGAAACAAGCAGCCCCAAGCAGGCTGCAACATGGGCGGCGGCCCCAATGGGCCTCCAAGGCCCAATTACCCCAAAAAACATACTTTGGGGGGCCAGAATGGCTGGCAAAGTATGTCCATAATAATCCTTGGGCCCATAACTGCCCAGATAAGCCCATCTGGCTAAGGTGGCCCATTCACCCTGATGGGCCCGTCAAGGCCTGTGTCCCAATGGACTTGGAAAAAGTGTTTTGGTGCCCAAATGCCCAAAAACAATAACATCCACATAGGCTCACATGGCCCACATGATGTACAATGGGCCATGGAGGCTCATTTGTGCATCCAATTTGGATTACACACCAATATGCACGTTACCTGAGTACATCCTTATTTTCACACACCCTTTTAATCCAAAAGGGATTCCATTTGTATACTAGACAAAAAAACTTGATGTTTGTTCCTATCTAATGCCTTTGTTAAGATATCCGCAATCATTGCTCCAGTGGGAATGTACCTTAACACTATCTCTTTGAAGTTTACTGCATCAAGTCTATAGTTATAATGAAAATTAATATTTTTCTTTCTTGAATGGAATACTTTGTTCTCTTCCAACGCAATGGCACTCTTATTATCAGAATACAAAAATGCAAACCCTTGTGGTTCATGTGTCTGCTCTAAGACCTTTCTCAAAAATTTTTCTTCCTGTGAAGCTGAAAGGTACAATCTGTAATCTGCTTTGGTTGATAAAAGACTTATTTCTAACACCCTTTTGGAAATCCATGACACTAAATTATTCCCTGAGAAAAACACAGATCCACTTGTTGATCCCCTAGTGTTAACATCTGACCAACTTGCATCAAAATAACCAACCAAGTCAATGTTTGCTGACTTTGAAAACTGCAGTCCCAGAATGATTGTTCCTTTAAGATAACTCATAACTCTCTTAAAGGCTGACCAATGCTTCATGCTAGGTCTCTCTAAGTTTTTTGACAAAACGCCAGCTGCAAATTCAATATCTGGCCTTGTTAAATGCCCCAAATAATTTAAAGATACAATAGCTGACCTATAATCATTCCCGGATTGAACAAACTCTAGATTCTCTTGCTCTTTAGACTTTTCTAACCGAATTTTAGACTGCATTGGAGTAAAAAACTCTTTTGCATCCTATAAGCCATACTGCTTAAGTAGGGCTGACACATAATGGTTCTGATCCAACTTGATCCCATTCTTGCTCTTACTAAATTTTATTCCCAGCACCTGCTGTGCCAGACCAAGATCTTTTATCTTTAACTAATTTTTGAGCTTCTCCATGACTATCTCCTTACCATTCCCAATAATGATAATTTTGTTGACCCAAACAAACAAAATTCCATCCTTTGTCACAAAGAGACAAGGGTTGGCCTCACTTGTCCTGAAAAAAATCTCCATCATTTTCTTACGCATAGTGTTATACCATGACCTGGCTGCTTGCTTTAATCCATACAGAGATCTACACAGCTTGAGGAAATATTCCCCTTTATCTGCTGAGAGGAAACTTCTCACACAGATTTTCTTCATAGTTTCTGGCTTGGTCTCTACCAGCCATTCCTTGAAACCATCAGGAACTGACATAAACACATTCTCCCCATCTCCAAGTTTTGCATTCAAGTAGGCAGTCACAAAATCAGCTTGTCTGATTTCTTCACCCAACTCCATTGCCAAAAAAATGATGTACCCAAAGGTGGAAAGACTTCCAGTTGGCAAGAAAGTCTCCTGGTAATCAATACCCTCTCTCTGATTGAAGCCCTGTGCAACACATCTAGCCTTGAACCTCTTCAAAACTCCATTAGTATCAAACTTCTTAGTCAACACTAATATTGTCAGCCTCCTGGATGCCAAGACCCTTGCTATCTTTTAGCTACCAGAGGTGATAGAATAAATAATAACTATATTATTCAATAAATGCAGCAAAAATCCATAAAATACTTGGATAAAGCTTATTGCAAGGTTAATTGGTTTGGTTATGGTTTATTGTTATAAGTCAATATAGATAAATTGATTATTAAATATTTTTATAGAGGGGCCAAAATTATATTGTGGATCTTTAACACCTCTCTTCAGGGATTTCAGTATGAAAAAACGTAGTCCTGGTTACTTTGGGCTCTTTAGTTTAAAGGATATTTTGCCCAAAGATAATATGTATATAAAATACATGGTGGAGTGGCAGGGATTTGTAACAAAGCTGCCACAACAGAGAAAGGATAATAAAACTCACTGGTATATTATTAAATCTTTTGGGTATCTGTTTGGGACGTGCACTGATGGGTTAAACCTGTATACTGGGGTTATAAGTTTGTTCAGCAGTTTAAATTGATAAAAAGAGGTTGAGGAAAGATAGTATTAATCAGACTAAGCCGTAAATCACTTACTTATCTCTTAGAAGTACTTGATTACCTTGGCACTGTTTCTGGATATAAATATAACTGGGTCTCTGCCCATCAATATCCTCAAAAGAGCTCTTTATTTATATCTTTTGGAGTCCCAATATTGTCCTTCTGAGGGGTACAGGGGCTCAAAGTGACGGGCAATGAGGCTAGCAAGGTAACCAGTGGTAGCCTGTCACGTGTTCCTGGTGCTTTAGCACGGGTAGCATCCAATTCCTTGGGGTATGGTAATTATTCTACTTTATAATTGATATTTGGACATGTGAATAACACTAATCTGTCCTGTTTATGTATTATTTAATTCATTATCCTTAGTAAATATTCACAGTAAGTTAATAATTATTTTAATAGACCTTCCTACGGACAGTCTGATTCCAGGTTAGTTCTCATTATGTATTAAATAATTGGAGTAAACTCATGATATTGATTTTACTCTTTATTTTTGAATTTCAGTTGATTTACTAAAATAATTACTTAAAAATATAAGTCATGGGAATTCATGTGATATTTTTACATCATTAGTTTTTAAGTATGTCACAAAAAATATGGATGGCTAGAAATTCTCATAATAGCATATTAAAGTATGTTAATATATTTTTAGAAGTTGTCATTGTCTTATTTTCGACATCCTTGGTACTTTGAATTATATTCAATAAAAAATACCTATAAGGGTTATTTAAGTATTTTTATATAATTTTATGTACTTTTAGACTATCTAATATCAACAGGAACATTTTTTACATATGTAGAATGTTCCCGTGTTGGTTATAGCATGTTTACGCATTACCTAAGTTTCTCAGGCCACCTGTCACTTTTTCAACTTGTAGTCCCGCGGCTGCGTACTTGTCAGAGGCCCGGGGCTGCGTAAACAACCTTGATGGAGTGACAGGGCTGTATCTCAGCCGCGCGGGGTGCATTGGCTGCCGTGGCTGCGTGCGGGAATTTTGACAGAACACATTTCCATCCGTAACTCCTAAAATATACACAACACCTCAATTCTGACTGAATTTTAGGTGTGAAACCTATACGTGACAATACGTGTGAAATATTTAATTTTCCAAAAAGTTCAATAGTGGTGCCGTGGTATTTTGGTCTTTCTTTCCTTAATTATTTAAAAATATAAGGAGTTGGATTTTGTTGAGATCTACCCTCAATTCCTCAACTAACTAGCCCTCCTGGCTACCACCTCCCTATACTCCAAACCCCTCTGGACTACCCCCGGATGTAGGCTCTCTCACTAATGCTTCCGTGAGTTCCCGCCCGGGGATCCAGATACTTTCCCCTGCTCAAGCCCCCAAACTGCCTCTAGGTCCCGGTGACCTTCCAATCAATCACGATTCTGCTTTCCTCCACGTCTCCTCCTTCCCTTCTTCTCAACTTTTACTCTGCTCACTCTGTCACCTCAACCTCTTTCCTTCTCTTGACCTTCTATCTTTCCTTCTTCCATCTTTAATCCTTCCTTTCTCCCATCATCAATCTTTCCTTTCCTCCATCTCCAATCTCAACCATTGTCTCCGCTCAACTGACTCGTCTTCAAAGCTCCTCTGATCATCTCTTCCTGGTAAGATGACTTGACTCTCATATCAATGCTCAAATTGATCTAACAATACATGTTTGACCTCCTATTAGCATCTCCAAACAACCCTCTGTCTCCTCTCTCTAATCTAATCTTCTTGTCTAACCGCCTGTCTATCCTCAAATACTCTTGACTTTCTGTCTAAGCTTTTGGTGTTCTGTTTCTCATTTCTTTCCTTCTCCCTCCTTGTTGCTTCCTTGTCTGACCCTTAAATCCAGCTTGTTGGTTCTAGTTCTCAGCCTCTTCTGCGCAACATCATTACAGTTCAAAGCCAAAAGGAAGCTCCCCGCCAAATCCAACACAATGAACAAACCAACAGGAGCCACCAACTATTTTCATCAAGTTGCATTGAACGCCGCCTTCAACGCCTTTCCTCCACTAAATGAAGAAAAATACTCCATGTGGCGCAACAAGGTTCTCATGTTATTTGATCTCAAAGATATTAAAGACGCCATTAAGAGAAATTCTGGAAAACTATCTATGAAACAGGACCGGGAGATTAGGGCGATCATACTATCCAAGTTAGACAGCACGACCCACGCCAATGTAGTCAACTCCTCAAACATAACTTCCTCAAAACTCCTCTGGGCCGAAATAACTCGCCGATTTTCATCCTCCAAAACCGCAAACAAAGCCAGGGTTTTCAACCAATTCCTTCAATCTATCTTCAATGAACACTCTATAGAAGGTTTTGTCACGGACACAAGGCAAGCACTCACTTGAATGGCAGAGGTTGGAATAGAACTCCACAGTGACATCCTTGCATATTTGGTACTCTTTAAATTCCCTTTCAGTCTTGATAATCTCAAGCAACAGATCATGCACGTAGAGAAGAATCTAACCATTGAGGTTGTTTTCAATCATCTCATCCAATTTAATAACAAGCGCAAGGACCAACAAAAATAAATCAAATCCTCCGCCAACATTTCCCTAGTGGCCACCAAAAATAAAACTGAGAGAGATGACAGACCAGTGAAGATGCATTGCCGAGAGGGCTACCATGACCCAAATGCCCCTCAGGCCAAATCATCTTGTTTCCATCTTCATCCCCAAATTGCCCCTAGCTGGTGGATTGAACAACAAAAAGAATGGAAGAACAGGATTAAAAAACAACCTACAATTAACTATCATGCTCTCCTAACCCTATGGATCAATGCGGATAATAACCCAAATCTTCTCCTAGACTCTGGCGCCAACATTCACATCTTTAATGACATCAAATACTTCTCTAAAATTGAGATGCAAGAAGAGAAGGAGGAAATCAAGACAGAAAACTTGAAGCTAACCTCAAAATTCATGGGACAGGCACCATACGACTCAACTGGAATGACTCAGTAATTACCCTTGAAGATTGTGCGTACTGCCCAGACATTGTGGTCAACCTAATCAGTCCTGTCCAACTTGCTAAAAGAGGATGCAGTCTTACCCAACACCAAAACCAATTCTCAATTACTAGAAATGGTCTCATTGTCCTGAAAGGACTCATCCCGGACAACCTGTTTGTGATTGAGAAGCCCCAATCAATCTGTCAAGAGAATAAGGTCTTCCATCTCAATCACGGATCAAATCTCAAGAAAGAAGAAAACCCGTCTCTAATTGAACTTCACCAAATGTATGGACACGCCTCCATGTCATCTCTCAAGCCAATTCTTAAGAATTCTTTTTGTAAAGATCAACTCAATAGCTTCCAGTGCAATGGATGAATCAAGAGCAAGATCACTCAATTTCCCTTCTCCGCCACATCAACCCAATCTAACAAACCTCTTGAACGCATTCATCTTGATATAATTGGCCCGATAACCCCACAATCAAAGTCTGGACACCAATACATACTTATCCTGGTGGACAACTTCACCGGATACCTTGTGGCTTTTCCTTTGACATCCAAGGATGAAACTCTGGAGATGATCATCAACATCCTCAAAATTGAATTCAAAAGATTGAAATATTACCCTTCTGAAATCTATTTGGATAAAGGGACCAAATTTTTCAACTTGACTCTTAAACGTTTTGCTCAATCCAAACATATCAAACTTCTCACATCAGAACCATATCACCCTCAACACAATGGTCGCGCTGAGAGGGCTAATTGAACAATAATAGAATCAGCTTGGGCCACGTTCTCATCTTTGCGACTGCCAAAGAATTACTGGCATGTGGTTAAAAGAAGTTGTTTTTTCATGCTTAATCAGATACCCAAGGAAGGTAATGACCAGTCCCGCTGGGAACTAATGTTTAAGAAGAAACTCCCCACTAACTACTTGAGACCTGTAGGTTTTCCTGCGGTCTATCTCACCAATGGCATTCAAAAAGGGAGGAAATTCAACAAAAAGGGAACTGAAGGGGTTTAAGTTGGGTTCAATCCTGCTATTCACTCTTATCTCATCCTTAACTCATTTGGTTCTCTCATTGAAACAAAGCACGTCAGATTCCTCAAGAATCATCAAGCAGCTTTCCCCTTCTTGAACCAGAAGGACTTGAAATCTTTTCTCAAACTTCTCACGACTCAAATCAATCAGATTTCTCTGGCATGGAAAAACAGTTTGTGTCAAGGCATGCCGGAATGGAGGACTTGGAAACGGACTCAGATCAAAATCCATCCGATTCTCTTGAATCTGAATCTCATGAATCCTATCCCTCACCACCTCAAGTATCTCTACCTCTGGAGCCCGTTGCTCAGGAAGTGAACCAATGTCTGCAACGCGAAACTCAGAAACCACAACAATACGGCTTCCATCATTATTATGAACCACCCTCATACAAGGTGGCGCGAAATTCCAAAGAGTGGCCCAAGTGGCAGAAAGCATCCAAAGAAGAATTAAACTCAATCAAAGATCAAGAAGTCTGGGAGGAATACCACGGTACTCCCAACAACGTTCTGAATACAACCTGGGTTTTCAAAATCAAACAGAATTGTCATGGTGAGCCGGTCAAATACAAAGCAAGATTGTGTGTACAAGGATTTGATCAGGTACACGGAATTGACTATAACAAGACATGGGCACCAACGGGCAAACAAGGATCTTTGCGCATTGCACTATTATATGGTCTGAAAGAAAATATGAAGTTTACTCAGTTTGATGTGAAAGGCGCTTTCTTACATGCTCCACTGGATGAAACAGTCATCATCAAGACTCCAGAAGGCTCTCACCGAAATTCTCCTTATCCAAAGTTAAAAAAATTGCTGTATGGCCTCAAAAAGTCTCCCAAAAACTGGTACAAAACCCTCACAACATGGATCAAATTGCAGGGGTTTCACGAGTCATTGAGTGATCCCTGTCTCTACATCAACTCCAACTCCAAAGAAGTTCTCTACTTCCATGTGGATGATTTGATCCATGTGGGAAAGAGCAATGACTTTCAATCAAACTTTCTAACTTGCTTCAAGAATTCTACTTGCCATCCGCCCAATACGATCCTTGGCATGCTCATGGAGGTAGAAGACGACGCAATCTTTTTGAGCCAACCTAACCACATCAAAAGTGGACTAGAAGAACTGGGCTTAACTGAATGTAAGGCAACTTACTCTCCCCTTACCCAAAATCTGAATCTTGAACCCGCCACAGATGAAGATCATGCAGAATTTATACAACTGAACGTCAGCTACCAATCCGTCATTGGACTACTGAATCACTTGGCTCAATATAACCAACCTGAAATAGCATTTGCGGTTTCCAGCTTGGCTCGATTCAACACTAAACTGGGCATGACCCACTGGCGAGAAGCTTGCAAGGTGTGGAAATATCTCAAGACCACCAAGGACCTCAAACTTATCCTAAGATTTGACACAAATGTGGAAGCCATCTATGCTTACAGCAATGCGACTTGGGGAGACAACCCCACACTACAAAAATCCCAAAGCGGATTTATTATCTTTCACTACGGAAGTGCGGTGGTCTGGAACTTGTTCATACAGAAGAACATCACGTACTCATCCACCAAATCTGAGATCAATTCTCTTTTGGACTGTTTTCTCAAACTGAAGTGGATATCTCATCTGATCAGTGAGATCCACCGTTCTCCCAAGCTCAAACCTACAATATACATTGATAATAAAGGGTTGGACAACAAGATTAAGAGATTTGGGTCGCATTCCAAATCCCGTCATATTGACATCAAAACAAAGGGCCTTAGAGAAGAGTTCAACAACTCTGAATTCAAACTCTCTTTAATCCTAACAAACGGCATGTTAGCTGATCTGCTGACAAAAGCATTTTCAATTGACTCCTTAAACCTTCTGCTCAAAGCCATCTCCGATTTCCAAGACAAAAGACACCTCAACTCTTGCCCTCTTACCAGTCAGGGGGGGGTGTTGAGATCTACCCTCAATTCCTCAACTAACTAGCCCTCCTGGCTACCACTTCCCTATACTCCAAACAACTCTGGACTACCCCCAGATGTAGGCTCTCTCACTCACGCTGCCATGAGTTCCCTCCCGGGGGTCCAGATACTTTCCCCTGCTGAAGCCCCCAAACTTCCTCTAGGTCCCAGTGACCTTCCAATCAATCACAATTCTTCTTTCCTCCAAGTCTCCTCCTTCCCTTCTTCTCAACTGCTACTCTGCTTGCTCTGTCACCTCAACCTCTTTCCTTCTCTTGACCTTCTATCTTTCCTTCTTCCCACTTTAATCCTTCCTTTCTCCCATCATCAATCTATCCTTTCCTCCATCTCCAATCTTGACCGTTTTCTCCGCTCAACTGGCTTGTCTTCAAAGCTTCTCTGATCATCTCTTCCTGGTAAGATGACTCGACTCTCATCTCAAGACTCAAATTGATCTAACAATATATGTTTGACCTCCTATTAGCATCTCCAAACAACCCTCTGTCTCCTCTCTCTAATCTTGTCTTCTTGTCTGACCGCATAAGGGTGCTAGGCCATGGAAGTTCTGTGGAGGGGAAAGTTGCTGTTTAGGCTGCCCTCCTGAGTGTTACAAAAATATTTAAATGTAACCAAGATCAAGGTCCAGAACCTGGTAAATGAGGAATCAAGGAGTTTAGGATAAAGATGACAATGGTTTGGTAGCGATGGAACAGCACTATCTGAGACAAGATTATTCAGGGAAAAACTTGAAAAAAAGAAGTTAAAGTATGCTTAGAGTTCAAGGAACAAAAGCTGTTGTATGTGAACAACGCCCACAAGCTAATAACTCTGGTCGTCAGCAGAAGATTAGGGATGATCAACTCAAACCCAAGCAACCTCCAGGTTCTCAATGAACCTGCCCAACTCTCCGCAATAAAGCGCTTGAAGGGTACCAGATAACTGAGGGTGGCTGTACAAGACAAAGCACAATGTTTAAGAAGCTCCAAAGCAAACAGTAACTGATTTGAAGCAAGGATAAACTCAACACTTCTCAAGGGACTCAAGAATAGGCTGGCAGAATGCATCTCCAAAGAAAATAAAGGGAGGTATAACACTCCAGGTCTTAAGCTTAATAAGACCTCTTCAATCAATCTGGATTGGCTCCAGAAAGGTGATCAGGGATAAGGACCAGTATGGTCAGAGAAAGGGATCAAGGAGTGGTATAACACACTCAAAAATTCCAACAGACAGAATTTTTCTTCAAACAGAAAGGCTATTGGTTGGTGATAAGGATCAGGCCACAGAGGGGCAAAGACTAAGGGTCAAGAACGGATCAGGGGGCAATCAGAGATATACCCAGGATAAGGATCAGGATTCAATTTTACAATAATGGGGGAGCACAAGCACACACACCCCTTGGATGAATTTCTATGATGATCTGATATGCTGCTGAAAAAGCAGGGGAGAGCCCCTCCTTTTATAGACCAGAGGCCTGTAGACTATTTACAAGAGAGATTTACAAATGGGAGCAGATTTTTTTTTTTTTTATGGATCAGTGTCATGAGAAAACAAAAGAAAGAAAGAAGAAAAAAAAAGAAGCAAACAAGCATTCAGAGAAATAAAAAAAGAAAAAAAAACCAAAGAGGGACGCCCGCAGGCATCCTGATGGGCCCGGGCGACTGCCAAGGCTGCGGATGACCGCCCGTAGGTGTCAGACGGGCATGGGCAACTGCCGAGGGCGCGGATGACCGCCGGCAGGTGTCCGACGGGCACCGGCAACAGAAGAGACCTGTGCGGGCAAGGGACAAGCCGCGCGGGAGGTCAGTAAGCTAGGAGGTGGTAAGAACAAGGTAGGCGGCCGCTTGAAATGGTTGTTGTCATGGGAGGTAGATTGAGGGATAGGAGGATGATTGGAAATGGGCTCCTCTGGGCTGAGTGGTTGATCGGGAGCGTCAAGGAGATGATTGGCTAGGGTGGCCAAGGGGAATCAAGGATGATGAGTGGAGGAGGAGCCTTTGACAACAGATCTTCCCAACTTCGAGAGACTGGTCCAACGCCTTGATTGATCGTGGGGATCAAAGCCAAGGCCGATTTTGTTGTTGGAGAGGCCATTCGTCCTGGTATACCCAAGCGGACAGGGCTGACCTCTGGGTGTTGCATCAATCTCTTGAATCTTGGTTGCAAACATCAACAAGAGAAGTTCCGTGAGCGGTACGATTTTCTCCATGGCCAATAGCATTTCGACTTTGAGTTGTTGGCAGTAACTTGTTCCAGGGAGAAATGCGCTACAATTCAAGGACTTGTGGTGCAAAAGAATCCTTCTATCCAATATTGGCAAACAGAGACTGGATTTGGAGAAGGCTGGGGGGCGATGATGGTGATGATGGATGCAATTGGTGATGGATGGCAGTATGAGGATGGCAATGGATGGTTTTTTTTTTTTTTTTTTTTTTTTTTTTTTTTTTTTTTTGATAATGATACCTATGAATGATGATAAGGAAAAATCATCACAAAAAAATTAAAATCTCCGCACTGGCCAGGGTGTCCAGGATGGGGCACCACATTGCCTGTCTATCCTCAAATACTCTTGACTTTCTGTCTAAGCTGTTGGTGCTCTGTTTCTCATTTCTTTCCTTCTTCTCTCCTCGTTGCTTCCTTGTCTGACCCTTAAATCCAGCTTGTTGGTTCTAGTTCTCGGCCTCTTCTGCGCAATATCATTAGATTTCAAGGGTGGGGTCAGTCAGTGACCCTACATAATTTAGGGTGGAGAATACATTTCAGTAATAATATTTATGGTTTTCCTAGTCCTTCTTAGGTTAATTATATTATTATTATTTTTATGTTATTTCTGTTACTTTTGCAGCTTGCTTTGCAATAGTAGCAAGCTGACAAATATAGACCCAAGAATGGTCTTTACCTTTGGAAATGAATCCCGCTTAACCACTTAAAAAACACTATTATTCTCCAGAGAATCAAATTTCTCCAAAATAGCTGCCTTCCAATTGGTTCTCCTGTCAAAATTCATAGCTTGGCCAAAGCTATTTGGGTTAACTCTAGTACCACCTCTGAACTTAACTGCAGAATCTCATTAAGCATACACTGTTCCCAAAGTGTATCTTCCTCATATTCTGCAGAAGCATAATGGGACTTCTATTCCCCATACCTATCAGCAGGTATTCTCATCCTGCCACTCCTTCTAATGGGAGGTGGAGGCTAATCAGGTTCTGATTCCACAGACTCCCCTGAAGTGGGTACTGAACCCTCCTGTGGCACATCTGCCATCTCAAATTAATCATTAATGAAATTCTCCCTAGCCTCTTCTGGTGAAATAGGCTCTAATGATATTTCCTTCTGTGATTCCTGAACAGAAAAATCTTCACTCCTCTTGAGTGGGAAGGTACCTTCTTCAAATTTTACATCCCTACTACAGATAACCTTTCTTGTCCTTGGAGAATAAATCCTATATGACTTACTTATTAAATAATAGCCTAAAAGTGCCCCTGTTCTGGCTCTAGGATCTAACTTACCAACCATCTCATTATGGTGGACAATATAACACACTAAGGAACAAATTTTTCTTAGGTGTGACATTTTGGGGTACAACTTCCAAAACTGATAATTCATACTCTTCCAATTAGCACTTGGTATATTTTGCAACAGAAACACTGTGCACACCAACTCAGCCCATGAAAACTTTGGTAGACCAGATTGAACCATGATAGTTCTGACTTTGTCCAATAAATTCCTATTCATCCTCTCAACTATTCCATTTTTTTGTTGAGTACTAGAAGTAGTAACTATATGAGTGATGCCATAATCATTCAACAGTTTCTCAAAATCTTCACTCACAAACTCACCACCTCCATCAGTAATAACACTCTTGATCTCCTTCATCAAATCATTCTGCTTCCAGACTTTGAAGATTACTGAAACCTCCTCTGTGGTCTGATCCTTTGATCTTATTGGTTTTACCCAAACATAAGTAGTTGCTGTATCAACTAATTTGATGAAGTATCTTGCACCTCCAAGGGAAACTGGTTTAAATGGCACTGCCAAATCAATGGAAAATTCCTCTCTAGGAACTTCTGTGCAATCTCTACTCTTTGAGAACACATTTCTGGTCTTGGCCCCTAAGTTACAACTTTCACAGTTGCTGTCCTTCACCTTATGGCCACTTCTATTGTGAGAAACAGTTCTCAGAGCTAAAAAATTGAACAAGTTAGCACAGAGCAACTTATTCAAAACTTGTCTACTCAGGATATTTCTCCCATTCAAATTTTTAGCAAAATTATCTTCTTTGAGATAACAAATCTGGAGCCCTTTCTTCCAGAGAACTCCAAGAGCCACAAGGTTATGTGGCAGATCTGGTATTTAGAACACTTTCTCAAAAGATATTTTAAAACCCAAGTTATTTGAAAGAATAAATTTTCCAATTCCTTTAATTTGAATTTTTCTTCCCTGTTGGCCAATATTTACAACACCATCAAAATCTCTAAGATTTGAAAACAAATTTGGCTCAAAAAACATGTGGTCTTTACAAACAGAATCAATCAAAAAAAGAACACCCTCCTTCAATCCTCCTGTAAGGAAAGAAAAATTATCAGCCACTGATAAGTTATTCTCATCAAGGTTACAATTACCCACTTCATAATCAATCAAGTCAATTTCTTGATCCCCAATGAGCTTTGCCTTCTGGTTGGGGACATGTTCCCCAACAGCCTTTTCTGATGGGAATTACAACGCCACCATAGCAATGTTCTCCATTGAAAGGTTGACCTTGTTTTCTTCCTTTTCGTCTTCTTCAGACTTCTTCCTCTTCTTGGACTCCTTGCAATCCTTTCCACAGTGCACATTCTCCTGAAAATTATAACATAAGAATTTTGAAAAATACCTCTTGTTGTTTGCCTTCTTTCAGGATTTTCCTGTCTTGCCAACCAGAGAGGTTCCTTTGCCCTCCTTCATCTTAAATTGAAGATCATCCTTTTCAATGATCTTCAGCACATCCTCTTCCCCAGGAAGTGGATCAAATTGAGATATAATCATAACCAAGGACTCATACTATTTTGGGAGCTTATGCAGAATTAAGATCAACAAACAATCAGGATCCATTTTCAGCCCAGATGTCTTGAACTTAGCAATTATTGATCTTTCCTCCCCAAAATATTGTTTACAGCTGACAAATTTCAACTTAAAAAACTTATTGAAAGCAATCCCCTTCTGATGAACAGAATTACCAAAATACTTGGCCTTGGGCATCTTCCATAAAATGCTTCCAATCCTCTTCTGTTCCTCTTTGAAAGTCTCAGCAACCCATTCCATATTATTTTCATCCAAATGCCTAAGAATGAGTTTGTAAGACTTCTTATCTACATCTGAACTAATCAAGGTATCATCTGCATCAATAATCTCCCCACAAAAAATTTTTTCCAGCTCACTTTCCATTAAGACAGACCAAGCACTATAGTTTTGAACATTCAAAACAATGTTGGTGGAGCTTGATTCTGGGATATAAGACATCTTCTTGGAAAACTTGACGCCTTGAGGTTTTCAAAAGTGATGTATAAGGGTCTTTCTTGCTTGTAAATGATGATGATGATGGCACTGATAATGTGTGAGAATTATTGACCCGCAAGCTTAGTCAAAGAGCAGTATTTGAAGAAAAAGAAATGCTGAGACAATAATGTCTTATGATTGATCCTTAATTTGAGGCAGAGGCAATGGAACACTTGTGAATTTGAATGAATTGATAAATTAATTGATGGAAAACAGCAGGAAGAGCTCCTTACATACAAAAGATGGTGCTCATGTGGAGATAATTTAATCAAAAGAAAAAGGCAACAATTCTGCCTCAAATGGGCTCTACAGGCTCTAAAAGCCCTGTTACTTGGTTTGGGCTTACTCAGCCCACTTGGCATTAGTTCTTAAGCCTTTCAAACAGCCTTTAACGGTCAAATTTGGTTTTTCCACCCACACAGGGCTGAACCAGCGCCTTGTTGTTCAGACCCTGGCTGCTTGTCTATTACAACCAACCCTGTTACCTGGCTAAATCTCTCTTCTGGCCCTTTCTATACACTCACAGGCCTGGTTGCCTCCTGCAACCAGGCCCCTGTCCCTCAAAATTGCCAGGGTGGACCCAGAATCACTCTAGTTCTGGCCAAGAACTCATGAGGGGGGGGGGGTGTAACCGGCAGGCGTGCGTGCCCCCCCCTTGTTTGCTCAAATACCCTGGGGAGGTGATCAAATGTTCCTCCAGGGACCCTGGGTTCATCACAAAGAAGGTGTGCTGGGTGGTGGTCAGGCCTACCCAGCCCCATAGGTTTCCTCCCCTTTGGTAACGGGGGGGGGGGGGGGGGGGGGGAGATGGCCCCATCTTAATGGGTCTTGAGGTGGGGGGGTGATCAAGTCCTCTCCCACATTTCCGATTGCCTTTTTTGCAAACAGCTGGCTGCTCTGGTAGAGGAGGGACCAGCCATCCTCCCTCCCCCTTGCGGAGGGAGAAAGGCAGGGGCTTCCAGCCCCTGCAGCTGCAACCCACCTGGTGGCTGCAACAAGCTGGGTGGCACAACCAGGGCCGCAGCCCTGCACACAGAGGGTGGGGGGAATCCAAACAGATTCCCCTGCATGGGCCGTTGGGCCCCACAACAGGCTCCAGGTGAAAAAAAGCAGCCCCAAGTGGGCCACAACACAGGCAGCGGCCCCAATGGGATGCCAAGGCCCCATGACCCCAAAAAACATACTTTGGTGGGCCAGCCTGTCTGGCCAAGTATGTCCATAAGAATCCATGCGCCAATAAATGCACAGATAAGCCCATCTGGCTAAGGTGGCCCATCCACCCTGATGGGCCTGTCAAGGCCCTTTTCTTAATTGACTTGGAAAATGTGTTTTGGCGCCCAAATGCCCAAAACCAATAACATCCCCATAGGACAACGTGGCACACGTGATGTCCAACGGGATGTGGAGGCCCATTTGTTCATCCCATTTGGATTACAAACTAATATGCACATTGCCTGAGTGCATCTGTATTTTAACACTTTGAAAGCATTAAAGGAGTTGGATTAAAATCCTGAGAGGCTTCCAAAATTCTTTGTGACACACATTGAAAAATTTCTTATTTGTGCTATTAAACACAGTTTCCCTGAGTCATCTAGAAAGTTGTTCTCCTGGCACTTATCTGAAAACATCCAAGCAAACTGTAAAGTGGGCTTCAGTAATTACAATGAAGGCTGGAAAATTTTCATGACTCTTTGGGCAAAGTATGGGGCCTTCAAAACCAAGGGAGAGGCAGAATTAAGTGATGCGGAACTCAGAGTATGCCACTTTATTGCTTCTCCTATTGATCTCTGCTGGGAGTGCTTACTTTGAAACTTGTACACAGTGTTTCTTGAAAGACCGCAAGGGTGTACTCAATTATATGGAAAAGAATATTCTCCCTATCAAATAGAAATTTGTAAAGGCTTGGACTTTTGTCTACCCAGACTTAGGAAAAAAACAACATATTGGGTAGAAGGGGCGCATTCTAATTTCAAAAAATTACTTGTGGGATTGTTGGGGAACATCATGGATGTGTGAAAACACCTTGAAGGAACTATTGAAAGTCAAATCCAATCAGTCCATGAAGCACTTAAAAACTGTAGAATAAAGTTGGGAACAGATCTTCCAACAGAACCATTACCTTTGGGTTACAAATTTTAAATTGAGGAAATTAAACTCATTGGGGAACAAATCTAGAAGTTAAAGCGCAATCATCATGGCAATGTGTGCTTCAAGTCATATTCAAAAACAATGGGCTTGCCTTGTTCCCACATTTTAGGTGAAATACTAGCATCAAGAGGATCCATTGTTCCTGAGGATGTTCATCCCCCATGGCAGTTAGACTATGACACTTTCAATGAAGTAAGTGGAGTTTTTTGAAGGGTACCAATTATTTGATTGAAAGATTAATTATTGGATTGACAGGTTAATTATTGGATTGAAAGATTAATTATTGGATTGACAGATTAATTATTGGGTTGAAAGATTAATTTTTTGATTGAAAGATCAATTATTGGATTTACAGATTAATGATTGGATTGAAAGATTAATTATTGGATTGACAGATTAATTATTGGATTGAAAAATTTTTAATTCTTTTGGTTTTGACAGTTTGAAACAGATCCTGGGATTGATGAAGAATCTCAAATGTTTAAAAAGTGGAATTCCAAGTATAGGGAACACTCTGAAGAATTTAGGTCAGAGATTCTAAGGTCAAGACTCAAGAATACAGCTGCTTTGATTTCAAATCCAAGGCTTGATCCAAAGGTTTCAAGTTCAAGCTGCAGTCAACAAAAATTGAAAACAAACTGGTGTGAGCTTTCAAAATTTGAGCATTTTTAAAGATCAATTAAGAAGGAAAAAATGGTTGAAAGGGGACCCAAAACGCAAAAGACAGTAAGTCTTTTATTTTGAGTGAGAAATGTTCATTTTTTTGGTTTAATGAACTGATGGGAAAATGATTTTGGAAATGCAAGGATGCCTCTTCATCCAAATCTCATAGTTCAGAGGATGAGACTGAAGAAACACTTTAAAGGGGGCCAGAAAGACCAAAGATAGTAAGTCTTTGATTTTGGGAAATTTTCATTGTTATGGTTTACTGAACTAATAGGGTAATTATTTCTGTAGTCCAAGGATGTCTCTTCATCTGAATTTTATATTTCAGTGGAAGAGACTGAAATTTCATTGGGTTGAGTGATGTTGGAATCAGCTTCCTTTTAAAAGGATGAAGAAGAAGCAGTGGAGGAGTCAAACAGAAGCTCATCTTTGGTGAGTGGTGATTCCTTTAATGAGATTAGAATTGTGGCTAACTATTTTTTGATTTTAGGAAGTGAAATACCTGAATCAAATACCTGAGTGCTTACATAAGTTCTTGGGTGGGGTTTGGGATCTGGTTGGTGATGGAAATTTTGGATTTAGTATCTTTTCTAAATAACTTGGGTATAATGAAAATGGATGGTTTAAAGTAAGAAAATGATTGCTTGAAAAATTGAGGAAAATTAATATGTGCTATGCTTAGATCCTTGGTGGCATTAAACACGTTGAAAAAACAGAAAAAAGACCTGATATTAATGAAATCAATGAAAAGATTCCCTCTTCAAAATGGCTTTCAAAGCTTTAATTGGTTCAAATAGGAGCAGATACTTATGGAAGACCAATATCTTTCATATAATTGGAATAATTTTGTACTTTTAATCCCATGAAAATGGGTTTAAAAGAACAATCAGATCCTATGTTCATTTGCTTTGTTAACAATAACCATTGGGTCCAGCTTCTTCTTAAGGAAGATGTGATTCCAATCCCGCCCATAGTTTCCAAACCACATTCCATGATTTCCAAAAAAGCCTCAGGATGGGTTGATAACCTCAAGGATCAACTTGAGTTGTATTCTAAGTTATAGAAATCATTTCAATTTAATCATTTGGGTTTGGGTTCTGATGCCTATCTTGTAATTCTATGAATATAAAGCTTTTTCACATTTTGAAAATCATTATTTTGAGTGTTTTGAGTTAACATCATTATGATGAGTTTTTTAAATGAGATTTTATTTTGAAGTCAGTTCAACTTGTGTTGGGCTGATCCCATCATAAGGAGTATTTTAACTTCTTGTGATGAGATTAGCTTAACACAAGTTGAACTTGTTTTTTTGGGGGGGCTTTTACTTTAGGGCTGGTCAAGTCACTTGTCTTCTTTTTGGTGTTTTTAGCTTAAGGTGTGTCAAGTTGAACTTGTATTTTTGGCACTTTTACTTTAGGGCTTCTCCATAGACTCTTTCTTCTTATTTGTTCTTATTTATTTTTGTCCTTATTTTCATTCATATTTATTAATTTTTATTCAGGCCTTATTTTTATTCATATTTATTAAGTTTCATTTTTCATTTTTTATGTTTTTTTTCAATGTCTCTTCTTTTTTTATCAATGTCTCTTCTTTTTTTTTCAAGGCGTCTCCTTTTTTTTTCAGCAACTCTCCTTTTTTTTCTATCATTGTCTTTTCTTTAATTTTTTTTTGAAAATGGGTTGTGAATGGCAACTCACAACTAAAAATTGGGTTGTCAGCAGCTTTTCACAAATAAAATGGGTTGCAAGCGGACGTTCAAAACTGCAACAGGTTGCAAGTTGTGCCATGCAACCCATTTTAGGTTGCGCAGGGGGGTTGCAAGGTCAAAAATTTAACATTGGCCAAAAATAAAGATAAAAAAGTAAGAAAAGATTTTTTGATCATACTTTCCATCCTCCTTGCAGGGATTTATTAGCACAAACAGCAACAAAAATAAGTGAGAAAGTCAGTACCTTTTATAATTTCTCAATTTTTGAGTTTTTGGTTTTTTTGTTGATGTTTTTCTAGGCTTCCAATGAATTATCTCATTCTTCTTCTGGAATTTTTTGACAAGTTTCAATGGAAAATTGATAATTTTCTTTAAAAAATATTTTATTTTAAAAAAAATTGCAATTTTTTCTTTTAGTTCAAATACAAAGAATTCATTTTATGTTCAAAAGACATTCCAAATATATCCCGCTGTGCAGATGTTTGGGAGATGGAAACTGTGGATTCAAAGAGGAAGATTATTCTTTTAGAAGAAAATCTGAAGATTTGATTGAATTTTGGGAAGAAATAGTCAAAGAGATGGATTCAAACCCAATCTTCACCAACTCAAAATTGATTCATGAAATTTGGCATGAAAAATTTTCAAAAGAAAGAAAGCAGCTCAAAAAAATTTCTGGCCAGACTCCAATCAAACTTTGGATGAAATTAATATGCTGTGGTTTCTATCTTTCTAACAAAAACAGGCTCCATTGATTCTATACTATTCCTTGATGACTAGCACTTTTCTTTGTCTTAATTACCCCCCCCCCCCAATCCTGATCCCCAATTTTCTCCTGTCTTCCTTATTCTTTTGTAAGAATGAAAACATATAATTTTATTCAATTTTAAGTATGATCCTTTCACAGCTCCCCAGCTTGATACACTTTTCAAAAGCTTTGTAAACAAGGATTCCAAATATTGAAATGCAATTTTTAAGAAAAATTTGAAGTTTGGCAAAGAGTTTCTGTTCCCTCCAAGAAAATTCAACAGAAAAATCAAATCAGTGGTAGTCAAATAATATAAACCAAATTTTTTAATTTATGGGGGGTGATTAATTCACAAACCATTTGAGTTTTGGATGGAGGTTCACAAGTCAAAGAGTTTCAAAACAAACCTTCCAGGACTTTTTCAACCCCCAGGGGGTTGAAAACCACCTTTTTGCAACCCCCAGAGGGTTGAAAACCACCTTTTTGCAACCACCAGAGGGTTGAAAACCACCTTTTTGCAACTACCAGAGGGTTGAAAACCACCTTTTTGAAATCCCCAGGGGATTGAAAACCATCTTTTTGCAACCCCCAGGGGGTTGAAAACCACCTTTTTGCAACCCCCTTTTCAACCCCCAGGGGGTTGAAAACCACCTTTTTGCAACCCCCAGGGGGTTGAAAACCACCTTTTTGCAACCCCCAGGGGGTTGAAAACCACCTTTTTGCAACCCCCAGGGGGTTGAAAACCACCTTTTTGCAACCCCCAGGGGGTTGAAAACCACCTTTTTGCAACCCCCAGGGGGTTGAAAACCACCTTTTTGCAACCCCCAGGGGGTTGAAAACCACCTTTTTGCAACCCCCAGGGGGTTGAAAACCACCTTTTTGCAACCCAGATAGCTTGCAAACGATTAGTTCACCACACCCAAGGGGTTGGGCATGTTTTGAAGGACATGTCTGGCCCATTTGGGGCAAAATAGCCCCAAATGGGACATTTCAGGGGGTAAGTCGGGGTACCTAGGCACCCCTGGACCACATTGGAGTGCCTTAAACCCAAATTTGGGATTTTGAATACATTTTGGGACTATTTGACCACAAAAATTAAATTTATTAATCATTCTACCTGTTAGCATACAAAGAAATCACCTGTCAGATATTTTTTTTTCTCAACCTAAAAGTGAGCACACTTTGGAGTTGTTGAAACATTTGAATTGAAAAAAATTGACTTGGGATTTTTTTGGATTATGGGAACATTGCCAAGCCCAAGCTTCCCTGGTTTCAAAATTGCTGCATTGAATGACTTCATCAATAGTGCTGTTAACAAAGCTGAGGAATTAGCTAGGGCTTTGGGTAGGGATTTGGGAAATCAAAAATTTGAAGCCCCAATTCCATCCTCATCTAGGGTTAAAATTGAGGAAAAAGATGTGTCAAAACTGGAATTGACACATGATGGTGGGTCACATTTCATTTTTCATTTAATTTATTTTAATTGATCAATACTAATGTAACCATGGCGGCTGTAACTATGTAAATATTTAACTATGAGGTTTCCCTTGGCCCTCCTGCATTTAGATCCTTTCCTAGTAGGGAAGAAGCCAAATATTTTTTCCAAAAAAGGGAATCCATCAATGGCTACCCTTTGGAAACATTCATTTCAAAGAGAGAGAAATATGTAAACCTAGCATGCAACAGACATGGGATATATTTGGCACCATTAATCACCAAACAGCAATGAAAAACTCACACAAGGAAGTTTGGGTGTCAATTCATGATCCATGCAAGTTTCATAGTAGAAGGTCTCATGTGGCTCCTCTCCATTAGAACCCTCACATGAACCATCTGAAAACCACTCAGTGCATTCTCAACTCAGGAGAAGCTCTGGTGTGGCCTTAGATCAAATGAAGGAAGGCATTCAAGATGGGATCAATAGAATTCAACCAAAAATGATATTGAGTAAGATTGATGGTGGAGATTATTTTGACAATAGAACAACCTATAACACTAAGTGCAAGGTTAGGGCAACAGATCTTGAGGGGAAAGGTGTGATGGATGTGCTATTCAAAAAAAAATTAAGATAATCAGCGGGTATCCAGGTCAAAATTCAGTGGAGGGGGTCACTTAGAGGCCCTGTTTTTGGCTCATCCTGAGTCTTTGAATTTTTTTAAAAAATTGAATCATATTTCTTTGTTGGATTGCACTTATCAAACAGATAGGTAAAAAATCTCTCTGTTGAATGTTGTACAAATGAAAGCAAACAGGAAAAACCTTTAAAAAGGAGTTTTTTTGATTGAATGCACTCAAAGAGTTGGTTTATGATCCTGAGAGGCTTCAGGAGTCTTTGTGAAGTTCTGTGAAAAAGTGCTGATCTGTGCTATTCAAAATAGCATCTTCTGTGAAAAATTGCTGATTTGTCCTATTCAAAATAGTTTCACTGAGAAATCCAGACAGTTGTTCTCTTTACAATTTTCTATAAATATTCAAGCAAATAATTTTGCTTCAGTAATGATGTTGAAGGATGGCAAAGTTTTACGTCTCTGTAGGCAAAGTATGGGGCCTCTAAAACTAAGGAGGAGGCAGAAGTCAATGATGCAGAAATTGTTGTAGGCCAATTTATTTGTTCTTCTGTTCATCTCTGCTGGGATTGCTTATGTTTAAACTTGTATACATTTTTTCTTGAAAAACTGTGAGGACATGCTTGAGTACATGGGAAATTGAATTTTCCCTATCAAAGAGGCATTTGTAACTGCATGTACTTGTTCCAACCCTAACTTTGGAAATAAAACAACATCCTGGGTAGAAGGGGCCCATTGTACTTTCAAACCATTACTTTCAATTTCTTTGGGGAACATTTTGGATGTGTGAAAATACCTTTATCAAAAAGTTGAAAGCCAAATAAAATAAGTTCCTGATTTGCTTAAAAAATCTAAAATAAAGTTAGGAACATTTCTTCCAAAAGAACTTTTACCTTTGGATTAAAAATTGTAAATTCAGGTAATTCAACCCATTGGGGAACAATTTGAGAAGTTAAAGTGTCATCATGATGGCAAAGTGTGCACCAAGTAATATTACAAGAAAATGGGCTTTCCCTATTCTCACGTACAAGAAGAACTACTGGAATCAAGAGGATCCATTGTGCCTGAAGATGTACATCCTCATACTGAGGATGTAAATCCTCAGTAGAGGTTAGCCTATAACCCTTCCAGCTCAGTAATTTTGATTTTTGGATTGTTTGAATTTCTTTTTGATGAAGGATTTTAATTCCTGCTTGGTTTGATAATGGGTGATAATTTTGCTTTTTGAAAGTTGAAAACCAATCCAGTGCTAAACTCTTCTCATTTTTTTGAAAATCTAGTTTCAATTTTTATGGGAAAAAATGAAGAATTCAAATTTTAGACTGTAAATTTCCTGTTCAAGAATGCAAAAATTTTGTTTTGTAAGCCAAGGCTCAAGCCAAAGGTCTTACATTCCAGCTGCATTCAATTCAAGCTGGAATAAAAATCACATGAAATTTAAAGATTCAAGCAGGTGGAAAGGGAACTTGAGAGGGAAAAATGGGTTATAATTGCACTTAAAATACCAATCATTTTAAGTCTTTTATTTTTAAAAGTGTTAATTTTGATGGTTTAATGAGATGATAGTAGTTGATTTTTGGATTCCAAGTCCTCAGGCTCAGAATCTGAATTTAATAATTCAGAGGAAGAGACTCAAAGTGAATTAGGAACCCTTCATTTGGAATATGATTAATCCTCTGAGGAAGAAGAAGAAGTGGAAAAGTCAACCAGAAGCTCATATTTGGTGAGTGTTGATTTTGTTAATGTGATGAGAATTTTGGATAATTTAGTTTTGATTGTAGGAACAAAAGGTTAAATACCTAAATGAAATACATGAGGACTTCAATAGGTTCTTGGGTTAGGTTTGGGGTCCTGTTGGTGATGGTAATTGCGGATTTGAATTCATTGATAAATCAATTGGATGTGATTAAAATGTATGTTTGAAAGTGCAAAGAGAAATGATAGAAAAATTGAGGAAACACAATTCCAACTTTTCTTAGATCCAAGCTGGAAGTAAAGAGTTCAAAAAGATCAAAAAAAGACTTGATGTTAAAGATATAAATGAAACAATTACCTCTTCAAAATGTCTTTCAAAGTTAGATATGGTTTAAATAATATCAGATAATTATGCAAGTCCAATTTGTTTCATTTATTTTGACTCATGTTGTACTTATACTCCTATGAAAATGGGTTTAAAAGAATCATCAGATGCAATCTTCATATCCTTTGTTAACAATAACCACTGGGTTAATTGATTACTTGAGGGAGATATGATCCCAATCTCTCCTATTGTATCAAAAAAACTTCTTATTTTACTTCAAATAAACCTTCTGGTTGCTTTGATCATCTCAAAGATAAACTGAATTTGTATTCCACTTTTCAAAATTTATGGAAATAATATCATTTCATCATCTGGTTTTTTATTTAATCATTTGGGTTTGTTCTAACATTTAATTTTGATGCTGATCTTGTAATTCAATTGCTATAAAGGGTTATCACATTTTGAACATCATTTTGTTGAGTCTTTAGAGTTGAAATCATTTTGAATGAGATTTTATTGGAAATTCAGTTCAACTTGTGTTGGGCTGATCCCATGATGAGGATTATTTTTAATTTTTATGATGGAATAACCTTAACACAAGTTGAAATTTTTTTTGGTGTTTTTAAATGAGGGATATTCCTTCAATTGAGGTGGACTTGATATAAGTCCACCTCAATGGACTAGCCCTAGCCCTTTTTGGGGGGTTTATTTAGTTTTTGGCTGTTCCAATGAAATAAGTTCAACATTTTTTGGGCTGATCTCATCACAGGAATTTTTTTTAATCCTTATGATGGGATCAGCCTAACACCAGTTGAAGTTGGTTTTTTTTGGAATTTTTACTGCAGATATATTCCAGTGAGGTGGACTTACATTCCTCTTCTTTGAAGTTTGATTGATTTTATGAAATAAAAAATCAAATGATATGAATTCCATTTATTTTTTTAATTTAATTTAGTTGAATTTTGTTTTGATACAATATAAATGGAATGTTTTTATTTCATTGTATTTCATTAGGGCGTATTAAAGTTAGGAAACCCGCCATTAGAAAACTCAAACTTTATATTGTATTGTATTTTATTGAAGGCTGTATTTTATGCATATTGTTCCTTTTTATCTTTCTTTATCTTTATTGACCCATTTTTTCATTTTTCTTTTTGGCACAATTTTTTGATTTTTAATGATAACTTGATTTTAAATTTTTATTTATTTCTAGGGCCATGAAAGTGCATCCATGGCCCTGGAGTTGTGAAATTTTAAGAGTTATTTTTTAAATTAGTTTTTTATTTTTATTTTTATTTTTTTCAATTATTTTTTTTTTTGATGTTTTTGTTTTGTTTCTTTTTTGTTAAATTTTTTTTCTTTTGATTTTGATTTTGATTTTTTTTTCTGCTCAGAACATAGAGTGTTGAAAAATTTGTGAATAGCATGCAACAACTCAAAATTGGTTGTGAACCGCGCCACACAACCCATTTAGAGTGGTGTAAAGGCTGTGTAGGGTTGTGAATTTATCATGGCCCTTAATTCATATTTTTTCAAAAGAATTCTCTGTATTTATTGAAACATAACAAAAACTAGGATAAAAATGTGGAACACCCTTTCTATTTCCAATTATTTTCATTTTGATGAATATTTTGCAGGTTAAAACCTTTATTAAGCCCTAAGACCAATTTTTAGTTCCATCTGTCCTTAGTTCTCCAAATTCATTTTTAAAAAAATTAGCATTGACTCTGATTCTTGATGTGAAAAGATATTGAAAATAATGTGTTATTTCTTAAGTTTTTTTACATTGAATGCAATTTTTGGAGGCCTCAAATACATCCAAAAAATACCAAGAGAAAATTTCAAAGCTCTGTGATTGATTTATTTAAACATTCCAAGAGTTTAAAGAACAAAAATTAGGGCATATCAGAGTAATTAAACTCCCCATTAGAAAACCACCATTTTTTTTTTGACAAAATCCGCCATTTTTAATGGCGGGTTTCTGAAATACACATACCCCCTAACTGGTGTATTTCAAAATGGTGGGTTTCATGAAAATGGCAGGTTTCAAACATCAAACCCGCCATTTTCATCCATCCACCATCCAACGCATGCAAAATGCCCATCCACACCTCAACCTCAGCAAATCCATACCAATCCCATCTCCATCACATCACACACATCTCATCTCCATTGCTTCACATCTCCATTGCTTCACATCTCCATCTGTTCACATCTCCATCAGTTCACATCTCTTGCTTCATATCTCCATCTTCACACCAATCCCATCATCATCTCATCACCCCACATCACATTGCCATCTTTCTCAACATGTCCAATCAAACTTCCCAGCAGCAAGTGGAAAATGCAAAAAAGCTGACTGAACTTTTGTTACTATTTGACTCCCATTCAGACTATGATTCAGACTCCGATTTGAAATCAACTTTTTTGGCTTTCAATGCTCTATTACAAGAGCAATACATGGTTCCAAGAAGACAAAATCTCAAAAACCCTATTTAGGAAAGGCAAAAGCTTCATCTCCTCCCTGACTTAAGCTTCCACCAACTGTTCCAAACTCTATTGCCTTCATTCATGAAACTTTTGCAGATGATTGAATACCACCCCATCTTCAAGAACAATTCTTGGAATCCTCAACGCAATCCAGCTATCCGACTTGCTGTTGCTATTTGTAGATTGGGATCAAATGGAAATGGAGCAGCAATTCATTGATTATAAAATCTATTCTCAGTTGGTTATGGAACCATTGACTCATACACAAAAAGAGTCATGATTTCTATCCTACTTTTCCATTGCTCAGTACTTTCTTGGCCAAACAAATAAGAACTTCAGGAGATATCTCAAGTAATGGAGACTGAAGGCTTTCCTGGTGGCTTTGATTTTGTTGATGGAACCACCATCCCCTTGAGTCAAAAAATCAAGCTGGATGTAAACCACTATTTTGATTGAAAAAAGAGGCAATTGATTCATTCTTTTCCAATGAATTTGATAAAACTTTGGATCACACACTGACAAAATATGTTGCATCTCTTTTTTAGATACTCTGTGGCCCTAAAACCTGTTTGCAATAACAACAAGAAGTTCATATCCCTCCATGCTGGCCTTCTGGGTTCTTTTCATGATTCATGTCTTTTCAATTGGATGTGGATTGCCCAACAACCAGAGAACTAATTTGAACAACTTAAATACCTTCTTGCCAATTCAGCTTATGCTAGTGGGAAATATGTAGTTCCAGCATACCTGAATTTTTCAAAGTTTTTGTCCAATTATGAAGGAAAAAACAATTTCAACTATCATCTTGCCCAATCACAAGTTTGGATTGAGCATGCCATAGGAATCCTGAAAGGAATATGGGCCATCTTATGGGATATGCAAAACCAGCTTCAAAATTTGAAGGACATGAAGATCCTCATCAACTGGATTATCACTTATGTAATCCTTCACAACCTTCTTGCCGACAGACAAGATGAATGGGACAAAATATTTGAAGAAGATATTCCTGATCCTCCTCAAGTCATCCCAGTCTCATCTTCTACCTCATCTTTGGCAATGAGAGAGCGGATTCTACCCCTCACGATTGTTCACTTTGATGTGTAGCATTTGGTTTTTAAATAGGTGAAATATCTTTTTTGGTTTTATTTGTTCAACCAAGCATCCAAGGCTGACTTGGATTTTTTTTTTTTTTTTTTTTTTTTTTTTTTTTTGGTGGACTTAGAAAAAAACAGAACCAAAACTTCCAAACCACCCACCTCACCCCACCAAACCACTGGTCCACTCCACCCGTCACCAGTCCACTCTCAACCTCACCCCACCAAACCATCATTCCACTCTCCTCCTCACCCACCACTGGTCCACTCTCCACCTCACCCTCCACCTCCACCTCACCCATGACCTCCACCTCACCCTCCACCTCCACCTCAGCCATTTCCTCCACCTCACCCTCCACTCCCCTTGCCCCCCCCCCTGGTAAGCTCCCGCCCCTCTTCCTCATCCTCCTCCTCATACTCCCCATCATTGGATGCTGATCCAACTCTCAACCCACCTTTAGGTCCCCCCCACCTCCTTGAATCTTTCCTCAAGTAAGCTCCCCCCCTCCTGCTCATCACCCTTTCCCCACCCCCCTCACCCCCTCTCCATTCATCCCCACTAATGCCCCCCCCTTTCTGTTAAGTTAAGAGAATCTTGGATTTCCGCAAGGTTGAGGATAGATGATTTAGAATGTAATGTAGCAGAGAGGATCAAAGGTAGATGAAGAAAGACCAGTTTCATTACTGAATTCTTGTGGTAGCAAAGAGTGATAGCTGGCTTACATAGGGCCTGATTAAATGGTAATAGGAGGAAATTTACTTCTCAATGGCATACCTCAATAAAGTTAAAACCCGGATTGCCAGTAGGGACCAAGCCACTATAGGTAACTCTTACTTTGAGAGAATCAAACTGGATAGATGAATTGCAAGGTCCTGGAAAATACTGGTTTAAATAGACAACCAGAGAGCCCCTCACAGGGGGCCTAAGGCACTTGATGAATAATCAAACATGGCAGAAACTATATTAATAAGTGCCAAGTTCAGGCAATATGGAGTAAGCCAACAAGAGAATATTGATCAGTCAATAATGGAATAGTCAGCTGGATTGGTTAGGTGACATTCAGATTAATAAGTGAGGACACAGGTGCTGTAATCATAGAATAGTGCTAATGAAAGTTTTCATCACACCAAGCTAAAGTTTTATATCAACATAAAGAAAAGAAGTAAACAGAAATAGGAGAATGAGGCTATGAGCAGAGAAACCAAAATCCAACATCCTCCCTTGCAAATAGCCAAGAGAGCCTTGAAGCTCAGAATCTTGAGAGACCCTACTGTGAGGTTGCAAACTGTGGTGCAAAAAATGTCAAGGTGCAAAAACTGTTGCAAGATGGGTGCGGACAAGGTTGCAGGATCAGCTGCAAACAATGTCTCAAAAAAGTTGAGATTGAGTGGCAATCAAAGTTGCAAAATATGAGCGAGTTGAAGACAAGTAGAAATCAGAGTTGCAATTGGTGCAAGCAGTGTCGCAAGTAAGGTGCAATCAAAGCCACGGGATAGGATGCAAACAATGTTGCAAAGATAATGCAAACAAGGTCGCAAAATGAATTTCAAGCGATGTTAAAAACAATGACTGCAAGCGATATTGCAAGATAGGCGCGAGCTGGTTGTACGCTAGGTGCAATCGAAGTTGCAAGATCAGATGAGCGCAACCAATGTCGCAAGACATGAGAGCAAGGTCGCAACTTGAGGATATGACCCAGCAAATGGAGCAGGGCAACCTGAGGACTGCAACAAAGATGAGAGGTAGCAATTGAGACAACAAGACGGGGCACTTGGCAGCAAGCTTAGGACCAAAGTTGCGAGATCAGAAGAGAGCCAGGTTGCAAGATGAGGAGCAACAAAAGTTGCAAAATGATAAGAGCAAGATTGCAAGCAGTCAAATTGAAGAGTAGCCAAAGATGTGAGCTATTGTTGGGATCAATATTGGAGGATTGAAGAATAAATATTGGGGTCAAAGTTGGAAGCAAACAAGGTTTTCAGAAGGTGAGCAACGCCAGATGATGAAGGAGTGATTGTTCAAGTTCTTCAAGTCAATTGATTCTGCTCTGGAAGTTGATCATCAATAGATGAGAAATAGAGGCAAAAAATGTTGAAACATATAACTTTTGAGTGAACAAAATGAAGAAGGAACTAGAGTGGATTAGAGATAGTATTTTTAAAGTACTTAAAGTAGTAGTAGATGTATCAATATCATGATCAATATTAGGATGGTGATGAAAGATATTAGTGATTTACGTAGCAAAGGTAGCTGATGAATGGTTCACTTATTGGAAGGCTACTGTATGCTGGTGATCCTACTTAGCAAACCTATTTGTGTGAGGTGGCAGAGGATAAGATAATGATCAATATTAGTATGGTGATGAAGGGTAGTAGTGATTGTAGCTACTATAGGTTGCAATCCTACTTAGCACACCTAGCAGTGTGAGGTGGTAGAGTATAATAATGCTACTACCAGTTGTTCTTATATTGATATATCCCTATATTCCTCCCTTGCCAAAAGAATTGGAAGCCAATATACTGGAGGATTGGATTCTTTTGGTGGACAAAAAACAAGTAGCTTGAAGAGATATAGAGGACTTTAAGTTGCCAAGAGAGGTTTAAATAGACAACTAGAGAGCCCCTCACAGGGGACCTAAGGAAATTGATGACTAATCAACCATTGCAGAAACTATATGAATAAGTGCCAAGTTGAGGCAATATGGAGTAAGCCAACAAGAGAGTATTGATCAGTCAATAATGGACTATTCAGCTGGATTGGTTAGGTGAAATGCAGATTAATAAGTGAGGACACAGGTGCTTTACTCATAGAATAGTGCTAATGAAAGTGTTGATCACACCAAGATAAAGTTTTATATCAAGATAAAGAAAAGAAGTAAACCAAAATAGGAGAATGAGGCTATGAGCAGAGAAACCAAAATCAAACACTCTCCCCCCCCACCACCCTTTGTTCAGTCGGCCCCAACAGGCCCCCCTTGCTTGCTTGGCCAACCGCACCCCCCCTCTCCTCCTTTGGCCAACCAAAGCCCCCCCTTCCGTGATTGCTTGGCCAAACACACCCCCCTTCCCTCATTTGGCCAACCAACGCCTCCCCCTCCCCTCCTTTGGCCAACCAACGCCTCCCCCTCCCCCCTTTGGCCAGACCTCCCTTGCTTGGCGGCCTACCCTCCCCCTCTCTTGCTTGGCCAGACACACCCCCCCCCCTCCTTTGGACGGCCAACCAAAGCACCCCCCTTGCCGCCTTCAGCTGACCAAAGACCCTCCTCCCTTGCTTGCTTGGCAGCCCGCCCCCCCTCCATTGGCCAACCCGCCTAGCCAACCCAACTGCCCCCCTCCATTGGCTGACCAACCTGCCAACCAAACCGCCACCCCCCCCCCCTCCTTGGCCGCCCAACTGACTGACCCAGGGCCCCATCCCCCTTTTTGGCCGGCCAACTGACTGACCCAGGGCCCCACCCCCTTGTTTGGCCGGCCAACTGACCCCCACCCTTCCTTGCTGATTCCCCAAGGTGAGCCCCGTGACCCCCTTCTGCTTCTCCTCCTTCCGCTCATAAATTGATCAATGACTCTGACTGACCTTTTTTTTGGGGGGGCTATCATCATTGGTGGACCAGTATTTCTTTTTCTAATTTTGTTCATCTTCCACAATGATTGAAACATGGCTGATGATTTTTTTTTGGATTCCCCGCAATGCAACACCCGTTTTGACCCCTGTTTCTTTCCATGCCTGCCCTTTTTCTGCATGACCCATGCTCCCAATGTTATACAAAAAAATACAATCCCGTCTTGATCCTCACCCCAAGCAAGGCAGTTGCATGAAAGGGACCAAGATGGAAGGAGATGTGTTGAAAAACATGAAGAGAGGTGGAAATCAGAGGGCCCAAATGAGAGAATCCAAAATCTCTTTGGAAGTGGCTGAAGAAGGGTTTTTGGAAAAGATTCTATGTTCTAGACAAAAAATGCAACCTTTGGATTTGAACCCTTCTCTTGCTGCTGAAAAGAAAAAGACCAACAAAAGCCCACCCCTGAAGAGTTTGAACAGGCAAAACAAAAGATTGAAAATTTCCATTTCTTCACTGGTGGAAAAGTTGCTGTTCTTGACCAAACCAATTTTCAATAATCTCTGGTGGCCATAATCAAATTTCTCCCTGTGAATAAACTCTCTGAGGAAGAGAAGAAGGAAATCAACTTTGTGACAACTTTCCTTCACCAATCAAAAAAATTTGTCAACACTGGTGGCCCCTCAAGATCTTGGGTTGGTAAGATGTGGGCTATTGGATGGAGAAAATCAATGCACCTTTCTGAACTTTTTGGCCAATATTTGAATAAAAAAGCTATTCAAACTTCCCCTCAAGAGTATGATTTCCTCAACCTTAGGTTGGAAAAAGTCTCTCAAATCCTATGCCAAATTTTTCAAAACTTAGCCAAACTTGCATTTGATTCCAACCAGGAAATAATGATGGACCGCCACATCCCCTCCTTCTCTTCTTTGGAATTTGGATCCGGCCTCACCCCTTTTGACTTTTCACCACATATCACTTTCACCTCCAATGGGTTCTAAAACTGTCCCCATATTGAAAAAGGCTGCCTCTCAGACTATTTGTTTTTAATCGTGGTTCCACCAAAAAAATCAAATGGACAAATGATTGACAACAAGGATGAATATCAAGTATCTGATGGGAAATTTGTTTTTCCTGACTTAGGTTTTGGTATTTATTTTAAAGAAAAAGGTATTGTAAAATTGTTTTGGGCGGCAAATAAGTACAAACACTGTAATTATCCTGCTGTGGACACTGCCACTCATACAAGGATGGCTATGTCCACGCAAATCAACAAAACCACCATGAACACATGCAGGGACTTAAAAAGTGGGGCAATATACTCTAGAAAAAAAATTTAAATAAAAGTAAAAAATATTTTTTTATTGGTGGAGTTTCAAATAGTCTCAAACATTGTAGTAATCAAAAATAAATTTTGTTTTTTTTTTATTTTTTAAATTTTTAAAGTAAGCATATTTACAAGCCAAGCAAAATATTTTTTGTTATTTTTAAAATTTTTAAAGTAAATATATTTAAAAGCCCAGAAATTTAGTGATTTCCTTGATTTAATCCATAAATCTAATGCTACTAATACATTCCATGGCTATGGATAAACTATCTTTTTTTTCTGTGGATAGCCTTTCCCTCCTTTTGGAGTCATAGTTCCTCTTGATCCTTCTCCTTTTCCTATTTTTGAAACTCCAGCTCAGCCTGTTTAATTTTCCACTCAGAATCCAACTTTTGTTGATGAGCCAAACTCTCACCTTCTTGATTTTGACAATTCATAGCCAGTTGAAAATCCCACTTCTCCTTTTCAAACTGAATTTTTTCAGATTCAATTTTCAATTTCACTGTTCTTCAGAGGGGAATAGGAATGAGCTTGATTTTGAAAGCAAGGAGAATACAACATGCTTACTTGAATCTTGATTCTCTATGATGTCCTCAAAGAAAGAAAATCTTGAAGTATTTCTCCTCTTTTGAAGGCTATTTGGGTTGATGTTGATGGAATATGAGGCTTTTTGCTTTCCCTTTGCAGAGGAGGTTTGTGTTGGAATGGTTATGCTCTCATTTGAAGGGGATGTGGGAGGCCCCATTGGCTTGATTTTTTGGCCAATCAGGAACGGATGAGCCTGTTTTTTTACAATCTAAATCATTCAGGATTAACCAGACAGAAGAGAAAAGAACTTCTGTGCTTACTCAAGCAGATGTTGATGGTAGTGCCAATCCAGGAATGACATCCTCCTCATTGGCCAAGTTCTCCAGTTCTTCCACCCTAGGAAGAGAGAAATCAAAAGAAGGAAGTGAGGGGTCCAAGGTCCTGTTTGACTCATCAATCAATGCTGAAGTAGATGCAATTGGAGCTGACTGTGTTGGAATATCCTCCTTGGCATTGGATGGGGGCCACTCCAAGGCAAACGTCTCATCAGGGTCGTCATTGCTAGGCTGAGCATCCAAAGAAAAGTCCTTGGCATCAACTGAATTGGATTTTTGGGAATCAAAAGCAGAAAGAGGGGTGATGTTGGCCTTATTTCCAAAGATTTTTTCCATTTGAATATAAAAAGGAAAAATGGAGTACAACTTATCAACCACCAAGTTGATTCCTTTGGCTTTGTTGGAGTCAGTGATACCAAAGCCAGTGGAGATTGACATGGAGTGGAACTTTTTGTACTTGGATTAATAATTCTTGAATTGCTCCCTCATCTGTTTGGGTGAAAGATCCAGCCTTCCTTTTGTTTTATTCTTGAGTTCAGTTGCCATCAGGAGATAACCATTGAACTTGGAGGATGGAGGTTGGCCAAAGCATGTTTCATTGTTAGATCCAAAGCAAGTATTGTAGTTGGAGGGAATTTTTGGCCACTTTACCAGGATGATGTGATCATCTCTCTTGCGCTGACTTGAGCCTTTGGAAGCTGATGGGGGAGGATTTTTGGATGTTGAGTTCCTGGGGGATTTTTGCTTTTTTCCATTGGTTTGTTTAGTGGACTTGGGTGGGGAGGATTGTGAAGGGGCCATTTAAAAACAGTAAGAGGGATTAAGGGATGGAGCAATAAAGTGATTAAGCAATGAAGTGATGAAGGGATGTGATGAAAGCAGGGATGAGGTATGAAGCAATAAAGTGATGAAGGGATGTGATTAAAGCAGGGATGAGGGATGAAGCAATAAAGTGTTGAAGGGATGTTATGAGAGCGGGGATGAGGGATAAAGAAATAAAGTGATGAAGCAATGAAGTGAAAAAGTGATGTGATGAAAGCAGGGATGAAGCAATGAAGCAATGACAGGGGGGATGTCATGAAAGTGATAAAGTGATGAGAGTGATGAAGCAAGGTGAGAGTGATGATTCAAAGAGGTTATGGGAGTGATGAAGTGATGAGAGCAATGAAAATAAAATTTGTTGGATGAGATTGGAGGTAAAATTTTTCCAATGAGCCCCAAGGTTGAAACCAGGGGTGATGATGTGGAGTTAAAAGGTTGAACTGTTGAAAGCCTTTATATACTTTATTTGAAAAAACCCATTTATTCCCAGGTAACTCTGACACGTCTGATCTGAAATAAGTAGGTTTTTTTGATTTTGAATGGAGGGTTTGAAATGGCCAATTTGGGTTGAAACAGTCCATTAAAAAATGGCGGGTTTGCTTAACTCTGATAAGCCCTATTAATAATCTAAAAGGCAAATGAATCATCCCCAAAATGCTATGAGATTTTTTTTCTTTCTTTTTTTTTTTTTTTGGACAGATTTTTGAAGGTTTTCAAATGCTTCAAAAATTTTGAAATTTTTTTTGGGGATTTTTAGAAACCCAAACAAAAGGCTTTTTCATAAAGTTTCCCAAAAATAAAGTCCTTGAAAAAACCATTCAATAGAGGATTTCACTGTGTGTATAATATGCACAGGGATGTAATACACCTTCATGTGAGATTAAGGTAGGCTTTTCAATAAGAATAATGCCCTGTTTGAATTTTCCATCTAATTTTATTTTGCATTTTGACATTTCAAAATTTTGAAACAGTTAATTTTATATGGCATTTTTTCATTTTTAATCCAATCATTTTCATTTTTTATCTCCTGGCATGAACCATTCTGAAAACTCATCTTCTGATTTCTTTTAAACAACCTTATTTCTAGCTAATTTGGTGCTCCCAACATCAAATTTCAATCTTGTGTAGATTTTGTCAATTTTTGCAATGCCTGTGATAAATTCACAACCTTAAATAGCCTTTTTGTGACTCAAAATGGGTTGTGTGGAAAATTTCACAACCTGTTTGAGTTCTTTAAAGCTTCAAACAACCCACAGAGCTGTGAACAGCTGTTCAAAAATCAGATGGGTTGTGCGCTGTGCCACACAGCCCTTTGAACTTGTGGCCTGTTGTTCACAAATTTTTCATGACTGCAGGGTTGTGAGCAAATAAAAAAAATTGAAAAATTGAAATAAATCAAAATTGGGCATTCCTTTTCTCACGCCCTCAATACAGCATATCAGAGTTAAAATTTTGAAAAAATCAAATGGCTTATTTCAGGCTTATCCATTTTTTTTTCAAAATTTCATTTTTTTCAGTTAAAACCATTGATTCATATCTTTTTTTTATAAAAAATATTTTTTCAAAAATTGAAATTTTTCCTGAATTAAGCTATTTAAATTTTTCAAAAATTCAACTCTGATACGCACTAATACTTTATTCCACAGAATTTTAAGTCTACCCGCAGTTGCACACCTCTGCTTCTACACGGACAAATACTTCAGTACTGTAGCTGGGGTTTGAAAAACTCAAACAAAATCCTGGTAATTTTGGAGGCAATAAAACCCTTTCAAAAATGGAATTAAAAATTTAAAAAATTCTGTCAAAACAAGTTTTTCCATGGGTTTTGGGATACTTATTTTGGCTATTTTTTTTGTTTTGTTTTTCAGCTATCAGAAAATTTGGCCAAAATTGAAAGATCTTTGCACTATTTATTTTAGATTTTTTGTACTTATCCTTTTACCTTCAAAAATTCCTTCAAAAAACCAAAACAATCAAACAAATCAAATTTCTCATTGGACATTTACATCCTTTTATTTGCCTTTTGATTTCTTTTTTTTGCTATTGAAGCTATAAAAAATTCAAATACAAATTGAAAGGCAATTGCAATATTTTTTCAAGATTTTCTGGATGTAATATTTTACCTTAAAAAATTCCTTCAAAAGACCAAAAACTTCAAAAACTTCAATTTTGTCATTGGACTTTTGGATTATTTTGCTTACCTCTTTGATTATTTTTTTTGGTGATCAAAGCTTCTAAAAATTTAACACTACTATTAAATAGATTTATTAAATTTTTATTAGAATTTTTGGAGGTCATTTTTTACCTCAAAAAGTTCCTTCAAAAAAAAACCAAAAAGAATTCAAAAAAATTGAATTTTCTTGGTGGATTTATGGATCCTTTTGTCTGAATTTTACAATAACTCTTTTGGGGATTCAACATTCCAGAAATTTAAAAAAAGGAAAAGATAGATTCTTAATACTTTTTACAGAGCTTTTGGATGTATGCATAAAACTCAAAAACTTCATTCAAAAAAATAAAAAATGAATAACAAATATGGATACAAATATTAAAGCTTAGTAAACTATGATTGTTTTTATTTTTCTACTTGATTATATTGTTAAGATAATCCCTTCAAATATCCAGCTTTGAATATTTCAGATTATCATTATTTATTGGCCAATGTTAAATTTGGGACCTTGTGACCCCCATTCACTACCTAATAGGGGTCGCGTGGGGCGATTTGCGACTTCATTTGGGTCGCAAACGGCCGCTTGCGACCCTTTGCAGTCGTGAGCGGCCACTCCCGACCCGCCCTGGTTGCAAATGGCGGTTCACAACCTTATTTGGTGTTTTTAATGGCCGCTCGCGACCCCAAAGGGTTGCAAGCGGCCGTTCACTACCTGTTTGTGATATATATATATATATATATATAATAAAAAAATTAATAAAATAAAATAAAATTAAAAAATTAAAAAAAAAATAAAATAAAATAAAATAAAATAAAATAAAATAAAATAAAATAAAATAAAATAAAATAAAATAAAATAAAATAAAATAAACAAAATAAATAAAATAAAATAAAATAAAATAGAAATAAATAAAATAAAATAAAAATAAAATAAAATAAAATAAAAATATAAAATAAGAATAAAAATAAAATAAAAAATAAAAATAAATAAAAATAAATAAAAATAAATAAAAAATAAATAAAAAAAATAAAAAAAAAATCAAAGACAAATTAAAATATATAAAAATGAGCGGCCAATAAAAATAAATAATAACAAATAAAGATGAAAAAAAATAATTCTGGTCTCAAAAAAATTAAAAAAAAGATAAAAATAAATTAAAATAAATTATGATAAATCAAAATGAATTAAAATAAATTAAAATAGATAAAAATAGATTAAAATAGATAAAAATAAACAAAAATAAATAAATATGAATAAAAATAAACAAAAATGAATTGAAATAAATAAAATAAATTGAAATAAATAAAATAAATTGAAATAAATAGAAAGAGATAAAAAGAGATAAAAATTTTCATTTATTATTAAAAAAAACACCAAAAAATGAACAAAAAAATAAAAAATATGAGTACCAAAAAAGGAACAAAAATGAAAAAGGCCTCAAAGAATACAAGTAAGCTCAACTTGACTAGCACCTGAAAAAATACAAGTTCACCTTGACTAGCCCTAAAGTAAAAGTTCCAAAAAATACAACTTCAACTTGACTGGCCCTAAAGTAAAAGTGCCAAAAAAATTACAAGTCTTTTGACCAGCACTAAAGTAAAAAAATCAAAAAAAACAAGTTCAAATTGTGTTAAGCTGATCCCATCACAAGAATAACACAAGTTAAGCTGGAGATGGGATCAGCCCAACACAAGTTGAACTGACTTACCTTTAAAATATTATTCAAAACACTCATCATAATGATTTTAAGTCAAAAAACTCAACATAATGATGTTCCAAATGTGATAAACCTTTATATTAATGGAATTAAAATATCAGCATCAGAACCCAATTTCACAACTGCCCCTGGAGTGTCAGGGGCTGAAGGCACAGGCACTACTACTCATAGAACTCAAGGATGTTTAATGGATTTCAATGAAGAAGAAGAAAGGAGGATTACAAGTGATGTGAAGAGGAAGGATGAGGAAAGGAGTCCAGGAGGAGGTTTTCAAAGATGGAGTTGTTGAATCCTATAAGAGTAACACCAGGAAGGGGAAAGGTGATATGAGCTAAGCAGGCTGGGGGAAGGTTGTCTTGTTCTTAGATGACACCTACTGGCAGAGGGAATAACCAGTAAGAAGTAGTATACTAATTACTTGGGGGGGATTAGTCCAGGAGAGAAGGAGAGGCCAGTATACGTGAGAGCTGAGAAGGAGGCCTTGAGGTATGAGTGACTGGTGTTGCTGGTTGGAGTTCCCAGGGTATTACATATTGACTGATTGGGCTGGAGGCTGTATTTTACTAATTGGGTGATGGGCCTGTCCGGGAAGGTTTGAAATGTACTGATCTGGAGTCCTGGGAGTATGGACTGAACAGACAGTGGAGAGTATGAACTATGCACATACCAAGTGTAGTATGCAATAACTCATGTACCAATTTGGTTGAGGAGAGATGGAAGGTGCACCAGCCATGGGGAGAAGGAGAGATCCTGAGAAATTTGACTGAATCACATGACACAGTGGTAAGGTGTACATGGACATGGAGCTTATACCATACAGGGAGAGGGTGAACATGGTAGGAGAAGATGGGGACTGCAAGAGATGCAGCAGTAGTACTATCAAGTGGAAGGTACAGGGTTAGTGAAGTTGGGTCTGGATGAGGGTGAAGTTGATGAAGATTTTGGATTTTTTAAGTTGAAGGAGTGTCAGAACTACAGTTATGACACCCAAATCCAAATGATGAAATTAATCTATAAGTTAGATTACAAATCAAGTTGATCTTTGAGCTGATCAACCCGGCAAGCTGCTTTTTTAGAGATCATGTAATGTGATTTGAAAACTATGGGCAGGATTGGAATCAAATCTCCTTTAAGTACAAGGTGGACCTAATGGTTGTTTTTAACAAAGCAAATGAACATAGGATCTGTTTGTTATTTTAAACCCATTTTGACAGGAGTATAAGTAAAGTATGAATCCAATGAAATTTAAAATATTGGTCTTCAATAATTATCTGATATATTTGACCCATGTCAAGCTTTGAAAGCCATTTTGAAGAGGGAATCTTTTCAATTATTTCATTGACATCAAGTCTTTTTTCAATCTTTTCAAATTCTTTAACGCCACCAAGGATCTTAGCATAGCACGTATTATTTTTCCTCAATGTTTCAAGCATTTTGTTTCTTACTTGAAAGCATCCAACCTCATCATACCCAAGTGATTTAGCAATGACTCTAAATCCAAAATTTTCATCACCAACCAGATCCCAAACCCCACCCAAGAATTTATGTAAGCTCTCAGGTATTTTATTGCGTGAATTCACTTCCTAAAATCAAAAATTAGTTAGCCAAAATTCTGATCTCATTAAAGGAATCACCACTCACCAAAGATGAGCTTCTGTATGACTCCTCCACTGCTTCTGCTTCATCCTTTGAAAAATAATTTGATTACAATGGCACTTAACCCAATGAAGTCTCAGTATCTTCCACTGAACTATGAAATTTGGATGAAGAGCCATCCTTGTACTACAGAAAGAATTACCCCATTAGTTCAGTAAGCCATAACAACAAAAATTTCCCAAAAAAAAGACTTAATATCTTTATTCTTTCTGATCCCCTTTTAAGTTTTCCTTCAGTCTCATCCTCTGAACTCCAAGTTTCAGATGAAGGGCCATCCTTGCACGTCAGAAATCATTTTCCCATCAGTTCATTAAACCTAAAAAATCAACATTTCTCAATCAAAATAAAAGACTAATTACTGTCTTTGGTGCCTTGGGTCCCCTTTTAACCCTTTTGGCCCTCTTAATTGATCTTTTGAACTGCTCAAATTTTGAAAGCTCACAACAGGTGGCTTTCAATTTTGACCAACTGCAGCTTGACCTTAACACCTTTGGCTCCAGCCTTGGCTTTGCAATCAAATTAGTGGTATTCACAAGTGTTGAACTTAGAATCTCCAACCTAACTTCTTTAGGTTGTTCCCTATACATGGAATTCCACTTTTCAACAATTGAGTTTCTTCATCAAGCCCTGCAGGCTCTTCAAAATCTCAAAACCAAAAGAGTTATCAATTTTTCAATCCAATACTTAATCTGTAAATTAAATAATTAATCTGTCAATCCAATAATTACTAGCCTTCAAAAAATACGACTTACTTCATTGGAAGGGTCACAGTCTAACTGCCACTGGAGATGAAGATCCTGGGGCACAAAGGATCCTCTTGATACTAGGAATTCACCTAAAATGTGGGAACACATCAAGCCCATTGTTTTTATATATTACTTTGAGCACACCTTGCCATTTTTCTTGCGCTTTAGCTTTTCAAATTTTTCACTAATGAGTTTAATTGCCTCAATTGACAATTTTTAGCCCAAAGGCAACAGTTCAGTTGGAAGACCTGTTCCGAAATTTATTTGAGATTCTGTAAGTGCCGCATGGACCAAGGGTGTTTGACTTTCAATAGTTCCTTCAAGGTGTTTCCAGGCGTCCAAAATGTTCCCCAAAGATCCCACTAGTAATTTTTTGAAAGTGGAATGGGACCCTTCTACCCAAGACAAAGTTTTAGTTCAAAATTCTGGGTAGACACAAGTCCAAGCTGTTACAAATTTCTCTTTGATAGGAAAAATATTCTTTTCCATATACTTGAGTACATCCTCATGATCTTTCAAGAAACACTGCATACAACTTTCAAAGTAAGCACTCCCAAAAGAGATCAATAGTCAATAAATTGACTTACTCTGAGCTCTGCATCATTTGCCTCTGCCTCCCCCTTGGTTTTAGAGGCCCCATACTTTCCCCAAAGATTCATAAACTTTTTCCAACATTCGTCCTCATTAATGAAGCGCACTTTACAGTTTTCTTCTATGCTTTTAAATAAGTTCCAAGTGAAACACCTTCTGGATGACTCAGGGAAACTGTGTTTAGTAGCACAAATAAGAGCTTTTTCACGGTCTGTCACAAAGACTTTTGGAAGCCTCTTGGGATCATAAGCCAACTCTTTTCATGCATTGAAGGCCAAAGTATAAAACCCATACATTTGTTTTGTTATAAAAACAAAATCCTTTGTAAAAGGGTAATAATAAATCCACGACTCCAGTCGTGTGGAAGTTTTGTAGGGCCCCACACACACTGTGGGAGTTGTGTAGGGCCCCAAACAACCTGCGGGACTTGTTAGGGCCCCACAGAGCCTGTGGGAGTTTTGTAGGGCCCCTCAACGCGTGGGGTCTCATACACTACTCCAAAGGGTTTTTCTAAACAGGCACAACCCCTGGGGGGGCATATAACCCCCATAACAGGCATTTTTAATTTTTTTACCCCTGTACACAACCATATTATTTATTATTTATTATTTATTATTTATAATTTATTATTTATTATTTATTATTTATTATTTATTATTTATTATTTATTATTTATTATTTATTATTTATTATTTATTATTTATTATTTATTATTTATTATTTATTATTTATTATTTATTATTTATTATTTATTATTTATTATTTATTATTTATTATTTATTATTTATTATTTATTATTTATTATTTATTATTTATTATTTATTATTTATTATTTATTATTTATTATTTATTATTTATTATTTATTATTTATTATTTATTATTTATTATTTATTATTTATTATTTATTATTTATTATTTATTATTTATTATTTATTATTTATTATTTATTATTTATTATTTATTATTTATTATTTATTATTTATTATTTATTATTTATTATTTATTATTTATTATTTATTATTTATTATTTATTATTTATTATTTATTATTTATTATTTATTATTTATTATTTATTATTTATTATTTATTATTTATTATTTATTATTTATTATTTATTATTTATTATTTATTATTTATTATTTATTATTTATTATTTATTATTTATTATTTATTATTTATTATTTATTATTTATTATTTATTATTTATTATTTATTATTTATTATTTATTATTTATTATTTATTATTTATTATTTATTATTTATTATTTATTATTTATTATTTATTATTTATTATTTATTATTTATTATTTATTATTTATTATTTATTATTTATTATTTATTATTTATTATTTATTATTTATTATTTATTATTTATTATTTATTATTTATTATTTATTATTTATTATTTATTATTTATTATTTATTATTTATTATTTATTATTTATTATTTATTATTTATTATTTATTATTTATTATTTATTATTTATTATTTATTATTTATTATTTATTATTTATTATTTATTATTTATTATTTATTATTTATTATTTATTATTTATTATTTATTATTTATTATTTATTATTTATTATTTATTATTTATTATTTATTATTTATTATTTACTATTTATTATTTATTATTTATTATTTATTATTTATTATTTATTATTTATTATTTATTATTTATTATTTATTATTTATTATTTATTATTTATTATTTATTATTTATTATTTATTATTTATTATTTATTATTTATTATTCATTATTCATTATTCATTATTTATTATTTAGTGGAGGCTACACAGATTGATTTTAGTTGTTTAGTGTTTCACACAACTCACATGGGACGTGTAGCATGCCACACGGCCCATTTGAGTCATGTAGCATGCCACACAACCCATTTGACTCGTGTAGCATGCCACACGGCCCATTTGATTTGTGTAGCAAGCCACAAGGCCCATTTGAGTCCTTTAGTATGCCACACAGCTCATTTGAGTTTTGTACACAACTGTAAACAACTCAAAGAGTTTTGAATTTGACAATACCCTTTGTAAAATTTTGTTTTTTCGGCAGTTATTCCTACAACATGCAATAGAGGAATGTTGTACATATTTTTTTAAAAGTAAAAACCAAAAATGCAATATGATGGAATTTTTGGAATATTTTTATAGAAACAGGTTTCATAGACTCAGGATGAGCAAAGGAAAGGGCCTGTAAGTGAGCCTAACCACCAAATTTGGACCTGGAAACCCACTGGGATTCATGTAGCATTTCCACAAGAGCATCCGTAACACTTTTCCCCTCCATTTCAGCAAGCTTTACCTTTTGCTTAGTGTTATAGATTTTTCTATGATCAATGTATTCTCCACCATCAATCTTGCTCAAGTTCCTTCTCATTTAAAACTTATTGAGTCCATCTTTCATTCCTTCCCTAAGTAAATCTAATGCTTGACCTGATATTCTCATGATTTGAGGATGCACTGAAGGACTTTCTGATGGTTGATGATTTTGTAGGCCATTTCTAATGGAGAGACACCATGAGGCATCTTCTATTCTCCTACTTTCATGGATAATTAATTGACACCCAACCTTCCTAGTGTGAGTTTGCCTATGAAATTTGGTAAGACAAGGCTCTTCATATACCCCAAATCTGTCTCAAGCTGAATCTAGGTATTTTTGTTTCCTTGATTTGAAATTTTTAAATGCATAGCCATGCATGGCTTCCCATTTCTGACAAGGAATCTTGGCATCCTTCCTAGAAGCAAAGGCTCTCACAGGAGGGGGTTCAAGCAGTTCTGGAACCCCTTATTTACATTAGTATTTGTCAATCCAAATCCATTTCAGTCAAATGACATATGAAATTTGACCCACCGCCTTTAGTCAATTCAATTTTTGATGGAACATCTTGCTCCTGTTGTGAAGAAAAATTTTTTTCCTCAATTTTAACTCTAGACAAGGATGCAATTGAGGCTTCCCATGGTTTATTTTCCAAATCCCTACCCAAATCCCTAGATTCTCCTGAACTTGGTTAAGTTAAATTTTCATTAATTCCTTTAAAAGAGCCTTGTTTAATCTGGGAGGGCTTGGGCTTGCCACTGTTCCCATAAACCAAAAAAAAATTAACAGAAGTTTAGAATTCAATGCATTTTTCAATCCAAAAACTTCAAAATTTAGCTCACTATTGGGTTGAGAAAAATTAATTTATGCAACAGGCAAGTGGTGTGTGTGTACATGAGTGTTTGATTACAAGTTTCAATACTCTTTTTGTGGTCCAATAATATTCCCACATAGTATTTCAGATCCCCAGATTTGGGTTGAAAGGACTCACATGTGGTCCAGGGGTGCCTAGGTACTCCTAATCCCCTTCAAATGGCCCATTTGGGGGGGAGTAGCCCAAATTGGCCAGGAAAACACGCGCAACCTGGCTTGCTACTTGCAGGGCTGTGATTGGCTGTATGCAACCCTGAGGTCACAAATATAACATTGGCCTTATTTATTTCAGGCAAAAACAAAACCATTTTGGCCAAATTTTTTAATTTTTTTGATTACATTTTTGAAGGGGCTCTAATGCCTTTGAAATTACCAAGTATTTGATTTGGGAGTTTCCAAACCCCAGCTAAAGGACTACCAGGTCAGAATTCAAGACATAAAGGATTCTGGAAATGCCTGTTAAATAAATTATTTTTCTGTGTAGCAGCAGAGGCTCACAATGGCAGGTAGACATAAAATTCTTTGAAATAAAGTATTTTGGGAATGATAAAATCAATTCCCTAAAAAGTTAACAAAAAAAGAAAAAAGAAAAAAAGAAGAAGAAGAAGATCAAAAAAAAGTTTAAAAAAATCAAAAAATTTGAAAAATAAAATAAAACAAATTAAGTTTTTAATCCCAACGCACACAACCCCCCAGGGGTTGTGTGCTGCTTATTCACAACTCATTTGGGATGTGACAAAGGGTTCAAAAATCAAATGAGAAGTTAACAAGTAGCACACAACACCCCTGGGGTCATGCGTGTTTTGAACAGTTTTTTTCACAACTCTTTGATTTTTGAACCTCCATTCAGGACTAAAATGGGACATTAACACTTTTTTTCACAACCCTTTGAGTTTTGAACCCCTGTTCACAACTCAAATGGGTTTTAAACCTCTATTCACAACACAAATGGGTTTTGAACCTCTGTTCAAAACTCAAATGGCTTTTGAACCTCTGTTCAGAGCTGAAATGGGTTTTGAACCTATTTTCACAACTCAAATGGGTTTCAAATGGTGTTTCATGCCTGATCAAAATAAGGGGTTGTTAATTTATCACACCCCTTTTTACAAGGATTGGTCCAATCCCCTCAAATATGCTGTGAAAATCACCAATTGAAATAATCTTATACTTTTTATTTAGGATTCAACCACCATGTCTTCAATTCTGGCAATCTCAACACTACTCAATGCCAGGACTACTCCACCCACAAAATTAAATTTCCCTCCAATATCAAAGGCTCAAATCAAAAATTCAATCCAAAATCCAAATATGGAATTTGGTTGATCTCTTCAATTAAACCATCCCAAAATCACTTGTCTCATACCAACCCCCAGATCACCTGTCATAACCACAATCTGGCTCAGTCTCCTCAGTCATACCCAACCCTCATCCAATCTTAACCCTCAGCACAATCTACCTTCCACCCCTGGATCCACATTCTGCACCTCCTGTAGTCTCCTCCTGCATACCCTGCAGCCCTCAGTCAATCTCCCAGGTATTTGATTGACCTCTTTATGGCTTGGTGCATCCTAATCTCTCCTTCAACTCTATCTGGTATGAGAACTACATACTATAAGCCCATAGTACATACTCCTGGATGGACAGCCCATACTCCAGCTCAGTACATGACCTTCCTGGACAGGCCCATTACCCAATCAGTCAAACCACTGCCTCAAGCCCAATTGGTCAATATTGAATACCATGGGAAATTTCAGCCCCAGAACCAGTCATCCCTCCTCAAGGCCTCCTCTCAGTTCTCACATATACTGGCCTCTCTTCTCCTCCTGGAATAATTCCCCTCAAGGAATGAGTATACAACTTCATATTGTTAGTCCCTCATCCAATAGGTGTCATCTCAGCACCAGAAATCCAACCAGCCTACCTTAATCATCTCACCTATCCCTCTGGTGTTACTCTTACAGGATTTGCTTATCAAAATCCTTCAAAGCTTTACAACTGGATTCTTCTTCTCATCATTGTCCTTACTCTACATCTCATTGTCATATGCAATTCAGCTCCTTATCTCTATCCTGAGTTTGGTGAGCATTAGTGCCTTTGCCTTCAGACCCTTGCATTCCAGGGGCAGTTGTGACATCACCCCATCCACTGCAGGTTGGATAAAGATGAATCAGATGAATTCAGATGACTGGCCAAGGTAAAAATTCACCTATCCCAGATTCTTTATTCACTACAGAATTCTTAAACTGGAAAATTAGAAACCAAAGAACCTGTGTAAAACACACTTTAAAAAATAAAAAAAGATAATTTGGCTGGTTGAACTCCAATAAAGGCCCTTTTTTTGATCCTAAAGACCAGTCATTAGATCCACCACATGCAAATCAAAAGTTCATGAAATCTCAATTTCCTTCTGTTTTTTCCTCATGCTTTATTGATTCAGCTTGCAAGAATAAATCAGCAGCTCTGACTCATTTACTGCACTTATAGGAAAAACATTTCAAAATATCACTAAATCACTGTATCCATCAAACTCTAACCAATCAGATTTTCTCACTTGCCATTTGCTTCATTTTGCATGAAAATAAGGAATATTACCTTGGTTCCCTTCAACATCTCTAGAATTTCAGGAATTAAATCACATTCCCAAAGTCTCCCTTACAGACTGTAAACCTGAAGTTTTAAAGTAAATTCAAGAAAATTTCCCAAATTCTCAAATATAATTCTGTGCCTGGCATAACTCAAACAACATCTTCCACCATTGCAAGAAATATTTTCCCAGCCAGACTCAATTAAACAATAGCTGCAACTCTTTTAAAAGAAATTGAATATATTTATAAATTAAAGAACCCCTGGCAATTTTGAACAAAATCAGGAGTAATTTTGCAGTTTCCTTCAAGAATGTCTCTTCTTCAGTTAGAGAGTACCACAAATTAAAAAATATTTATCTTCAAATAGATTTTCATCCTGGCTTGAGATTTTCACCATTCCTATCTTTGAAACATAAAAACCTCCAGGGTTTCATAGAGCCATTTCTACTTCAGTTCTGAATTTTTCAACTCCTCTGGAAATTTATTGAAATTATTTCAGAAACTAGTCAATGCTATAGATTCTCAGCTCACAAATATTCAACACACCAATTTTTATTAGACATAAGAAACCTCACAAATTTTCATAGACAAATTTTTGTTCTCATTACAAATATCTTAACCCATGCCATCAAAAATGCCCTGGGGAAGTTTTCAAAGATGAAGAAAGGAACTTTTTAATGTTCCTTTATCTCATAGATTGAATTAAATGATGGAAAATACTGGGAAAATCAAACCTGAATGCTTCCATATTCAATTTTATTTGAAGTACAGCCCTGAGGACACTAAGGCTAATGTAAGGTTTTTTGGGGGGAATATTTTACTAAATAATCCTTATTTCAAAGAAGAAAGGAAAATAATTTTAGCTTTATTTTTAATTGAGGAAGCTAAATTCAAAATTGGATCATTTAACAACTCAAAAAATTCTATTAATCTTTGAAAGGCCTTACCAAATTCTTCAAGGAACCCATGATGTGGTCAAAATATTGGAAACTGACAAGGTGAAGGAAAGCAAATGAATACCAAATTTAAATAAAGCTCATTATTCTCACAAAACTTTGTCTTGAGCTTTTGACATTGTTGAAATAAATTTGGAACAAGTTACAAGGAAATCCAAACCCAAGTTTCCATCAAAATATTTGAAACCCAATTCCAGGGAACAAGCCAAGGTAGAGGTGAATGACCATGGTGATTGAAAAGAAGAACATAATCAAGATATATATAATTCAGAGGAGTAAAAAATTTAAACAACAAAGGAAATTTCAGCAAATTTATCTTTATCTATCTCCCTTAATATCTTACTTCAAATTATAATTATTTCATTATTATACAAGTCTTTTAATTTTCCAAAATTGATAAATTTCCTGGTTATATTTTAGCTATTACCCAAAGGTTTCTGGGATTTACAATTTCAAATAATAGAGAAAAAAATAGAAAGGAATGATGGAACAAATGAGAGCAATAAAAATGATAAAAGTAATAAGGTAGTAAGATTCTTTCCAGCAATGTTTATTGCAGGATTAATTTAGGCCTTATGCAATGTTGTTTCTGTGTTGGTTCTTAGGATTAAAACTTGGTTTAGTTTGTAGTTTATTGAGATTTAATATGGAGGTTAGTGTGATCAAGGCTCTTAACTGGTGATTTGATGGAGTAAGATGGAGATTGATGATGCCAAAGCAGAATAGATAACTCACTGCCTTTTATAGGCCACAGGCTGTATCAGGATTGCATGTGGGTGATCCTTAGAGGTGCATTGCACCTTCTCCATGATTAATGCCTTCTTCCTGAAATGATTGGCTGGTCAGTTTAAAAGTCCTGAAAATTGTTCTGGGAGATAATTGGATCAGGAAGATTGGGAATGATTCAAGTTTGGACTGCATTGACTTTTGGCTTACTCATCCCTGGCCCATTCCTAGTAGTATTTATTTGTCCCTGCCCTATTTGGAGCAAGACAGATCAGTTTTATTTGGTCATCTTTTCACTGATCATTCATTTATCACAATGACAATCTTGCTGAATTGGAGATGGTAAACAATATGTTTTATCTTTTTGGTCCTCTTGATTGGGGTATTGTGAAAAATGTTGTTTCTCAGCTTCCCAATAAGCAGGAGAAGACCCAGGCCATGTTTGCCATTCCAAGTGGGATTTAAATTGGGATTGATTCAAATTTCAATAAAGATTGAGTTGTTGGTGATTGCATTGAGCCTGGTGATGATGAAAATGTGTGCATTTGGAATAATCAGTACTTCCATTTGATAATGGGATGCTTGATTGATGAAAATCACAAGAAAGAGGATGGTGAGGAGAGGCAGATGAGTGATTTTGGCAATGATAATCAGTACTGAGACTGGGTGGAGAAGTAAAAGAAAGTACAATGCAATTTATTGGTTTGATTGTCATACTGATCTCAACAAACGGATGGTAAGTTTTGCTGCTTGTGATGATGACTATCATCACCCCCTTTTTGATCTGGTTCCTTGAGCTTCTTCTTCTGTTGTCTTTTGGCATGTGACGCCTTCAGATTGATAGAATCAAAAGCCTTTGATGTTTTTATTGAGTCTGTCCAATAGAACATCATACCAATCAACATACACCCTATTATTTGTTTTATTTTTTTTAAATTTATTTCAGATTCTCAAAGATTTTTTACTTTCCTCTCTCATTCATTTTTTAATTTATTCCATATTTATTCAAAAATATATGTCAGAAATAAATAGAAAAAGTTTCAAATGTTTCCATGGGTTTGTGAAAAAAACTGATTAAATTTGCTTTTCCACTCAGCTTTGATCTGCCATGATCTTCATCCCTACAGGGTTCAATAAAAGCAATTATAAAGGTTACCTTTCATAAATTCTTACCATATTAGTGCACCAGTTTCCCAATTAAAGAAGTGTTACTCAATTCACTCTGACTCTAGTCATGCAACCCCCAATAATTATTGATAACAGCTAGGCACACCATAAAAAAAATAACACCATTAAGTTCCTTTTTGTTCACAAGTTTTAATTTTGTGTACTTATACCCACAGCCTACAATTATGGTTTCAAGAAGAAAACTTGGTTTTTGTCTACTAAAATTCCAGGATTGGTGGCATGCACTTGCAAAATTCCAGCTCAAAATGGAGTGTGCACACTTGCACTCCAGCAAAAATGGTGTGCATAAAACACTTGCTTTAGTTTCAAGTTCACACTCCACAACACACAGGAAAGTGGGTTAGCACCTTCCAAATGAGTGGCATTTGTGGCCTCACATTCCATCTCATGGCCTGGGGCTGTCATGCAAGGTTCCACACACCATACAGCAATCCCTGGACTAGCCTTTAAAATGTCACACACCAGTTATGATGGCACATGGGCCAACATGCCCCATTGTTAGCTGGACAATGGGACATGTGATGTCAGCTGGCTACTTGTACAGAGAAACCTGTCAAATTAGATTAAAAACTCAAGAATAAAATTCCAAAAATAAAAGAAATGAGAAATCTCAAAATATTATTACAGATATGAATTTCGCACCCAAAATAAGGTAGGGTCACTCACTGACCCCACCTTTGAATTCCCACTCCTTATATTTTTAAATAATTTCAAAAGAAAATGACAAAAAGACCACGGCACCACTATGGCATCTTTTGACCATCTTAATATTTCACATGTAATTCCATGTGAGAGTTTCACACCTAAAATTCACTCAGAATTGAGGTGTTATGTATATTTTAGGAGTTACAGACAGATTTGTTTTTTTTTCACAATTCCCGCTGTGGTGACCAATCCAGGACACCTCATGGATTATGGAAATTTTTTAATTTTTTTTTTACATTCCCTTATCCATCAATACAATCTTCAAAAAAAACTATCCCTTGTGTTCTATGGGTACCCACTCATTTCCTATTCTCCCAGCTCTTCCCTGTCCTAGCGGTCTAGGAAGGCCTCCCCCAGCCATCCAATCCTTTCCCTCCTCTGTTCAAATCCCCTTTTCCCGCGCTTTACCCCAATTTTTTGGCCAAGCGCGCGCGGGTGGCCATCCTCTCCTGAAATCATCCTCCTCCAAGGATCCCGCAAGAAACGCTCATTGGCCATCAAGTCTCAATTGGCCGCACCCGTCAAGCTATTTCTGTTGTCCTCGCTGCCATTGACCAATGACCGCAAGCGTTTCTTGCGGTTGTTGGTGACCTCTCCAACTAAAAAAAAAAAAAAAAAAAAAAAAAACCATCACCTGATCACCTGTGCGCAATTGGTCATGGGAACAATCCTTTTCACCTGGCCCAATCAATCACTCCCATGACCAATCTCACCCCCATTCTTGCCGTTGGCAACCTTGCACCATCCTAGCGTTGGTCTTGACACCAATGAAGCCGTCGCTTGTTACGCCGGCCTTCATCCACCTCTTCCCACCATCATTTCCGCCCTCTGATCTTTCTTGATTGGTTGGTTGGTGCTCTCTTTGCTCCTCATCCAATCCACTGCCTCAATCCACGCCCATCTCAAGCCACCCCTCCGACTGGTCCCCATCACCCGCTTGCTTCACTGCTTGCGCCCAAGCCCAAGTCCCTTCCCGCACCCGTCCAAAATCCCCACCCTTGTGCAATTGTCCACGGGCCAGCAGTTGCCCGGGCCTGTCAGCATGTCTGCGGGCCTCTCACTTGCTACTCTTCTTACCGTGCCCATCATTGGAACAGGCCTGGGTCTTCCCATTCCTTTCATTCATGATTCAATTCTTCTTTTTTTTGAGTTGTTTGATTGTTTCTTTTTTTTCTTTTGTTTTCTCATGACCATCCTTGAAAAAAAAAAACTTTTTTTTCCGCTCTATCTGTAAATCTCTCTTTTAAATAGTCTACAGACCTCTTGTCTATAAAAGGAGGGGCTCTCCCCTGCCTTTTTCCAGGCATCCAGGGGAGTATGTGTGTATGTCCCCCCCGTTATCATGGTAATTTGATCCTAATCCTCATCCTGGGTATATCCATGATTGCCCCTTGATCCTTTGAGCCTCCACACTCAAATCTTTGATATGTCCATCTGTGACCCTGTTCCTTATCACCAACCATAGCCTTGCTTGTTGAAGAGAATTCTGTCTGATGGAATTGTTGAATGTGTTATACCACTCCTTGATCCCTTTTCCTGACCATACTGGTCTTGATCCTTCCTGATCATCTTTCTGGAGCCAATCACAATTGATTTAAGATGTCTTATTAAGCTTAAAACCTGGATTTTATACCTCCCTTTATTCTTTAAAGTTGAATTCAGCCACGCTACTCTTGATTCCTTGAGAAGTGTTGGGTTATTCTTGTTTGAATGTGTTATTGCTTTTCTTCTATAGCTTCACAAAAAAATTGCTTTTGTTTTGTACAGCCACCCACAGTTATATGGTACCCTTCAAGCGCTTGATTGCTGAGAGTTGGGAAGGTTTATTGAGAACCTGGCGGTTGGCTGGGATTTAGTTGATCTTTCCTAATCTTCTGCTGACAACCAGAGTTATCAGCTTGTGGGTGTTGTTACTTAAAACTTCCTTGTTCCCTGGAAATCTGAACAGAACTTTGACTTATTCTTTTCAAGTCTTTCCCTCCACCATATTTTTGCAGGTAGTGTTGATTCCATTGCTACAAACTGTTCCCAAACCCGTCTCTTACATTGAATCCTTATTTACAAGTTCCTGGACCTCAATTCTGGTTACATTCAAATATTATTGTAACTCTTAGGAGGGCAGCCTAAACAGCACCTTTCCCCTCAACAGAACTGCCTGCAGCTTAGAACCCTTTTTATTCTTACACCATGCGCAGCTCCGCATCCATACAGCAAGATTGCATGCGCCTGACACCCAATATGTATGCACCTGTCAAGAAACCTGCATGCATTATTCTGCTTTCCGCCAATGATGGATTCCTGCACACAGCTTTTGAGCAGGTGCGCGTCAGAAATAAACCGCACAATTCCTGACAGCCAGGTACTGCAGGAACATGCTACAACCTGCATGCATACATCATGCATATGTAACAACTTGACTGACCAATAGAGGGATGTCTGAAACCCCTGGATATTGAATAAAAACTATTAAATTCAAAATATAAGACAGAAAAATCAGGGAGAATGATAATAAAGGTTGTCACATAAATAAAATTATCAAATCTTTATGAACCACAAAACATACCAAGGAGTTCCCATAAAAATTATTAAAAATTTTCAACATTTTCAGAAGATGGCCTAAAATGCACATATACCAACTTCTGCCCATTTCACTCAAAATAAAATAATACAAAATAATTAAAGATGCGAGAACTGTAAAATAACAAATGAAAATTTAAACAGTTTCTGACAATTATTTCACATAGAAATATGACACTAGCAGGGCTAGCAGATTAAAGCACTAATACTACATGCCAAAATAGCCCTGGTCAGATTGCTAGCCTTATCCCACAAGCACAACCCTCTCTACGTGCCCTGAGAAGGTCTTATTACCCCAAAAAGGTATATATACAGCCCCTTTTTAATGATTTAAACACCAGTAATTTTTAATCAATAAAATCAGACCCCTTTCCATCTTTTATAAATTGTTTATAATAGATAAACAAGTGATTTATAGCCTCATTCCTTTAGTATAACTATCAATTCTTAGCCCACCATTAATCCCATTGAAGAATATCAGCAAAATCCCCAACAATTGTCCTGATACTCTTTCAACCGTGAGTTTCTTCAAGAATCTTGGAGTGCCTGCTTAAATTAGTAATTTAACTCCTCCTTTCTTCTAGGCATAAGCTCTGTGAGACAGCCATTCCACCCATTCCACTTGAGTAAACCCCTTTTGAGAAATCACTTAGGACCTGATTGTCCCAAGGTCTTTACATGGTTCAAAAGAGACCCTTGAACAGAGGTTTTTTCAATAAAGATCCCCTGTTTGTATAGACTGTGGTCAAGATCCCCTGTTTTTATAGACTGTGTCCCCTCTTGAAAAATATATTTCAACTATTTTAACCAAACCGAATACTCCAAAATTTGCACTTGCTTTCAATCAATAATTTTGAGAATTTTAAGTATTTTATTCAAAAAATTATTGTTCTAACACTAATATCACTTGCTGTAGCTAAAGGACTGCAAAGTACCTTGTATCAGTAAGCTGAAATGTGAAATCCCACACACAAAGTTTACTGGCTTGTACCACCCCAAAAACCTTCCATGTCAGGTCTAGCTGTTAAGGGATGGCATGTGGGTCCATAAACACCATATATCATTGTGTGTGGAGGTTGCATGCCAAATGATTGGTGTGCCATTGGTAATTTGGGGGGATCAAAATTTCTTCCCAGAGCATTTATGCATTTAGGAATCATAAATTGAAATTTTCCAGTTGAAAAACTCAAAGAAAAATGGCCAAGGCTGAAATCATGCCTCTAAAATAATTAAAACAATCCCTCTTTTCAAGGAAGGCATTATTTTAGCATTTCTTTTCCCTAACTTGAAATTTGGGCATCATTTCATTTTTTTTGGACTAAAATGATTAATTTTTGTGTGCTTTCCCACCACAGGAAGGCTTGTAGAGCTTGAAAATTAGTTCCAATACAAAAAAGGCATCAAATGAGACAATTAAGGTTTGGCACAACTGTTGAAGGTTTATAAGAGTTACTGGGGTAGGAAAACATGCATTTTCAGGGCTTTTTGGGCCCCCAAGCACTGGAAAAATTGATTTTGGTCCCAAGATGCTAATAAAAGGTCACCAGACCCCCTGTTGGCTATTTTGGGTATAATGTTTGGGAGAATGAAAATGAATGCCATTTGGGTAAATTTAATATTTGAAAATGCAATAAATATCAATTTTTTCCAATTCATTTAGATCTCAGGTCAGGTTTCAAAAAAAAAGTAATTCAATATGAGAAAAAATAAGAAAATCGATACACATTTATTTTCTTCACACAAAACAGAATATTTCCAGTGATATTCAACACCTTTTTTACTAATCATAAAAAAACATCAAACAATGGCAAATATACCTATTTCATTCTGAGGATTTGAAACTTTTGAAAATTTTTGACAAAATAATATTCAACTAAATTAATAATGCCCAGGTTAAAATCATGCGAAATAAAGTACTAAAATCACACCAAAAGGTGCCATTGGTGTGATTTTAGCAATCATTTTTGCCAGAATGATTCCAATAGGCACCATTGGTGTAAATATATTAAGGCTATTACTATAAACAAACCATGTGGCATTTTTTACAACCCCAGAAAAGTGGTAAAATATTGATATATATGTTCAGGGTTCGGCACACCTTTTTATGGCATTTTGGGCCCTCCATAACCTGCAAATACTAATTGGGGCCCATGGGGGTTAATATCAGGCCTCCAGAAATGCTGCAGGGTATTTCTGGAATGTTATCCTTTGGATAATCCAGATATGACACCAATTTAGTAAATTTCATATGAAAAAATGTAATAAATATTAATTTTTTGCAAGGCATTCAATTCTGAGGTCATTGTTGATAAAATAAATCTATCAGGATGATTAAAATGAGAAAAATGGTAAGTATTCATTTTATTTACAAAAAATTAAATTTTTCTAGTGATATTTAAATAAATTTTTACCAGGAGCAAAAACATGCAAAAATATAAAATATGCCTTTTTTTTCTGGGATTCAGATATTTTGAAATATCCCAACAAAAAGATAATAAAGTAAATAAGTAAGGCCCAGGCTAAAATCATACCAAAAGACTTCACCAAAATCAGGCCAAAATACACTATTGGTGTAATTTTATCCCTTTTTCTGCTGGACTGATACCAAAAGGCACCATTGGTATGATTTTTACAGTTTTTTTGCTAAAACCAATGCCAAAAAGCACTTTATGGTAAAGAAATCAATTTAAGCTAGCTATTTAGAATGTTTTCCCATCCCAGGGGGGTGGGAAAACCTTTATATATAGAATCAGGTTTTGGCACACGTTTTTAACTTTTACAGGATTTATTGGGGTGGGAGAAAACACCTTTTGATGGCATGTTAAGCCCCCCAAAAACTTAGAACATCTATTGGGGCCCTGAAGGGCCAACATAAGGCCTCCAGACCCCCTGTGATACCCATATGGGGTAGAACAGTTTTGAGAATCCAAATATGGATGGTAATGAAGAATATTTGATATGCAAAAATGCAATCAATATCAATTTTTTGCAAGGAAATCAAATTGACTTAACATGTGAAAGAAAATTCATCCAGTATAAGAAAAATAAGAAAAATTCTAAGGATAAATTTTTTTACAGAAAATGGAAGATTTCCCGTCCAAAATAAATACCTTTGTACCAAAAATAAAAAAACAGATGAAAATGCTACATAAACCTATTTGATGAGGAGAGTTAGAATTTTCTTCAATCTGTAAAGAAATTAGAATAAATTACAGAAGTATTTATAAGGGAAATATTATATTTGCAACCCTACTTGACCCATTCAAACCATCTATGGGTTGTTTAGGGTTGCCAATCTATATTTTTATTTATTTATTTATATTTATTTATATTTTTATTTTTGATATATTTTAGTTATTTATTTTTTATTTATTTATTTATTTAATTTTTGTTTGTTTATTTGTTCTTTTATTCATTTATTGATTGATTTGTTTTTTCATTAATTAATTAATTTATTTAGTTGTTTTATTTCTTCATTCATTCATTCTTTTATTTATTTATTTTTTTACTAATTTGTTTAATTTATTTTTTTTATTTTTTTTCACACCTCATATGGGTTGTGAACCTCTGTTCACAACTCATATGGGTTTTGAATGGCGTTTTTTGCCTGTTTGAAACCCCAGGGTTTCAAATTTAATATTGCCCCATTTATAAATAATATGAAACAAATATTTCTTTGAAGAAAATTCGGATTTGTGATGGAATTTCAATACCTTTGTACCTGTCAAAACTGTGAAAAAGATGTAGTGTTGATTATATGATACAGATTAGGTAATTATTAACCCTTCATGTATCATTAACATGTTAAAAACATAGGTCATCATAGGTTATAATAAGCATTATATAAACCTCACTTGTTCTTCCCTTTCTAGCCTTTCCTCATTAAATCTATCCTACTCATTTGAACCCTGACTTTCAGTCCACTCCAGTCCTGGATTCTCCCTTCCTTCTAGTACCATCCAGACTCATTTTGAGTCCTCTTTTGGCTCTCACCCATCTTGGAGGCCTTACTCCCTCCACTGAATTTTCAGCTTGATCCATTTTGTATCTCTTCTGGTAGTAGGCTTCCTTTCCCTGTTAGTTATCTGCCACCCTTGCTCTGTGTCAAGCATCTGTGTGAAAGTAAAAAGCTTAGAAAAAAACAGAAATAAACCAAATACATCTACTCCAGAAGGAGAAATTTTATAAGTTGAAATACTTGAACAAAATTTTAACCAAGTACCAAGTTAAAAACATCAAATGTAAAAAATTGACTATTAAAATAAAATTTTGATATATTTCTTTGATTATTTTTAAACTTTACACCACAAACCATCTGATGACAATTGCTAGCAATTTCAATCAAGGTTCTTAGCCCCAATCTAGAATCAAGCTCAAACAAATCTCCAATCAATCTCAGGTCAAAATTTCACTAAGCTTCACTTCACAGTCACTGTGCATTGAACACAGTGACTGCAAACCAAAAAGTTGGTTGAAGAATGGGGATAGCTCCCATTATATTTTATATAAAGCTTCAACTAGAGATTCCTTGAGCTTACTTGCTAGCAAGTGACATCAAATTTGTCTTGGTGCAATTGATTCTATTTTTTGAATTTTTTTTAATTTTTTGTGATATTTGAATTCCTCTCAATAGGGCAATGTTAAATTCGCAACCCTGTGGTTGCAAACAGGTGTGTAAAAAAACATGTAAAAAATGAATTAAATAAATTAGTAAAAAAATAAATGAATGAATAAATAAATAAATAAAACAAATAAATAATAAATAAATAAATAAATAAATAAGCAAATAAATAAACAAATCAATCAATAAATGAATAAATAAATAAATAAATAAAAAACTAAATAAATAGAAAATATATAAATACATAAATAAATGAAAAATAAATAACTCAAATATATCAAAAAAAAATATATATATAAAATATAAACAAATAAAAATTTGCAACCCTACACAACCTGTTCACACCATCTGAGGTTAGAATGGGTTGTGTAGGGTTGCAAATTTAACATTGCCCTCAATAAAATCTCCAAATTTTTATTTTATTTTTTTGCCGTTTGCAAACCAAGAAGGGTTTTGTGGCGCCATTTGCAACCTAAAATTGGTTCAAAACTGCCATTCACAACCCACCTCAGTTGCATATTTCCTTTTGTGACTAAAATGGGCTGCAAATGGCCGTTTTCAACCCATTTTGGGTTGTGAATGGGTTGGATTGGGTTGAAAATTTAACATTTCCCTTCTGAAATAGCTATATTTAGTTTTTTTCCTGTTTTTCTTTTAAAAAAAGCTTGGTACCAAGGTATTAGAATTACATTACAAATATTGAATTTTCTTCAAAGACGCATGTTTTTCCTATTTTCTATGACTATTTCTGTAATTTTTTTTATTTTTGTTGATATATTTCAAAATATTTGAATTCTCCTCCTACATAGGTATATGTAGCATTTACATATTTTTTCATGTTTGGTAAAAAGTTATTTATGTTCCACCAGAAATATTCTTTTTTGTGTAAACAAAATAAATTCTCATAATTATTCTTATTTTTCTTACATTGAATGAAGTTTGCTTTTCCAAATTTTAGTTCAGATTTCAATTCCTTGTAAAAAATCAAAGATTCATTTCATTTTAACACATTAAATTTACTCAATTTTTGTCCATATTTGAATTAGCCAAAAAAATCCACTCCAGACAGACCCCACAGGGTTTCTGAAGTCCTTCTATTAGCCCCTCAGGGCCCCAATCATGGCTTACATACCTTTTGGGGACCAAAGCACCATTGAAAGGTGTGTAACTCCAGCCCAGTCAGTCATTTAAATTTCAAAAATTTGTTCCAAAACTTAGTTGTATATATTGAGGCTTACATGCCTTCCTGTGGTGGTAAAAAACATCAGGTTTCATGATTGTGATCATAGTAATTTTTTTACTAAAATAATTTCAATTTTGTCTGTTGGAATGATTTTAGTAACTTCCTTGAAATTATTTTACCCTGGGAAAATAAAAAATTATAAACAAAATATTTCTTTGGATAAAATACAAGATTTCTGATGAAAGTAAATACTTTTACCAAATTCCTACAAAAACTTTTCTTTGGCGTGCAAGGGGCTGAGGGCACAGGAAATACTGCTCACAGAACTCAGGATAGAGAAGATTAGGTTTATTTCAATGAAGATAGGTAGCTTAATGACAAGGATGAATTATTCAAACAATGAGAAGAATCCAGGAGTAAGGCTCTTGAGGAAGGCCAGTGACTGAATTCTATAAAAGTAGCACCAGGGGATATGTGAGATGATTAAGGTTGACTGGATGGCTTTCTTCTTCTGAGATGAAACTTATTGTAAGGGACTAACCAAAAATAATTATTATACTAATTTCTTGAGGGGAATTAGTCTAGGGAGGAGGGAGATGTGAGTATATGTGATAGCTGGGAAGAGGCCTTGAGTAGTTATGAATGGTGCTGGACTGGGATTCCCTGTGGCATTACATGCAGACGAGTATGGGAGGCAGTGGCTGGACAGATTGGGTATGGGCCTTTCCAGAAAGTATTGGCATGTACTGAATTGGAAGTGTGAGTTTTCCATCAAGGATTATTTACTATGAATTTAAATATGGGATCTGTATGTCCTTCTCATACCAATTAGGTTGAAGGAAAGATGAAGGATGCTCCAAGCCATAGGCAGAGAGAGCAAGCCTTGGAGATTCCCTAGGACCTACAGGGGATGCAGGGAGATACTTCAGGATGTGCAGGTGGTATATCAAGGGTTAGAAGGCTGATTGTAAAGAGGATTGAAGATTTCTGAGGGTTGAGAATGGCTGGGGAGACGGAGTCAACTTGTGGTTATGACAGTACCCCCCCCCCCAGAAGAGGAAGGAGTAGGTCCTGATCCCCATAAAAAGAGGCAAGAGGGAGATTTATCTCATCACAATTAATTATTTTTCTTTACCCCCACCATATCCATCACCATCATCACCTGACAGCTTTCCATCTATTTAATCATACAACAGATCACCCACCCTATTGTTTGCAATGGAGAAGACCAATTTCTACTATCCTGTTATCAAATACTTCCCTCCTTGACAGATGCCTTGAAACTGAGAAGATATGAACCACCAGCATCAACCCCAAGTCTGGGAATTGTGAACACTGTAGAGGTTTCAGCCTCCTGGATGCCAAGACCCTTGCTTTCCTTTAGCCACCAGAGTTGATATAATAAATAATAAATATATTATTCAATAAATGCAGCAAAAATCCATAAAATATTTGGATAAATCTATTGCAAGTTCTGATTGCTTTTGTTATGGTTTAATATTATAAATTAATATTAATAAATTCATTATTAATTAAATTAATAGAGGGGCCACAGTAATATTGGAGATCTTCAACACCTCTCTTCAGGGAATTCACTTTGAAAAAACGTATACCTGGTTACTTTGGAACCTTTAATTTATATTCTTAAAGGATATATTGCCCAAAGATAATATGTATATAAAATACACGGTGGAGTGGCAGGGATTTTTAACCAAGCTGCCATGACATAAAAAAGGATAATAAGACTGACTGGTATATTATTTAATCCTTTGGGTACCTGTTAGGGATGTGCACTGATGGGTTAAACCTGTTATTGGGGTTAAAAGGTTTTTCAGCAGTCTAAATTGATAGAAAGGGTTGGGGATGGATATTATTGATCAGACTAAATTCATAAATCACTTAACTATCTCTTATAAGTATTTGATTAACTTGGAATGGTGTCTGGATGTAAATATAACTGAATCTGTGGGTATCAATATCCTCAAAAGAGCTCCTTATTTATAGCTCTTTGAGTCCCAATATTTTCCTTCTGAGGGATACAGGGGCTCAAAGGGACGGAAACTAAGGCTAGCAGGGTAACCAGTGGTTGCCTTTCACGTTTTCTAGGTGCTTTAGCATGGGTAATATCTAATTCCACAGGGTATGGGAATTATGCTACCTTTTAATTGATGTTTTGGACATGTGAATAACACTAATCTGTTCATATTATTTATTATTAATTAATTACCCTTAGTAAGTGTTCCCAGTATTTTGATAATTCCTATAATAGAAATTCCTACAGGTAATCTAATGTCAAGTGAGTTCTCATTATGTATTAACTGATTCAAGCAATATTGTGATATTGATTTTAGGGTAATTTTAAATTCACAGCTCATTGAGCCTTGCACATGGTTTGAAATGGGCCATGTTGCATTCCACACGGTCCAATTTGGGACGTGTACAGCCCTCATGGCTCACAGAGTTGTGCGGCCCACCCAACACGGTATGCCGCTGTGGGGACTTCCAAATGGCACTGGACCGTGGTGAGAAAAAAAAAAGGAAAAGGAAAAGGAATGAAAGGGTACTAATACAACCCATAAACTAAATGAACCTTCCAAAAAAACAGAAATCAACCCAAAAATCAAGAAATGTTCATTTTTTGGTTAAAAAAAAAATAAATAAAATAAATAAATCAAAATCAAAAAAACTGGTACTATCCAATGGACTAGCCTTAAAGTAAAAAGGACCAAAAAAACACAAGTCAATGGACTAGCCCTAAAGTAAAAACACCAAAAAAAAGACAAGTAACTTGACAAGCCCTAAAGTAAAAACACCAAAAAAATACAACTAACTTGACAAGCCCTAAAATCATTTCAACTTGACTAGCCCTAAATTAAAAGGGCCCAAAAATTAAAGAAGTCTTTTGACAAGCCCTAAAGTAAAAGTGCCCAAAAAAATACAAGTCTTTTGAAAAGCCCTAAAGTGAAAACACCAAAGAAAAAACAAGTTCAACTTGTGTTAAGCTGAGCTGAATTACCATTAAATCTCATTCAAAAAACTCAATATAATGGTGTTAACTCAAAACACTCAACATAATGATGTTCAAAATGTGATAACCCTTTATATTAACAGAACTTGTTAGCTGCATTAGAATTAAAATTTATATGAAACCCAATGATTAAATGAATTCAAAGTCTATTGAAATCTAGAATACATTTGCAGTTGATCTTTGAGATGATCAACCCAACCAAAGGCTTTTTTAGAAATCAAGGAACATGGTTTTGCTACAATGGGCGGGATTGAAATCATTTCTCCCTCAAGTACTAATAGAACCCAGTGTTTATTGTTTACAAAGGAATGGATCTGATTGATCAGTAACACCATTTTTCTTTGGAGTATAAGTATCACATGACTCCAATGAAATGAAACATATAGGTTTGGAATATGTGTCTGCTATGATTTGACCCATGTCCAATTTAGGCAGCCTTTTTGAGGAGGGAATCTTTTCATTGATGTCTTCAACATCAATTCTTTGTTTAATCTTTTCAACCTCCTTTGAATCACCAAGCATCTTAATGTAGCATGCTTTATGTTTCTCTAATGGTTCAATCATTTCCTTCCTAACTTGAAACCAACCATGTTCTGAATAATCAAGAGATTTAGCAATTACTCTAAATCTGCAATTCCCATCTCCAATCAGATCCCAAACCTCACACACGAACTTATGGAATTTCTTGGGTATTTGATTGAGGTATTTCATGTTTGTTTCCTATCATTAAAACTAACTTAGTATTCATTTCTTTAATTGGATCAATGAAATGAATACTCACCAAAGATGAGCTTCTGGTTGAGCTTTGCTGCATGTTGTCTTCCTCTGGAGAGGATTCTGATTCCAAATTAAGTGATCCTGATTCACTTTAAGTCTATTCCTCTGAACTATGAAATTCAGATTCACATTCTGCAAACTTTGACTAACAATTCATCATTAGTTGGTAACTAAGTTCATGAAACCAAAAAAATGAACATATCCCAAAAGAAAAGAATTAAAAACTTTTTTCTTTTCTTGTTTGGAGCCCTTCTAGTTCTTTTTCCCCCCTTAATTTGTTTTTCAACAAGCTCAAACCAAGATGGTTCTTGCCATGTATCTGTCAATTTTGGCCTGCCCCTACTTGATTGTAAGACTTTAGGTTCAATTCTTGGCTTCAATTGATATTTTGTAATATTCTGAATGATATACTTCAATAGGCTGCTTTTCTCATGATCTGGAGATTCCAAGATCATTGCATTGAATTTTTTGGTAACTGAGTAATGCTTAGCATTTCATTGACATTGCACTGGAAAAATTAAAGAGGATAAACCATTAGTGAATCAGGATTCTTTAGTCAAAAAGCATTAATCAAAAAGCATTAATCAAAAAGCATTAATCACATAGTGATTTGAACAATCCAACTTGAACAATCCAACTTAAGCCAAATTACTGAAATAGAACTGCAAGGGTCATATTCCAACCTCCAATAAGGATGAACATCTTCAGGTACCACAAATCCTCTGAATGCTAGATGGTCACCCATTTGGTGCAAACAGGGCAAACCCATAGTCTTGAAATATGACTTGGGTGCAGACTTTGCCATCATGATCACGTTTGAACTTCTTTAATTGTTCCCTAACAAGATTTATTGCCTCTAAAGACAATTTTTAACCCAATGGTAACAGTTCAGGTGGAAGAACTGTCCCTAACTTAATTCAAGAGTTATAAAGTGATGCGCAAACTGAATTAATTTGATTCAAAACTGTTCTGTCAATTATTTTCCAAACATCCACCAGGTTTCCCAATGAGTTCCAAAGGAATCCTTTGAGAGTTTCATGTGCCCCCTCAACCCAAGAAGTTGTTTTTTTTCCAAATTCTGGTTTTATACAAGTCCACGCTGTTACAAACGTCTCTTTGATAGGGAAAATTTTATTTTCCATATACTCAAGTACATCCTCATATTCTTTCAAGAAACACTATAAAATTCAAAAGGTCAGAACCCAAAACTAGGAAGAATAAGAAGCAGTGATTTGGACCTACTCTAAGTTTGGCATCATTGACTTCTGCCTTCTCCTTTGTCTTTGAGGCCCCATACTTTGCCCACAGATTCATAAAGCTTTTCCATCCTTCAAAATCATTAACAAAGCGCACTTTACAGTTTTCTTGTATGTTTTTAGACAAGTTCCAAGTGTAACATTGTCTTGATGACTCTGGGAAACTAGTTTCAATTGCACAAATCAGAGCTTTTTCACATTCCATCACAAAGACTTTTGGAAGTCTCTCAAGATCATAAGCCAACTCATTTAATGAATTTCAGACCCACTGTAGAACTCAAAAGTTTCTTTTGTTATAAAAACAAGAGCTTTTATGAAAGTTTTCCAATTGGCTGTCATTCCTACAACATGCAATAGTGAGTTTTTGTACTTATTTGTTTTATAAATACAATCCAACATAGAAATATGATGGAATTTTTTTGAAAGCTTTACTTCGTCTGGATGTGCTAAGTACAGGGCCTCCAAGTGACCCTCTCCACTGAAATTTGATTGGTGAATCAAACTTGTTTCTTCAAGCTGTTCATAGAGTACCTCCATAACACTTTTTCCCTTTATTTCTGGAAGCATTACCTTCCGCTTAGTTTTATAGATTGTTTGGTCATTGACATAATCCCGCCCATCAATCTTGCTCAATTTCCTCTTCAGTTGTAATGTATTTAGCCCATCATTCATGCCTTCTACTAGATTTTCTAAGGCCACCCCCAAGATTCTCCCCAGTTGAGGATGCACAGAAGGATGTTCAGATGTTTGATGGTTATGTTGGGTTTCTTTGTAGGAGATGCGCCACAAGGGTTCTGCCTTTGTGTGGCTTGCATGGATTAAAAATTTCATCCAACTTTCCTTGTGTGAGTTTGTCTAGAGCGTTTGGTAAGAAGACTTCCTGAATAGGAACCATGTCTACCACAGGCTAAATCCACATATTGGTCATGCTTTGAGTTGAAAACTGTTAAAGCTTAACCATGCTTCATTGCCCATGTTTGACAATAGTTTTGTGCCTCTTCCCAGGTAGGAAAAGCTCTCAAGGGAGGTGGGTCAAGTGGATCTGCCATAGTTACATAGTTATATTGATGGCATTCACTCTATCAGCTTGAATCAAATTAAATACAGCAAAGACCAGTAATATAAAATGTTACTCACCACCAGCATTCATGTCTGTTTATGAATCATTTTGTTCCTCAATTGTCACCCTTGATGAGGATGCAATTGGGGCTTCCAATTTTTCATTAACCAAATCCTTTTTTTTATTTTTCCAAATCTTTGTTGATGGCACTATCAATGTAGACCTTCCACACAGCCATGTCAGAAGAATAAGGGATTGCCACTGTTCCCATGCAAAAAAATGAAATGGCATACTTCAGTATTCAATCCAACTTTCAATTGATCAAACAAATTTTGCTCACTTTTGAGTTGAGAAAGAATTTTTTGCAGATTTTTATATGATTTATGATTATTCACTTTAATTTTGATTGGTTTTCACTTTAATGTCTCTTTGGTATTGCTAGTTGTGGAACAAAAGTCCCACAAAGTATGTTTTAATCCCAAATTTGGGTTGAAAGAACCCAAGTGTGGTCCAGGGGGTGCCCAAAATTCTTGCACGGCTTCCAGGGGGTTGTGCATCCCCAAACACGGCCAATTTGAGCCGTATACGGGGGTGCAAGGCTCATTGGAGCTGTGTCCAGGGGTTATACGGCTCCTACACAACCCCCTGGGGGTTTCACATGTTTGAAACGGCCCTTTGTAGTTGTCTTTGGGCCCCCACAGCTCATTTGAGCCATGTAGGGCCCTAAAAGACTACCACATTGTTGGAGCCTTGAATTTCAAATCACCCTTGATTTTACTCCTTATTTTCAAAATTCAGTTGATTTACTAAAAATAATTACTTGAAAATTTAAGTTATGAGAACTCATGTAATATTTTAACATCATTAGTTTCCTTAGTGTGTCACAAAACTATTGATGCCTTAAAGTTCTCACAATTTTATATTAAATTATTTTTTAATATATTTTTAAAAATAATATTTATCTTATTTTTGACATTTTTGGTATTTTTAATTATATTAATAAAAAATACATATAAAAGTTATTTAGGTATTTTTATATACTTTTATGTATTTTTAGATTATCTACTATCCACAGGAACATTTATTACATATTTAGAATGTTCCTGTGTATGTTGTAGCATGTTTACGTGGTACCTGGGCTTCTCAGGCCGCCTGTCACTCTGTCAGCCTGTAGTCCTGCGGCTGCCTACTTGTCAGAGGCCCAGGGCTGCATACATGGATTTCCATGGTATGCTGACAGGGTGGCAGTGCTGCTTCTCAGCTGCGCTCAGGTGTATTGGTTGCCGCGGCTGCGTGCGTGAATTGTAACAGAACACATTTCCATGTGTAACTCCTAAAATATACACAAAACCTCAATTCTGACTGAATTTTAGGTGTGAAACCTATACGTACAATACATGTGAAATTTTTAATTGGCCAAAAAGTCCCATAGTGGTGTCGTGGTATTTTGGTCTTTTCTTCCTTTAATTATTAAAATTATAAGGAGTTGGATTTCAAGGGTGGAGTCAGTGAGTGACCTTACCTAATTTTGGGTGGAAAATACATTTACGCAATAATATTTAAAGATTTCCTACTCTTTCTTAAGTTAATTTTGATATTCTTATTTTTATGTTATTTTTGTTACTTTTTTCAGCTTGCTCTGCAATAGTAGCAAGCTGACATCCCCCACTCCAAGATATGGCCATATCTGAAAAAAAATGTGGAGTATGTTTGGAAAAAATTAATTCCATATGTTTTTCAGTTCCTTTTACTGGCTCTGTAGTTTCCAAGATGTATTGGTCCATCAGGTATATTATTCTCTGGTAACCATTCATCTTTGTCTGCAGATTCTCCTTTTTATCTCACTGAGTATAGTCTAACATCTTTTCCTTGCACTCTCTCTTTCTTGTCTCTCAATATCCTGCTGACTTTCCCTTTTTCTTTCACAGGGTCTGGTTCTATTGGGATCATTAATGGAGGGAGTTTGCCACCCTATCTTGGTTGAAAGTACTTCACTTATCTAACAGGGAATACTGGGTGCTTTCTTGATAATTATTCACTCAAGACTACTTCTACAGCATTTTTGCCATGCATCTTCTAGATAACAAATGTTCCAAAAAATGTTGGTTTCAGCTTTCTGTTACCTGCTAAATTTTTGAAGTTTGCAGTAGATATCAAGATCTGATCTCCTATTTTAAATTCAGGTTCTCTGTGCGATTTGTTCCATCTCTGTTTTTTGTATTCTACTTCTTCTTCTAAACATTTCTGAGCATGATTATTTGACAGGTCCATCATTTCCTTGAAGTCAAGAGATGTGGAATGAATGGTGGCTAAGTCATAGTTCAAGTTATTCCTAGGGAGTTTTGGAATCCATGCCCTTTCTAGTATATAAGGGGCTTGTTTGGTAGTAGAGTGTTTACTTCTATTATAAGCCATCTCCAGGGCTGGGAGTAGGCTTACCCAGTCATGGCAATAACCATCTGAGTTTTTTTACTCTAGACCAAAGCTACCAAATCTTCTTAACATATCCTCCAAGGTCTGTATCATTTTTTCAGATAATCCAGCAGTCTGGGGATGGTATGCTGTAGAAAATGCTAAAGTAGTACCCAGTATATCATGTAGATTCCTCCAAAATTCAGAGGTGAATTTGGGGTCTCTGTCACTGATTATAATCTTAGGTATACCAACATCAGCTATAATCCTGTTCCAAAATAGTAAAGCTACATCCATAGCACTGTCTTCTTTATTTTTAGGTAAGAATTTTGCCTTCTTAGATTATCTTTCAACTAAAAACAGGACAGAGTTATATGAATGTGTACCTCCAGGGGGGAGGCCGGTGACAAAATCCATATTAATGATTTCCCACCTAGTTTTTGGTTCAGAGATCTTTTTTAGGAGTCCAAACCTTTTGCCAGTAGTTTTATTATATTTTATTGGCAATTTTCACAGCTAGTAACATACTTACTAGTGATTTATTTCCAGTTTATCCACCAAGGAGTCTGTTTTACTTTCTCCAAGATCCTTTCAGTGAATATATGCCCTGATGAACAGTTGTCATGGCATTCCTGGAGTATGTGTTGTATATGTTCTTTGTTACTTAGTACCAATACACTTGGAATGTTGGTGTCTGTAGTAAAGGAGACCATCCTAAAAAGTAAACCTTCCTGCTTTATGGGGTTTGAGTAATGATTCAGGTAAACTATTTATCAGGGATGCTTCTGGGGATTCACATTCTATAATGATAATCAGCAGCTTTATATTGGAGGAGTATTTCTCTCTTACTAGATTGAAGAAAGCAGTATCTAATTCACATAAGTGGATCCCCATGATTGGAGGATCTAATGAAAAACGATTGATGTTTAAGATAGGAAAGATATCCTGATCCTCAGGGTCATAAGCTGGATTGCTAGGGTCATTAGGAAAAGCATTCCTACTTATACTGTCAGCATTCTGGTGTTTGGCTCCAGCTTTATGCACTATAGTCATCAGGCCTCTATACCGTTGTATAGCAATTTTCCACCTGAGCATATTTCTACTGGGAGTCTTCATGTTCATAAGAGTTATCACAGCATTACAGTACGTAATTACTTGGAAAGTGGTGCCTTCTAAGTAATAGTGCAGCTTTTCTAGAGCCCATACCAGAGCCAAGCATTACATCTGACTGGATCCATATCTTTTCTCAGTGTCTTTGATCTTTCTGGATATGAAAAGTACTTGTTTCTCCACTGGTTTGTTTTCTTCAATTATTTCTTGGTGTAAGGCAGCTCCTAATCCTTCCATAAAAGCATCAATATACAGCTTGAAGTGTTTAGAGTAGTCTGGTTGGATGAGTAGAGGGTTTCAGGTCATAGCTCTTTTTAATTCTTCATATTTTTTAAACCTCTCATGTGCCATTTCAAATAGAGTGTGATTATTGCATATTTCATACAGAATTTTAGTTAACATAGAAAAATTTGGGATTTACTGTCTGTAGTAACTGCAAAAACTAATGAAAGAAAGTAACTCTGTTTTTTTTTTGAGGCATGGGTCTGTTCATGACAGCAGCTATCTTATTCTGGTCAGCAGCTAGAGTTAGACCAGAGACTATATGTCCTAGAGCTTTCTGTTCTCCATATCCAATGTTACATTTCTTCATGGATACTTTTAATCCTGCTCTGGAGATGGTTTGGAGAACTAATCTTGCTTGATTTATATGAGTCTCCCAATCATCAGAAAATATGATAACATCATCTATACAAACCATCATCCATCCTTGTCTGATGTAAGTACCTAGAACTGTATCTATTGTTCTATGGAGCATTCTTTATACCAAAGGGCATCCTGAGTTATTCATATATTCCTAAGTGACAGATTATTCTCATAAACTTTCTACTTTCAGGGCTTATAGGTATTTGGTGGAACCCTTTAAGCATATCCATAGTAGTAATGTATTTAGCTTTGGATAGGTTATGCAGAGCATGATTAATCTGGGGTATAGGATAATAGTCTGCTTGAGTATAGTTATTCAGCATTCTGAAGTCTCCTACCATTCTTGACTTGTCATTATTCCAAGCTATGATTACATGAGTAGTCCCATCTACTTGTTCATTGTGCCCTACTTTCCTCAATACTTGTAGGTATATAAGTTCTTTGATATGTTCCTCAAGAGCTATTCTAGATTTAGGACTAGAGGGATAAGCTGGTCTTCTTAGGTTAGGAGGATAAGGAGGCTTAATAGTCAATTTTAATGCCATTTCATGTCCTTTGATATCACCAATGAGGTGATCTCTAGTACAGAAAGCATTCTGATTCTCAAAGCAGACTGTCAATATATCTTTCTTCTGTTCTTCAGAAAGTTTCACATTTAGAGCTGCTTGAGAGAATTATTCTTGATTTAATTCTTCTAAGTGCTTTTGATAAGTAGAAGAGGGGAAGTTGGTTTGGATAGTGCATATCTTAAACTTTGAAGAGGGGAAGTTAGTTTGGATAGTGCATATCTTAAACTTCTTGTCCCAGTTACCACCCACAGTGAAGTACCTTCCTTTACTCTGGAAAACATCTAAGCCATATAGACATAAAGCATCATTTCCCATTATCAGGTGGTCACATAATCTTTTGAGAAATACTACAAATTCCACTTGTATTCTCAATGATCCTTTAGTATGGGGAAATATTATAGGAGCATTCCATACTCCAATAGCATTCATGGTAGAGTTTCAAGAGCTAAACTTGAATTTTGGGATGGGAAAAGGTGGTCTTTCCAATTGGGATCCCATTTGTTTAAGAATTCAGTGCAGACACATGAGCAAAAAGCCCCACTATCAATTAATAACCTTATAGATCTGTCTTTATACAATCCTTCTGCATAACAATTTTGACCAGTAGTATAACTCTTACCACTCATATTCTTTACTTTTAATGGTGTAACATCCGTGATATTTCCAGGAATTATGGTGGGGTCCCATTGTTGGGGCAAACTAGAGTCACCGTGGATGTTATTGATTTCTATAGAAGTACCTATATCTCCTTCTATTACGTTGGCAGGGTTTTTCAGGATCAATTCAAATTCAGAAAGAGATCCTTCAGTATCAGATATATCCTTATAGTTCTGATTCCCTTCAATCTCATGTTCTCCTTCCAAGACTGCTATCTTTCTTTTTGGCAAAGGGCAGTCTTGTCTCATATGCCCTGTCTTGTTACAGTTCCAACAAGTTCCAGGAATTCTCTCTTTATCCCTGTTCTCATTAGATTTATTATTGTCAGAGATATTTATCAGAGGGGGTTGTTCTCTGGTGTTGTTAATATTTAAGTTCTCTTTGGGTATAGAAGGAGCCTTCTTGTATAACCCATTCATGTCTATTATTTCTTCTAGCACATTGATTAGAGTTGGTAAGTCAGCATCCATACTCATTCTGCATCTTACACTATGGTTAATATTCCCAGGACACAGGTTGAGGAGTCTTTCATTGACTTCCTCTTTATCAGAATCTGGATAGAATCATTCTGGTCTTCTTTTCTGTTCTAAGCAACATTTGTGAGGCTTATCCTTGGAGGGGTTAAATGAGGAATTTTTGAAATTTTTCATCATTTTTATTTTCCACATTCTAGAACCAAATTGTTCTTTAAATTAGAAGTTTCCAAGAATTCCATGTTAAGGATCCTACTTCTTCTTCTTTTACTAATAAACCAGTCTAGAGCTACTCCTTCAAATAGTCTCGGCAGCCTGACTACATCTATAGCTTCTGGTAGATCATAAGAGTTTATGGTTTAGTCAATAAATTCAATGAAATTTATATGATTTTATTCTCCTTCACCGGAGAACTTAGGCCATTTAGAAATTGGGGGTAAGAGTTTGAGTGATTTTTCCATTTCAGGAGTAGGACTAGGCCTAAAATTGTCACTCCTTTGCATTCCTAATAAGGGTGGTGCATAAGGAGTAGTTGTTTGTCTGGGATGTTTTGGTTCCTCTGTGGTACTCCCCAAGGGGTTGGTCAGACAGACTTTTAATTCTCTAAGATCATTTTTGATCAGATTAAGTTTCAGGTCCACTTTATCATTAAGCAGATCTAATTTCTCACTAAGGGAATGAATGGAGCAGTTGGTAGTATTTATCAACTCTTCTTTGAAAGGCTGAAAGGAAATAATAAAATCTTCTTGGATGCCTGATGCCATATTCTCAATGGTTTGGGTCTGTCTAATTTTACCTTTATTTATTGTCTCCAATAATTGTTCTGTATGTTCCTTGATATCTTGTATCCCTACAGCTTTTGATTGGTTATTAATTCATTTGGCTACTACTGAAGTAAACTTATCCATTATGGTGTAAACACCGTCCAAATTTCCACAAACAACTTTGAAATTATGGCGCATATCATTAGAAAAGGAAGTAATTACATCAGAGGTTGGTTTAGACAAGACACTAGGTTCAGAATTAGCAGCTAATTGTGGTACACCTTTTTCCACTTTTGAGCTAAGGATATTATCTGATCCCAATCCTTCTTTCCCTTTGGCTTTGGATGGGAAAAAGATCTCTTCATTCCCAATTCTATGCCTTTCAGTTGGGCTAATTGATCCAACGGATTCCACTTTTCTATGTAGGACTCTACCTCTTTCCTTGGAATCATTTTCCGAAGAGCTATCTGGGTAGCCTCTGCCTGGGATATTATTGTTTGCATAGATACTAAGTCCTCCTTGGCTTGGGCTTCTTTGAACTCTTCACAATATTTCACGTGCTCTCTGACTAAGCCTTTGATCCTTGCTTCCTTGGCCAGATTCTGCTGGGGTGGCTGCAGGGAACCTTCTTGTAATGGAGGGGGGCTTAATTATACTACCTTCTCCGGCTCTAGGTTGGAGGAGGGCAACAGTACTTGGGGCTGTTCCCTGTCCACCAACATTTGATTCACGGGTTCCAGCCCCCTCATTTTTGTCATTATTGGTGGTCTCACGGTTACTGGGGGCTCCTGGCAAAGATCCATAGGAGTGAATTCTCCCTGAGGCCCTTGTGTTACGTCTATTCATATTAAATAAAATATTTATAAGTATTTTTCTAAAGAAAAATCCATGATAATAAGTTTATTAAAACTTACTTAAGTTGATGTTCAAAGGAACTAAGACTTTATTAGGATCAAATTGATTGTTAATAGGTAATCCTACGGGGTCTTGGTGTGCTCCAATGAGGTCTTCTCCCGTCCAATCAATATTTCCAGGGCGTCCAGAGATATTTGGGACTTCTTGATCCAATAAATCAACTTTAGTGACAGTGGTTTCTGGAATGGGAGGATTCACTGATGGTAAAAAGATATTTTATTGGTAAATAAATATATTAATATTATTTTAATAAAAATGATATGGTAATACAAGTTTTATACTTACTTGTACATTTAAAAAATTAATTTATACGGTATTTCTTCCAGGCTTTATGTTTCCTTAATAGGGCTTGAAATTTGATACACCTTTCAAGATCTTCTTTTTCAAGGAGTTTATCTAGGTGTTTATGTGCAGAAAAATATTAAGTTTCTCAGCTTGAGTTAAAGCTTCCCAACCAGTTGGTTTATAATTTTTAATTTATTCTTCTTTTCTTATCTTTAAAAGATTTAAATAATATATTATTAATTCTGCATTGATTTTTAAATCCAGTGCAAAAGGAATTAAGGATAAATCACGGTTAAAAAGTCAGACAAATTATCTTTGATTTAATTTTTACGTGAAATGTCTGGTCCAAGGTATTAAATATAATATAATGGAATATTTCCCAGCCAGACCCCCAATTTTCAGACTCCTGGATACCAAGACCCTTGCTTTCCTTTAGCTACCAGAGGTGATAGAATAAATAATAAATATATTATTCAATAAATGCAGCCAAAATCCGTAAAATATTTGGATAAACTATTGCAAGGTTGGATTGGTTTGGTTATGGTTTAATATTATAAATCAATATTAATAAATTGATTATTAAATAAATTAATAGAGGGGCAACAATAATATTGGGGATCTTTAATACCTCTCTTCAGGGAATTCACTTTGAAAAAACATAGACCTGGTTACTTTGGAACCTTTAATTTATATTCTTAAAGGATATATTGCCCAAAGATAATATGTATATAAAATACATGGTGGAGTGGCAGGGCTTTTTAACCAAGCTGCCACAACAGAAAAAAGGATAATAAGACTCACTGTTATATTATTTAATCCTTTGGGTACCTGTTTGGGACGTGTACTGATGGGTTAAACCTTTTACTGGGGTTAAAAGGTTGTTCAGCAGTTTAAATTGATAGAAAGGGTTGGGGACGGATATTATTGTTCAGAATAAAGCCATAAATCACTGAAGTATCTCTTATCATTATTTGATTAACTTAGCATGGTTTCTGGATGTAAATATAACTGGGTCTCTGGGTATCAATATCCTCAAAAGAGCTCCTTATTTATAGCTCTTTAAGTCCCAATATTGTCCTTCTGAGGGATATAGGGGCTCAAAGGGACGGAAACTAAGGCCAGCAGGGTAACCAGTGGTAGCCTGTCGCGTGTTCTAGGTGCTTTAGCACGGTTAATATCTAATTCCACAGTTTATGGGAATTATTCTAACTTTTAATCGATGTTTTGGACGTTTAAATAACACCAATCTGTCCATATTATTTATTATTAATTAATTACCCTTAGTAAATTTTCCTATTATGTTAATAATTCTTTCAATGGAAATTCCTACGGGTAATCTGATGTCAAGTGGGTTCTCATTATTTTTTAACTGATTGGAGTAAAATTGTGATATTGATTTTACTCCTTATTTTCAAAATTCAGTTTATTTACTAAAAATAATTAATTAAAAATCTAAGCTATGAGAATTCATGTAATATTTTTGCATCATTAGTTTCCTTAGTGTGTCACAAAACTATTTATGCCTTAAATCTCTCACAATTTTATATAAAATGATTTTAATATATTTTGACAAATAATAGTTATCTTATTTTTGACATTTTTGGTATTTTAAATTATATTAATAAAAAACTACATATAAAAGTTATTTAGGTATTTTTATATACTTTTATGTATTTTTAGATTATCTACTATCCACGGGAACATTTATTACATATTTAGAATGTTCCTGTGTAGGTTGTAGCATGTTTACATGGTACCTGGGCTTCTCAGGCCGCCTGTCACTCTGTCAGCCCGTACTCCCGCGGATGCATACTTGTCAGAGGCCTGGGGCTGCGTAAATGGCTTGGCAGGTTACGCTGACAGGTTGTCAGTGCTGCTCAGCTGCGCGCAGGTGTATTGGTTGCTGCAACGGCGTGCGGAAATTGTAACAGAACACATTTCCATATGTAACTCCTACAATATACACAACACCTCAATTATGACTTAATTTTAGGTTTGAAACCTATACATGAAAATAAATGTGAAATATTTACGTGGCCAAAAAGTCCCATAGTGGTGTTGTGGTATTTTGGTCTTTTCTTTCTTTAATTATTAAAATTATAAGGAGTTGGATTTCAAGGGTGGGGTCAATGAGTGACCTTACCTAATTTTGGGTGGAAAATCCATTTCTGCAATAATATTCAAGGATTTTTAACTCCTTTGTAAGTTAATTTTAATATTACTATTTTTATGTTATTTTTATTACTTTTGCAGCTTGCTCTGCAATAGTAGCAAGCTGACAAGAAGTTTCAAGAGGCCCTGTTCTAGGACCACTGAAGAAGAAAGGAATGTACTTGGGACAGTTGTATGGGTGAAAGATGACATTGGAGTTATCTTTGAAGTGAAGGAGGCACCTGAAGACTCTATTATGTCCCTGGCAGTGTCCAGCAGGGTAGGTTCATCAGATGGTGAGTAGTTTCTTCTGTCTTCTGGCTGCTGAGAGGCTTCCTCCTGACAAGGGTGTTGTTTTTCTGTTCCTAGTGGAGGCTTTGAAGTAGAAGATGATTTTTTTAGAGAATAGAAGTTTGGATTTGATGAGGAAGGTACAGTTGTAGTTGGATGGGACAACTCAAAAGGAATCATTTATTTTGAAGGAGTTTGATATCTTCTGGGGAATACCATACTCATCTTCCATAAGTTTGATTGCAGACTGCAAGGTTGTAGGGAAATGATCATACCAATTTCAAACCAATTGAAGCTGATTGAACCACCTTGAAACTGATCAAAGTTTGTTGAAGCATTTTTATACTTTTCAAAGTTCCAAAAGGTTGAATTTAATTAGTCAAAGTTTGAAATTGCAATTAACCAATCAAAGTTTGACATAAGGCACTCAAACTGTCAAAACTTGTTGAAGGATGGTAAAAACGGTCATATTTCAATTAAAGAATGGTAAAAGTGGCAGCAAAGAAGTCAAATATTCATCAAAGTTCAAATTTTGAAGGGAGTTTCAATTTTCAAAGAGCTTCCTGTTGAAGTGGCCCCCATCCCCGCCAAAGTGAAATTCAAAGTTAAAGATGAGGATGAAGATCTTCCTGGTGAGCCTGATGAAGATACTGAGGAGGAAGAAGAAGAATAACTTAAAGAAAAGGGCAAAGGAAAGGAAAGAGAGGTAGAAGAAGTGGAAAAAAGGTCCCCTAGTCCAAGGTCTTTTGGAGATTTTGTTGGGAAGATTTTGGCCAAGGATGTGGTAAGAAGTGATGATAGAAGTATGGAAATGAATAGGGACTATTTTGGGTTTCATGGTTGCTCTGGAGGAAGGGTTGTTGTACCAGTGGATGCCATTGAATATCATCCAGTTGGAGACTTGAGGAAATTGAAGAGCAGCTTGGAAAATGCTCTAAATATTCTAGAACTAATATCATATTTGGATGGGGTCTGGATAATGCGGAGGAGGTGGAGAAAAAGGGAAGGAAGATATAGACAAAGAAGGAGGTGGCAAGAGATCTTGAATTTTTTTTCTGGTGTGAATTATCAAATGGGAGCTACTGCTAAGAATAGGGGGGAGTAGGAAATTAGGAAAATAAAGCTAGCTAGTTTATGTGTCACTGATATTGAAAACTTGGTAGCTTAGATTGAGAAGGAGTTTTGAATAGATATTTGTATGATTTTTTTATATTTATTTTAATTGGAGTAGATATAGGAAAGTAATAGAATAGGATTAGATTGTTTTTGATTTATTATGAAGTGTATGAAATGAGACTGGAAATGATGGGAGTGAGATTGAGGAGTAGATTCAAAGGATTATGAATGTTTGGATTTGGAAGGATAGAGGCAGTGGAAGTTGTGGGGTAGGGCTGAAAATTTGGCGAGATTGGAGACTGGCTCCCATGATTTTCTTTCAGAGTCTTCTAAAAAACCTTTCCATTTGATCAAGTAGAGGAGTTTGCCACATCTAATCTTGGATTCCAATATTTGGGTTGCTTCCCATTGTTCTTGTTCATTGATTTCCACTGTTTCTGGAGGTGGTAGGTGGCTATGGGAGCTGGGATCAGAGGTTTATTGGAAGCTCTGTTGGTATTGATATTCTTTGCAGATAACCAAACTTTCTTTCCAGAAGAAATAACTTTTGGAATTTATTTTCTTTTAAGGCAAGCATATTTCTTATACTTATCCATAGACTCTTTTAATTATTTCTTTAATTTAATCTGGTTCTTCTGAATCTGATCCAATTAATTACTGTAAAGCTGGTTGCTGAACTAATTCATGAAATTAAAACTAGGATGCCTTCCATAAATGGTAAAGAAGGTTTGTTGTTGAGTAAAAGCATGAAAAATTTTTTGTAGGAGAATTCTACCAGGGGAACCCAAGTATCCCAGTGTTCCTGGTGATAGCTGATGTAAATTCAAAGTTATTCTTCTAGTAATTTATTGAATCTATCCTTTTGACCATCTGTTTTGGGGTGGTAAGCTGTGGAGAGGTTCCTTTGGACCTGTAGTTTTTCACAAAGTGTTTTCGTGAAAGAAGAGATGAAAGAGGAGCCTTGGAAACTCATGATGTTAGCAGAAATTACATGCTTTGATAATACATGGCTGATTTAATGGTAAGCCAATTTTACTTCAGAAATTGTACTGGTTATTTTGATGAAGAGGGCCATCTTAGAGAAATGTTCCACAAAAACAAGTATAGAATCAAATCCATTAGAGAGAGGAAGTTGAGAGATTCATTCCACAGAAATAGAAGTCCAGGGGCAATCAGGTATTGGAAGAAGTTTGAGTAGATTCATTTTCTTTTCATTCCTTGACTTATTCCTGTTGCAAAGGTAGCAGGCTGAAAAATATTTCTTCAAATTTGATGAAATTCTTTTCCATGAAAAAGCCCTTTTGACAATTTTTAGATTCTTTTGTTGACCAGGATAAACTTGATGGGGATATTCATGGTTTTGATGAATTATCTTCAATTTTTGATGTTAATCTTGGTCAGGTATGACAACTATATGCTGAGAAAGGAGTAAGCCACTAAAAGGGTCTAATTAATAGTCAGCTACTTCCTCATTCTTATTCAATCTTTTAATGATGCCTGGAAGTAAATTTTCAGCTTTTTGAACAGAAGCCAATTAACTCAGTTTATTTTCAATTATTTTAGCAGAAATAAAAAATAGTTTAGAAGCTTTGACTTCATTTTGTTTCAGAAGTTGTTGACAATTTACAGAATTCTTTTCAGAATATGGTGTTCCCCCCGCTGGATACATTTTGTCCCCACATGACAGGATATTGGGGATGGTTGAAAACTTTTCAGGCCTGTAAGTGATCACAAAATCAAATTCAGAGAGGAAACCTGCCCAAAAAGCTTGTATCCTGGTGAGGACCTTGGGAGAAATAAAATACTTTAAAGAAGAACAATCAATTAGAACTTCAAAGGGGTCAATAAATCTTAAGAGATAAGCATTAAACTGTCAAAGATTAAAGACAATTTCCAGGAGTTCTTTTTCATGTATTTCATAGTTGGGTTCAGCATTGGAAATGTTTCTGCTGTAAAAAGAAATAGGATGTGAGGAAAGGAGAGCTATTTCCAGCAATGGAGATGAGATGTGAGGCCTCTTTGGATTAGTTATATTCACCTGCAATAGAAGTTATCAAACCCAAGGAAATACTGCAAGGCCCTTCTTTTTTGAGGATTGGGCCAGGAAAGGATGGTTGTGACTTTTTTTGTTTTCCGTAAAGATACTCCCCCCTGAGACCACATAGACAAGTTAGTCCCCAGAAGGTCCATGTAAGTCACATTTGGAGGCCTTTGCATAGAGCTTGTGTTTCCTGAGTCTGTTTAGTACTTCAAAAACATGAGAAATGTGTTCCTGTAAGTTCTTAGATAAAATAAGGATATCATCAAGGTCAACCACAACATAGGTTGTGAGGTGATCAGCAAGGATATCATTGAAAAGGTTTTGGAAAGAAGCTGGGGCATCAGTCAAGCCAAAAGGAATAACCAAGTATTCATAGCTTCCAAACTGACATCTGAATGCTTTTAAATGTTCATCTCCTTTATTGATTTTCAAAAGATTGTAAGCACCTCTGAGGTCAATTTTGGAGAAGATAGAAGAACCTGAAAGGAAATTCAGTAAGAAAGTCATTGGAGGAAGGGGACAGCAGTCCTTCCTTGTAAAATTGTTAATTTTGCAATATTAAAAACATAATTGTAAACTCCCATCCCTCCTTTTGACAAAAAGAACAGCTGCTCAAGTGCTTGAAGTTCTGGAATGGATGAAACCTTTCTCTACATTCTCTGCTATTCAGGCTTGTAGGTTTTAATTTTCACTTTGAGATAGGTAATAGACTTTCCCAACTGGAGGTAGAGGTCCTTCCAGTTCAATATGGTTATTGTAAGCACGGTGAGGAGGAAGTTGATGTGCTTTAACCTTGGAGCATCTAGAGAAAAAGGGTAATCAGCAGGAAAATTTTCTAACACAGTTTCTAATTCTTTGGGGTCTTTGTCAATATCAAACTCATTGCAGTCAGCTGAAATGTCTTTATGGGGAGTAATTGAAATGTTAGAAGAAGTAACCAGTTGCATTATATGCAAGGATTAATCTCTAGATTCCTCCTCCACAGAAATATTCAAGGGATCATTGAATATCCAAGCAAGGTGGGCTATTTTTGAACTCAAATAAAATTGGATGCTTTGTTTGGGATTCAAATTTTCTGGTGTGAGGGGGAATTCATTGGCTGCAGCAAAAAAGGCAGAGTAGATAGAAAACCAGTTGAAGGTGTTTTGGCTATGTTGAGTTCACTAGATTTGAAGGAAATATTTTTAGTTTGCTGGAGTCTTGGGGTGATCATCTCCCTCTTCCAGTTCACTTCAGGATTCCAGTGGTGAAGAAAGTCTACAACCAGGATGATTTTTTCTGAGAAGGGTTCATTGAATAGAAGGAATTCGCATTCAAAGCTATGAAAAGATTTAAGTGATACCACCCAGGATGCCTTGTGGTTAATTATCTAAGATGGTGACTCATTTGTGCTTAAATTGAAAATAGGAATAGTTTTTCCCAGAGGAATGGGCTGCAATGAAAATTTTAGAACCACAGCACCAGCAATTACCAATTTTAGCAGAACCTTAATCATTCAAAACACTATAAATCAAGTTCTGATGAAAGAGAAAAAAACATAAGCCTTTAGAAAGTTGGTCACAGTAATGTTTTTGTATATTTTGTACTCTAACACCAATAGGGTGATAATCCTGGAGTACATTGGAAGAACTACCTAATTTTTGTTGTTGGCTGGGGAGCAGAGGAAAATTTGGAGTTGTTTGCATGCTTCTTTTTATATTTTTCCATCTTGTGCTTCCTGCAACAATTCATGAATGATTTGTCCTTCTCCCTTCTTTCCTTTCCTTAAGCCTTGAGCCTGCCATCTGGACCTAAGTCCAAGGTAGGTTTGGTTTGGGAAGCTTTCTTCTTTGTAGATTTTTGTTGCTTCTTGGCCTTACCTTTGCCCTTCTCAGACTGAGAAGCATTGGATTTGGATTTAGAGGAGTTTTCCTGTTTAGAGTGAATTGGATAGGAAGAATTCTCCTCAAATTTTTTGTGTTACCTAGTTTTTTAATCACACAATACATCCATAAGATCTTGAAGGTTGTCCACAGAACCATCATAGCAATCTAGTTGGTACAGAATTTGAGTGGGGAGACTTTGGCAAAAATGGAAGTAGAAGGCTCTATCACCCCATCCAGAGACTTTTTTCAGCAGGGATCTGAATTCTGTTTTATGGGTGGAAGCATAACCAGAGTCCCTCATTTGCAGATTCACAAGTTCTTTCTCAGATTTGGCTACTTCCAGGCAATCACCAGATAGAGTATGAAGTGGTTCCATGAAGTGGTCCCAGGAGTTGAGTAAGAAGGAGGGCTCATGGTTGGAGAGGTGAGCCATATATGGTTGAATCCAACGGCTTGAATTCCCAGATAAGTAGGATACTGCAAACAGAAATTTCCTTTGATCCACACAAAACTTTCCCTCTTTTTTTGCAAAGATGAGCGCACAAGATTGTAAGAAATTTCTGAGCTTGATGGGGTTACTGCTTTCAAATTTTTCAGGCCAATTCATTGATGGAGCTTTCAAGGTTCCAGAGTGGGAATTACTGGTTTTTGGAGGTTGAGATAGTTTTGCCACAGCTGAAGTCATGGTTTGGATCAAGGCTAGGAGAGTAGGGTCCACAGTAGAAGGTTGAGGAGGTGGTTGAATCTGAGTTTGGGGAGTTGCATTAGAAGAAGATGGTTTAGAAGTTTCTTCCAGAGGTCCAAAAGTTATTGAGTTAAGATTACTGAGGATCCTTGAATAAAAACCTGATTCTTTGCTCTCTTCATCTTCCACTTCCTTGGGGAGAGGGTGCATGCTTTGATTGTAAGATGGGTTTTCCAATACATAGCCTGCTTGAGGATATTTACCAATCACACTTTTAGCAAAGGGTCTGGAAACAGGAGGAGCAGGAGATAAGGAATCTCTTGGAGGAGCTGGAGGAAGGATACCAGTATCCATGAGGTTGGGACCAGTTTCTGGGAGGTTTTAAAAGATCCTCCCAGGCCCATGGGCTTTAGGAGTAGATTGATCATGATCCTGAACATCCAGAGCAGAACCATGTCTTCTGGCTGCCCTTGTTAAAGGTGGACTGGTGATGATGAAATTTTGTGCAAATCAAGGAGGCATGATTTCCGCTTATGCCATAGGGAAATGACCCAAAATAAGTACTGGGATAAATGAGTTAAAAAAGGGAATTGTCCATAAAGCAGTTTTTAGATGTCTACAAGTTTCATTGAAGTGTGTCAAAGTAGGTCAAAGTGGTTCAAAGAAGTCAAAGCAGTTGAATTCAAAACGTTCAAAGCCTTCAAGGGATTCAAAGCAGTAAAAGTTCAAAGAGGTCAAAGTAAAAGTGTTTAAAGTTAAATCAAATTTAGATCAAACTCATTAAAGCCATCAAAGTTCAAAGAGGTTGAATTCAAAGTAGTCAAAGTTAGTTCAAATTTTTATCAAACCCTTCAAATCCATCAAATTTGTCAAAGTTCTTTCAAGGTCATAGAATTTCTGTCAAAGCTGTTGAAGTTGTGTTTCAAGGCCAAATGAGAGGGTTTGATAGAAATGAATGTTTCTGCAGGGAAGTCATTTGGAAATCTGAATTGGCACACAATGTTTAGCACTGTATCACGCACTGAACCCCAACAAAATTTAGGAAGTGATATCCATATGATGGAATGAGATGGACAATATAGGTCTAATGAGATATAGAGAAGTGTTGGAGTATCACTACCTCCACATACCTCATCCGTTTTCTTCTCTCACTATTTCCTTTCCTTCCTTCTCATTCCTCCTTTCATCCCATTCACCCAACTGTTCCTTTATCTGATTGTGTCAGATTGCTACTATGTCAGAGCTAGCTGACAAAGCACCAATAATAATAAAATGAATTAAAAATTAATAAAAAAAATTAAAGAGTATGAATATACAAAATATTATTGAAGATTTGGACTCCTCACCTAAATTTAGGTAGGGTCACTCAGCAACCCTACCCTCCAGTTCCTACTCCTTACCCATCTTCAATAACATAACAGTGAAGTTGTAGCCCACGGCGCCACCAGTCCACGTTTTGCCACTGTGTTCATTGCACATAAAATCCCAAGGTTAGGTTTCATAGCTAAAATTTAGTCAGAATTAGAGAATTCTGTATATTTTGGGAGTTATTGACAAAAAAGCATTTTGTCGACACTCCCGCGCGCAGCTGCAAGAGCTACGCACTTGCGCGAAAGATGCCAGAGTATAAGCCTGCGTGAGAGCGACGGCTGAAAAGTGGGCGCGCAGCCCCAGGCAGGTGACCGATGCGCAATTGCAGGAAGATGCAAAGCAACAGGCGCAACAGCCATCAACACAGGATGAGGAACCGCTGTCAAGGTACCAATAAGACAGGTTACTACCCATACTAATAGATCCAGGGTATGTAATAAATATCTCCACGCGTAGAAAGTGAATAAAAAATTAGATAAATTAATGAAAAATACATAAAAGGATGAGTTTACATATTTAAATAAATTATATAAATAAATACATGAAATGTCAAAAAAGACTACTAACAACTTTGGAGGCTTGCATAACTATCTTATCTTGACATAAATGAGGACTTCAAGACACCAAATCTTTTGTGAAAATTTCATAAACCCAGATATGTAAAAATATTACTAAAGTTCCCAAAGTAACTATTTTAAATAAATTATTTTACTAAAAATCATTGAACTTCGAAAATAACCATCAAGAGATTAGAAGAGTCTAATAAACTACTTCCCATGACCTTTATGAAATTTTAAAGACATCTTCATGTCCGTAGGGTTTTCCTCAATTTAAACAATCAAATATATTACATATAAATTCCAAGTAATTATTTTAGTGAATTATTTGAATAAACCAACACCAATTTCGAAAATTGATGTTAACAACTTTAAAGCACCAGAACTTACATTTAGAGTGAAATAACCAGGAACAATTTGATGTAAAACTTTTCTTAGAATATCCAAAAATTAGAATATTTAATCAAGTTCATTAAATTCTCATGACATACATGACTAAAGGAAGATCATATGACCAACTAGGCGCTTTGTCCCAACAAATTATTAAATTATTATGGGGAATAGCTCCAGATCCGTACTGATCCAGCTTCCACCGAGGCTACAGCACCTGGAGCGCATGCAGGGCCAGCACTGGTTGCCCTGCTAGCCTTAGCAACCGTCCCCTTGAGACCCTATAGCTCTCAGAGAGACAGAAATGAGACCCAAAAAGATATAAATGAAGGCCCCTTTTTGAGGTGATTGATACCCAGAGACTCAGTTATATTTACATCCAGACACCTTTCCAAGGTAATCAAATACTTATCAGAGATAAGTAAGTGATTTATGGATTTAGTCTGATCAACAATATCCATCCCCAACCCTTTTTATCAATTTAAACTACTGAACAACCTTTTAACCCCAGTAAACAGGTTTAACCCATCAGTGCACGTCCCAAACAGGTACCCAAAGAATTTAATAATATACCAGTGAGTCTTCTTATCCTTTATCTTTTGTGGCAGCTTGGTTACAAAGCCCTGCCACTCCACTGTGTATTTTATATACATATTATCTTTGGGCAAAATATCCTTTAAGAATATAAATTAAAGGTTCCAAAGTAACCAGGCCTACTTTTTTTCATACTGAATTCCCTGAAGAGAGGTGTTAAAGATCCCCAATATTATTGTGGCCCCTCAATAAAAATATTTAATAATCAATTTATTTATATTGATTTATAACAATAAACCATATCCAAACCAATGAACCTTACAATAAGCTTTATCCAAATATTTTATGGATTTTTGCTGCATTTATTGAATAATATATTTATTATTTATTCTATCACCTCTGGTAGCTAAAGGATAGCAAGGATCTTGGCATCCAGGAGGCTGACAGATTGTCCCTTACTTCTTTCTGTTCCTCATCTGTCTATTCCCACATCATACTCTCAATGTGTCTGCAACAAATCCCCTCTCATTCATCCAACAGCGCATCCTCTCATCTTTTCTATCCAATATTCAATATGATCTTTTCATGTCACGCCACACGTGAAACTCCTACTCTTTCTGTATACCTGAGGACAGAGCCCGCACCAAGTAGAAGGATTTCCTTCCCTCATCCTTATACTTTCCGTTCCACTCTGTTATACCTCAGGTAAGAATTATTCCCTTTATGTTTATTTCTCCTTTCACATCTTTTCTCATTGCTCATTAAATATCATCCTTCTACTTTCTGTTCCACTCTGTTATACCTCAATCTAACAGGTTATGAGCCCAGAGTTGAAAAACCTTTAGACGCAGAAGGATCCAGAAATACTATCTTTGTTCTTAAAATATCATCATGGACAAAAGTCAGAACCCACATCCAGTCATCAAGACTCTGTCAATAATCCTGTTGAATTCTCCCGGGTCCAAATCTAACTACCTTTATTGGGCAATGATCCTAAGGATACACTTCTGAGCTTCTGGCATTTGTTACCTCCTTATGAACAATTCCCCAAAATCAAATGCCAATACCTGGACTAGAGAAAATTTTCCAGTCTGTTCAGTCATATCCAGGTAAATTGGTCCTTCAAATTTTCAATTTATAAGAAAGCACAAAGAAAGCGCCATTGGAATGTGGAAAGCTATTCAAGAAGCCCATCAGGTTAACCCTTCTGGAGGTAAAATGTATTGGCTACAAAAACTCTTTCTAACCAGATTGAACAACAGAGACATGACAACCCATCTCTCCAAGATAGTCTCCTATTTCAAAAAATTGTCCTCTCTCATCACCTTCAAAAATCCACTTACAGCGGAAAACTTAAAATCAACAGCTTTACTCTTATCCCTTCCCAACAATTGGTTAGGATGCGCCTCCAACTTGATTGATGAGGAATCTGTACCTTCCTCAAAACTAATAAACGCACTGAATCAAGAACATCTGCAAAGGAAAACTAGAAACAAGGACAGCTACACCATAAACTCAGTTAAAACCGCAACAGGAAATCTGGAAACTTTAAGCTGGCGCAACTGGGAAACACAAAGCACCCCAAAGATATACTTCTGTACCAACTGCAAAATGGAGGGGCACTCATTTGCAAGATTTCCTGAATTCCTTGATGCCATGGAATACTTTAATAAAAACAAAAAACCTCAGAAGAATTGGTCATTGAGTTTGAGACAACCAAAAGCCAACCTGGCAAAAGCAGAAGAAAAATCTGAAGAGATTGACAATGATAAAAATTTCTCTGACTCTGAATTCATCATCCATGCAGGATATGCCTCTTTCAACCTGACCAAATCAGATTGGGTGATGTTAAATTCACGCCTCCAGCCGTGTGGGAGCTATGTACAGGGCTCCAGCTGTGTGGGAGCTGTGTACATGGCTCCAGCTGTGTGGGAGCTGTGTACATGTCCCCACATGGCCTGTGGTAGTTTTGTAGGGCCCCTCAACGCGTGGGGGCCTGTACACTACTCCATATAATTTATAATTTATTATTTATTACTTATTATTTATTATATATAATTTATTATTTATTATTTATTGTTTCTTGTTTATTATTTATTATTTATTATTTTTTATTTTTTATTTTTTATTTTTTATTTATTATTTATTATTTAGTATTTTTTATTTATTATATATAATTTATAATTTATAATTTATTATTTATTATTTATTATTTATTATTTAATATTTATTATTTATTATTTATTATTTATCATTTGTTATTTATTATTTATTATTCATTATTTATGATTTAGTGGAGGCTACACAACTTTATTTTAGTTGTTTAGCATGCGTTACAACTCAAATGGGACGTGTAGCATGCCACACGGCTCATTTGGGTTGTGTAGGGTGCCACACTGCCCATTGAGCTGTGTACACAGCTCTGTAGCCTTGAATTTAACATTACCCAATTGGATCCTATCTATGGTTGTGACTTCAATCTTGACTTGGGATGCTTGCTTTCAATGACCCCCTTTGACTGGAAAGTGAACAACAAGATATCTAACTCCACCTCCATCCAACTTGCAGACGGATCAACAATAATGTCAACAAAGAAGGTTTCTTCTCTTCTCCATTTGGACGTATCCAATCCTTAGTAGTTCCAAATCTGCACAAACCCTTACTCTCCATTTCAAGCCTGTGTGACGCAGTTTTTCTAGTCACATTCTCCTCCAATACCCGTAAAATCTTCAAAAACTCAACCTCAAACATAACCACTTTGCCTGTTGCCTGTGGTTAAAGAAAAGGAAACCTCTACTACCTCCCTCAAGTGAAATTAGGCTGCAAGGATTCAGTTTTCTCTGCCATCTTGCAAACATCTGATAATAGTCTTTTTGTGTATCACCGCAGATTATCTCAACTGAACCTGAAGTCACTCCAAAAGTTTCTTAAGGCAAAATACATCCATCCTCATACCAACAACAAGTCTGAAGTTCAACAATTCCCCACTTGTATCAAATCAAAAATGACAATGACACCTTTCCACTCCCAACTGAGTTACAGATCAACCAGGAGGGGGGATATTATCCACTCAGACCTGTGCAGTTTTGACACCACATCCAGAGAAGGTTTCAACTACTTCATTACTTTCATCAACAATTGCTTGAAAGCCTTATTTTCATACCCTTTAAATCAAAAATTGGACGTATTTGAATCAACCAAGCTATTCTTCTCCTTTTTTTAAAATCAGTTCCACCACCCCATCAAATCTCCTAGAACGGACAACAGAGGAGAATACGTTAGTGAACAAATGACTTCCGTTCTTGCCCAAAAGGGGGTTCAGCATGAACCTGAACCTCCCCACTCTCCCCAGCTAAATGGTGTTTCCAAATGCTCAAACAGGAAAATCCTCAATCTAATTTTGTGTTTCCTTTCCGCCTCCAGTCTCCCCAAGTCATTCTGTGCTGATGCCCTCTGGCATTCACTTTTTTCTTTTAACTCCTACCCCTGTAAAACCCCTTGGGGCTTTGCCTCTCCAAACTCCATCCTTGAAGTGGATGACGTCCCACTCTCTTATCTCCATCCATTTGGCTGTCTGACCTGGTACAAAATTTTGGAGGCCAACAGAAGCAAGTTTTCCCCCAAAGGTTGGGTTGCTCTTCTTCTGTCCTATCTTTCTCAAGGAAATGGCTACCAACTTCTCAAACTCTGGAGCAAGAAAATAATAAATTCCAGGGACTGCATCTTTGATGACACTGTTTTCCCATATGGTTTCCCTCTCCAAGAAGCAAGTATCAACTCATCCCCCATCTCTGTAACCCTTCCCTGGCCACATTCCCTGTTTCTCTCACCATCTTGTTCTTCCCCTCCTTTGGCTCCCTTTCCTCTTCCTCCCTCTCCTGCTGCCTCTCCTCCCTCTCCTCCGCCCTCCCCTCTTCCCCCTACTAACCACTTTCCTGTTCCTAGTTCTCCCCCTTCTTCCTCTCCTGAAACAGGAGTCATCAATCCTATGGTTTCCTCCCCCCCTCCTCCTGTCTTCCAACCCTGCTTTCAACCGTGCTCAACCAGTCCCTTTGTTTCCAATGACTTGGATACCCTGCCGCAAATCTCTTTGTCCCCATGTCCTCCTAGCCCAACTTCCTCCCCTCCTGCTCCATCCACGCGCTCTCGCACCTCAGCTATTCTTTCCTCCCCATCCCCCCCCCCCCCGCTCCACACCGCTCAACAAGGCTGAGGAACCCACCAACCCGCTTTGGTACCTACTCTTGCTCCGCCTCTGTCAAGGATGACATCTGCGCGCCCAAGACGTGGAAGCAGCTCATGAATTTGCCTCACATACACCATTGGATTACCTTGGCACATGAAGATCTATCCTCCCTGCAAGGAATGAAGACCTGGATGCTTGTTCCTCCTCCAAAGGGGCGGAAAATCATCCGGTCCAAATGGGTTTTCAAAGTGAAGCACCACCCTGATGTCTCCATCCTCAAGCTCAAGGCAGGCTTGGTTGCCATGGGTTTCACCCAATTTCATGGTCTAGACTTTTCCAAGGTGTTTTCCCCCACCTTACACCTGGAAACTCTCTGCCTCCTTCTTGTTCTACTAGGTACAAAGGGCTGGGTTGGCCAACAACTTGACTTCAAGACCGCTTTCCTAAACTGCCACCTGGATGAACCAGTGTTCATGTCCCAACTGCCGGGTTTTGAGGACCCACTACACCCAGACTGGGTCTGCAAGGTCTGAAGGGCAATCTACAGGCTGAAGCAATCCCCTCGCCAGTGGAACATCAAGCTGAATGCGGCTCTTGTCTTTTTAGGTCTCTCTTTCTCCTCCTATGACCCATCCCTGTACTTCAAAGTGTCTTATTTCAATCTGTTAGGTGCCCTCACCGCACATGTAGATGACCTAGCAATTGTCAGAACCGCCAATTTTGTCTCCTCCTTCATCTCAGCAATTGGCCAATGTTTTGAAATAGGCTCCAACAAAGACCTAAACCTTTTTCTGTCCATCTCAATTTTTTGGTACCTGGAAAAGAAAACCGTCTCCCTGAACCAATCTCACTACATCTCCTCTGTTGCCTCCACTTTCCTTCCCCCAAATTCCTCTCCTATCCGCTCCCCCACAAGCATGAAGTTCAAAGCCCTGTGCAAGCGGGCTCCATCTGAACCCTCCTCTCCTCCACAGTACAATCAGCTCATTGGATCTCTCCTCTGGGTTTCCCAATGCACAAGACCCAATTTCTCCTTTGCGGTTAACAAACTCTCACAATTCCTACAAGACCTGTCTATTAACCACTGGGAAAGCGCCCTCCACATTCTTTGCTATCTTTATTTGACCAAAAATCACCGCCTAACTCTGGGAGGCCCCTTGCTGAAACTTTCTAGATACTCCAACTTCAACTGGGCTGAAGACAGAGACAACCGTTGCTCTGTTTCCGTCCACACTTTTTGGCTGGGTCTGGGGGCCATTTCCTGGAGATCAAAAAAACAGCCCATGGTATCCCTATCAAGTTCCAAGGCCAAATACAAGGCAATCTCCGACTCATGAAAGGAGGGCTTGTGGCTCCAGAACTTCCTGTGTGAGTTTCAGCTTTGTAATTCCTCCCCAGTCCCCATCTACATGGATAAGGAGGGAGTGGAATCTCTGGCAAAGAATCCTGAGCACCACTCCCAGAAGAAGCACATTGATGCCCACCATCACTTCATCAGGGAGAATGTTACTGGCACTGATTTTAAGGTTCACCATTTGGGAACCAAGAGCATGCTTTCTGATATGCTAACCAAACCGCTGAACCACGTTCTCCTACAATCCCATCAGCGGCTGTTTGGTCTCATTGGAAATGGTTAGCAAGGGGGGGTGTTGGAGTATCACTACCTCCACATACCTCATCGGTTTTATTCTCTCACTATTTCCTTTCCTTCCTTCTCATTCCTCCTTTTATCCCATTCACCCAACTGTTCCTTTATCTGATTTTCCCTACTTTCTTTCTGTTCCTCCTCTGTCTATTTCCACATCATACTCTCAATGTTTCTGCAACAAATCCCCTCTCAGTCATCCAAAAGTCCATCCTCTGATCTTTTCTATCCAATATTCAATATGATCTTTTCATGTAACTCCACACGTGAAAATACAACTCTTGCTGTATACCTGAGGACAGAGCCCGCACCAAGTAGAAGGATTTTCTTCCCTCATCCTTCTACTTTCCGTTCCACTCTGTTATACCTCAGGTAAGAATTATTCCCTTTATGTTTATTTCTCCTTTCACATCTTTTCTCATTGCTCATGAAATATTATCCTTCTACTTTCCATTCCACTCTGTTATACCTCAGTCCAACAAGAAGGGCATTAATTTAGAGGAAGGAATTATTATAATGGCAAAAATTCCCCTGTTGTTCAAGGTGCTGAGGGCACAGGCACTACTGCTCACAGAACTCATGATAGAGAAGATGAGATTGATTGCAATGAATAAAGGTAGATTAATGAGAAGGATGAAGGAGTTAAAGGATGAGATGAATCCAGGACTAAGGCTCTTGAAGGAGGCTGATGACTAAATCCTATAAGAGTAACACCAGAGGGACAGGTGATGTTAGTAAGGTAGGCTGGATGCCTTTCTTGTGATGAGATGACACCTATTTGAAGGTACTAACAAATAAGAAGTAATATACTAATTCCTTTAGTGGAATTAGTCTGGGGAGGAAGGGGAGGCCAGTATATGTGAGGGCTGGCAAGAGACCTTCAGGAGGGATCATTGGTGCTAGGCTGGGATTCCCCATGGCATTACATGTTGACCAGTTGAATGGGAGACAGTGGCTTGACAGATTGGGTAATGGACCTGCCCAGAAAGTTGTGGAATTTACTGAATTGGATGTGTGAGTTGTCCAGCCAGGATTATGTACTATGTATTTACAGTACAGGATCTGTATGTACTTCTCATACCAATTATGTTGAAGGGGAGATGAAGGATTCATGAAGCTATAGGGAGACAGAGAGAGAGCCTGGGAGATTGCCCAGGACCTGCAGGGGATGCAGGGAGATACTTCAGTATGAGAAGCTGGTAGATCCAGGGGTAAGAGGTTGATTTTACTGAGGATTGAAGATGGCTGAGGGTTGAGAATGTCTGGGGAGACTGAGTCAAGTTGTGGTTATGACATTGCAAAAAATGTAAAAATTATAAAAGTTATTTAATGATGATAATTCAATAATTTTCAATATTCCAACCAAGCCTTTCTTAAGTAAAGAAAAAAATCATCAAACATAAAAAATTGATTTATTTTTATCAAAAGCTATATTGCCAGTGGGATTTAAATACCTTATAGAAAACATCAAAAGATGTAAAGAACAATATAAATATCTATTTAATGAGGAGAATAAAACTATTTTGAAATTTTTTAAGAAAAGGTTGATTGCTTTACATAATTTTAATGATACAATCAAGAATTTATTTATCTTAAGAAAAATCAATAATTCTGATATATTTTATATATCTTTTCAAAAAATTTAAAATTAAAAAATGAAAATATGCAACATAAACCTATTTGAGGAAAGGGATCAAAATATTATAAAAAATTACAAAATAAACTCCATCAAATGCAAAAATAATGAAAGAAATATCAAAAAAGGATTGCTTCACATAGCAATCAATCTATGCTAGTTTTTGAATAATTGTAGAATTCCTGGTTTAAATGTTTCAAACTATTTCAATTAATCTCTTGAAATGGGTCTATTTTTCATGTTTGAATAATATTTTAAATTTGGTACAAATTCATCTACATTCCATCAGAAAGATGTAAAAATAAATGAAATGTTTATCTTTTATCTATCATTACTTGTCATTCATTGATTCTTTCTTGAGAAATTTTTGAAATTTTTGGTTCTTTTCATTGAATAGGTATATTTAAAGCTTCAATATGTTTTCATGTTTTTAATGATAATATTTAAATTCTATTGGGAGTGTCAACCACAATTTAAAGAAATCCAGCTGGAATATTTCTTTCATTCCTTTTGCACTTGACCCAGTTCCTTTTTTAATTTTTTATTATGATTTAATTCATCTCATCCAATAGTTTTTTTTTCATTTTTATATTTTTTTTATTATTTGCAAAAAATATGTTTACATTTCATGATAAATATCAGTTTTTATTGAAAGAAATCAATTTTGGTTTATAGCATAATTATTACGTTACCAAATGAATTATTTGTTAGAATTTTTCCAGATAATTGGACTCTAGTCAGAAAGTAGGAATATCTATAATTTACCTATGTCTTTTTGTGTTTGTTATAATTTATTTATGCCCCACTCAAAATATCTCTTCTTAAAAAAAGAAATCAATTTTTTATATTTAATGGTTTGATTTTTTTTATGATTAAGGTTTTTTTGGAATATTTTGACATTATTGAATTCTCCACATGAAATATATATATATATATAGAATTTTCTTTTTTTTTCTTTTTTATTTCTGTTACAAAGTTGTTAACATTCCATCAGAAATCTTGAATTTTCTTCAAAGAAATATGTTTTTCATATTTTTTATGATCATTTATGTAGTTGATTAATTTTTGATTAAATAATCCAAAATACTTTAATTCCCAGAATTAAATAGGAGTATGTCCTATTTTTATGTTTTTCTATTTTTTGTAAAATCTATTAAACACAACTGGAAACGTTCCCTTTTGGGTGAGAAAATGATTACTTATTTTATTCCTTATTTTTATTCCAATCATTTTCTTTTTTAAAACCTGACCTCAGGTTTGAATTTCTTGAAAAAAAAATTATTGCATTTTAAGATATTACATTTACTCAATAGTCATCCATATTTGGGTTCTCCAAAAGGTTCCACCCCAGCCAGACCCCACAGGTCCAGAGGCCTTGTATTAGATGCCCAGGAGCTCCTATTGAGGTATTTAAGAGGATTTGAATAAGTTTGAAGGTGAATTCAATTGATGGTGGTGATACCAGGGGTAGGGATCATCCCAGGAAATCTAGGGGCAGATCAATGACCAGTTCAATTTAAGTTTATGTGAGGGGTGGATGGTGGGACAATTGATGCTTCTGGAAGTAAACATTGGCTCTGATCAAGGAGTGAAAAAACTTGTGAGCTAGGGTAAGTTTTGAGGATTAATTCTTGAACTCCAATTGGATCATTGGCTGATAAGTGTTGGGAATAATTGATCCAAAATTCCAGGTCTGGAGTGATGACTGGATTGACTTGAAGGTGATGAAAGAATAAGTTGTAAGCTTTTCAAATTGATCTCCTAGATGGAACAATTATCTGATAAAATCAAGAATTTCTATATTCCAAGTCCTTATTTCATTGTGATCTGTTCCTAGGCCTATGTCCAATTCAGCTGTCCAATCAATGCATGAGTAGCTTGGATTTGGCCATTTCCTCAAAATTGGGTTTGACTGTTGCACTAGTTTAATGGGGGTGGAAGGATGGATTGGATGAAGAGAGAATTGGATATAGATGAAATTCTTGAATAAGTCTCAACCTATTGAATTTCCTCTGCTTTAGGATCTCTATCAATTTTGAATTTTCTAGAAGGGTGGATGAGATCTGTTTAAAAGTTTTATTGGGATCTTTGACCACAGCTGAAGCCACTGGTAGTTTTTTGGGGATGGTGGTTGATTGAGTAGGTTAAGGAGAAGATTGAATGTTTCTTGTTGCTGATGATAAGTTATTCTTCCATTGTTTCCTACTCTTATTCATAGGTCTATTTTATTTGGGTATAATTTTTACCGGTTTGGTTTTGGTTGAGTCATGACCACTTGTGAGATCTTGAGAGGTAAACATCAATTGTTTTTTGTTTGGAGATGAGTCTTTTTAATCATTTATTGGAGAATCTAGAGCAAAAATTGATGTTTTGATTGCTGAGGTATTGAACCCTAGCGTTATCACTGGTATGGGTATCACCAGTGGAATAATAGCAGGTTGAAAACATGGAATAGGCTTAATAGTATAAGGATCAGACTGATAGAAGAATTAGGGTGGGGGAGGAGGAGAAGATTGGTTAAAATGGAGGCAAGGATGAATGGGATAAGCCCTGGAGAAAGGTGGGCTTACAATGGATTTTGGGGTGACTAAACCACTTTGACTGGCAAAGGGAGAGGAGTAGAGCTTGGGTAGATGTTTCTTGATTGAGGGCATAAAGCAATGTAAGGCTGAGGAGGCAGGCCAAGAAGGATCTTGAGGGGGTAGAACATTGGCCAAGCTGAGATTCTGGTTGTTTTGCCTGAGTTTGAGATGGGCCTGAGTTTGAGATGGGTAGGTGTGGGATATTGAGCCTTAAAAAGGTTGTTTTTAAGGACTGTGGAGTCGGGTTATCTAGATGGTTAGTAATTGGAATGATGAGTGAATCTATGATGGTCAGGAATTAACATTGATTGATAATGTTGATGCTCTTATATTCCAGGAATTAATTTTGAGAGCTGAAGAGATCAAAAGAAATGAAGGTTGGATTGAAGCGGTTGTTGGATTGATGGTGATGATAGTCTAGGTGAAAATGGAGTACATAGATTGCTTGATGGATTTCATCTTCATCCTTCTTGCTCTCTGGCCCAAGTTGGTGATTTTTCCTTTGGGAGTGAGTTTATGTTTTTGTTTTTTGTGGAATTGTGCTTTATGTTCAATGGACTAATTATCTTGATTATCTGGGTCTTCTTGGATGGTGGATGGATTTTAGTCAAACCATTGGCTGATGTAACTGGGGGTAAATGTGAAGGTGTGGATGATTTTTTTGCATGCCAGGGATGATTGATTGATGGTGATGCATAAATGGAATATTTTATATTTGAAAAACTCCATTTTTATATACACCAGCTAGGGGGTATGTGTATTTCATAAAACCACCATTAAAATGGCGGGTTTGGTCAAGAGAAATTGTTGCTTTCTAATGGCCTTTTTCCAAATCTGATACACCCTAGTTTTTTCAGGCCTTTGGGGGGCCAAACTGCCCTCAAAAAGAATTTTCTCCCATGCCAGAAGTTATTTTGAACCTCAAAAAGTCCTTCAAACCTTTATTTTTTATTTTGATGCCTTTTTTATATTGAAACTACTTTTTAAGTATCACAGGCCTTCTTGGGGTGGGAAAGCATTCCAGAAGGTTTTTCTTTAATAAAAAAAAATTACTCAAATAATTCCAAAGGCTTCAATTGAGAAAATAAAATACTACAATGATGCCTTTTTTTAAAAAACACATTATTTTAGCAATTTTGAAGGATTGATCCTAGCCAGGGCTAAAAGATAATTTAACAGTGTGACTTTATCAAAAAATCTGAATTCATCAATAAGATGAAGGATCAATACCTTTTTTGATAAATTGTGGCTTGGGTTAATATTTCCCCATCCAAAATTGTAAAAAATGTATTTTATTTCAAGAGAGGCTTATTATGGTTTATTGACATTGAAATAAGGGCTTCAAAATCTCCCCATTCTTAGCTGATGACTTGCCTGGGTGGGGATGTATATTTCAAGCATTCTTGAATGCCAAAAAAAATTGAAAGACCTTTTTGCATGATTTGGAGAATCATAAGTTATCCTTCTGAAATTTCTTTGAGCACCCCAAGGCCTTTTAAAATGCTTTGAAGTGTTGCGGAGGACCCCAAATCATTTGGAATGCCTTCCAGAATTCATAAAATAAATAAATCATTAAACATAAGAAATAAATTCTAGATAATAAAATAAAACTTAATGAAACCTAGAAAAAGAATGAAGAAAAATGAATTAATTCAGAGTCAAAAATTCAATAATAAACTATGAATTTCAAATAATTAATAATAAAAAATCAATAATGTGTGATGAATGGTAAATAATCAATTAAAGATAGTAACAAATAAATAATTGAAAATAAGTGATAACTGATGATAAATATTAAAATATTAAAAATAGAGCATACCAGAGTTAGCAAACATTCCTTTTTTATAATGGAGGGTTTCAATCCCTAAATTCATTGAAAAATAAAAAAAAAACACTTAGTTTGCATCAGGCGTTGTGTCAGATTTATCTGAAAATAAGTGGGTTTTTTCAAGTATATTTTAAAAACTTTCCTATCTTTTTTTTTCCTTACCCACATGAAATTCATCCCCTTCTATCTCCAGATCCCACCATCAACATTGGAAATCTCATTCACTGGCCTCATACTCATCCTCTTCCTCATCCAAGATTTTTCAAAAGATCAAATCTACTTAACCTATTATCTTTTGCATAATCCATAATACCTTTTTCAAGATGAACTTACCATGGAACTAAGCAGAATTTAATCATATATTTTTCCATTAATTACCTTCAAAATTTCATGTTTGAACTCTTACCAAAACGGTTCAGGAAATGTGTCCTTGGTTGGGCTAAGATTGTACAGGTGTTTGGGATTCAGAACCCTAAGATCCAATCAATCAAGAATAGATTTTTGGGTTATTGGGTCACTAATGGGGAGATCAAGAGCTTTTTTTTTGATCAATATATTGAGGAATAAAAATCAGATCTTGAAAGTTGATCTTTCTTTACCTTGAGTCTCTTTTGATCTAATGAATGATCCAATATCAATGGTGATTTTTGTTTTCTGTTTGTTCCACCATGGGAAAATCTTCTGGAACCCTTGTCTGACACCTATATGGGACTCCAATCCTTCTTCATTTCAACCAATCAGAAGATCTGACATGCATACAGATCATTTGGAAGATCAATTAAAACAAGTTGGGGGTGCCTGAGAGGGGCCTAACACCTCCTGGGATTTGTCCCAATTGGGAAAACTCCCAGGCCAGGGGGGCCTGGCTTGTGTTATTCCTGTCAACCACAGGGCTCCAGCAGGCTTCCAATTGATTTCCACAGGATCTCCACTCACTTAACATGTATCCATGTTCCCTGACCTTTCCCATGGTATGTGGGTGTGTGTTGCAGGGGTGTGTATGGTATGTCAAGCTTTTCTGGGCACACTCTCAAGTCTGTCTTGGCACAGTTCCAAGCGGTCTTTGGTGTGCCCAGAGGGTGTGATTTCTGCATCAGGTTGTTCAGCAGATCCTTTCACACAGCCAAGTTCCAATTGGCCAGAGCCAAGCTGTTGGAACCCCCCATCACTTCCTCCTCTCTCCCTTTCTGATTGTATCTTCACCTCAACCCTTTCAAACCCAAAATTTTTCATCTTTTTTTTCTAATCAAACAACCTTTAATTACTATTATGTTTAAGAAAAGAAAAAAAATGCCCTTAATCATTGATTTGGTGGGCATGGCCAATTGGCTTGGGTGTTGGCCAAGTTTAAATTTGGCCCAACCCACCCAAACTTGGCTGTTTTCCAATTTGCGCTTGGCTATGTGCCAATTCATGCTTGGCTATGTGCCAAGTCATGCTTGGCTATGTGCCAAGTCATTCTTGGCTATGTGCCAAGTCATTCTTGGCTATGTGCCAAGTCATGCTTGGCTATGTGCCAAGTCATGCTTGGCTATGTGCTAAGTCATGCTTGGCTATGTGCCAAGTCATGCTTGGCTATGTGCCAAGTTTTGCTTGGCCATTTGCTAAGTTGTGCTTGGCTATGGGCCAATTTTTGCTTGGCTATGTGCCAATTTGTGCTTGGCTATGTCCCAAGCGGGATTTGGGGGGTGCCCAGTGTGCTTTAACAAAAAATTGCCTAATTTGTTCAGGTTCCCAAACAAGCTTGTTATGCCATATGTGTTGCAGGGGTGTGTATTTGTTTTGAAACCAAGGGATGATCAAGGATTTGAAGCAGTGCAAGAAGGAGACCTCATGGTTTCAAAAGGGCCAAGATTTTGGGATCTTGTTCCAGGAAAATACTCTGGCCATCCAATCCTCCTCCAAAACCTTCACCAACTCCTCATTTTCATCATGTCATCAGTTGTATCATAAAAAGCTCTTCCCACATTTCCTAAAACCTCCTCCTCCTTGGATATCTTTGAATGCTTTCAGGTTGATGACAATATCCTTGGCTTGGAACTTTTTTTACATCAAAATATTCCTGATTTGATCCAAGCTCAATCAACTGAATTCAGTTGCTAATCAGATCTGCCTGAAATTTTATCAAATTTCCTCCTCCTCCTCCTCCTCCTCCTCCTCCTCCCCCTCCCCTGAAAAAACTACTACCACATCCACTTCTTCAGATGAAAGTTGTAATAAACTCCATCATTATTTTAGATTGAAGATCAGACACCAAAATTTACTAAAATGAGGAATCCAACCACTGTTTTTTATTTGGTTGGAGCTGAAATTACAAATTTCAGTCAGCTCAATATTTTAAATTATGTACATAAGTCTCATTTGATCTATGTGGACCATTTTGGTGAAATTTATAAGAGCTTCAATGATACACCCTGGGCAAAATTTCAGTCTTCCTGGTATGGGAGCAAGGATATCCATCAGATTATCTTGATCTGAAATAGTGGCTTTTTTGTGTGGTGATTCTCTGGTGTGATTATTGGATGGCTGGGGATTGAATGATTTTCAACCAGGGGTTCCAGTTGAGGAACTTGCACTGCCACTGCTATTGGAAGCTGAATGAAGATTTGATCATGACTTGATTTAAGAGGTTGATCAAGGGGACCAAGGCCAGGGGAACTTCAAAGAGTTTTCAAAGCTCAACAAGAAACTCCTGGTATTTAGAATTTAATTATACTTACAGGTTATTTGAAAAAAATCCCAAAATAATTTATATCAAAAAAATGACTGGTTGAGCGCTTAGAAAGCAAAGAATTAAGTGAAAAGCACTTTTTCAAATGAAATCTCTATTTAATCCCAAGGCATTGAAATTGAAGAACCACAATAGAACAGTAAATATGAAAATAAATCCAAGTAGATTGGGGGAGCCAAGCAGTCAAGAAGCATTGAGTTGAATGAGAGAAAAGGAGCAGCTGGAGATAAAAATGAGATTGGATCAAGAAAATTGGAATCAACCAATCCCCTTTTATTTGGATATCCAGAATTTTTTCTAGATCATAAATTACCACTCCTTCCATTTTACCTCAGTCATTGCAAAGGACACCTCCTAGGATGAAGCCTGGTAACATCTCCTTGATGGTTCATGGAAAATAAAGAAATTCTGTGGTCACAAGGATTTTTGCCATTGTTTCCCTTCCTTCAGGTTAGCACCAAGCCTCATGGAGTAAATTCATGGACAAGACTTGAAAGGTGGCAAATTTTCACAAGGTATTAAAATCATCTATCTATGTTTGTTGAAAACATTTCCCTCAAGAGATAAACTCAAAAACTCCTTGTGAAAATATTCATGGCTGAAGATGATCAAGCTCAACCTTTGGTTTGCACAGGCAACCTAAAAACAACTCAAAGTTTATTTAGAATTTACTCAACTATCAATTGTTGATCATACTGAGAAAGATGTTGGCAAAGGTGTTGAAATGCAGATGCACTCAGGTAATGTGCATAGGAGTGTTTAATCCAAATGGGATGCAAAAATGGGCCTCCATGGCCCATTGGACATCATGTGGGCAACGTGGGCCTATGTAAGTGTTATTGGTTTGGGGAATTTGGGCGCCAAAACACGTTTTTATGGTCTTTTGGGACACAGGCCCTCAGGGGCCCGCCAGGGTGGATGGGCCACCCAAGCCAGATGGGCTTATTTGGGCATAAAAGGGACCAAGCTTTATTATGGACATACTTGGCCAGACGGGCTGGCCCGCCAAAGTATTTAATTCTTGTGATTTGGGCTTGGGGCGGCCCATTGGGGCCGCCTGCTAGGGGCCGCCGCTTGTGTCGCAGCCCGCGTCATGGCCCGTTTGGGGCCGCCTGTGTTCCTTGGTACGGCCCACGTAGGGCCCGACAGCCCGCGCAGGGCTGTTGCATGGCCAAGGGATCTCGCGCGGGCCTGGCTGGTCGCTTGGCGGAGCCGGGGCTTGCAGCCCCAGCTTGCTCTCCCTCCCCTCGCTTGCCCTCGCAAGGGGGATGGGGGCAAGCTGGCTGGGTTGAACCAGCCAGCAACCAACCGCAACAGTGCGGTCGGTCAGGGCAGGGGGGACCTGACCACCCCCTTGCCCAAGGAGGTGGCGGCGCCGGCCGCAAGAGTAGCGACTGGCAGGTGGGGGGGAATTCATCACCCCTCCACCATTGATTGTGTGAAGCAACCAAGCAAAGGGGCGCTCTCCCCCCCCCCTTTACCAAGGGGGAGGAGCAATGGGCCTGGGGGGACCTGATCACCTCCCAGGCCAATTTTCTTGACAACGCCCTGGGGGTATTGACCCCCAGGGCCCCTGGTGAGGGGATTTGACCGCCCCCACCAGGGATTTGAGAGAAAGAGGGGGGGAAAGCATGTCCGCTGGTCACACCCCCCGCCATGTGAGTCTGAGACTGGACCCAGGTGTGCCCTGGGTCCCACCTGGCCCATTTGAGGGGCCAGGGGCTGGCTGCATGAGGAAACCAGCCCGTAAACAAGGTAATGAGGTCATCATGGCTGGTTGTAACCAACAAACAGCCCAGGGGATTGAACAGTTAAGGGGCTGGTTCAGCCCCATTGAGGTGGAAACACCAGAAATAACCCAAATAGGCAGGTTGTAAGGGTACAGGGACTGATGCCATGTGGGCTGATGTAGTCCAAACCAAGTAACAAGGCCAGAAGAGCCTGTAGAGCTCTTTTGGGGCGGAAAATTTGCCTTTTGGCTTGTTGTATCATGGGCTCACAAGAGGCCAATCTTTTGTACTTAAGGAGCTCTTCTCCCTGCTGTTTTCCATCCATTCATTCATCATTCCAATCAAATTCATCCAACATATTGCCCCATTGTGAGAGACCCATTGGCCAATATTGACAACCAGTGTCCAGCATTTCTTTTGCTTTAAATACTGCTCATTTTCCTAAGCTAATTGCTTGCCATAATTCTAACACATTATCAGTACCATCATCATCATTATTTCCAAGCAAGATAGACCCTTATACCTTACTTTGGACAACCTCAAGGACCTCAAATTTTCCAAGAAGATGTCTTATATCCCAGAGTCCAGCTCCACCAAGATAGTTTTGAATATTCAGAACTATAATGCTTGGGCTGTCCTTATGGAAAGTGATTTGGATAACATCTGTTGTGGGGATATTATGAAAGGAGATGATACTTTGATCAATTCAGAGGTGGAGAAGAAGGCCTATAATCTTATTCTTAGACACTTGGATGAGCATCATGTAACATGGGTTGCTGATACTCTGTTGGAGGAACAGAAGAGGAAGGGGATTTCTTTATGGAAAATTCTCAAGTCAAAGTATGCTGGTGACTCTTTTCATCAAAAGGGGATTGCTTTCAATAGATTGTTTAAGTTGAAATTTGGCAACTGTAAACAATTTGTGCGGGAAGCTAGATCTAGTATTGCTAAGTTCAAGTCATCTGGGCTGAACATGGATCCTGAGTGTTTGTCACTCTTAATTCTTCAAAAGCTGCCAAAAGAATATGAGTCCTTGGTCAGGATGATATCTCAGTTGGATCCCCTTCCAGGAGAAGAGGATGTGCTTAGAAGGATTGAAAAGGATGATCTTCAATTCAAGATGAAGGAGAGCACAGGAACTGCTCTGGTGGGCAAGACAGGAAAATCAGGGAAGAAGGCAAAGGCCAAAAAGGATTTATCAAAGGTCTTGTGTTATAATTTTCAGAAGAAGGGGCACTATGCAAAGGATTGCAAGGAGGCCAAGAAGAGGAATAAATCCAAGGAAAGTGAAAAGGAAGAAAAAGAGGTCAACCTTTCCATGGAAAATGTTGCTATGGTGGCAGTGGATGTTTCAATGGGTCAAGCTGTTGTGGAACAAGTCCCCAACAAGAAGGCTAAAATCAAAGAGGATCAAGAGATGGACTTGATTTATTATGAAGCATGTAATATTTACCTTGAAAATGAGAACTTATCAGGGGCTGATAATTCTTCATTCCTTACAGGAGGATTGTTGAAGGAGGATGTTTGTCAGCCATGAGACATGTATTGGTGTCCTATAGGCTGCCCAACTCACAAGTCTTGGTAGTATAGTGGTTAAAGAATGTCTTAGTACCCTTCTGAGTACCTAGGAAGTGTTTTCAAGCCTCCATTAGTCCATTACATATCCATATTTTTGACATATAAAGTTTCATATAATCATATTTTTATATTATGTCTTAATATTAGAAATCATCCCATAAAACCTTGAAGGTTTATATTATAAATTATGGGAGATCTTATAACTTTACTCTAGATTACAATCCTCTGGAAGCGTCCAATTGGATGTACAATTAATGTCCTTAAAGATTTCCCTCTGTGGAAACTATATTCTGTAATAATCCTTATCTACCATAACCCAGATTTTTAGGTGAATTGTAAATTATTTTCTAAGAACTCTCCTTCCAGCTTGTAGATAACTTTCAAGAAGTTAATAATGCTGGAAAAGCGTACACTCAGAAGCTAGGAAACTCCCCTGGTTCAGATAAACTCTGTGGGAATACTTACCCAGAGTATACATATCTATGTGGATTAAGAATATCTAATAATATGGTTGTAATTCTTTGAACACCTGCTCTGATAGATCTACAGAGAGTTAGAGGGTAAGTAAATCAATTCTGAAGCCTTGAGAGCTTCCTCTTGAAGGAGAATAAGTGACTGGGGTGATTCCCCCCCATCACTTTAAACTTCTGAGTAAATAAATTACAACCTTACCTCAAAAATAGACCCCAATGAGTATGTAAATGTTATTATACATTGGGGATGATTGCTTGGGGCTCTGAGCCACTGGAGACGAAATCTAGGACAGTGGTGTACTCCCCTGATGATGCCCTGAGTCCCCCTGAGGACTCTTTCAATATAAAAGAGGAGGGTCTTGTCCCTACAAGACCTATTCCTCATTGTATTTTATAAACCAGATAGTGCATATTAACAAGCCCATCCAACTTAGTCCACCAAGAGGATTGACTGGGGCCTTTTAATTCAACATCTTATTATATTATCAATCAAACAATCAACTTCAATTTCGAGTCCAAGTTTCTATTGGAGTTATAGTCCTTCTCAGGCTATCATAAAGGGTGTGAGCTTCCTTGTGTAAGCAAGTCTCCTTTGAGCTTTATTTATTAAAGCTAGGCCCCTTATCTCTTTAGAGGTTTGAGGTGTGGCTTTTTTACTCCTGATAACTTACTAACATTTGAGTTTTTATCGATATTATCAGTGTAATCATTAAAACTGATATTTGGCAATTATTATTATTATTTTTTCAGGTATCTGCCACAGCTACTATAGCGATAGAGGCAATACTCTGACAATGTTCTTGTTTTTATTGATTCTGGTTGTAAAGACCACATGTTTTTTGAGCCAAATTTGTTTTCAAATATTAGAGATTTTGATGGTGTTGTAAATATTGGCCAAAAAGGAAGAACAATCCAGATTAAGGGGATTGGAAAATTTATTCTTGCAAATCCCATGGGTTTCAAAATAATTTTTGAGAAAGTGTTCTATTTACCAGATTTGCCTTATAACCTTGTGTCTCTTGGAGTGCTCTGGAAAAAGGGTTTCCAGATTTGTTATTTTAAAGAATATAAGTTTGCTATTGATTTGAATGGGAGAACTATCCTGAGTGGACAAGTTTGGAATAAGTTGCTCTGTGCTGACTTGTTCAAGATTTCAGCTCTGAGCACTGTTGCTCACAATAGAAGTGGCCATAAGGTAAAGGACAGCAACTGTGAGAGTTGTACCTTAGGGGCCAAGACCAGGAATGTGTTCTCAAAGAGTAGAGACCACACAGAAGTTCCTAGAGAGGAATTCTCCATTGATTTGGCAGGGCCATTTTCACCAGTGTCTCTTGGAGGGGCAAGATACTTCATCAATTTGGTTGATACAGCAACTAATTTTGTTTGGGTAAAACCAATAGGATCAAAGGATCAAACCACAGAGGAGGTTTCAGTAATCTTCAAAGTCTGGAAACAGAATGGTTTGATGAGGTAGATCAAGAGGGTTATTACTGATGGAGGGGGTGAGTTTGTGAGTAAAGATTTTGAGAAACTATTGAATGATTATGGTATCACTCATATAGTTACTACTGCTAGTACTCCACAAAACAATGGAATAGTTGAGAGGATGAATAGGACTTTATTGGACAAAGTCAGAGCTATTATGGCTCAATATGGTCTACCAAAGTTTTTATGGGCTGAGTTGGTGTGCACAGTGTGTCTGTTGCACAATATTGTAAGTGTTAATGGGAAGTGTCCTCATTATCAGTTTTGGGAGTTGTACCCCAAAACAGCACACCTAAGAACAATTGGTTGCTTGGTGTATTATAGTGTCAACCATAATGAGATGGTTGGAAAGTTAGATCCTAGAGCCAGAACAGGGGCACTTGTGGGCTATGACTTAATAAGTAAGTCATACAGAATTTATTGTCCCGGGAAAAGAAAGGTTATCCGTAGTAGGGATGTAACATTTGAAGAAAGTACCTTCCCACTCAAAAGGGGTGAACCTAGTTCTGTTCAGGAATCACAGCAGGAAATAGCATTGGAGCCTATTTCCCCAGCAGAGGCTGGAGAGAATATCATTAGTGATGATATTGAGTTGGCAGACGTGCCACAGGAGGGTTCAGTACCCACTTCAGGGGAGTCTGTGGAATCAGAACCTGATGAGCCTCCACCTCCAGTTAGAAGGAGTGGAAGGATGAGAATGCCTGTTGATAGGTATGGGAAACGGAAGTCCCATTATGCTTCTGCGTAATATAAGGAAGATACACTTCAGGAACAGTTTATGCTTAATGAGATTCTACAGTTGAGTTCAGAAATGGGTAATAGAGTTAACCCAAATAGCTTTGGCCAAGCTATTAATTCTGATGAGAGAGCCAATTGGAAGACAGCTATTATTGAGGAATTTGATTCTCTAGAGAATAATAGTGTGTTTGAAGTGGTTAAGCGGGATTCAGTTCCAAAATGAAAGACCATTGTTGGGTTTAGATTAGTGTTAACAAAGAAGTTTGATACTAATGGAGTTTTGAAGAGGTTCAAGGCTAGATGCGTTGCACAGGGCTTCAAACAGAGAGAGGGTATTGATTACCAGGAGAATTTCTTGCCAACTGGAAGGCTGTCCACCTTCAGGTACATCATTGCTTTGGCAGTGGAGTTGGGTGAAGAAATCAGAAAGGCTGATTTTGTGACTGCATACTTGAATGCAAAACTTTGAGAGGAAGAGACTGTTTAAATTTCAATTCCTGATGGTTTCAAGGAATGGCTGGTTGAGACCAAGCCAGAAACTATGAAGAAAATCTGTGTGAGAAGTTTCCTCTTAGCAGATAAAGGGGAGTATGTCCTCAAGCTGTGTAGATCCCTGTATGGATTGAAGCAAGCAGCTAGGTCATGGTATAATACTATGAGCATGAAACTGATAGAGATTGGTTTCAAAACAAGTTCGGCTGACCCTTGTCTCTTTGTGAGAAAGGATGCAATTTTGTTTGTATGGGTTGATGACATTATCATTATTGGGAATGGTAAGGAGAGAGTCATGGAGACACTCAAAAAGGAGTTCAAGATAAAAGATCTTGGTCTGGCACAGCAGGTGCTGGGAATGAAAGTTAGTAAGAGCAAGAATGGGATCAGGTTGGATCAGAACCATTATGTGTCAGCTCTACTTAAGCAGTATGGCTTAGAAGATTCAAAGGAGTTTGGTGCTCCAATGCAGTCTAACATTTGGTTAGAAAAGTCTACAGATGAAGAGCATCTAGAGTTTGTTCAATCCGTGAATGATTATAGATCAGCTATTGGATCTTTGAATTATTTGGGGCAGTTTACAAGGACAGATATTACTTATGCAATTGGGATTTTGTCACAACACTTAGAGAAACCATGCATGAGGCATTGGTCAGCGTTTAAGAGAGTTATGAGGTATCTTAAAGGGACAAGCAGTCTGGGACTGTAGTTTTCAAAGTCATCAAACTTTGACTTGGTTGGTTATTCTGATGCAAGTTGGGCAGATGGTAACACTAGGGAATCAACAAGTGGTTTTGTATTCTTCTTAGGAAAGAATCTAGTGTCTTGGATGTCTAAAAAGGTGTCAGCAATAAGTCTTTTGTCAGCAAAAGCAGAGTACAAAGCGTACTTGTCAGCTTCACAGGAAGCAAAATGGTTGAGAAAGGTCTTAGAGGATACTCATAAACCACAAGGGTTTGCGTTGTTGTATTCTGATAACCAGAGTGCCATTGCGTTGGCAGAAAATCAAGTGTTCAATTCTAGAACAAAACATATTGATGTTCATTATAACTATATACAGGATGCATTTAACTGCAAAGAGATAGTGTTACGGTACATGCTTACTGGGGCAATGATTGCGGATATCTTAACTAAGGTGGTAGATAGGAACAAACATGAAGGTTTTGTGTCTAGTATGCGTATGGCATCCCTTTTGGATTAAGCGGGTGTGTTAAAATGCGGATGCACTCAGGTAATGTGCGTAGGAGTTTGTAATCCAAATGGGATGAAAAAATGGGCCTCCACGGCCCATTGGACATCACGTGGGCCACGTGGGCCTATGTAAGTGTTATTGGTTTTGGGCATTTGGGCGCCAAAACACGTTTTTATGGTCTTTTGGGACATGGGCCCTCACTGGCCCGCCAGGGTGGATGGGCCACCCAAGCCAGATGGGCTTATTTGGGCATAAAAGGGCCCAAGCTTTATTATGGACATACTTGGCCAGACGGGCTGGCCTGCAAAAGTATGTAATTCTCACGATTCCGGCTTGGGGTGGCCCATTGGGGCCGCTGCCCCTTTCGCGGCCTGCTAGGGGCCGCCGCTTGTGTTGCGGCCTGCTCGGGGCCGCTGCCTGCGTTGCCGCCCGTTCAGGGCCGCCTGTGTTCCTCGGTACGGACCGCGCGGGGCTGTTGCTTGGCCGCGGGATGCCGCGCAGGCCCAGCTGGTTGCACCTGGAAACCAGCGCCCCAGAGCCGGGGCTTGCTCCCCCTCCCCTCGCTTGCCGTTGCGAGGGGGATGGGGGCAAGCTGGCTGGGTTGAACCAGCCAGCGACCAACTGCAACAGCGCGATCAGTCAGGGCAGGGGGGACCTGACCACCCCCTTGCCCAAGGAGGTGGCGGCGCTGGCCGCAAGAGTAGCGACCGGCAGGTGGGGGGAATTCATCACCCCTCCACCATTGATTGTGTGAAGCGACCAAGCAAAGGGGCGCTCTCCCCCCCCTTTACCAAGGGGGAGGAGCAATGGGCCTGGGGGGACCTGATCACCTCCCAGGCCAATTTTCTAGACAAAGCCCTGGGGTTATTGACCCCCAGGGCCCCTGGTGAGGGGATTTGACTGCCCCCACCAGGGATTTGAGAGAAAGAGAGGGGGACAGCATGTCCGCTGGTCACACCCCCCCCATGTGAGTCTGAGACCGGACCCAGGTGTGCCCTGGGTCCCACCTGGCCCATTTGAGGGGCCAGGGGCTGGCTGCATGAGGCAACCAGCCCGTAAACAAGGTAATGAGGTCATCATGGCTGGTTGTAACGGACAACCAGCCAAGGGGATTGAACAGTTAAGGGGCTGGTTCAGCCCCATTGAGGTGGAAACACCAGAAATAACCGGAATAGGCAGGTTTTAAGGGTACAGGGACTGATGCCATGTGGGCTGATGTAGTCCAAACCAAGTAACAAGGCCAGAAGAGCCTGTAGAGCTCTTTTGGGGCGAAAATTTTCCTTTTGGCTTGTTTTATCATGGTCTCACAAGAGGCCAATCTTTTGTACTTAAGGAGCTCTTCTCCCTGCTGTTTTCCATCCATTCATTCATCATTCCAATCAAATTCATCCAACATATTGCCCCATTGTGAGAGACCCATTGGCCAATATTGACAACCAGTGTCCAGCATTTCTTTTGCTTTAAATAATGCTCATTTTCCTAAGCTAATTGCTGGCCATAATTCTAACAAAAGGAACAATATCTGGAATTTTTTGAAATCATTCACTACCATGAGTTTTTTTTTTAACTGTTATTCCTCATCATTGTCCCTACTGAAAACTTGACTAGTTGCAGTCACTGAAACTTCCAAGCTCCCAATTTTGTTGTTCAAGCATGGGAATTAATAATTATCACCAAATCCAGCTTTCCTAGAAACCCAGAGATTCTACCAGGGCCATGCCAAAAAATGATTGTCAAATAAAAATCAATAATAACTTATGTGCTTAAAATATGATTGGATTATTGAGTTGTGTTGGTGAGTGGGATGAAATTTTTATTTTTATTTAGGTGAGGATTGACTTAACTTCTCACCTTGGGTGCATACAGATGGGAGGGTGAGGGATGATGATGCCTCAGATGGTAGATTTGATGTTTAAAATCTGAAATTTCTATGAAACCTGCCATTTTGAAATACATCAATTAGGAGTTATGTGAACTTCAGAAAACCACCATTAAAATGTTTTTTTGGTAAAAAGAAAAGATTTTTTTTCCAAATCTGATACACCCTGATAACAAAATAAATACTAAGCTATAAATATTTTTGGATCATTGAGGTCCATAGCTTGGATTTTTCTATTAGGGTATATCATAGTTAGAGTTTTCCAAAAATGAAGTGGCTGATTACAAGATTATCTATTTTATTTATTTATTTTCAAAATTTTATTTTTTTTTCATTTAAATACATTTATTCATTATGCATTTTGATAGAAAATCTTTTTTTTAAAATTTGAAATTTTTCCTGAAATAAACAATTTAAATTGTTTGAGATTTTTACTCTGATGAGCCCTATTGAAATTTTTTTCCTAGTCAAATCCAATTTTTCAGCCTTCTACTATTGCAGAGCCAGCTGACTAAAGTACCAAAAATACTTAAAAACAAAAACTAAATAAACTCTCACATAAATAATGGCAGAGCTTAAAATATGACTGTAGGAATGAATTTCCCACATAAAAATAGGCAGGGTCACCCACTGGACCTACTCTCAAATTCCAAATACTTGACCTTTTAATTAATTGTGCCAAAATGACCATGGCACCAAGTTGACACTTTTTGGCCATTTTAAAATTTCACATTCAACATCACATGTGTATTAACTGACTTAATTCAGTAATAAATGGAGTTTTTTTTTATGGTTTAGAATTTATGTAAATATTTTTATTTTGTCCAAATTCATGCAGCCATGTACATCAATAGCAGGCCTGAAAAATTCACACAGCCCTGTAATTCAAAATTCCTGACTACAGCTACATTGAAGCCAGTCCTTGGCCAGTATACAGGCTGAAAGCTGTCCCACCAGCTTTCAGAGCCAAAATAGCCACAAAAGCTCCTGGCACAAGGGTTACAACATACATGGGAAAGGTAAAAATATTTAATATGCATTCCAATCCATCAAAAATGTCACCAAAACCACAGATAAGCCAAAATATGACAGAGAAAGCGTTTTAAAACCCTTCAAAATATGGATTGATACTCTTGACCAAAATCACAGAAATGGCCAAAATTGAACTTCACAGACTTCTCAAGCCATGAACAAGTAACACCTGCCATGACTAAATAACAAGAAATGTTCAGAATCATATTCTTAATTAAATATCATGTCACAAAAACTTACAAAAATCCAAATTCCACAAACAGGATGTATACACAGGTTGCAGGCTCATTTCTTTTGTGATCATCACACAAAAGCATTTCCATAAAAATTAATATTTCTTGAAATGTAACAAGGCCATCCATCCTACACCACCAAAAGATGTCTTTGTTTCACAATATCCCCAGGAGTGCAAGGGGCAGATGGAACAGGCACTACTGCTCATATAACTCAGGATAGAGAAAATTTTATTGCAAGGATGAGATATGAGATGGATCCAAGAATAAGGCTCTGAAGAAGAATGTTTGACTGGATCCTATAAAATTCACACCAAAGTTCAGGTGAGATTAGTAGGCGGGCTGGTTGGATTTCCTGTTCTGAGATGACACCTATTAGAAGGAAAGTAACAAATAATAATAATTATACTGATTCCTTGGTGGAATAAGTACAGGAGGGAAATAGAGGCCATTATATGTGAGAGCGGAGAAGGAGGGCTTGAGGAATCATTGACTCTTGCTGGGGTTTTAATCCCAATGTTATTGCATTTTGACCCATCAGGATGGATCAAGTGATTGACAGATTGGGTTCTGGGCCTATCCAAGAATTTATGAAATTTAATTAACTTGAATTATGGGCTGAACAGCCAGGAGTATGTACTAGGGATATACAGTTTTAATATATTTACTTCTAATACCAGTTTGATTAAGGGGGAGATGGAGGATTCACTAAACCATAAAGAGAGGGGGAAGGAGCCTTGGAGATTGAATAGCACCTCAAGGGGATGCAGTGAGATACTTCAGGAGGTGAAGCTAGTAGATTCAGAGGTAGAATGTTGGTTTTTACTGAGGGTTGAGAATGGCTGAGATGAATGATTATGGAGATTCAATAGTTAATCAACTGAACTTGGCTTTGGGTATAGGTAACAGATGGAAGTTCCATTCTGGTTAGATATTTTTTAGATAATTCAATACTAGTGACAGAGAAGAAAGAAACACTATCTATTAGCAAATTTGGAGTTTTATCATTAAACAGGGAAGTTGGATAACATTTTTTCTTTTTTTTGCTTTAGTTGAACTCATTCCATGATTAGGCTTGGAATCAACTACCTTTGCTTCAGATACATTCTATACTTCAATATTTTAATCCCACTATTGAGTTAGTTCAGATTCTTTCTGCATGTCATTCATTTCTAATTTTTTCATCTCACCAGTCATGAACTCCATTTTGATTAGGTCTTCATCTGATCCAGTCTCATAAGATAAAAATTTAAATATTTTCTTCTTATCCTTCAGAATTACTTTCTTCAGTTTTTATTTTCTGGACTCTCCTTTTAGGCTTGGGACACCCAGGGCTTCTGTTTCCTATACCATGATAGTTTCAGAACTTAATTACAGTAAAAAATTCATTAAAATGATTAAAATCTAAGGGGGAGAGGCTCTTTGAAGGTTCCCTTCTTCAGGTTTGACTATTTCTCTGGTTTTATTTAGATCTCTAAACTTTCTTTTCATACCCTTCATTTCAACTAATTCCTCCATAATATTTATTGGAGTTGAAAAATCAAATTCAAGTTCCAGTCTGAATCCAATGATGGCCTCCCCTGAATTCAATAAATATCATATCATTTTTTTAAAAAATCTTGGATGGCACTGGGATAGATGAAATCAAGCCTTTTTTTTTCTATCTCTCTCTCTCTCTTTTGGTCTGGACACCATTTGTGAGGCATGTCCTTGCTGGGCTCAAAGAGGTGTCTTTCAAATTATTTGATCTTTTTTTTTTCTTCCAGACCCTATTTTAAGAATTTCATTTGATGATTTATTTCCAATTTTACCATTTTTTGGATTCCTCAAACATCCCTTTTGGTAATAAATCAGTAAAAAGATACTCCTTTGAATATTCTTGGTACTCTCACAATAGCAATACAATCTTGTAATCCATAGGCTTCTATGGTGTGATCCAGAGACTTGATAAAGCTTATTTTTCTTCATATTCTCCTTCTCCAGAGAACTTAGGCCAATAAGATACTGGAGATATTAATTCAATTTATTTTTCTAGATAAAATTCATTGCCTTTGCCTTCATTTATTTTTACCATTTGAGTTCTGGGTTTAACTTATAGGGGTAAAGAGACTAGTTCCTCCAGCTGATCTATGAGGGTTACTTTTTTTCAAAATATCAAGTTTCCTGTTTTTTTTTTTTGGCAGTAGATTGATTGGGTATTCTAATCTTCTTTCAAGATCATCTATCTTGTTGTTAAGATGTTTATTAATACTGAGGATGGATGTTTCAAAGTTTCTATCACCTTCCAACCTATCATAAAATAAGATTATTTCTCCTCTCACCATGGAAATCAGCTTATTGTGGGGTTTTTTTTTCTTTGAGTAGATTTGTCTACTATAATGATCTTCTTAAGGCTGGAGGTATTTTTCATTGATTGGTAAATGTCATAGGAATCATCAACTAAGGACTTGATTTATTCTAACTTCTCTGGGTTCATCTTAAGTGTTTTTTTTGAGATGAGTACCATAATTTTTATTAACCCTCAGTATTTTCTTCCATGGTACTGAATCTTAATCTAATATTATTATCAAAATTATGATCTATTAAAATTGGGTTCTTACAAATTTCTGTAGAGATTCATCAGGTTCTTGGATCATGATTTGATTTGAGCCCATATCTCAGGGTCTGAGAAATCTCTTTGCAGGTTTCTCTTTCTCCTCTGGTTTTGAGAATACCTCCTTTTACCTTTTTCATTAATCTGCTTCTCAAGACCTTCCCAAGTTTTCTAAAATATTACATTAATTTTTAATCTTTGTTTCTTTATAAAATTTTTTAAACTCTTCTGAAATTTTTGGGCTTTCCTGAAATACTTCAGCCTGTCCTCTTCCTTGGAAGATTTGTGGGATTCAAAAAATTCCTCCCATAAGCAGACATGAATCTGTATATTTTCCTTAAACTCCTCTTCTAATTCTGAGGAAAATCTTAATTGCTTTGATTTTTGTTTGTAATGTGTTGGCTGTGTTTCCTTTTATTTCTGTTTTTGTTGCAACTGGGATCCTTATTGTTTTTTCAAGGGGTTTGTCTGTTCTGCATGATTTTTTCCCAATTGATTCTGGTTGTAGGCCTTCCAATAATTTTTTTTATAGGCCTTCCATTCCTTATGGATCTAGGCCTAGATTGATTATCTCTAGGTTTTACACCAAGCCTAGTCTTTCTCCTAGTTGAATTTTTCAGCAGTCTGCAGGATGGTTTTCAAACTTAATTCATAGCATTTGTTTTATCCTCAGCCATTTTTTGAATTTATTTAATTTATTCAATTTTTGTACTTACATGGATTTTCTTCTCCAATCAAGTCTATTTCAAAGGATTTTTCAATCTGGGGGCAACCAGTAAGGTTGTATATTTTCCAATCAATTAGATTGTTTCAAGCCAGATCTTTAATGCTGTTGAGCTGGGGTGGTGGAGTTTTTCACTTATTCTGAGACCAAGAATTTAAAATATTTCTCAGTTCCAAGGACAAAGACAATTCAAGGATCCAAATTAAGTAGTATCACTTTTATTTTTCCTTATCTATTTCTTCCAGTGTCTGTAGTTACCAATGATGTTACTGACTTGGATTTGTTCTTCTAACTCTATTTGAGGTTGTTTCTTTTAATCATAATCATCTTTTGCTTTCTTCTCAAAAGGATTCAGAAGATGATATTCAGTATTTGTTTTATTTTTAATTATGACTGATCTTGAATTTTTAGAAGTCCAAGTTGATATTTAATCAGTCCTGTATTTCCTTTAAGTGCACAATGTATTATAGTGATGATTTATTGTTGATTAAGAAGGATAATGAGGGACAGATTTGTGGATATGGGTTTCATTTTAATCTCAAGAGATCTAATTATTTAAGTAAGGCAGCTTTGATTATTTTATTTTCAAAATGATTTTGAACAAACATTGCACTCAATTTGATTTTTGGATGGGCTTTTCAAAACTAACCATCCTGTTTTATGTATTTATGTATTTTATCTCTGGGATAGTTTCATAAAATTAGTGGTTGTTTCAAGGGTATTAAAAAGATAGGAGTCCTAGAGGTTAATCCATTTGCCAAAATTATCCTCAGGTTCTTCAAAACACACTTCTTGGTTCTTTCTCATGTTTTTTCTCCCTTTTTCTTTTTTCTTTGTTTTTTTTTTTTTTTTTTTTGATAATTCTTTTGAAACTAAAAACTTGGCTAGGGATTTTTCAAGGATTTTTAATGGTTAGGTTTTCTATCTATGTTAAACTTGGGTTAGGTTCTTACAAGACTAAATTTTATCTTTCTTTATTGAGTGATAGTGATTAGTTAAAAATAGAATATTCAAGGTTTGATGAGAAATATTTCCTGGAAAGGACCCCTTTTTTGAGGCTTTGGATACCAAGTTAATTCTTTTTAGCTACTAAAGCTGATAGTTGGTGGTTGTTCATTTTTTTTTTTTAAAAAAAAAATAAAAATAAAGAACTATAAGGGGGTGACACAGAAACAGTGGGGTTTTTTAGTTCCCCAAATAGGATTGCATTGATACCTAGGAAAGTATTTCAAGAGGTGATTTATTGATCCCTTTCTTGATTACTGTTTTAATTCAAATATTCATTAATTTTGAGTTATTATGCATAAAAAACTTTTTTTGGTTTAAAGGAACTTTGAGCTTTCAGAAAAGACATTATTGTTCTATTCCAGTTTCTTTTTAAATTTTGTTCCCTTCCTGTAATACTTAGTTTGGTGAATTTAGATTGGTTTTTTAAAAAAAGCCCTGGTTTTCCATCATCTTTCTCTTGAATGATTCTCCTAAATACTTTGGTAGTTTTTTGTTTTTTCAAGAGTCAGACCGTGAGTTAAGTTAGAAAATTTGGTTGTTGGAACATTTGCATATCATTGTGGAATTTTGGTCCAGTAGGGGTGGGGATGATAATCCCTGGGGCCTGGTAGGTTTTGAGATAGTTTGGGGTCCATTTTTTTTCCAGGAGCATGGGGGAGATATTTTGATGGGGTAGTAGATATTTTTTTTCTAAGATTTTTTAATTTCCTTCTCTCTTTGAATTTTGTTTCTTCTCCTTTTTCCTTTTCTCCTTTGATTTTTTTTTCTCTCTTTCTTTTCTAATTGAATGATTTTTATGATTTTTTTGCTTATTATTCTTCTGTACTTTTGTAGCTTTCAGTCACTTATTTCCACAATGTCTAGTTCATTCTCTGGGAAACTCACAAGATTATGTCTTGCCAATACAGTGTTTCAGGGTGTTTTTCCTTGGTTTTTGGCCTGTGTGTGGTGGCTTGAAGTCCTATTTAGGGATATTTATTGGTTCTTTGAGATGTTTAAAATGTTTTGCTACTTTTTTTATTATTCTTTCTAATCATTTTTTTGAATTCTGTTATTTTAATATAAGCTTGTGTTTTTGGTAAGTAGGATTGTTTCTCTGTTATAGTAGCAAGCTGAAAAATTCCTTTTGAATTTCACATCCTAAAAAGTGTTCAAACTATTTAGCTTTGAAACTATCTCCTCTAAAATTAGGTAATTTTGGATCACACACTTTCACAAACTGGTTCTCCAAGACTTGGTACTATTAGAACTAGCTTTAGATACACTTCACACTTTCTTCTTAAAGAAATTCTTAAAATGTTTATATCCCTGCAAGAATCCTTCTAATGATTCCATTAAGAATTCTCCAAAGTAAAAAAATAGATCTCCATAAATATTAATGAAAAAAAAATTGAATAAATTAAAAATCACCTAGACTGACCCTTACCTTCCCCAGCTAATTTTTCCACATTTTTTGATTGGTCCACATGGTCATGGATCATCAAATCAGGATTTGGAGGTGAGTTATAATCACCTTTTACTTCTCTGGTCAACTTTTTGTTTATCCAACTGTCACTCCAACCACTTTCCTGTGTTGTCAAGGTAGACCCACCTTTTCTTTTTTTTTCTTTTTTCATCTGCAATCTCTTTACTCACCAATCCAAATCCTGAAACTTCCCATGGATAGTTTGCCATGACATACCTGGAACCATTTTAATCATTGACTCTCCCCTTCCCAATCTGCACCTGCACTTCTTTCTTACTTATCAGTCTTTGTTCTGTTCTTTTTTTTCTTTAACATTTGGTAGCCTGCAACCTCTTTGACTTCTCCTCTGACCATTGCTCTTTTTTTTTTTTACTGAATTTTGGTAAACTAGGCTGCACCTTTCACATTGCATCCCAAGATGCACAAGTAAACCCATTCAATCCTCAGCTATGCATCTGTCACATGGTGGTATGTGACACCATAAAACCTACAAATGGACCGGTCTTTCAGCCAGTCTTATAGCCTTTTGGGTAGGGCTTGCCTCTTGGTTTGTTGTAGGATCTTGAGTTATGACAGCATCTGGATCTCATATCTTAAAATCTGTAATTATTTTCCTCTGGCTTTTCAACTACCTCAAATTCTCACTCAAATTTCCTATTGTTCAATCTGCATGCTATTATTTTGTTGGATCAGAATCTCCTTTGTGAGTCCCAAGGCTTTTCTATAACCCACATGTTGAATTGTGTGGTACACTTTCAGATTGTGTATATAAATCATCACCACAACATGATTTCTCATACCACCCATGCAATTTTTTTTTAAAAAAAAAAGTACTTCCAATGTGCTGAACTCAATATGAACTTGATTCATTTTTTTTTGGAGATTTTAGTTAATCTAAACCACCCTTTTGATTCAATTTATCCTTCCTGGGTTACCTATCCCCTCTCCCCTCCACCTTACCTACTGCAAGATTTTCAAGATTCTTGACTCTGAGATTGATTGAGTAAGTCCTGCCCTTCTATAATTCTTAGTTAGTTCAACCGTCATCATCTTCTATCCTACGTACTCATTCATAGCTATTGAATTGTTTATTAAACTTTTATAAAGTTTTGAATCTGACCTTAAATCTACTCCACATGTCAAGTTCCTCCATGATGACCAATTGGGCAACCTGGAAAGTTTTGATTTTTTTTTTTTTTAAAAATAAAAAACCTTACTTATGTTTGTCTTCAACATGAGTCAATTGGTTAGAGAATTTTGCTTAATGACCAAACACCACCATTTGACTCTGTTTGTGTTTTCTGTTTTCTGTAGTGTTTGTAGATACATGCATACATTAATTATCATTCTGATTTTGGACAGTACATCACTGTAAACTCACCCACAATTATTTAATTTTTTTGATTCTTTCAAATATTGAGAAAGTTTTTATTTCATCTTGATAAGGTCTTGTCTTCAGGTCCTGATGCTCCAGAAGCAGCCATAGCTGCCAAAAAAAAAAAACGCTACCAACAAACTCCAGTTTTTTTTTTTGCCTTATTTTACATGCTTTTACCATGTTTAGATCCACTCTAACTAGTCATTGAGACCTCGATCGCTGGTCCCGATCTCTGAGCCTGAGCTAGCCACTCGAGTGATCTTCTTCGCTCACTGGATCTCAACCCATGCTCGAGTCTCGCATGAGCTCCTCATAGGGTTTAGTTCATCACTCTTAACTCGATTTTGATGATCCTCTCAGTTCGATAGTGTTTTCCATCCTTGGTCCTTGTGACGATCCTACCTGCTGAGAGTATGTTCCTAGATCGATGGCTGGAGTCAGGATCGAAGGACAAGGCTTGTGGGGGTGAGTAAACGGTGATTGAGTGGGCGGGCCATGCTGGTGGGGTTGAGGGGCTCCAAGAGACTGTTTCCAGTGGTGATGAACGCATGGAGATTGATTGGTTGACTGGTGATGGGTCGGTCGGTTGACTGGTGATGGGTCGAATCAAGATTGAAGAATCGAGATGGGGGGTGGGCTGTGTTGGAATAATAGAATATGTATCTTTGAATGATTTATTTTAGTGATGGAGGGAGGTAAGATTTGAATAGGATCAGAAATGAGGTCTGAAGCCCATATGATATGGTTCAAGTTTATGACCATGAGCATGACTGTGATGAAGGTATGGATTGGTTGGGTTGATTTTAAGGACGAGTGAAAGGTGTGCTAGGCGGTGTGACAGCTGGCAGAGAGGTGTGACACTGTCACTGTCAGTCAACAACCTACCACTTTGGATTCTCTGGGAACTTGACCAAAACACTGACTTGATGATCCGTAGCAGGTTCAAACAAGCATTCATCATCAAGCAGTACGGTAGAGTACGGTAGGGTAGAGTTCGGTACGGTAGAGTACGGTGCGGTAGAGTTCGGTACGGTAGAGTTCGGTGCGGTAGAGTTCGGTAGGGTAGAGTACGGTAGGGTAGAAGCAGTCCATCTACCCAGAGCAAGCATCATCATCCATCCATCCATCATCTGCAGACTACAGACTGGGCCAACCCAGTCCAACCGAGACCAACCACCTAGATTGCTAAAAGTAAGTTCAGTCCATCCAACCTCAATACAATCGTCCCCATCCATCCCCCTCATCCTATACAGTCAAGATAATTCATACACTACACTAGTGACCATCCTCAATCAAGACTGACAATCCTTCCCATCCAACTGATCATCATCATGAGCCCGAAACAGTTTCGAGGAGATTAAGATTCAATCGGAAGTTCATCGAAGACATCAAACTCGAAACGACCATCCGATTCCCTATCATTCATTCACTCTACTAGAAGCTCTCTGAGAAGAATTCGCAAGCTCGACTGGAAGCGTTCATCCAATCGATCCCCCAGGATGAAGATCCCTACCTTGAATCGTTATACCTACATCTTCGGCCTACTCAATCTAGCCTTACTCCTCACCGCCCTATTCACCCTTCTCACCATCCTAGGTTGGAAGGCTTTACTCGAGAAACCCGTGATGGCCAATCCTACCATCTATACTCGATTATCCCTCAACCATCATATCCTCAACGGTCCGTCCCCATTCCCAACCCTCCTACACCTACCTATCGATCCTATTCATCCTCCCTAACTCCTACTCCTCTCACCTACATCCACTCGGCTATCCTCAACTCAGCTGGCTTCATCGGATCCGCTTCAACCCTGCTCACCGTCCTCATCTCACTCTGGACCTTCTCGACCCGACCTACGAGAGAGAACGCAAAATCATTACCGCTCCGAGTTTATTTCCTCAGTCTACTCATCACCTTCATCATCACCCTCATCTCAGCCTCCCTGATTTGGTTCTCCACCTTGAGGGAACAGAGCCTATTCAGGCCAGTCTGGCAATCACTCTCTCCCAACCTAAAGATCTACATCCAAAACGATCTCAGCTGTTGCGGTTGGTTCAACCCAACCAACGACGGTCTCTTTGATGATAGCCTCCGTTCCGGCTTCTGTGAGGATCCGGAATCCATCAGAGCCGATCCAGATCCAAACGTCGTCATCGGTTGCGTCGACAAGTTCGATAAGAGGGCTGATGATATCTTGAACAACATCTTTACCATCGTTAGTCCTGAATTCCCCTCCTCTGTGCTCTCTACCGATCCGATCCTCGAGCATCCATCCCTCACTAACCGATGCCATCGTCAAATCCACCCTCTAAGAGTTATGGATTCAACGGCCTTCAATTCTCACTCTTCCTGATCTCAGCTGCGATTGCTCATCTGCGCGTTCAACAGAAAAGGTGAGTCGATGAATCTTGAGGCTTGATGGCTTAGTCCATGCAGAACAACCCTCTTCGGGTCTTCTCATCATTCGCTCGTTGACGATCGTATCCCTCCTATAATCTTATCGTTCAGGTTTATGAGGATCGATTACAAGTTACGTAGCGCCAAAGGTTCATTTATCTAATCGTTCGCATCGGTTCAATCGATCATCATCACCTTCATCTCGTTTTAGGATCATTGCTCAAGAAGACAGAGATCTAGTCCTTGCGTCGTTCTATCATATTTTATTATATTTTTTTTTCCTCACCCCCTTTGTTCGTCTTTCATCATCCAATCATCCTGCCCTTTGCTTTAATACATATGCCTTGCTTATTCATGACTAGCACTCTATGGAACCAGAACAATACGTCAACTTGCTCGTTCCTCTCTCTCTTTTTTTTTTTTTTTTTTTTTGCTTCTTGTTTTTATGAATATCACCCAAGTTAGAAACGATGGGGGAAAAAAATACATCCGGGATGGCTTCGCATCTTCACTTTTATGTTGTACTTTTTTTTTTTTTTGATCGTTAGCATCCATCACTCATCGTTCTCCTACTCGCTCGGCTTCATGGTCACTCATGAGCTTCTTTCCACACCACTCATGCATGCACTCCTCACTCGATTCCCGTCTCGCTTCCCGCCCACTCTTCTTCTCGATTGTTTCCCCCTCTTCTCCTCTCTCTCTCTCTCTGTCCCTTCAAACCTCATCGTGTCTTTCAATACGCATATCAACATCCCCCCTCGCGCAAATATCGTTCTGTTGTTGTTGTTATTATCATTCATTATTCTGCTGAAGTTGCAAGTCTTGATTGAATCATCTATCCCCCTGATCCAACGTGTGAAGACTTTTCAATCCAACAGACTTTGAGGGGGGTTGGAATGGGCACAACAAGGACAGTATGGCAGTGTGGAAAGAGATTGTGTGTCCCATAAAATTCCCCACAACAATCCCACTCCTAGTTCTGGAAAGCCCACTAGCCCTTGAGTTTCACTCCTGTACCTCCGCAAACTGAATAAAATCCGCTCTGCAAGGAAAGTTACTATGGCCTGTACTGGTTTAAGAATCACTCCTGACTCTTCTCTCTGCTATCTGCAAAACTACTCTACACTAAGCCAGAAATTACTAAAGCTAACATGCGATGAAGTAATAGTAAATAAACAATGCGGGCTCCTTGACAAGCTCCACACTCAAATTATTTCCCTATTAGGACCTCCGAGTTACTTAAGCTGTATAACACACTCCAAAACAAAACTCTTCTATTGTATGCCAATATCCTTGGATAGGTTTCTCTCCAGATCCAATAGATCCCCTTTATATATACAACTCAAAAGCACTACTCTGAAAAGAATGTAAACAACCAAAGAATTGGACTTTCCTCCTAACCACCTCTGTGCATTCCCCATTGATCCTCCTCACCAATAGTCCAATCCCTTACCCAATCCAATTGCTTGCAGTAGGTTTGGTGATTTATGTTCCCAATCTTTCTAACAGTTGAGTTGCACCAATGCATAACTAACAACAGATCCCCATCAATCTTCCTTAGCAGATCTCTACCAATCCTGCATGTGGCATAACTAACAGATCCCCAACAATCTGCATGCCTCCTCCTCAGCTTTAGTGTTGATTTTCCCATAATCCTGCAACCTCAGTGTATAACCCATAATCAGGCCTAGTCTCTACTCCTTAGCTTTGATCACTTGCTTCTGCACACTTGTAAATCCATAGTGGTGGAGGGGATCTTATGTTCAACCATGTTTGTTGTCTTCAAAACCCAAACAATCTGGCCCATCCTTGCCCTTGTGCCACAGAAATCCTGCACCACACCAATGCTGAGCCCTGAGTTTTTTACTCTGGATTAGACCATCTGCCAATGTGCTTTTCCAAGCCTATTGTGCTGCATACTTCCAACCACTCCTGAGCCGCTTCAAGTCAAATGTCCAGTTCTGAACCTACTTGCCTTTGTGTCTATAAATAACCACCACAGAGGATAGCCACACAGCCTCCTTCTGACATGCAAGGCACCATACCATGTGTGGCATGTACTTGACCTGGCAGGCCAATTTGGGCACACAAGTCTGACACCTTCAGGCTCAAAGCCAGAGCAGGAATCCGCACGCCAACAGGAGAAAGCCACAGACCAAGCTTTCTTCCTGCCGGCCCCAAGTCCTGCACCATTGGATGACCCAAGACAGGTGCTTTGCAGAAGCTGGCTGGCAATGAGTGGGAAGGCATGCAAGCACCCTTGGCCATGAAGGCGTTTGGTTGACCAACCTATAAATTTTCAATCCCCTCACTCATCCATCCATAGAGAAGCACACAAGAAGGCTGATGGAATAAGACATACTGGACCCCATGCCCTGTGCAAGCTCAAGAATTGCACCTACACACATAAGTATACTAGTATATATCCCACTCAAGGTCAAACATATTGGAGAGCCACTGAGGTGCATGAATATCTAGCAACCCCTAGTGGAGAGCATCAGAACTCACAGTGAAAACACTGTCATCAGGATGCATAAGTATTCACAGGAAGGATCCACCTGTTCAGCCCCTGGTAGGCAGGTTTGTGTATCAAGTAGATCAATCCCTCAGGTTTCATCAAGCTGTCATCTACAAACCTCATGACTGCTTGATAAATGAAAAAAAAATGACTGCTAGAGATTCTTGCAAGAGTAAATACTTGAGCACATCCAACTTGAGCAGGTTTCCACAATACCAGCGGCTCTCCCAAAAAGCTTCCAAATGTTGATCAATATGTATCCATGGTCATGAATACTCCTAGACCTCCTCTTCTGGACTTTGGAAATCAACTACTCAGGATCTGGCACAATTTGCAGATCATGGATTGGTTGATGTGCTGGTCCAAAAGGAGGATCCCATGATCTGATGGTACAAGGAAGGTGCTGGTCCCCCTCTCATGTTCCCACAGCCCCTCAGAAGTGACAATTCTACCATGGATCCATAAGGAATCTTTACTTTATGGAGGTCACAATCTTGGATCCAGAGAATGATTCCAGGATTATATTAAAAAATGAAAAGCTAGAATTGGTTGGGATTCTCTTAGGGTAAGACTCATGACCAGGACTGGGTGGGGCAAGATGCAGTTATGAAGCATGGGATGATGAGGAGGAGGAAGACAATCCCAAATTCAAAGAACCAAGGAAATACATGGGGTCATCAACTTAGGAACCACCATAGGATGAGCAAAAAAGATGAGTGAGGAGGTAGGTTATGGCTGGGATGATGGGTATGGAAGACCAAGGAGGCTAGAACTGGTTGAGAGTGATTGGCTCTAAGACATCATCAAAGATTAGAATCAATCAACCAATAGTGTATCAGATGCACACTTATTTTTGAATTTGAGAGAATTGTCAAGGAAGGATGGGCTTAGTGAGCTTCATGGGAGCAAAGCAAAGGGATGAAGGATGCCAGGACCTGATCTGGACCTACAAAGCTACTAAAACACCATCCTACTACTCATCATAGACCAACAAAAACTAAACTAAAAAAAAAAAAAACCTTGAACAGACTCTCAAGGTTCAAAATGAGACCTGATCTGTGGTTTGTCAACAGTCCTGATGATTAACTCAAAACAAGAGACTTTTTGGAATCCAATCCATCTCAAATTCATATCCTAAATAATAATAATAATAATAATAAAAAGAAAAAAACACACATGCGCTTGAAGTTGAGAAAGATACAAAAATTAAAAGTTTGATCTCTCTGAGTTCTGATTGATGGAAAGCCAGTGGTTTTGAACCATGACAATCTACCCAAAACATCAGATAGAAAAATATCTATCTATCTATATAATTTTTTTTTGTCTGTGGCTCATCTGCCCCTGCCGTTCTGTCTTGTTAATCTACTGATCATCTTCTGATCCAAGGGTTCCTTCATACTACACTCCTGCCTGAGGTGATCCCCTTCCTTCCATCCATCCTACCAAGATCCAATCAGAAACAGCCCAAAAAACTGGCAATAGAAACCACTATCTCCCTGGCATCCTCAGATTCCCATCACCCATCTCATCCAAACAGATCATGACTTGGTTTGATGGACCTTAGTCATCCTTCAATGTTGCCTATCCTGATCCTTTGGAACTAGATCTCCATCATTCTCAACCCTTCCAATCAATCTGTTCATGGATCCAAAATGCCTTACTTACCTTTATATCCATGTACCCCCCCCTTTTTTTTTCTGCACCACAATTAACACGTTCAACCAACTTGAGATTTTCTCTGGAATACATATATCTATAATAGTCTTTTTCCCCCAAGTTTGGGGAGGAAAGCCTTTTTCCTGGTGTAGTAGCTTTAGTGAATTAGATGCATGGCCAGCATCCAGTTTTTGGATAAGATTTCAGAGGACAAGGCCAGCTACTCAATGGTTTTTGAGGGAGGTCAACATTGGTATTTTCCAAGCCTCAAAAAAGCAATATTTTTATAGGAGTAGATATATATATATATATATTTAAATATAAATAAGGCTCCACTTCAGATTCTACAAGCTGAATTTCAATCCTTTTTTTTCTGTAATCTGCACCATTGATTCAATCATAAGACTCTGAACTGAATTTCATCTGAAAATCTGTCTACAGGTTTGGTTTCCATGAGTGACTAACACCACAGTAGGATGGTAGTTGTTTTTATCAATTTATTTCTATCTTTCATGCATTGATATAATACACAAGGATTTTATTTTTTATTTTAGCATGGTCACATGGGAGAATACATACAAACAATCAGAGTTTCATCAAAGAAAAGATGAGTCAAAGAGGTTGGGTGCTTTCAGGAAGGTTTCAATCTACAGAGGATTTCAACCAGTCTTGCTTTTTTTTTTCCAGGTAGAAATTGGTTTTTGAGAGGATAGATTGTTAATTATGAAGTTTTGGGGGAGCAGAGACAATAATAGAAATCACCCAAACTTAATCACCCAAACTTTAGACTTAACCAACCAGAAAATCTGGATTTTATCCAAATGTTTACATAAACCAGAATATAATCATAGTCTTAAGATTCAATGTTTTGGCCTTTTTGGAGTATCTGCCCCTCCTCCAATACTAGATAATCAATTGAATTTTTTAAAAAAAAATCTAGAATAAATAACCTTTGAAACCATCCTAACCATCAATGAAGCTCCAAAATTTACATCTTGGTCCCCCATGATGATCCTCCTTGCTATGATCCATGTACCTTCACAACCATTCAAAAAAAAAAATGACAGCTCCAAGGTCTTACTGAAGAACCAATCAAGTTGATCCAAACTTTTTTTAATCAAATCAAAAACAATCTGGGATCATTTTATTCTCAAGTTCTTGATAAATTTTATTCTATCAGCCTGCTACTATCTCAGAGCTAGCTGAAAAAGTATCAAGAACAAAAATAAAAATAAAACTACAAAAGAAAGGGTAGATTCCAAAATATTATGTTGGAAACGGATTCCCAAACTAAAATTAGTTAGGGTCACCCACTGGAACTACCCCCAAAATCCAACTCCTTGACACTTCAATTAAATGAGCCAACTGATCCATGGCACTGGGTTGTCAATTTTTAGCCATCTTGATTATCTCACATGAAACATCACAAATGTTTCACCTGACTAAAATTCATTCAGAAATGGAGTGTTGTGTATAGTTTAGGAGTTATTGAATTTTTTTTTTCTGAATTCCTGCATGCAGCCATGTGCATCCCAACAGGCCTGAGACATGCATGCAGCCCTGTCTTTCCAAATTGCCATCAACAGCCATGTTAAAGTCAGGCCATGACCAGTACACAGGCTGATAGCTGCACCCCCAGCTTTCATAGCCAAAATAATCACAAAAAACCCTGACAGAAAGGTTACAACATGGATGAGAAAGGCATGCATATGTAATATGCATTCCAATCCATTCAGCCATTTCATCCACAAGAACCCATGGATAAGCCAAAACATGACAGAAAAGAACAAGTGGAAAACCTCCAAAAGACAGTTTGAAACTTTTGACCAAAATCACAAAACTGGTCAGGAATGAATTTTGCGCAGGCTTCTCAAGCCTGAATCAGTGAAACACACCTTGACCAAATAAACTAGAAATGTTCAGAAAACTATTTTTAATCAAATAGGATATCACTAGACCTCACAAAAATACAAATAGAACTAACAAAGAAAGGTATGTATGGTTCACAGGTTCATTTTCCCTGCCAAAATCATGCAATAAATATTCAAAATAAAATATTTGTCTTGAAATTTGAAAAGGACATCTAGCCTCCACCACCAAATTCAGCCTGTGGTTCATGCATGAATGCCCTTCTAAACTCACAACACACTTTCTTCTGCTCCACTTACCCTGATAGACCTCATGGTAACCCCTGATGAAGTGAAAAGGGATAAATACAGGCCTCTTTCCAAGCCATCTATCCCACGTCTGTTCATTATCATACTCACAAACACCATGCCATACTTAAATTAAGTACTTATTAGAGATAAGTCAGTGATCAATGGCCTTAGTCTGACCCCTGATCAAACAGTCCAACCTTATCACTCAACTTTTGAACTATTTTAAGCCCTCAAAGAATTCTAATAAGGCTACTAACTATGCTCTAGTTTAGTCATGGCAGCTACCCAGGTTTTAAACCTCTACCCAATAAGTTATCCCTCTCTCATCTGACTGGTTTTCTACCCAAGCTCAGTCATACCATTTATTTTTCTGGGTAATATCTCTCAGTGTAAGTTTTTACTAAGGTCCCAAAGTTCCAGGCGCACAGATTATCAGTTCCCCCTAAAGGGAGGTGTTAAAAATCCCCATCATTAAATGTGACCCATCCTTATATTCAATTAATGATTTATTTATTGATTAATCCACCATTAAAACATACCAAACCACCTCCTTTCATTTGATTTATCCATACCTTAAAGGATTGTTTCTGCATCAGCTTGATTAATTTATCCTTTTTTATTCTATCAGCTTTAGTAGCTTAAGGATTGAAAGGGTCCTGGAATCTTTCAGGCTGAAATATTCTCATGATTAGCTTCCCAATAATTTATTGATTGAATAAGCAACCACCAGTTGATTCTTCAATGATTTCTGAATCAGTGTACTGAACAAACCTTTTGAAAAAACTGATTAATTAATATTCCACAACCTCTTCAAGTGTGAAATCTTGCACTTCCAATCATCTCTATCAGTCACATGCATTTCTAGAAACCCAACACCAATCAAAAGCAAAGGGTTTTTTTTCAATTAAAAAAAAAAAAAAAAAAAAAAAAAAAAAAAAAACATGCTTTTGTCAAGTCAAAATTTTCTATTGCGCACCACTCAGACTCTGAAATAAAAAAAATAAAGAAAATAAACTCTCACCCTCTTTTTGCTCTCTCTCTTTTTCTTCTTCTCAAGTTTGAAGTAGTTAATCTGAATATTAACTGGAGCATGAATTAAGATTTTTGAAGATATGGGATCTTGAATAAATTTCATATCCATGCATTCCAAACTGATACTTGTTATATCAATATAAATCACCTCAAATTATTTAGGTTGATTTTGTCTGCCTTGTGTATCTGTAGATGTAACCCCCCTCAGCCTTCCAAAATGAATTTCCAGGGGATTAAGTTTACATTTTCACATTTTGGGCATTTATAAAGCACTATAAACCCTCAAGTTTACCTTGCACAGAATTTACACTTTCATACTTCCCTCTACAAACAAAGGTTACAGCAAGATACAAGTTTTTGACATTTTAACCAATTGCAAGCATCTCCTTTCTCCCCATTCTCAAAGGCTACTTTTAAAAACCCATGGGATGTTTGGATGCAGGGCCCCAGGGACTCACCCAAATCTACAGTTACAAATCTGCCCATGGGTGGATTTTTAGCTTCAAATTACATAACTAAGCACTCAAGGTTTCAAAATCCAGGCTTAACCAGAATTCTTAAAACCAATTTCAAATCTTCAGATCCTTACATCCCAATCTCTTCAGAACCTCCCAGGATAAACTCTAAAATTTCAGGATTGTCATGTTTTCCTAAAAAAATCTTCCTAGGACAAGTTTTTTTTTTTTGCAGCTATATAATGGGCTTATTCTGGCTTGAAATGCCTGCTAAATTGGTCACCACCAATTATACTTTCTTTGGTATTCCCCCCTTTAATATCAAACTCTGGCCAGCATTTCCACAATTTTATTTTATTTTATTTTTTATTCTTTTTTTTCCAGAAGATAAATCCATTTATTTGGAATTTTTAAATCTGAAGCTGAAAAATGGCTTATGAAAACAAAGCAAGTCTCTTTTGGTATCCTCTCTACCATGAAAAAAAAAATCACCACTTGATTTAAAGTGACATACCTGAGGACAAAGGGGCCCTTTTTGCCATGGTATGTCACTTGTAATCAGGTGATCATTGTTTTTTCATGGTGCCCCTTTCTTCGCAAACCCTCTGGTTGGATTTTAAAACTATGATCAAGTGAGGGAGCTGGGTATTAAAAAAAAAAAAAAGAAAAAAAGAAAAAAGAAAAAAAAATTCCATGGTTCAAAAATTCCAATTTGAATAGTTTGGAGAGATCCTTATTCAGACCTGAATTCCACCCATTTGGCTACAACTCTCATCCCAATCAAGGTTTCCAATTTTTTTTTTCCTTGGTAAAAACATCAATCCTACTGTTTTTCCTCTTAGAAAAGCTAGTGATTGAGAGTATGTTACAAAATTAGATGATTCTCCAGAATTTAATTTAATTTTGAGCAATTTTTCTCTTTGATCCCCTATTCTGGCTCAAGGTTAAGCTTTTCATAACTTAATTTTTTTTCCCAACAATTATTGGTTGAAACTTAAAATTAGAAATCTTATTCTGAATCAAATTCTACAGGTTCTATACACGATCCAATTATGGAGCCTTGGAACCCATCCAAATCTTTGGATCCCAGAAGCACTGCTTCTTCTTGCGATTAGCAATTTGGTTGGTAGAGGGTTTTAGTAATAATTAAGAATTAATAAGATTGATTGACTTTTTGATGATAAGTAGGAGATGATGAACAATTGAAAACAACTTGATGATGGGAGATGGATCCCTTAAATACTAATTGGAGTCCATCTAGGCCATCGGGTACAACTATTCAGCATGCTATTCAGATACAATGGGAATTGGATCCACGCTTGATGATACATGGTGGTTCAACTGCGTAAATGATTAGATGCTTTTAGAAAGTAAAAGTTATAACTAATTGTAGATTTATAATTTATTTTTATATTCTTCTTTATCTTATAATTATGATGAACTTTTTACTTATGTGAAAGTTCCATCTCTTGGCTCTGACTGTGAATAGTCCAATGACAATCCCGGGAGCCATCTTTGCCTTCTTGCTATTTGACACTTTTGAGTGCAGCTTCCTCTTGGAAGCAAATTTCCATCTTTCTGCTTTTAAACTCAAAAGCATTTCTTTCTGTATATTATTTATGCATTTCATCCTTAAGGAATAGATGTATTGCATATATTATGTTTCTTTGCTTTTCTTCATCAGAACTATCATTCCACTCTCCAGCTTGAGCTGGGGGACTTAAACTATGTCTCTGTGACATTCCTGTATTGTATTTCACAGGAATTGATTCTTCAATAACTTCCTTGTTATTTAACATATTTATATAGTTCTTTTTTCCATAATTATTAGAATTATATTCTCTATCCATTAAGGATACTCCTGATATCATCACACTGATATCTTAAACTATACAGGTATTAAATATAATCATACCAACTGTAATTCCCCTGATGGGATTACCATTCTAACACTTCCAAAATCTCTCATCCCTAATTCCATTTTTTTTTTCATCAAATGAAAACAAATCATACCTATCATTCAATCAAAATTGACTAAGATTCCTTCTTTCAACTGTTAAATCTGAAATCTGGATTCCCATTTCTCCGGAAATTGGCTGTAGTTTGACTTAAATTCCTGATCTCAAAAAATGAGAATCATTCAAAAATAAAAAAAGGGAGGAAATTTCCAGATAGAGAATCATTTGATAAAATTATTAATGAATATAATCAAAAGCATATATACACACCTATGAAATATCTTCAAATTTAATTCTTTTTAACAATTTTATAATCATTATTAATCCCTGAACTAACTTGAAGATCTCTGAACCAACCCAATAATTGAGAGACTGTTAAGCCCTTGTATCTTTCACTGTTTCAAAATGAGACAAGATAACCCAGAAAATACCATGATCATAAAAACTGAAATTCTTTGTGAAATTCATATTTTTTTTAAGAAATTAAACAAAGATTTTGTTTTAAAAAGAAAAAAAAATCTTTGTAGTCCTGATTTATCCAAAAAAATAAATTCAAATTCCAAATTATCCTGGGTACCTGGACCACCTCTTAACAAGATGGGCACAAGCCCCCATGCATCTGTGTTGAAAACACACATCCTCCCCCCCAAAATTCAGATATTTTCCTCAATCTCCTTCTAGAACCTCAAATTCTACCATAGAGAAATAGATTTATACTTTTCAGAATCACAAGCTTGCAAAAAACTCTTTCACATGCAACTCTTCAAGAGACTTTGCCATATGATTGGGGTGCTTGGTATTAGGGTTTTGGGATATTGTTAGGGTGCTTGGGAAGGGTAAATATTAAAGAAATAATTAGGATCTTGATGTAGAGTAAGAATTTCTAAATGGCTGGGAATTATTTTTTAATGAGGGAGGATTGTTGAGAAGATATTTGAATTTTTCATGGCCATTTGGAAATACTTCATCAGGTAGTTATTGGAGAACTTGAGAAATTTTGGATGAGTTGTAAGATTTATAATGAGAAAGATGCGATTTATAACAGGCATGAATTCAGGAAGAGGAACAGTTTAAGAAAAAATTGATCACTCCTTCACATGATAACAATATATTTATCCTCAATCAATTATGCCAAGAGTTGTGTTTGTGATGATTTCCCTTGGTTTCATTGTTTTTTTTTTTTGTTTTTTTTTTTGAATTTTTTGAGTGATGTGGATGGTGAGTGCAATAATGAGATTTTTGATATTGATAGAAAGGATAGAGTATATGGTTTTTTGAGGATAATAAGTTTTTCTTTAGGTTTCATTTTTCAACTCTTTGGTTGGATTTCCTTTGGATAGAAATCAGAGACACCACTCAGAACCCTTCTGAAAAATCTGTTAAATTATCTAATGGATTTTACATGGATGGATCAAAATAAATTTGATTGAGCTTGATTCTTGGTCAAATCATTTAATTTCTTAGTTCAAATAAAATTTATTTTTTAAATGTGGGAGCAAGATCAAATTTTTTTTGAAAATAAAAAGAAAAAGAAAAGATTATTGAATTGGAATTGGATCTTGAAAGATCTTTCAATGAATTTGTGATGAGCTCTTACTTTATTTGATTTCTTAAAGAAAAAAAAAACTTATCAAACCTTTTTCTTAGAATTCATTGAAGAAGAACTTTCAAACAGCTTATTATTCAATATCAGTACACTAGCTGGGGGAGTTAGGAAGGAATAAAAATTTGATCCAATCATAGATTCAAGTTCTGATCTAGTTTTTGAATTCAGGAGAGACTGAGTTAAGAGACCATTCAAAGCTAAATAAATCTCCCTAAAAGCCTTTTTATATCTCTAAATTCTGCTTGGCTCTTAATTCAAGCTTAGTATCCATAATCCATTTCAAGAAAAATTTCCTGCTTTGAAAACCTTGGTGAATTTTTGGATCAAAATTGAGCTCTTATCACGTTTTAGTCCACTAATGAATTGGATGAGGATCCTTTGAAGTTTATTTAAATCACTAAGAATTTCTATTTGATCTGATCAAGTGATCTATGGTTATCAAATTAATTGTTTAAATACAAGTTTTATTAATGGGGAGCTTTTTGCATAAAACCATGGTGGGAAAAAAAGATACTTATAGTGAGGAAACAAAAACAGAGAAATCAAAACTCAAACAAGAAGTGGGATTACTTTGAATTATCTCAGACTACTCCTGATCCACAATCATGCAATTCTGAATCTTCTCTTAAAATTTGGTCTACTGGGTTTACCATTCCCAGTTAATCATGTTGGGCTGGTCTATAAAATCTTATGGCTGACTGAAAGAATGGGCTGGTCTGGGGTCTTGCTGGTTTTGAAAATCTGGGTCTGTGCTTTGCTAATCCACTTGATTTGAAAGCCACATTTCAATTAGCTCTGATCCATTACATCACTTGTTCCACCTAACTTCCTTAAAATGGGTACTGAATTCACTTTCTAATTTATGTGTGTGTATTTATGTCTTTTTTATTCTTTCTCAATTCATCCCATGGTTATTTATAACATTAATAGTTTGCAAATTTCCAGGCCAAAATCTCTCTTCTGGGGTCACTAAAAAAACAGGAATGGAAAAAGAAGAAAGAGAGGAGGGGGGGGACAAGGAAGTATGATTCCATTAGGTTTTATTGTCAAGATGAATCAATTGGTTCAATGATCATAAAATTTCAAATCATAGCCTCTAGGAGAATCAGTAGAACCAGTCAAATCAATTCATAATTAAAGTTTCCTTACTCTGCTACTCAAGATTTCAATGAATTTCCTGATCAGTTTTTTGTTTTGTTTTTTTCTTTATTGTAAACTAGATATATCACAAAAGTTGAATCAAGTTTTATACTGTCACCATTTTTGGGGGATCTAAATCTAAATTCATTTATTTGGGATCTCTACAAGAATCTCAAATCATGAATTCCAGTGATTGTTTGGCTGGGGGAGAGTGGTATAAAGATGTTGGGTATTAAATTGAAAAAATCATCTATGTAAATCAGTGCCTTAATTTTTTATTGTATCTGTTAAAGTTGACCAGAAGAACTCAGATTTAATTATCAATACTTATGAACTTTATTTAAGATTTTATAAGATCTGTATTTCTATCTGAATCCATAAAAAAACCTATTCACCCCCCCTTTTTTTAAAAAAAAAATAAATAAAAATAAAAATCCTGGTTTCTATCTTCCTCAAAACCCAGGGATCTGTCTTGGTGAACTTTAAACCCCAAGAGAATCAATTGGATTAAATCAAACATTGAGGAGGAGGATGCATAACTTAAAGTCTACTCTCAAATCAATCATTTCTACCCACCAAAAATGGGTTACTTGCATCCACCAAACAAGGGGGAGGGCTTCTGTAACAAATCTGAGTTTAGGTAAATAAACCAAATTGGAAAAATGCAGATCAAATTTATGATAGAAGTCCCAAAAACTCAGGGATAGAAAAATATTGACTCTGCTTTAATGCCTCTTAAGCTCATAAAAATTTCATTTAGCTTTACCATGAAAAACACTTGCTATTTATTCATGATCAAAACACACATTCCCTCTTTGAAAACCTCTTATCATTCTTTTTCTCATAGTTTTAATAAATACCTCAAAAATTTTTATCATTTGAATTCCTTTTCTCACCATGGAGAAATTTTTTTATTTAAATCTAATTATACTATAGAATCATAAAATCAAATATTTTTGTGATACAAATTATTTACGGGTTTTTACAGCATTCTAGCTAGGATTTCCAAATTCTAGATTTTGTTAAGACCAAGACCAGGGGTTGGTAATTTATTTCCATTCAAACCCATCACAATTATTTCTCCATCTTATATTTCAACAAGAAGGATCCCTTTGTGAGAAGATCCCAACCTTCTACTCCCTTATTAAGCACTTCTCAGAAGCTACCAAATTTGGAGAGTAAATTCAAAAAAACTATCAAGCCAACCTTCATCCTTAAATTTGGAACCTGAAAGCCAGGCGGATTTCAATAATAAAAATTCTGACATAAAAAAGATGAATAACCAAGTCAAGGGTTTGGCAGATGACGTCCAAGATTTATCCAGTTGAGGAAATTTTATGCAAAACAAAATCAACAATGAATTAGGAAAACTCCATAAGATTTTAAACCAAATATATTTGAAAAAACAAAAGCTCTCTGCAAAGTTTCTTTGGTTAACTATGATAGGCCATTGGTCTTAGCATGAAATACCAGACCTATTCAACATTTCTTTTACTGGAAACACCAGAGAAACCAAGTGTTTTGTGTATTTTATGAGAGAAAAGGTACAACAATTGGGAAACAGATTTAGATCCAAAAAATTTCAAAAAAAGCAGGTGGTTTGGAACTTCAGAAGCCCAAGCATTAATATAGGCAAAATCTTTCCTCCCTATAACTGGTGGATTACACTTCTTCAAGAAAATGTGAGATGACCAGAAATCAATGCCAAGTCCACTTCTTTGCAAGACCCATATAAATTGTATCCCCTGCTTTCATTCAAGGATTTCATTATACATTTAGAAGAGGTATTTAACAATAAAATTTAAAGTTAAAAAGAAAAAAAATCTGCTTTTTTTTGTGTAAACAAGGTTCCAAAAACATTGAGTAATCTAATGCTTTGTTCAATTCTCTTGTGTATGTGTTTGACCTCTTGGAATAATTTTTTTAAACTTTCCAAAAGAGCCTTATGGCCAGAAATCTTTTGCATTGAATTGATTTGGGGTGCTTGGGTTGACACTATTGGCCTCAAGGAAAGGCAAAAAATTGTGTTATCTGAAGCTCAGGTGCAGGGAAAGCTTACTTTTATTAATCAACCTCAAAATTATCAAATTCACTCCTTGGAACATCAAGATATCCCTGTACCTCCTACTCCTGTAAAAGTGTTTAATGGAGAGGTCCCAATGGATTTGGATAGGGTCTATAGTAATTATAATTTCCACTTTCCTTCCAACAAGTCAAAATTTAAGGAGCACAATAGCTGCCATTGTTGTGGAATCCTTTTCAATAAAAATAATATTTCTCATTTGATCTGCCCTCAACCAGGCCCATGAGAGAAACAGCTCAATTAAAATTGGAAAATTAAGCTGTTTACCTCCTTTTCCAAGACTCAGATTAATGTGGTCACCCTATCTTCTCAAGAAAGGGGATCTTTTCCTTCTATTTTGGATCATTTCCTCCACCAGTTTCTGGAAAACAAGGATTGTATCAATTCTCCTTGGGGTTTTTCCCATCCTCCTTTTCCTTTTTACCCTACAAAACCAATTCTCCAAGTGAAATTATCATGTGACCATGTTCTTCCATTTTCTGTTTCTATCCTGTTCAACTCAGGGGCTTCTTCTTCTTTTATTGAAATAGGCCTGGTTTCTCAGATGGGCCTTCCATTGCAGCCAGAAATCCCACCCATTACAGGTTGGGAATTTGATGGCCCCCTTCCTTGTTTTTGAAAAAACACCCAATTAGTCTCTGGGATGGTCACTATACATCAATGGGATTCTGTTTCTATTTCTTGTGTATTACTTTTTGTTATGGAAATTTTGTCAGCTTCCATCATTTTGGGTATGCCTTGGTTGCAGGAGTAAGACACTTATGTAAGAGGAATTTCTAATTCTCTCTTATTAACATCAGAAATTTCTTGCAAATCCATTGATTTCTCCTTTCTTCCAAGTGATTTTCACAATTCTCAAGATGTTTTTACCCAACAAGTTTTTAACCAGCTTCCCCCCACCAGAAGGGTTATTATTGCTCCATTTTTCTGAAAAATGTTTCTGAAAAATGACGCCTCTCCACTCTTTTTGAGTGGATACAAACTTAGCAAGTCTGAAAATTGACAGCTCAAGAATTATTTTGAAGAGAATTTTTTTAGGGGTTTTTTTAGGGAATCCTACTCATTGGCAGGTTCCCCCATTTTCTTTGTAAAATATGATGGCAAGGCTGACCACCCTTGCATTGATTATTTTAATTTCAAAATAATTGTTTGGGAGTTGTACCCTATCCTGGTTATGTCTCTTTTACTCAATAATATTTTGGGATGTAAGTTTTGTTCCAATTTTGACCCTAAATAAGCCTTCAATTCTTTAAGGATTACCCCAGGGGACAAGCGGGAGATGGGCTTTTGCACCCTTTGGGGGCTTTACAAATATGTTTTTATGCCTTTTGGCCTGAATAATTCCCCCACTGTTTTATAGTGATTCATTAAACATTTCTTGCACAAATATTTAGATATTTTTTCTGCTTTGTGTACATTGATGGTATTCTGATATTTTCTAAGACTTGGGAACAGCATTTTCATGATATCCAAAAGTTTTGGGGTAAATTAGCATAACATTGTTTGATGGTTTATTGGGACAAGTGTTCTTTTTTTTAATCCAGTGTGAAGTTTGTTGGATTTTTGATCTCCCAATAAGGCTTATCCATGGATAACACCAAGTTGTAATCCATAAATGAGTGGCTTGTTCCATGCACCTTGCAATAATTATGCTTTTTCCTTGGGTTTAGTAAATTCTATAGGTGCTTTGTAGCAAATTATTCTGCATTTCCAATGCCTCTCACCAATGTGAATTGTAAGGTTTCCTTCTCCAAGGACTCTCTTTGCAAATGATTGGCACTAGAGGTGTTTGTTTTTCTCCAGGAGGATTTTGTCTCAGCTCCTCTGTCAAAGTAATTTGATTTGATTTGGCTTTGCACATTACACATGAATAGCTATGAATTTGCAATATTGGCTGTTCTAAGCCATCCTGAAAATAACGGTAAACTTCACTCTGTGTGTATTGTTTCTAGGAAGCTCTCCAATTGGGAATGGGTCTGGCCAATTTTTGATTTGGAACTCCTTGCCATTTTTTCCATATTTGAGGAATGGCATCCATGGTCAATTGGAACTTTTTTCCCTGTGAAGATTTTTTCTTACCACTCAAATCTATGTTATTCTTTTTCTGAAAAATTCTTATCTCCAAAACAGGCCTGTTTGTCCTCCTTCCTGGATGGTTTCAACTTTACTATATTCCATATACCTTCCAAGCTAAACCCTGCAGATGTTCCTAGCCAACACCCAGACTTTTTTTGAAATGGTGTTCCCATTTTAAATTTACTAGCAACAAGGCTCTTCTTGGATTCTCAAGTAAGCAACATCAACTTTTCAACTCCTCACAAGGGCCATGATCTTTTTTTTCCAGCCCCCCAGCAAGGACTTTCTGGATTTTTTTTCAAAATCTTATTCCAATATCTCCAAGGAGCAGAAATAGTTGTTTTTTTGATCAGAATGGGTATTTTGGCATTAAAATCAATTTTTTGTCCCAAAAGAGCAAAGGGATTGTTTTTTTAGGTTTTTTCATGACTCCCCAGCAGCTGGGCATCAAGGTTTAGCAAGAATTCTTTCAAAAATCACCAAAACATTTTCCTAGCCAGTTTTTTGTTACTTGTGAATTTAATAAGTGCTTTATTTCAATTCTTCTCAGTGGGTGAAGGCCCAGAGGATTTCTCTTAAAGGGAAACTAAATTGGCTCCCTTTATCACCCCACCCTTGGTATACAATTGGTCTGGATTTCATAACTAAATTGCGTCTGACAGGGGGCAAGGGTTTACAATTCCATGATGTTGGTGGTTGACCCTCTGACAAAGGCTTCACACTTCATTAAAAACTCTCAATTGGATAATCTTTTCAGAAACCGGAGTTGCACAGGATCCCTGAAAAGATCATCTTGGATCAAGGTTCAGTGTTTTTCAGAAAGTTCTGGAAATCTTTTATGCACTCTCTCAAGGTCAGGATGGGCTTCTCTACCACTTATCATCCTCAGAAGGAGGGTCAGATGGAAAGGAAAAAACAGAAATTGGATGACTGTCTATGACATTTATGTGTCTTACTACCAGGATGACTGGCATCCTTGGCTTGGCCAGATGGAAAGGACCAAAAAGAAATTGAATTATTTTCTACAAAACTATGTGTCTTACCACAAGAATGACTGGATACTTAGGTTTGAAAACAGCACATCCCTCCTCAGTTCAGTTCTTATCTGGAACAATTTCAAAAAATACTTGGATTTGAGCTGCAAAAGGATGAAGAAAAGGAAGAAATTTTCCTACTAGTTGATCATGATTTTTAAGAGATCTGGGTTTAGTTAAATAAACCAAGTTGGGAAAAGTAAGGTTTAAGTTACCATAGCACTCCCAACAAATCAGGACTAGAAACATCTTGACTCTGCTTTAATGCCAATTAGGCTCATCACAATTTCCTTTACTATTACCATGAGCAAGACTCACTATGTATGGTGTATTGAGTGAATTTGATTGGATGGTCAACTCCTTCTTCTCATGTGACAAGCCATGGTTGATGGCTGGACCAAATGGGTTGATGGGGAAATAGCCAAGGGGGCCCATCCTGTCAGGTCATCAACCCAACTTTGCCATTGATCAACTCAGAGCAAAAATAAGTGAGTTTGCTTCTGCTGTGAACCTCATGACCATGATTGCCAATAGGATGGCCTCCAGTTGATGCCAAATCCTTGGTGGCTTCAGTTGAAAGCCACCATAGCCAAGTTGATGGCACACCCCCATTGGTTGACCACCTGACAAGTGGTGGCTGAATAAACCCCCACAGGGCTTTGAGCAACCACCAACCCTGGTTTAACAAAAAATCCACCAAGTTGACAACCCAACCAAACTCATTTGATTCACTATTTTCATAATTAAAACAAACATTCCCTCTGTAACAACCTCTTATGATTCTTATTCTCATACTTGTTATAAATAACTCAAACATTTTTATCATTTGGATTCGTTTTCCCCCCATGGAGAAATCTTTGTATTTCAATCTAACTATACATAGAATCATACAGATCAATATATTTGTGATAAAAATTATTTAAGGGTTTTTACAGTTAGTTGGGATATCCAAATTCTAGATACTTCTAAAACCAAGACCGGCGGTTGGTCATTTATTTCCATTCAAACCTGTTAAGCTCAATAAAATTTAGGATCTGCACAATGACCCATTGCCATAGTGTTAGCCCAAACCGCTGTCAGATCTCTTCCTTCAACTCTGATAATGCATTGCTGACCTGCACAATGATCCATTGCCATGGTATTGGCCCAACCTGCTGTCATATCTCTTCCTTCATCTCTGATGAGGAAAAGATTCTTCTGCTCAGCATGATGGGTGGGTTTATATATACATGACAATTTTCAGTAAGCAAATATGCATAAATTAAGTTTTTTGCATATTCTTGTATCTACTTATGGTTGTCATTGTATAATTTTTAATCCATTTCAACCCTATTCTTTACATCCCCCTCACATGGTTTACAAATTATACCTCCCGTAGACCCAGGTTCTGAAGGGATGAGGCTACCTTGTTGGGTCCCAGGTGCTTGGTCAGGAGGTTGACCTGTTGATTCTGTGTGCTAGTCCAGTTGTGCTGAGGGTGGCAGATAAAATTGTTAACAAAGTCAAAGGCATGGGATAGGTATTTAGTGCTTTTCTTGGAGGTGTTGTTGCTTGCAATGATAATTGCAGATTGTTTATTGCAGAAAACTGAGATAGGAGGATTCAGGTCAAATTCATGGAGAATGTTCATCAAATGTGACAACTGTTGGGTGCCTTCCAAGAGTGTGATGTATTCTGCCGCACAGGTGGAGACGGCAACAACCTTCTGCCTTTTCAAGCCCCAAGCCATGAAATTACCAAAGTATTTCACTATGTGCCTCAATTTTGATTTTTTTGTTTTCCTCCCCAGTTGGAATCACTCCAAAGATCAAGCCCTGGCACACATTTTGTGAAGGCAAGAACTTTGTCCTTAGTCAACTGTAAGTATCCTATCAGCCATTCTAGGGAACTCCAATGTTCTTGCAACAGGCAATTAGCAAGCCTCAAGAGTAGATTCACAGGATAGGAAAGATCAGGCCTGGTTCTGGAAGCCAAGTACATGAGAGAGCCAATGAACTGCTTGAACCGGTCCAGGTTAATGGCTGCAGAAGTATTTATTTTCAGAGGCAATTCCGCCAGGGGACTCCACTTGGTATACACCCTTTGGGGGTATTCTTTCAAGATTTGATTAGTCAGGAAATGCTGGTTGAGTAAAACAGACTGGCCGTCCCTCTTAATTGCTATTCCTACAATCTTGGAGGGCTTCTCATTCCACTTGGTCTTTATCTCACATTCCATGCCACACCAAAGAGTCATCAGGAGTGAGGGTGATGAAGCAACAACAAACCCATTGTCAACATGCATCCATATGATCATGAAAACACTTTCACTCCTCAGGTATTATAGTGAAGGTTCTATTTCTTGCATCTCAAAGCCAAGCCGCAACATGATTCCTTGGAAGAATTTCCACCAACACCTTTCTGATTGATTGGTTCCATAGACGGCCTTCTTCAGCCTCATTACCATTCCCTTCCACTCTGGTTGGATATTGATTGGGGGTTGGGCATAAAGCTCCTCCTCCAAAGGACTGTACAGGTATGCACTACTGACATTGAATGACGCCATTGGTAAGTCTTGATTGACAGAAAGACTGAGTAGTATCCGGAGAACATCAAGACTTGCAGTTGGCGCTGTAAGACTCCAAACAGTGCTAGGCCGTGGCAGTTCTGTGGAGGGGAAAGGTGCTGTTTAGGCTGCCCTCCTGAGTGTTACAAAAATATTTAAATATAACCAAGATCAAAGTCCAGAACCTGGTAAATGAGGGACCAAATGTAAGAGGATAAAGATGATAGTAGTTGGTAGCTGGGGAAACAACACTATCTGAGGCAAGATGATGCCGGGGAAAACTTGAATGGAGGGAGTCAAGGATTGTTCAGAGTTCAACAGGACAAGGCAATTGTAACTAACAACGCCCATGAGCTAATAGCTCTGGTCGTCAGCAGAAGCTTAGGAAAGATCAACTCAATCCCAAACAACCTCCAGGTTCTCAATGAACCTGCCCAACTCTCCGCAATCAAGCGCTTGAAGGGTACCAGATAACTGTTGGTGGCTGCACAAGACAAAGCTAATTGTTTGATGAAGCTCTAGAAGCAAAACAATAACTGATCCAAACAAGGATAACCCGGCACTTTTCAAGGGAATCAAGAGTAGCGTGGCGGAATTCAACTTCAAAAGAAACGGAGGGAGGTTTAACACTCCAGGTTTTAAGCTTAATAAAACCTCTTCAGTCAAATGTTAATGGTTCCAGAAAGATAATCAAAGGATGATCAGGACCAGTATGTTTGGATAAAGGGATCAGGAGTGGTGTAACACACTCAAGAATTCAATCAGTCAAATTCTTCTTCAACAAGCAAAGCTATTGGTTGGTGATAAGGATCAAGGATCAGGGTTTTGAGTATGGAGGCTCAAGGATCAAGGGGCAATCATAGATATACCCAAATTTTAGTCTCAGATCAAGGGGAATGAGACCCCATGGATGATTTAATTTCAAGATGATGGTGATACTCTCTGGTTAGGATGCTATGTGCTAGGATGCCATGTGCTACCCCTCCCAAAAGGCAGGGGGAGAGCCCTCCTTATATGGGCAGGAGGCCCTGTTAGACTATGTACAACTGATTCTACAAATAGAGCAGAATTTTTTTTTTTCAATTTTCAGGTGATCAGAAAAATTTGATCACTCAGGCCGGTGGAAATCTGGCCTCCCTGACCGGGGTGGGATCCTTCTCATCCCTTCACCATCTCTTGCGTCCGTCCGCGGACGGGAGCGCGCAACAATACCAGGATCACCCACCCCTCGCCTAAAGGCAAAAGGGGTGGGAAAATAAAATGGACCAGACCACCCGCGGATGTCCGCGAGAGGTATGGTGCTTTCCACCCCCACCCAAAGATGGAAGGGGGTTGGAGAGTGGAAGATGATGATGAGCAATGGATTGGAAGGCAAGGAGGGCAAGTAGGGAGAATTGGACGGTTGAGAACTTGAATTGATTGTACCAATTAGATTGATTGGTAGGAGAGATGGACAGGGAGGGATTGGATTGGATTGGAGGGGTTTGACCTCAGAGATGATTTGGGTGACCTGATGGATTGAGGGAGTCTTGATAGAGGTTGGATTGAGGATGGGAGAGACTGAGTGATCAAAGGAAGTTGGAGAGGGAGAAAGGGATTGATGGTTTGGGTGGTTGATGTTGTCTGATGGGTGTCTGGCTTGATGGAGATTGGTTTAATGAGATTGGGAGGAGAGGGCAGCAAGGAGGTCAAAAACATCTCCGCGGGTCTCACCACCTAACAAACTAGTGCTTGTTCATTTCCCGGCTGACGGAATCAAACGGTGATCTCCCTCGTGACTTGGGGGTACTCTGGAAGTTTTTGATTTATCAAGCAATTAGTAAGTATGTAAAAACCTAGGTTGGAATCCTTGGATGGGACAGTTGATGATTTGGTTTGTCAAATTCAAATTGAGTAGGAAGGCAGTTGGACAATTGACTGGTCATTTGGATTGGATTGGATTGGATTGGATGAGAGGTGTGGTTAGTGGTGCATGTTGGTAGGAGCTGGCCGGGTGGAGTGCATAGTGAAATGGTTGGCTGGCAGGATGGTGGCAGTCAATGAGGGTGAGGTTGAGGGATGGATGAGGAGGAAGTTTGGGCCAAGCGGGTCTTGGCCCGCGCGTTTGGCCAAAAGGAGGGAGGGAACAATGATAGAGGGGATCAAACGCAATGCCTAGGTGATGAGACCAAGAGAGGCCTGTCCTAGACCACTGGGACACAGGGATGTTTGGCAGGATGAGGAAATTGGAGTAGTGATACTGAACAAGAAATTCCGATTTTTTTTTTTTTTTGAATGACACCTAAATAAAAGAATTGTAAAAAAAAAAATTGAATTTTCCGCATCTGGTCCAGGGTTTCCAGATTTTGTCACCACAGCGCATATGTTTCATTGCAGTCTTCACCCATCCTCTGATTGAAGCCTTCTACAACAAGCTGCAATCTTTGCTCCACCAGGCTCCCAACCTTGTCAAGTTTTTTTGCAAGTACCCAGTGCATACCCAAGACCCTCATGCCCAGATGAGGCTTGACTGGCTCACATATGTCCAACTTGTCAAATTTATCAACTTTTTAGGTTGCCGATTCCAACCATTCTTTGTAAAATTCACTTTTAAGCGCCTTGGAAAGAAAAAACGGTAGGTAATGGTTGAACTTAACAGGCATTTACTGGACAAATTGGCATTCTGCTTGAGCAATCTTGTCCATATGTACTCTGCCCAAGGGCAGCAATATTTTATTGAAAATATAGTCCAAACTGACCTTCTTCTCTTCTTCCTTAATTTCAGCTTCCTGGAATTCTAGTAAAAAGGCAGAGGTAGATTGAACCCTGCAATGTTCAGCAGGCGACCAGAAGAGCCAACCAGAACCAGCTAACAGGTAGGAAAGGAAGCAGCAAAACTGTCCCCTCTCAGCTAGCTTCAAAGGATGTTGTTCCTTTGGCACGTGGACAATTTCATGGGCACCAAATTGATACAGGTTGTTTGGGTCAAAGGTCAACCCAAAGAGCATGGCCAGGGGGCATGAATTTCCAGTCCTTGATTTTGGTATCCTGTTGTGGAGGTATGTTGCAGTAAGGTAAGCGTAACTCCACTACTGCTGGGCCATCCTACTTGCATTAAGCATTGTCCTTGCTACATCCCCAATGGTCCTGTTTACCCTTTCAGCTTCCCCATTCTGCTTTGGGTGAAATGGGGCAACAGGAGCCAGAGAGATCCCAAGTTCTTCTAACTGAGAGTGTAGAGGGCCAATGTAATTGGTAGCATTATTGGATTGTATGCACTGTGGAACCAAACCAGTAGTTTTTTTGAAGATGTTCAATCCAGCCAATGATCTTCTGGGGAACCTCACTCCGTGAATTCAGTGTGGCACCAAAGGTGTAGGTAGTTGCGTGATTGCAGAACGTGAGCCAGAACTTAGCGCCATTCAGATCTTTCTCAAAAGTGTAAAGATTACAGGCTAAAAGGAGTATTTAATTTCAGTTTGATGGAGAAACATGAGAAATAAAACACAGCAAAAGCAATTCAAAATTACCTAAAAGGACAATTCAGACACTGGTTTAGGTACAGGAGAAAGATAAAATTGAAAAGAAGGGAAAGCATGAAGTAACAAGCTTTTTGTGGCTCAAATCAATGATTGTAGCAATACAGGCTCAAGTGGGAACTTAGTTAATCAAGTCAGAATAGGAAGAATAAGGCAACAACACTTATGATTACAGATTAGATTCAAGAGGAACATAATGAGACCAAGAGAGACATACCTGACTCAGATACCTGGGGTCAGTGGTTCAAAATTGTGGTTGCACAAAGAAATCCTTTCCCCAGGATCTGAGTCAGGGGTACAACCTATTCCAGACAAGCATGTTGAGATTTTTGGAGTTGGAGTATCTGCATCCAGTTGCGGGTCAGTTGATTTGATAGCAGAAAGGTTGAGGGTTGTGAGCAGTTGTGCGCAGGTATTTTACGGTAGCAAAGGGGAGGGAGACAGCAAGATAAGACAGAAAGGTAAGAGACTAATTCAAGAACATTGGTAAGTTGTGCTGGGAATCCAACATCCTCCCTTGCTCAAATTATTCTTCAATCTTCAGGCTCTCAAGTGCATGTTGTAGTGTGATCTTGGCCACCGTTTTTGTGAGGAAGTTGGCCAGATTCCTCTTTGAGGATACCTTTTGTTGTTTAATTTCACCCTTGAGCAGCTCACTCCGGATGAAATGGAATCTTAGCTTCATGTGTTTTGTGTGAAAGCTCAAGTGATTGGTCTGGTTTAGTGCCAATTTGATAGCACCTTTGTTGTCTTTGAAGATTGTGGTTATTTTCCTAGCCTTTTCAGGTGCTATGTCCATGAGGAGAGACTTGATCCACTTTAAATCTTTGAAGGCATCCCCCAGAGCTTTGTACTCTGCCTCAGTTGTTGACAAGTACAGTGTTGGCTGCTTCTTGCACTTCCATACCACCACACATCCCAGCCACTGAATCACCAGGCTTGATATCAAGCAATGCGTGCTTGGGCATGTGGCCCAGTCAGCATTGAAATACATGAGCATGGGAGAGGTGGAGTTGGCAGAAGCAGAGAAAATGAGGCCAGTGATACTTGTGTGCTGGAGTTAGTTGAAGACGTGTAGCGCAGCTTTGTAGTGATGAAGATTGGGTTTGGCAAGAGATTGGGAAAGTTAGTTTACTGAAAAGGTGATGTTGGGATGTGTGCTCACACTGATGTGATTCAGTTCCCCAAAAATCTTCCTATAGCTGACTCCTGAGGTCACAAATTCTTCATGATCTTCCTCACTGGATGGAGACAACTTTCCATTAGGCTTTAAAGCCGTGGAGTGTGTCTTGTGAGTTGGAAGCTGGTATTGGGCACATAAATGCTTGATGTAGGATTGTTGATGGATCTTGAATCCATTGGCCAGATGTTCCACGTTCATTACCAGCAGCAGAGATGCTGGGCCAAGATCTTTGATTTTGAAGCGGGATGAAATGAGCTGAACAAAGTGATTGGGGTTGTTTCTGAAGATGGAAATGTCATTGACATGCACATATAGGTACTTGAGTTGGAATAGAAGACACGGTGATCTGCTTCACATTGATTGAAGCCTACTTTTCTAAGCCACTTGCATAAGGTCTTGTACCAGGCAAGGGGAGCTTGCTTGAGGACGTAGAGTTCCTTCTTCAGGCAAAGAACCTTCCCTGGATAGATGTGGATGTTGCTTGGAGAGTCAATATACACCTCTTCTTGGAGAGGAGCATGAGTAAAGTGGCTTTGACATCTATTTGTCAAAAGCTCAATTTCTTAGCGGCAGCTAGGGCAATTAGCAGACGTAGTGAGGTCTTGTCTCCATTTGGGGAAAACTTGTCAAAGAAGTCTAGACCGTATCTCTGGCAAAAACCCTGCATGCAAAGGCAAGCCTTGAATTTTATGATCCAATTCTGATTGTTGTGTTTGGTTCTAAAGAACCACATGCATTTGAAGGGAAGTTTTTGAGCAGGAAGCAAGTTTTCCTCCCAAACATCAAAGCTGATCAGGTTGACTTCCTCTGCCTTCATAGCTTCAATCCATTCTTTGCAGTATTTTGATTGGAGGCCCTCCTGCACATTCTTAGGATCCACGTAGGTGTGGTTGATGATCAGGTAAATGGCAGGAAGTCCTACTTTAGAACCAATTCTGCGGGGTTGATGGATGATATTGTTGGGCGTGAGTTTTTCAAGGGAAGGAGAGGCCAATGGAGCAGCATGATCAGCAACAGTGAGATTGGTTGGCAAGTCAATGGAATCAGTGCTGCAAGTGGTTGGATGGGTGATTGGGGTAGGGGTTATTGGAAGCAAATCAGAAGAGTCAAGGAGATCAGTTTTCTCAACAGAAGAATTAAGAGAAGGGAAAATGGATTCATTAAAGGTAGCATTTCCATACAAGAAGATTTTAGAGGAGTCTAGATCCAATAGGTGGAATGACAAGAAGTTGTTGGCTTACCCAAGCATAAATGCCTTTTTGAATGTGGGTTTGAATTTGAACACTAAACTTACTTTGGGAATCAGGGTGTAGGCAGCACAGCCAAAGGGTCTGAGGAAGTTGTAGTCAAACTTCCGGTTGTGCCACATTTGGTAGGTTACAGTGTTCCCTTGTGCTTTGGAGAGGAGAATGTTAAGCAGATGGGTGGCAGAGTTGATGGCTTAATCCCAATACTTTTGAGGGAGATTGCTCTTTTTTAGGAGGCAACAATCCTTTTCAAGGATAAGGCGGTTGGATCTTCTGGCCATGCTGTTCTTTTGGGGAGTGTAGACAGGGGCAAAGTTCTGGATGATGATTTTTTTGGTGCAGTAGTTCCTGAGTTCCAAAGATATGAATTCCCTGCTGTTTTCCAAAATGAGCTTCTTGCCAATCTTGCCAGTCTGCCCTTCAGCTTGACTTACATAGTCTTTGATGGCCATGGTTTCTTCATTCTTTTGCTTCAACAGGGCAACAGATCTATGGCCAGAATGCTGGTTTGTGAGTGATAGGAAGTAGCTGAATCCTGAATTCAAGGTGATTGAGATGGGTCCAACTAAGTAAATGTTGATAGCTTCTAACATTTCAGATACCTGTTTAAAGCAGTGATTGAATGTGGTTGCTGTTCCCTTACAGGTGTGGCATATTTTGCAGGAAAGTGGAGTTGATGAATCTGAAATTTTCAGATTCTTGAGGGCAAGAGGCCTGGGATGTCCCAGTTGTGCATGCCAAGTGTTCAAAGACTCCTTGAGCAGCACTTTGGGTTGATGACTGACTGAGAATCTGGTGCTGCACAGCTCTGTGAGATGATTTGAAGTGGTGTCAATTAATTGGACATAATCGCACATCACCTCAAAGACAGAGAAGCCAATCTTGGTGAAGACTTTCTTCTTGACCTTGAGTTGCATGAGGGAGATGAGAAATTTGTTGGTAGTTGGCATTAGAAGAACATTTCTCAGCTTGATCATGGCTCCAAGTTTATTTATCAATCTTGCCAATCTGACTTGTTGAGTGATTTTTAAGGTGAACCAGTGCCAACCTCCATCCTCACAGGTGAGAAATTAAAGAGGAATTTGGGGTTGTTTACAATATAGTGGCTGGCACCCAAATCAAGGACAGGTAGCTCAGAGAGGTCAAGGTTTGGGTGTCAGATAGATTTTAGAGTTGAAGAGCAGCTCAGCATTGGCTTTGGAGATTTCCAGTGGTTGTTTTGGTCTTTTCAGAAGTAGTGTGGAGATTGGAGTTTGGCTGCTTTTTCCAGTTGGGTCTCAAGTGTGGATGAAGGAACCAACATTTGTCTTCTGAGTGTTCTGAAAGTGGGTTGTGGTGGTTTTTGGAGCATGGATGTTTCATCTTCTTCCTCTGCATTTATTTGAGGAGAGATGTAGATGGACTTAGTTCTGAAGGAGGATCATTGTTTCAGGCTCAAGAGGATTCCAGATGCATGACCTTGAAAAGTTTATTGAGAATTCCAGTGGCATTTGAAATTATTTTACTGTTAAGGATGATGGTATCCACTATGTGAAAGAAGGAGCTGGGCAGTTTGGCCAAGATAGTGTAGCTGAGAATGTTGGATGGAACATTGAGACAAACAATGGCCAATTTGTTTGTCAGCTTCTGGCAGTCCTTGATGTATAGATTAAGTTTGCCTTTGTATTGGTATTGGATGAATTTCAGCCATATCCTCCAGCAATTTTTGGACAATTGAGAGGCATATCTTGCTTGAATAGCTATCCAAGTCTTATGGGTATCACAATCATTTTTGGAATTGAAAAAAGCGTCAAAGGCTGAGTCACCCAGATTCTGGATGAGGATTTCAGCCGCTTCAAAGAGCTTCTTCCATTGAGGGGCAGAGATAGGGACAGGGGCAGGTTTGGTATTCAGTTCAAGGAACCCCTTCCTTTGGAGGTAGCTTCTTATCCAAAGGAACCATGCTGGAAAATTTGCGTCATTTAAGAGGGGAATGTTCAATTTGGACTATGAGCTGTATTTACTCTCAGAAATTGCTGGTTATCCGCTGTTCCTCAAAGTTGGTTGGGACTGTAAATCTGTAAAGATTAGAGGCTAAAAGGAGTATTTAATTTCAGTTTGATGGAGAAACACAAGAAAGAAAAAGCAGCAACAGCAATTCAAAATTACCTAAAAGGACCAGTCAGACACTGGTTTAGGTACAGGAGAAAGATAGCATTGAAAAGAAGGGACAGAAGGATGTAACAAGCTTGTCATGGCTCAAGTCAATGATTGGAGAAATACAGGTTCAAGTGAGCACTTAGTGAATCAATTCAGAATAGAAAGAATCAGGAAACAAAACTTATGATGAGAGATTAGACTAAAGAAGAACATAATGATACCAAGAGAGACATACCTGACTCAGAGACCTGGGTTCAGTGGTGCAAAATCATGGTTTCACAAAGAAATCCTTTCCCCAGGATCTGAGTTGGGGGTGCAACCTATTCCAGACAAGCATGTTGAGATTGTTGGATTTGGAGTATCTGCAGCTAGTTGCAGGTCAGTTGATTTGATAGCAGAGAGGTTGAGCATTGTGAGCAGTTTAGGGCAGGTAGTTGAAAGTAGCAAAGGGGAAGGAGACAGCAAGATAAGACAGCAAGGTAAGAGACTAATTCAAGCATATTGGTAAGTTGTGCTGGGAATCCAACAAAAAGGTCCAAAGACATCAGTCACACAAAGTTGCAAAGGCTTGTGCCAAGGAATGTTGGATGACACTCCCAGGGCAGGTTTTTCAATGGACTTTGACAAAGCACACCGCTTTCAAAAATATGTTTTCCACACCCCTTTCTGCGGTTTGGGGAAATGGGACTGGAGGAACTTCTTAACTACACTTTTGGAAGCGTGTCCAAGTCACATTTGCCAATCATAGGGATCCATTGATGGCTTTGTAGTAATTGCTTGGAATAGCTCCTTCTCAAGAGGTCTAATCATCCAGCAGAAGTTTTTGAAATTGTTTTTGAATTGCCTATCATTTGGATCATACAAGAACAGCTCCTTTCCCTTATGCTCTAGCCTCCACCCCTCATCTACCAGTCTACCACTTGAAAGGATTGTTCCCCCAATGCCCTCACAGTAATACACATTATTGATCAAGAGTGTCCCCATCCGCGTCAGAATTTTGAGACTACCAATTGAATAAACCATTGCCAAGTTAGATGGTACTTCCATTGTGAGGGAAATCAGGACTTCAAGATGTTTGGTTGGATGGAAGAACTCTTACTTTCCATTCACATGGGCAGTTGAACCAGAGTTGAGAAAAACTTCCCCCTCATTCACCGTCTCAAGGTCAAATTTCCTGATGCAGGGGCCATTTGGCAAATTGAAATTTGGCCTTTGTGGCACCAGGCACTGGGAAGTTCAATTGGAATGGTCATCCAGTGGTGGTGGGATCATGCCCAGGTGCATGCACTCCCAAAAGCTGTTGCAGTTGGCATACCAATGGCCCACCTTCTTGTAGTAGTGGCACGTATAGCCAAATTTCTTCAAGAGTGACTCATGTTGGTCCCTGCTTTTGAACTGGGTGGCCTTGTTGATTGATAGGTTGTTTGGGCTAGCCTTCAATTTGGTAGTGTCTCCCTTTAATAATTTTCTTGCGGGACAGACAATTGGATAGAGCTTGAATATTCATTTCAATGTCAGATGGGATTGTGACAATGGAATTGGCAGTTTGGGATTTCAGTTTGTTAGTGCACAACTGCACCACTGTTGAGACTTTGGTGAAGGTGGGAGGGGCTGACAAGTTGTTCAAGTTTTTTCCAACGGCGTATTCAAAGTTCTTCTGGTCAATTCCAGATGGGGAGGTTGCACTTGCTTGAACACAGAGCCTGTAGAGTTCATCTAGGGTCATGTTTACTCTCCCTAGGTCTTCTACAACCTTGTGCCAGTTTGCAATCCAGAGGTTGTCAGATCCAGTCCAATTGTTCACCACACCAAAGAACCAATCAACAATGGCTAGTTTGTGCCTACAATTGGTTTTACTACATTTCTTCTTTATGAGCTTGAGAAGGTGCTGTGCCTCTTCCGTACACAAGCCCTCAACAACACTGAGTAGAGTTTCATTGATTGTATTCCTGATGAGTATTGCAATCATCTCTTTGTGATCTTGGCTCAAGTGGATAAAGACATCAGGATTTCCAAGGCATGTTGAATCCTGTCTTAGGGCCCTCCGCAGAGTCCTGTCAATTGTGCCTTCCCATTGGGAATAATTTGATCTATAAAACGCCAGAGTGACTTTCTTCAGATTGATAGAATTGTGAAATGCAACTGGATCCTCAATGAATTTCCTTGTAATAGTGTTGACTATATTACTGTTATTGCCGGGATTGATCCTAAAATGGGGGGCTTGGTTTCTTTCTGACTGTTCAATTCTTGTCTGGAGTCCATTGATGACCTCAAGCAGGTACTCAATCAACACATTTTGTTGGTTGGTCAATCAGGTTCAGAAGTTTGAGGAGGTGACAACGGCTAGTTGGCAGGCTTTTAACCTGTTAAGCTCAATAAGATTTAGGATCTGCATGATGACCCATTGCCACGGTGTTAGCCCAACCCGCTGTCAGATCTCTTCCTTCAACTCTGACAATGCATTACTGACCTGCACAATGACCCATTGCCATGGTGTTAGCCCAACCCGCTGTCAGATCTCTTCCTTCAACTCTGATGAGGAAAAGGTTCTTCTGCTCAGCGGGATGGGTGGGTTTGTATATACATGTCAATTTTCAGTAAGTACATATGCATAAATTAAGGTTATTTCGTATTCTTGTATCTACTTATGGTTGTCATTGTATAATTTGTAATCCGTGTCAACCCTATTCTTTACAAAACCCATCACAGCTTCCACAACTTAACTCGGTTTGAATTTTCTTTTCTTTTTTTTTTTTTGGGGGGGGGGGGGGAGGAGTGTCAAAGGATCGATATGAAATTTAATGATTTAATCATGATCTGGATTCTCACCCGTGTCGTTTCGGGTCGAGAGTCGTAGCGTACACTTTCGAGGATCCGAGTCCTGATCATGAAAACGTGGTGTGAAACATGATCCGATCGATCTTTCATCCAATCAAATCGATTTTTTTTTCTTTCTGCCGCCGTCCTTTCCTTTCCTCTTTTTTCTTTCTTTTCTTTCGTTGAGGGTGCTTGTGATCATTCCACATATCATTTAAATATCCCACCAAACAAAAACAAGATTCCAAAGAACTGAGTGAATGCAGATATGATCCATGTAAGGTAATTTACGGGCGTTTGATCTTTGAGCATGGATAATAGAGTAGGTGGCTACACAAGTGTTACATGGATCGAGCTCTGAGTGTAAAGCTGAGTCTCACGAGTCCAAGGGTTTCTTGCGACCATCGAAGATCGTCGTACAGGTTCATCCATCAGGTTCATCCAGATGTATGTATGTATGTATGTATACTGTGCAAAGCTGAATGCAGGATTTCAACCATCAAATCATGTATCCTGTTACGATCGCTACCACTACGATGCGTAGATACTACGACGAGACTATTTGAGACTGGCTCGGTCGGGGTCGGTGGGTCGGTCGGTTGGTTGGGTAGATTGAGACTGGCTTGGCTGATGGCTTCAAATCTCCAAGGATGAAGAAGAGGAAGAAAAAAAAAAAGAACAGAGAGAGAGAAGGGTCTACTGGCTGTGTTAGGGTCGATCCGGGCGGAGGGTAGGGTAGGGTAGGGCAGGGCAGGGCAGGGCTAGTGGTAAATATTTACTAATACTTATGGTTGGATGATCTTACGCCCCCTTCGGCGCGTCGTTGGTGATGACTGAGTGAGCACATACTCATGATTTGCGGTTGAATTTGAGATCTGGCGCTATGTAAATACATAAATATGTATGCAGATGGATTGATTGCCTTCCGGATACGATCTCCCCCCGCCCCCCGTCGGTGTCCGTGGAGAGTGGATGGTTTTTTTTGTGCTCAATATGGGTTTATGATCTGCACGATAACCCGATGCCAGATTATTAGCTCAACCCGCTGCCAAATCTCGAACTTCAACTCTGATGAGGATAAGATCTATCTGGCCAGCGGGTTGTGTAGGTCTATATATACATGAAGATTTTCGTGACTCTATATGCATAAAGTATGCTTAACCTACCTGCATATATCAAATTATCATGCATGTCAGGGAATTTGTAATACGTGTCTAACCCATTCTTAACACCCCCTCCACACGTTTTACAAATTCTACCACTCCAACCTGTAAATTCCGTAGTGCTTGGGCCATTTTATTCGGGCCGATCCGCTTGGTGAGAATATCGGCCTGTTGATCATGTGTACACTGGTCCATGTTAACCTGGCCCGTTGGTGCCGTATGAAGTTGTTGACAAAAAAGAAAGCACGCGACAGGTACTTGGTCCGTTTCTTAGAGGTATAATTGCCGGCAATCAAGATGGCCGATTGGTTATCACAGAACAAAGAGACGGACAGCTTCAAGTCAAAGTCTTCAAGGACGTTCAACAGGTAAGAGATCTGCTGCGTTCCTTCAGAGAGCGCAAGTACATATTCAGCCGCACAAGTGGAAAGGGCCACTACCTTCTGCCTGGTGGAACCCCACGCAATTGGGTTACCAAAATACTTAATGACATGTCCAGACATCAAACACTTGTGCTCCCCACCCCAGTTAGCGTTGCTCCATAACTCAAGGCCAGGTGGGCCTTTCCTAAAAACCAGTTGGTGGTCCTTTGTCAACCGTAAGTAGCCAATCATCAACTCAAGGGCCTCCCAATGCTCATGAGATGGGCAGTTTGCATACCAGGACAATAAGTTGATGGGAAAGGAGAGATCAGGCCTAGTCCCCGCAGAGAGATACATTAATGAGCCAATGTAGTGTTTGAATTCATCACCATCCACCAGGTCCGACTCATTAATTGTCAAGACTGACTCAGGTAATGCGCTCCTCTTTGGGTGTGTAGGTTGTGGATAGCTGTGCAGGATCTGATTCACAAGGATATGCTGGTTCAGTGCCACAGACACTCCGTCACTTTGAATGCCTATACCAACAATCTTCTTTGGTGTATTGTTCCACTTGAGTTTGATCTCCTGTTCCATCCCGCTCCTGAGAGAAGCTAGTAAAGATGGTGAGGAACCAACCACAAATCCATCATTGATGTGCATCCAGACAATCATGAATCCTGCCCCGTTCCATAGGTAGTACAAAGATGGTTCAATCTCCTGCCTTTCAAAGCCTAGCATCAACATGATACCCTGAAAAAACTTCCACCAGCACCTAGCCGCCTGCTTGGTGCCATAGACAGCCTTCTTTGATCACATAACCAGTCCCTTCCACTCAGGACAAACAATGTCAGGTGGCTGTATTTATAGTTCCTTGTCAATTGGGCTGCATAAATATGCCAAGCTGACATCAAAGAAGGCAACAGGCAAGTCCATGTTCAGCGCAAGCAAGATCAAGGCACAAAGTACATTCAAGCTAGCCATTGGAGCATAAGTCTTGTTACAGTCTTCACCCATGCATTGATTGAAGCCCTTGACAACAAGACATGAACGCCTCTCAACCAGGTTACCAACCTTGTCCAACTTGTTTGCAAGGACCCACTGCATCCCCAACACTTTCATACCCAGGTGCGGTTTAACGGGCTCCCAAACATCAAGTTTGTCAAACTTATTGACTTCATACTTTGCCAAAGCCAGCCATTGTTTACTAAACTCACCCTTCAGGGCCTCAGGGAGTGACTGCGGAAGGTAATGGTCAACCTTAACAGGCAACAACCGGATGATTTCCTGTTTGGCCTTAGCAATCTTGTCAGTCCCCTCCTCACCCAGTCAAAGTGTAAGTTGATTGAGAATGAAGTCAAGGCTGCATTTATCTGCCTTGGTCTTGAGTGGAGCAGCTTGGAAGTCTGGAAATACTGCCAAGGTAGAATGAATGACGCAGCGCTCAGCTGGTGACCTTAATAGATAGCCAGAGCCAGCCGCCGGGTACGCAAGGAAGCAACAATATTGTCCCCTATCCACAAGTTTTTAAACAAGCCCCTCCTTGGGGACATGAACTATTGCATGTGCACCAAAATGATATAGTGTGTTAGGGTCAAAGGACAACCCAAAAAATAAGGTGAGAGGACAGGATGGGCCACTCCTTGAATTAGGGATACGGTTGTGGAGGTAAGTGGCGGTAAGATGCGCATAGCTCCAATATTGGTGAGTCATCCTACTAGCACTCAGCATAGTCTGGGAAACATTGCCAATTGTCCTATTGGTTCTCTCTGCCTCACCGTTTTGTTGAGAATGAAAGGGTGCAATGGGAGCCAGGCATATTACAATAGATTCCAATTTGTTCTTCAACAGCCCAATATACTTGGTAGCATTATCAGACCTCACCTACGCTGGCACTTGTCCAATTGTGTTACAGAGATGTTTGATCCAACCCATTATCTTAGACAGTACTTCACTCCTTGATTGCAAAGCGGCACCAAATTTGTAGGTAGTAGCATGGTTGCGGAAGGTTAACCAGAAGCGGGCTCCATTCAAGTCCTTCTCAAAGGGGCCCACCACATTGGTGACACACAATTGAAGTGGCTCATACCAAGGTATGTTGGACTGTACTCCAAGTGAACGCTTATCAATTAACTTAGAGATGGCACATTGTTCACAGAAATATGTCCGCCAAGTACCTTTTGGCTGCTTGGGGAAATGGCTTGGGAGGAATTGCTTGAAAACTGGTTTGGAGGCATTTCCAAGGCGTTGTTGCCATGCATAAGCATCTAGGAGGGTTTTCTGAGTGATTTCACAACAAAATACACTATCTATCAGCTCTATCACCAAGCAGAAGTTTTTAAACAATGTTTCAAACTTTCTACCGGAACAATCATACAAGAACAGGTCCTTCTCCTGATGTTCCAATTGCCAACCATCACTAACTAGTCTACTTTACAAAAGAATTGTACCACAAATGCCTTTGCAGAAGTAGAAATTGTCAATCTTCAGTATGCCGGTCCTTGTTGGGATTTGTAGACTGCCAACAGAGTAAACCAAGGCCGAGTTAGACGGGAAAGCCATTGTAAGAGCTATAGGTACATCCAGGTGTTGAGTGATGCTGAAGAATTTTTATTTTCCACTCACATGATTTGTAGCACCTCTCCTTCATTAAATGCATCTAGATTGAACTGTTGTACCCACACTGTCACACTATGGTTGAAATTAGGCCTGCGTGGAGGAAGGTAACTTGAGCTACAGTCTGCATGATTGTTGGGCAGTGAAGGAATGATACCCAAGCAAATGTGTTCCCAAAAGTCATCACAGTCAGCGTACCAGTGCCCACTCTTCTTGCAATAGTGACACATATAGCTGTATTTCTGAAGAAGCGCCTTGTTAGGGTCTCTGCCTTTGAACTTTTTGGCTTTATCAATGGATAAATTGGGGGGGGGGCCATGAGCTGTATTTGCTTGGTTTTCCTGTTGCCGTCTTTTGGGCGGTGGGGCATACTTGTGCAACAACCTATCTGAGATAGCTTGTATGTTCATCTCAATGTCTGACGGTATAGTTCCTATTGCAACCCTTCACTTCAGCTTATTTGCGCATGACTGAATGGTTGTAGACACTTCCGTAAAACTTGGCGGGGCCAAGGAATTGTTCAATGATTGGCCAACAGCATATTAAAAATTTTGTTGGTCAACGCCCAGAGGAGCAGACACACTGGCCTGGAGACACAAACCATATAAATCATCTAATGACATATTGACCCTGCCAAGTTTGGCATTAATCTTGTGCCAGTTGGCAATCCACACATTGTTGGATCCAGTCCTATCCCCAATCAAGGCAAAGAAGCGGTTGATGATTGCCAGTTTGTGCCGCTGGTTGGTCTTACTACATTTCTTCTTGATTAGTTCAAGGAGAAATTGTGCTTCTTCAGTTCCAGAAACCTCCACAGCTCTGAGTAGTGTATCATCTATTGTGTTCCTGATGAGGATTGCCAGCATCTCTTTCTGGTCCCTGCTCAGGTGCACAAATGTGTTGGCCTTTCCAAGGAACATGGTATCAGGCCTAAGAGCCCTGAGCAGTGTGCAGTCAATAGCAGACTCCCACTGCGCATAGTTTGAACCATCAAATGTCAGAACAACTCTCTTTGGGTTTATTGAATGGTGGAATGCAACTGGATCCTCTAAGAATTTTGGAGTAATTGCTTCAACACCATGTCCAATGTTGTCAGATGTTGTTGCAAAGTGAGGTGGGTAGTTTCTTCCTGAACGTTCAATGCGGGTCCGGAGTCTGTTGATGACTTCAAGGAGAAAATTGATTGATATGTTTTGTGGATTGTTCATCCTTGCGGGTAGTCCTGGGACAAATCTGCTGTTGGTTGCTGAATATAATGATGACTCCTTTGATGGGTTTGCTTGACTCATCTCTGACTGATTGCTATCTAATAAAATTTCCCAAAAAAGTTTCATCCACCTACCAGTGGTTCCAATGGTAGCCTACCGGCAGCCAATCAGAGGAGTTTAAGGAGATGACAGCGGCTAGTTGGTCGGCTTTTAACCTTTTGTGCTCAATATGGGTTTATGATCTGCATGATAACCCAATGCTACAATTATTAGCTCAAACTGCTTCCAAATCTCAAACTTCAACTCTGATCATCAATTACTAACCTGCACAATAACCCAATGCCACAATTATTAGCTCAACCCGCTGCCAAATCTCAAACTTCAACTCTGATGAGGAGAAGATCCATCTGGCCAGCGGGTTGTGTAGGTCTATATATACATGAAGATTTTTGTGACTCTATATGCATAAAGTATGCTTAACCTACCTGCATATATCAAATTATCATGCATGTCAGGGAATTTTTAATATGCGTCTAACCCATTCTTAACAGTTTTTTCAAGTGGAGTGACATGGTGTGGAATTTGAGGTTGCGTACATTCCTGCAACACCCAGACGTATGCCAACTTGTGCAAAATCTCACAGCCACATGGACAGAGAATTGTCTTATCCACGTGGAAGATGATCTGGGGTGACAAGATGAATTTAAGTTTTATTGTTTGTATCAGAATGATACAATGATTATTTTCTTGTTGCCCCAGGTTTGCGTTTTTGTAAGCATTGGAAAGAATATTCTAGAAGTAGAAGTTGAACAGAAGAAACAAAAAAAAGTGGGAAGGAAAGGGTTTTATTTTGCATATTCTTCTGTTTAATGCATATTTGTTTTTCTGTGAGTTGTAACACCCACCCCTGCACAAAAACGCCTATAACCGTGGCAAGAGCACCAAAAGAGCAAAAGAAAGGACAATGAGAGCCGCAAATGGAGGAGAAAAAAGAAAAAAAGAAGGAAAAGTACAGCAATAGTTTGAGGAGAGAAGTGAGGCCAGAAAAAATGTTTAGGAAAATCCAAAGAGATCTGAAAAAAAAGTGACAGAAGAGAGAAAAAAGGAAGGGAGGAAAAAAAACAAACAAATAAAATGAATCAGTGAGAAAGGAAAACAGGCAAGCCAGTCAAGGTTATGGATTGCAAGTTGGATGGAGGCAAAGGACTTTGAGGGCCTGCGCTAGCTGTGTTGGTGCTAGTGCTTTTTTCATGCAGTTTCTCAGTTGCTCCCTGTTGTTTACCCACCTGATTGCAACCCATCTGGTGTTGATTTGTTTTTTGACATAGAAGCAATTGCTCTTGGAGTTTTGAGTCCTCTTGTTAGCCGTGTTGTATTGTGCAATTTTGACGGCAGATTTGTTGTTTCAGAGCAGTGTAGGTTTGTTCTGTTCATCCCCCATCATGTCCTCCAGTAGTTCCTTTACCCAGACCCCTTGTTGTGTTGCCCAGCTTAGAGCCATGAATTCCGTGTGGCAGGTCAAGGTTTATACTGGGGTTTGCTGCTTGCTGGCCCACAGAACCGGGCAGCTGAGTAAGGTGATTATCAATCCCTGGGTGGCTTGTGCAAATTCCCCACCCCAGCTTGCATCCACCCAAACCTGGAGTGGTTCATTGGTTTTGGGTGGTGTGATGCTCAGTTTCAAAACCCCCATGCGTAACACGTAGCCCATAATGTGGTGTAGCGCTGCCCAGTGTTGTTTGGTTGGTGATTTGGAGAAGTGGGAGAGAAAACCCACCGCATGTGCCAGGTTGGGCCTGGTTGTCACGGCCAGGTAGTTTACCAATCCGAGTAAAGCCAGGTAGCCTTTGGGGTTGATGATGTCTTCACCTTCCTCAATGGAGTGAATTTCATTGGTTTTGGGTAAGGGGAATGCCCTGTCCCTTGTGGTCTCCTTGGTGAAGGTTTGTATAATCTTCCCAGTGAGTAGCGGTTGTGACAGCTCATAGCCCCCGTCAGTTTTCTCAACATTGATCCCCACTATGGTGTCAACAAAGTCCTCCCAATTGACCATTGGTTTCTGTTGCATGGCACCCCGGAAGGTTGCCAGGATTTCCTTGCTTGATGTTGCAACAAAACCATTGTCCATGTGTATCTAGACTAGGCAGGACTCCATTCCCCATTGCAGGAAGTAAAAGGAGTCATTGTAATAGCTCACGGTGAATCCAGCGTTCTTCAGGACCTGCAAGAAAAATTTCCACTAGCATTGCCCCCCCTGCTTGGTCCCATACAATCCTTTATCCAGTTTCAATACCTTTCTGGTGTTTTTCTTTGTTATGAACATGCCATTGGGTGGCTTTACCCATATGTCTCAATCAATTGGTCCATGAAGATAGGCAGCGGTGATGTCAAAGGAAGTCAACCTTGAGTTGTGTTTTGCCGCTAATGTCAGGAGCATCCTTAGCAACGTGAATGTTGCCATTGGGGAAAAGGTCTTGTAATAATCTTCCCCCCAGAATTGCCTGAAACCTCTGAAAATGTATTGCCCTTTTGGTTCTTTTACAGTTCCATCTTGGTTGTGTTTGATGGTGGTCAGCCACCTTGCGTCCGTTAATTGTTTTCCCTCAGGTAACTCCTCAAAGTGCCATACTCCAAAACAGTCCAACTGATCAATCTCCTTCTTGAATGCCGGTTCCCAGATTGGCCAGTTGCTTTGCTTCTTGGCAGCCTGGTAGTTTTGTGGGGCGCTTAGGTTGTTGTAGAGGTGTGTAGCCTCCTCCAGCCGGCGTAGCTCCAAATCTTGTTGCTGCACAGTGTTCTCCGTGGTCTTGCTGCCAATTGGAATGATTGTGCGCATGATATGTGCGTGTTGATTGCTGTTGTTGAGTAGTTTGTTTATTGAGTGTTTTGGCGTAGGGCCTGGTTCTGTGTGCAGGAGTTGGTTGACGGATGCCAAGGTGGTCAGGCGGGCTGGTGTGGCTTTTTTGGGGGCAAAATATTTGCTGTTGGAGTAGGGGAAGTCCGCAATTGAGGTCTCAAAAAATAATGCCATTGTTGGATTCCAGACTACCCAGCCTTTTCCCCCATCAACATAGCCCACTAGTCTGCAGCGCCAGGCCCTCTCATCAACCTTTGATTTGCATAGGTGCACCAGCTTATTTGCAAAGCATACTTCACCAAAAATGCACATCATATGGAGGTTGGGTTTCCTACCAAACATTAGCTTGTAGGGAGATTTTTCAACTGTGATTGTGTTGGCTATCCGGTTGTGAGTATAATAAGCCCAGAGGTATTTGAATCCCAAAAACTTATCCTGCAGTCCAGAGGCAATGAGTGCCGTCCTGGCCATGTCCCCAACCGTGCGGTGAAGCCTCTTGGCTGCACCATTTTGTTCTGGTTCATAAGGCATACTATGCTGATGATGGATGCCCTTGTCTGCCAGCCAAGACTCAAAGTCCTTACTGGTGAACTCTCCCCCACCGTCAGTTTGGAAGGTCCTCAAATTTTTGCCAGTTTCCCATTCCATGGGCTCAATGTACCTTTGGAATGAAAGACTGAAATTGCTCTTCTATTTGATCAAAAATCCCTTGGAGTAAGTCAAACCTATATCCCAGAATACTATGACATATTTCAAACCATCAAAGCCCTCCAAAAACGGGCCCAGAACATCCAAGACCATCAGATCCATTGTTTCAATGATATTGTTGCTTGAGAGTCTGTTCCTTGTCCTCTTGCTCTTCCCCAGGATACATTCTTTGCACGTGAAACTCTTGTTTGTGAGTTTCTCTGGGAGACCTATGAAGTCCCCTTTTACACAAATCTCCTCTATTCTCTTCACACTCACATTCCCAAGCCTCTGGTGCCACATCAATGCATTGGTGGAAGGACAGTTCAGTGTATTTTCTAAGATTTTGCATGGTGCTGGTTGTAGCATACTGCTGTTCATTTGAGGTGTCACCAACATGGGGTGAGGCTTTGTTTGTTTCAGTGCAGGAAGCTGCCATTGATCATTTATTGGCATGCTCCACAGTACAAAATTATTTGGAAAAAGAAAAAATAGGAAACCATCCCCGTCTATCCTCAGATTCCCCACACCTTGCCATAGTTTTTCCGCTGACAGCAGAGTTCATGTTGCATCAGCACTATAGTAGATGTTGGTAATGGTGATAGAGCCAGTATTATTGATGAGCTTGAGTTTTCCAATCTTTGTGACCTTTTAGTGTGGCCCATCAGTGGCTACTACAATCCTGATTGGAGAAGTAAGTTCAACAAGTTCAATAAGCTGATCTTGTCTGTTGGTTAAGGAATGAGAGGCACACAAGTCTATCCCTATAGTGATGTCCTCTGCTTGCTTTGCCAGCCAGTTCAGATTGTCATCTTGCACGGTGTTTCTCCCCAACTCTATGGCATGTGCGGCGACCTCAGCATCCCCTTTGCAGTTGAATTCCACCGTGTTTTCCATGAAATTCTTTCCATCTCTCCTTGTTTCCTGGGGTGACCCAACCACCTTGCTATTGCTGCCATTTCCTTTGGTGCATTCAGCCTTCCAGTGGCCTGGTTGGCAACATCTGTAGCATAATTTGGTCTTGCCTGCTGGTTTCTCTGCCTTCTTTCCTTCAACTGCTTGCTTGTACTTGATTAACCGTTGACTTTGCCAGTGGTGCATGAGTTTGATCTTTGGAAGACGTAGAAGTTCTGCATTTTACACGCTGCCGCTAGGTCCTGGCAACAGGTCAACTTGCCAACACACATTCACAAATTGGTGGACATCAATGTTGGGCAGGGAGAGGTGGGAAAACAACCCCACAAAGGTCTCTTTGGTCAGCTGGAAACCAGATTGGAAGAGGGATTGTCCAAGGTTTTCCATCTTGCAATAGTGCCCATCAATATCTGCTTGGGGATTACACAGCTCAAATCTTAGGCTGAGCATTTCTTGTATGACGGAAATGTGTTTGGATCTACTGTTGATTGCAAAGCACTTCAACACAAAACAGAAAGCAGCGTCCCTGTCTGCAGACTGAGCAACACCCACTTGCAAAGATTTTTTGACTGTTGCAAGGATCCCATGCTTGATGATCACTCCTTTGGCACTTGTCTTGAACTATTTCCCAGTCAGTAAGTTCTCCTTCCCAATGGCTACTGAGAGTGCGTACTCTAGCATGACTTTCCAGGCCTTGAAGTTGGAGCCATCTAGGGCAAGCTTTGGTACCCAGCAAATTGCGGTGTTGAGATTTTCCTGCATTGCAAGCATGCTGGTGGCCAACAAGGCCTTTGATTCCATGAGGGATGGTTGGCTGATGGTGGATGGTTTAATATATGGTATTGCTGTTATTGATGGAGGGGCAGTGTTAATGGTGTTTTCCGCTGAGGAGGATGATCTTCTCTTGGTCAACACATAAAATTGATCAAATATGGTTTCAAGCTGCTCTTGTCCTGTTTGCCTTGCAGTAGTTTCAACTGATGCTGAGCATCTGGTTTTGCAACTGTCCATAGGATGAACTGGTACCACCAAGGTTTCCAGCTAGATTCTGAGTTAAGGCTTGCGCGCTAAGGGCTCATAACCTCTTATCCACGTGGCAGACAATCTGGGCTGACAAGGTGAATTTAAGTTTTATTTTTTTTATCAGAATGATACAATGATAATCAATCACTTTATTTATAACTTTTCTTTTAGTAAGGAGTATATATATATATATTTTAAGGAAAGATTGCTTACCTAGGGTGACAAGATGAATTTAAGTTTTATTGTTTGTATCAGAATAATACAATGATGATTTTCTTGTTGCCCCAGGTTCGCGTTTTTGTAAGCATTGGAAAGAATATTCTTAAAGTAGAAGTTGAACAGAAGAAACAAAAAAAAGTGGGAAGGAAAGGGTTTGATTTTGCATATTCTTCTGTTTAATGCATATCCGTTTTTCTGTGAGTTGTAACAAATTGTGATGCAACACCTGGGTTGATGTGGATCTGTTGCAACACAAATAATTATGTCACCTGATTGGTTGAACATGGTAATAAATACATGCTTGAAACCCAACTTGAAGCCATCAAAAATGATCTGTCTGTAGTTCCATGGAGACCTGTACCTGCTCTTGCTGTATTCTACTCAGCTTCACATATGCAGATGGACGGAATGCGCAAGGCCGGCTTATCTCCAGACAAAACCATCCCAAGCATGTTAAATTGGATAGTGAAAGCTGCCTTCAAATTTTTCTTAATCACCACCCTCACCAACCAGTGTTGATGAAGAATCAAGTTCATCAAATTCTAACTCCGGTTCAGCCAACTCATCAGAACTTCTCCCCTCTGAAATTACCTCAAAAAGTTGGTGGTCTTTTTTTCTTGCTTTATTGTAAACTCTACATTCAACTGACACTACTCTCCAGCTAGATTTCTTCTTTCAATTTTTATTGCATGGCTTCATCTGTTTTGTGGGTTGAGCATCAAGAGATTTCAACTTGCAAGAAATTTTATCACCACCATCATTAATCATTGCAAGGAAACTCAAGAATATTCACAAAAAGAAGTTCCCAGAGATATTGGTACAATCATCAAACAACTTGATCTTTATCCTATGATAAATACATGTGTTTGTTGCCCAACATGCTTTCTACTATACTACGCTCCTAAAATCCCAAAAACATGTGAATATAAGGAATTGCCCTGAGCCCAAGAATGTGGAACTTTAATCTTCAAATATTTCACCAAATAAGTAACAAATCTTGATAGTGGACCAACTCAAAAAGTTCCCAGTTGGTACAAAAATTTAACAGCAGAACACCATCAGACTCAAGTCTCCCTGTGTGCAACCCAGCCCTTGGAAAAATGGCTTACATGGTTTCTTGCAAACAAAAACATAGAAAAGTTCATTCTTGACTGGTCAACATATTTAAATTGCAATCAATCATATGATAGTAGTTATATTCAACATGGAAGTACCTGGAGGGAAATGGAATAGCCAACTCATCCTTCTGAACTCAATCCACTCAATCTTACATTTTTGCCTTTTATTGATTGGTTTAATCCAAAAGGAAATAAACTTTCTGGAAAGCAGCAGTCACTTAGTTTGATAGCAATGAACTGCCTCAACTTTCCACTGTCAAATAAAAATCTGATGAGTCACACCTACATTTCCAAAATTAAACCTGGCCCTAATTCTCCTCCAATGATCACAATCAATCACTTCCTGAAGCCACTTGTGGATGATCTAATGCTTCTCAACCAAGGAATCAAAATTAAAACACACCAATCCCCGGAAGTTTGGCTTGTTTGAGTCCAATTACTTCCTCTCCTTGGCAACATTGTTGGGGTTCATAAAGTGGCAGGCTATGCTTTTCAGAGTGCAAATTTTTTTTGCTCTTGGTGCAAAGAATTCAAGGATGATTTGCGTCTTTTAAAATTTGGAGAGCCTCAAAAAAACAATGAAACACATTCAGATGCCTTAAAATGGAAAGGTATGAAGGCAATCAGCCAACAAGACAGTCATCTCTGCAATACTGGTGTGAGGTGGTCCAAGCTCAATCAACTCCCCTATTGTGATATAGTTGAGCACATCCCACTTGGGATGATGCATAACTGGTTGGAAGGGGTATTTCAGCATTATTTCAGAGTACAGTGGGGCTTTGATAAATGGTTGGTTCAAAATCAGAAGAGAAAGCGTGAAGAAAGTGGAAAGCAGCCACCACCAAAATTTGTCAGATTACACACTGGCGATTGTGAAGCAGAAGACTCAGAGAGCTCTGATGACTCCAGCAATGAAGAAAATAATGCCAATTTTGGTGATGGGCTTTTCTCTGAAGAGAAAATCCATAAATTCAAGAAGGCCCATGAATCAGTAATATTACCCTCCAAGTTAGAACAGCCACCTCAGCCGCTTGGAGATAAAAAAGGCTAACCACTAGTATTGCCTGTTTGAATACATCATACCACTGATCATTATCAAATTTTTTGTCAGCCAACCATCAGAAGTCAAAGCCAAATCCTGGACCAGAATGATCCTCACTAATTTTGGTGCACTGTGTTGATGAACTAGTGTGGTTTGTGCAAAAAAAATAACACCAAGAGATCCTAACATCTTTCAAACTTATTAAAATTGCTAAAATCAAACAGCCAAGAAGATCTTTGCAAATTTAAAAATCTGACCAAACCATCATTATTCCCTACACATTCCAGAGCAACTCAGAAGATGGGGTTCACTAAACCAGGTAGCAGAATTTAGCGGAAAACTATTGATTGGTTTCTTACAAAAGATAAAAACAAACCCAAACATAAGTATGTCTTTTCCAAAATTCTAAAAATGAATCAATTGTACTCAAATTGATTGCTTTGATTGCAGAGGAAATGGACCAAAAAATTTTGCGGAAGGCATGCTCCCTGCAAAGGTTAAATCAGAAGTTTGATATGTCAAGATTGGCATCTTTTCCGCAAAACTAAAGACAAAAAACAAATGCAATGACACTTCCCAAGATTGATTATGCTATGATCCTGGATCATCTGAACCATCAACATATTCCAGCTTGCAATTACCGTCATTTACCACATCCAAAGGATTCACATGTGCTACTAAACCATGGGACTCCTATTGAAACTTGGAAATGGCTAGGAGGAGATGGAATTGAAAGACATGTCTCAAAAGGTCAACCAAATGACTGCATTTTATATCAAGACAGAGGTAAAACAAGAATTGGATTGGTCTGGAAGATATACATGATTAATATTACTCATGAGAAGATCAAACCTTGGTTCTTTGTAGATGTAGTTGAGAAAAATTATTCTCAGTCTCTTGACTCAACAGATGCAAAATTTCAATCTACACTGTCATTATTCAAGACATTACTGGGCACAGTAACAACTCAACAACAGGTTCTTGATGCAAAGGCAATCAGATCCCTTTGTGCTTATTGAATCTTAGGGAATCAGACTTTTGGAATTTCTACTGGCAGAATAATAGTTTGGCCATTTGACCATACAAGCCTGCCCCATTTTGATGCATAAATGCAATTTTGATCATTTTTTTCCCCTTTTTATTGAGTTTTTCACAGCTAAGAAATAATAATGAAACAATAAAATTGTTGAATCCAAGATTTTGATTGATCTTCTGATTTCTCATTACAGATAGCCTGGTGCAGAGTGCCTAGATAGAATTGTGCTAATATTTGATGTTTGTTGGCCCATTTCCATGATCAGCACACAATTGAAACCAGGGTTGGGTGAAGCCAATTGGGGCAGGAGTCTAAAATTGGGAGAAATTCTTGGCTTCTTGATGATAATTGGGTCATTGTCAATGGGCATAGGATGGGGCAGGTGACCTAATCAAAGGAAGAAAGGATTCAAGCAGTCAGCCAGGATAAGACAGAATGAGTGGGGTGATGAGGATGATTGATAATTAATCAATTTGAAATACTTACACTTAAGGTCCTGGTGATGATGATATTCCATGGTTGTCTTATGTACCTTTGATATAGATCCTTTGCCTTTTTCAATGTTAAAAGTTGTTGGATTACTGATGTGATCAATTATTTACAATCACTAGAACCAAACAAGTAGGGTGATCATTGACCAATTGATTGATAATTCTTAATTCAATCAATCAATTGAATTCAAGGGTTGGATGAGTGATTTGTATTAGAAATTGGTTGGGCAAAATGAGGATGATCTGTGCCAAGGACATTGCTTGAGACAAGTTTGAGATTTGGACAGGAATGAGTTGGATTGAAAAGTATGGTTGGGAGGATTAGTCTGGAAGGAGGAAGGAGTAACACACATCTTTAGATCCAACAATCCACTGAGGTTTATGAGCATCAAAGCAAGAGCCTGTGGTAGACTGGTGGTGGGGGAGGTTTGACAAGCTTGGATCAGTTTAGAGATGAGGGCAAAAGATCACCAGAGGGGAGATGAAAGTGGGTTTCAGAGGTCTTACAAGCCCAACCAATGCCCTCAAAGTATCTCTCAGAAGTCTTGTGAGAGGATAGATCACAATCATTGGGACGTTTGGAAATCAAAAAGGATATTAATGAAGCTTACAACAAAAGTGGAGGTGGAGTAGGTTGATGGGGCAATTGATGATTGGAATGATTTCACACCAGCTCAAGTATAGCTTTGACATATCATGGTCCAACTTTTATTTTTTGATAAAATTCTTATAACATAGGAAAGATTGAGTGGGATTTTTTTTTTGGATCATAATTCATAAAAAAATCAATCTAAATACATTCATCTTGATTGTTTGATGGGTCACCATCAGAATAATCACTTTCATCTACATTGTACAAGTCTCCAAAATCACCCTGTTCAAGAAAAGGTTCATCAGATTCTTCTGCCACTTCTTGAAATTTGTCATCATCAACTTTAATTGCATCATTTGACATCTCTCCTTTGCTACTTGAAGAATCAAAATCATTGCTGTGAAGAACATCTAAACCATAAGGCTCAAGCAACACATCACGGTATTTTTGAATGAAAGCATGGTCACTCAGCTTTTCATCAGGAACTCAAGCGGGCAAGACCAACAGCTTGGCATCAGGAAGAAATGCAACAGAATTGCAGTCAGGAATCAGTTTCTTGTTGGCATTGGATAATTTTTTGAACCAGCCTCAATGGTAAAATTCCAATGGCAAGTCAACTGGTGGTTTGGTAAACTCAGATGGGATTGGTACTCTGGGCAGTTTTCAAACTTGTTTGAACTTTTGCTTCCCAGCTAACTGATCAACCTTGATCATTTCAACATCCAACATTCTGAAAAATTTGTTGGCATTGGTGGAAGGGTAGCCTAATGTCTTGATGGCATAAGTATTATGTTCAGGATTGAATTTGTTGTCACTATGAGAACGTGTGTCTTTAAGAATGGTAAGGTATTGCTTTGGAAATTTGTTCTTGACTGCATATTCATACCAACTATCACGTAACTGTAGAAATGATCAGGATTTTTGAAAACAAAGTCAATGAAGTCATTGAGAAGTGACACACTTGCTCTTGCTTTTTTTGGATACCTTTCTTAGATTCATCCTTTTGGTGATTTCCTAACTCTTTCATCTCCTTCTTGAACCTACTTTCCATTACATAATGTACATAGTGGTTTTAGGCTGAGACCAAAAAGCCAACTTTGTTGACATTTGAAAGTTTAATATTAATTTACTGATAGGCACCACTTGCCAAAAGTTGTCGGAAGGTGTTCAGAGCAGTGATTTGGCAGGCAGATTTAAAGAGAGATTCAAGAGACTCCTCAAGATTGGGTCCCCAAATCCAAATGCCAACCTTAGCTAAAATTGCATGCACATATAATATATGCATCTCTTCCACATTTGCTAGACCACATCCAAGCTTGAAATGTGCTGAATGACCTTGCCTCAGTGAGATGATGTCTGCCTGAGAAATTAATTCAGGAGCTTGGGGGTCAGAAATGGCATTTTTGAGTTCAGGAACCAAATTAAACCTGTTGTAGAATTCCTTTAAGAGACTGAGATCAACTTTTCCTGGAACCAAGTTCTGTTCAAAGAGACCCCATAGGATTCAGATGTGAAGGAACAATGCATCCAGTTTCAAGTCCATTGCAAAGTATTTATGGAATTCAGTTTGCAGTGCCCTGTGGCAGGGATCAAAGAGACCGGGCCCCAAAGGGGGTTCAGACTTGGCTTGGGTCACTTTGGGTGAGCTCTTTGACTTTTCTTTACTTTTTGGAGTAGTAGAAACTTTGGTTGGTTTAGACTAGGAAGAATTTCTGTCTTTGCTGGTTGAAAGATCTTCAAGCTGCTTCTGGAGACCATGAAGAATACCTTCAAAATGAGAAGCTTTCTGTTTTAAGGCATGATTTCTTTTGGCTTCAAGCGCCTCATCTTGATTTTTAAGGCTGCTTGCACAACAGAGTCGAAGTCAATTGGATTAGTGTTTATGAATTGCTGATTCATTCTTTTGATTGATGGAAATGTCAGGGTTGGAAACAGGGGGTTTGATGCAGGTTACAGAAAACTGGCAATGCATGGCACAAGGGGGGTGGGGGCAAAATATATGTTTTAAGGAGCAACATTAGTGGGATTTTCAAAGCTTTCACACATAGGCAGGTCAGTGCAGTGGTGGGAAGGTTTTGTGGAGGCATGATTACAGGGTGAATGCAACAGTAGTATGAGGGGATTCAATTTTGCAGCAGATGTTGCCTGAGCTTGGTTCATTTGTTTCTGCATAGTCTTGGTGTTGCATCACATGATGCAACACCAAATTCCACACCATGTGAGTGAGGTGGGCAGACCAAGGACCACCAACCAGAAAAGTGGTGTCTAAAGGTAGATGATGGGGGCTGTTCTGTGAAGACCCTACAGATGGACAGACAGACATAATCCAGATCCATCCCAATGCCAGCAGACCACCAGTATGTAGATTGACAGCTATCTGGATATGTATGTACAGTGGTCAGACAAAATTAATGAGACTGTTGACACTAAATTGGCTGCTTTACTTCCAAGAACTTTTTTCAAGCTGAATTCAACCCCCAAAAATAGCTTAGCATCATTTCAATTGGTATTTTTGTATGGCTTTGGATCTGTTTTTTATTTACAACACTATCAAAACAATTGGAACATTAACTTCAAAATTCATAAAAAAAAATAAAAAAAGTAAAAATAATTGGAAAAACAGGGTTTATTAATAAAAAAATAGCTTTTACCATCAAAATTCCTTCTCATTGAATATCTCTCAGGGCAGGGTGACAAGGAAAACATTAGATTAAAAAAAGGCTATATTGGTTGATTCTACATGTTGTAAATGCTAAGTTTGATCATGGCTGATTTCTTGACATTCAGGTCCAATTCTGATTGACTATCTGAGATGTGCATGTTGCAATTCTAGAAAAGAACTAAGATAAGGTCCTTGAAAGGCAAACATTTGTATTTTTCATGTATTTCTAGCTCTGGGGGATTTTTGGTGTCCTTGCAAGGTTTGAAGGCAGATTGCTTATCTGTTGCTTTGAGAGGAAGATCTTCAAATTTCTTTACAATACATTTGAATGAATGAAATTTTCCAATGTTTTGGTTGGTTGAATCACTGGTCCTAAAGGATGGAATAATAGTCAGAAAAACATGAACTTCAAACAAAAAAAAAAAAAAAAAAAAAAAAAAAAAAAAAAAAAAAAAAAAAAAAAAACAGGAAAAATAAAGAGTAAAATCAGTATATCAGATTGTAAAAAAGTTACTCACCAAGATTGGTTTGGTAAATGATTGTGAAAAATTGGATTGAAATGGAAAAAACAAGAAAATGATGTTGTTGAACATTTTCAAATGTTGAGGGAGCCCAATGGTGGAATGGTCAAGATGAACCATGATGATTCCTGGGATTCATCTCAATATTTTGAAGTGCCCAGGTGTGGTTGCTTTGCAAAACAGTCCCACAACGTTTGTCTACCCACTGTACATAAAACATGCAATAGGTATCTACAAAATACTCAAAGGTGAAATAAAATTAATGTAAAAACCCCAGTGCTGATCATCCTTTGGCGGTAGGGAAGTGTAGCCTTACCTAGCATGTTGATACAAACTTATCTACTTAATAGTATATGCCCTCAAATTTAGGGAGGCATGGGATCTGCAAGGCAAATTGAAGGGCTCCTGGGGAATTCTGGGAGTCTGGTGTGCAGTTAATTATGTAGTCAAACAGCACACAACAGGGATCTTGGCTTGTTGTCAGTATCTATATAAGTATGTATATACATACATATTATATTGTAAAATGGGTCACACTTCATGGATACAAATGTAGTTTCATGGGGTGAGGTGGTTAGGTGTATGTATGTAGGTTTTAGTTGTGCACTGGAGTGTATTTCTGATGCCAATATCCAAGGACATATTTAAATCTTCTATAAATATAAAAAATGTTGGTTTTTCAAAGGGTTGGCAAATACCAAAATCAACCTCCTTGGAAAATAAATTCAAGAAATTGGTGTTGGCATTTCTGGAATGGGAATCATTCCCAGAAATCTTAGCTGCAAGTTGAATGCAGGCTGTGAATCAACTTCACTCAAGCTTTTGCACTGGGAAAAATGCTTCCCTCCTTATATGCACCCCCTGCATCCAATTCAGTAAGCTTTTTTTTCAGTCAGCTGTTTTTTTTGGTCCCCTTTTTTATTAAGTCACCCACAAAATGATGTGGTTACATATGTGAGGTTTCATAAATTTTAAAAATATCTTTTTATGTATGCAAGGTTTGTGTGATGTATGTACAGGGGGGGGAAGTAAGTCTTCACACTGATGTGTGAAATGAAAAAACCAGGAAATTTTATTGTTTTCAAAAAATCATATAAAAATGAATGAGTTCAATTAAACTCAAGTAATTTTGAATCAGTATAGAAATGAAAAAGATGAAAAATTTCTCACCCTTCATTTTTGAATATAGATGGATCTCTACCTTAAAAATAAATAAAAGATTATCCTTAGGAGTTTTTCAGATTTTTTTCTCAGTCCGTTTCAACATTTGATATTTCATTTTATTTGTATTTTTCTCTTCTTTTGAAGGTTTAAAATCATTCATCAGATCAATTTGATTTATTCACTAAAGTATTTTATTTCATTTCAAAATTTTAATTGGTTTTCAAGCCATGGGATGAGCCCTTCCTTAAAACCAACAAAATCTAAAAAAATCACAAAATTCTGGAAGCTCTAGAAAAGGGAAACATTCAAATGGAGTCATACTGGAGCACTCAAACAGAATCAGAAATATTTCCTGTTTGAATTTTATGGGTTCTCAGATACCCATCTTGATTATTTAATCAAAGTATCATCAAACCCACAAAAAAATCACATTAATCTAATTTGCTTTTCCCATGAATGGAAAAATCAAATTTGATTAGGTTTGTTTTTTATAGTTCTATTCTGATTTTTCCCTAAAATTAAATATATCAAAAATAAAATTATATGCAAGAGGATGGTTTCATTTTTTCTCTTACCAAAACATCTATTTTGGGATATTTTTTACCTTTTTGTATTATTTTGAAAAAATTGATAGTTGGATGATTTTTAACTCATCAATCAATTTACACCTTAAAGAAAATATGCTAAAATTAATTATCAGACAATTTTGAATGAATGTATGATTTTTTGGGACTGGAAAATTTGGCCTTGAAAACGTGTCTAAAAATTAAACTACTTATTTTGGCCAATCAGTGGGAGGACTTACTTCCCCCCCCCCTCCTGTACATATATAAGTTTTGTGTTTATTTTTTTCAAATACTTTTCAACTACCTCTTTGTCTGTATATAAGGTTTTTTTTTACTATCACACACATAAGGACCAACACATGTAATAGGGAAAACAAATTTATGTAACAAGGAAAACAATGTAACAGGGAAGACTGTAACAAGGGCAACAAGGTAATAGGGACAAAAAATCTCATAAGGACAACACACGTAACAAGGACAGTAAATTTAACAGAGAGGAAATTGAAAACACATGTAGCACATGTAATGAACACTCATTAAAAATTTATATAAAACCCCTTCCATCCCATTGTGATTTGATGTACTTCCCCCTCAAACCAGAAATCAATACTCTTCTGTAACTTCCCAAATTCAACACATAGAATAAAGTCCTCCTCCCCTTACTTTGTGGTTTCAAATTTCCTACAAGTTGCCTACAATTGTGGGTGAAATAATTTATCCAATATATAGAAGACACTAGAGTGGAACTACCATTTTAATGAGGAGGAATCATAAAAACATGCTCATTGGTAATTCCTGGTTGTTCCTTACGTGACTTACCTTTTGGAAAAGTACCAATGCCACATAGACGTCAAGATATGTTCAGTTATAGGTTTGATATTCATCTTCCTGACCATTAAAAGGCTTTTTTGAGCCATGAGAAACCCTGGATAAATTCCTTCAAATCTTAAGCCATGGAAAAACTATGCTCAAATAATAGTTTAAGATAAATGCAATTGATGTTTTTTTGATTATAATCAAATATTCTGACTTTCCACAATACTTCAAATTCCATCCATCCAGAGATGAATGCAGGCACTGTCTGAGAGTGGCTATTCAATTGGGAGAATTTACACTTTTGATTCTTCAGATTTAGAAGGGTTGTTTCTCAGGTTGTTTTTGAATAATTCTCTGGTAGTGCTACTCCATTTGAAAACCTAGATCAATTAAATAGAATTTCTTGGTCAACTTTCAGAGATGCAGATTTGACCAAGGGTTGAATTGAGGATTATCATCATTTTTTTTTTCAAAAAGAAAATGCAACAAGCCAAAGAGGATATTGACCCTTTTGAACTGAGAATGTTGTTTGGAATGCTGTTGGCCCTTTTTCAGCCATAAAACCCAACTTTACTTTGAAATAATTACTTCAAGTTTACAGTGGAAGATCTAATTCACTCTGGGATTAAATATCAAAGAGTTCTCAAAAACTCAATCCTAGGATCAATCACCACAATTATATTTTAAAAATGTGGAACAACTATTGAATAAGGTTCTCATGATTTTCCAATATTTGATCAATTGATTGAGGTTAAAAGAATCAACAGTAACTGTTTCTTTTCTCAAGAACAAAATCCTTCTATAAAAAAATCAGATTTGAAAAAAAATCCATCTTTTGAATATTTAACATAGGCTTATATTTGACCTCATATTCCATGTATACAGTTACTCTCAACCCCCTTAATTCTTTATTCATGGCCTGGTGGGTCAGGAAAAAACTTTTTGTATAAATTATTGCTGGCTTAAGTCAGATCAACAGGTAGAATACCTATGTCATGAGCTGGAAATGGAATAACAGCCATGAATCTACCAAATTGAAGAACCACTCATCTCACCTTGGGAACTCCCTCAAAGCTCAAAACTCTGTTTCAAAAATAAAAGAGTGATATAAAAAGGATGAAGATCTTAAGAGAGCTTCTTTGATCATCTGAGATGAAGCACCTATGAGTCATAGGCATGCTCTCTAGTTTCTTGAAAGACTACTTCAAGATCTACTGGATCTTAATACACCTTTTTGGAGGAAAATTAATGCTCCTTGGTCCTGAATCTAGGAAACATCTGTCTGTTGTTCAAAATCTGAAACATCCTCAAACAGTGGATGCAAGTTTGATAAATTCTGAATCCTGGTGATCTTTTCACATTTTTCAGCTAGCCTCAAACTTGTGTGTGTGTGTGTGTGTGTGTGTGTGTTGCAGGTGATCCTGATTTCCATAATTCTTGAATCTCTGTTGGGGATGGTCTCAATTCTATCAAAGGTTGAGATAGATTACTTCTACCTCAGCACACACCATCATTCATGAAAATAAGGAATATCATCCTTTAGGAGGATCAATCAATATTGTCTTCCCAAACTTACAAAACTATTACCTTGGTAGAAGTTACCTACTTGATTTTGTTACTCTAAGTTTCAAAAACACCTCAGCATCCAAGACAAATTGATCCCTGCCAAATTTTTTCACTGCCTCAAAAATGAGGAAATTAATCTCATGAACATTTCAATCAAGCCATGTTTCTGTTAAAGATGAAATCCAAAACTTGTACACACCAGAGTTCCTCAATCCATTACTTCCCAATGGTCCTCCTCATGGATCAAGTATGAAAGTGGATGCCCCTATGATCATTCTGAGGAATGTGGACCATCCAGTTGGTCTTTAGAAATTGAGCTTGATTGATTGTGGTCAGATTGGGAGCAGAGGTGATGTTTTCCAGGATAGCTACAGGTGATGGAGTCCTTAGGAATCATGATGGATGGCCATCCCATGCATGACCTAGATCTCTGACCTTGACAGATACTTTCTGGACTTCAAAAATGATTTGGAAAATAGTCCCCAGTCAGGTTTGAATCCTCATTGAAGACTAACAACTCACAAGGTTGTAAAAATTTCAAACATCAGTCTCTCAAGATCCAGGTTCCACCCTTGGGAAGTCATAGTTCTGATTGTCAGGGTGGAGTTCCATCAATTTCACATGGGAATCATTCCCAACCTGGATTCAATATCTCATTTGAAGCTGACACCATTCTTGGTCACAAGGCTTTGAATTCCATCCATCACTGAAATCAAATCCTGAGAGATCTGTGATACATGATTTGTTTTCCTTGCTTCTCTGTTCAAATACTCAAGCAAATTTCCATTTCATTATTATTATTATTATTTCTTTTTTTAAAAAAAATATGTTCCCTGGATTTCCCACGTTTCAAAAACCTCCCATTTTGTTCATCTCAAGGTTTTTTATTTACATATTCAATTTGTTCCCCAACTTTGGAGGAAATACACCAGGGCCAACAAATTTTCTTTTAATCCAATCCCCCAGCTTCCCCACTTGATTAGAATTCTCTAAAAATATTTATCCCATCCCTCATCTCATTTTATTTATCCAATCCATTCCCCAAACTTGGGGGCCATCACATTTTGTACTATGAGGTTTATAAATGCTACCTATCCAGAAACTTATTCATCTGAAATGAATATTGTGTTTGATTTACTCCTATATCCATAAATTGAAATGGATTGCTTAGATTGATCCTGATTTAACTGAAAATCAAAAAAACTGACATGTATTTCTTAGCTTAATCCTGATTCAATTTTAAAAGGTTAATGATAAATTCACAACTCCCAGTTGTGTGGGAGTTGTGAAGGTCCCTACACGGCAAAATGGACACATGGGGGCCTGTACATGCATCCAAAGTTCGCATTGGCGCATGTATAGGTTGTCTCAAACACGTGTGACTCCCGGGGGGCCTTATACCCTTTGTAAATGGTGTTTTTGGGTTGTTTACCCCTGTTCAAGGCACTTTTGACACATGGCCAGGGGTATACAACCCCCCGAGGGTTGTGCCAAAGTTTTTGGAACCCCCTGGACCACATTTTGGTTCTATCAACCCAAATTTGGGATCAAGGCATACTATGAGGGACTGTTGGACCACACCTAGAAATCCCCAAGTGACACTAAAGTTAATCTCAAGTGAAATAAAGTGAATTAAATTGAAATTAAAGTGAAAATAAAGTGAAAACCTCCCACTAGAATTGATCATTCTCAACTCAAAAGTGAGAAAACTTTGTAGTTGTTCAATTGAAAGTTGGATTGAATAATGAAATACCATTTCATTTTTTTGGCATTATGGGAACAGTTGCAAGCCCTAATTTTTGTAACATGGCTGCCTTGAATGACTACATTGATAGTACCATGAACAAAGCTGAGTAAAAAGAAGTATTTGGTTAATGAAACATTGGAAGCCCCAATTTCATCCTCATCAAGGGTGACAATTGAGGAACAGAATGTTTCACAAATAGACATGACCTCTGGTGGTGAGAAACATTTTATGTTACTCTGGTCTTTGGCTGATTTAATTTAATGGAAACTGAACTATGACAATGTGAATATGGTGTACCTATGACAGACCCACTTTCCCCACCTCCTGTGAGAGCCTTTCCTACTTTGGAAGAGGCACAAAACTATTTTCAAACATGGCCAATGAAGCCTGATTATGCTTTAAAAGCTTTCAACTCAAAGGGCTGATAAATATGTGGATTTAGCCTGTGATAGACATGGTTTGTACTCTGGGTAATTGCTCACCAAACGGTCAAGGCAAACTCACACAAGGCATATTGGGTGCAAGTTTTTAATCTGTGAAATTCACACAAAGGCAGACCCATTGTGGTAAATCTTTTACAGAAATGATCAACATAACCATGAACCATCTCCACACACCTCAGTGCATCCTCACCTGAGGAGAATCTCTGGGTTAGCCTTATAAAATTTAAAAGAAGGCATGAAAGATGGGCTCAATACAATTCAACTCAAAAGAAAATTGAGTAAGATAAATGGTGGCAAATATGTTGATGACCAAACAATCTATAACACTAAGCGTAAGCTGATGCTAGCAGAACTAAAGGGAAAAAAATTGTTATGGAGGTCCTCTTTGAACAAATTGGTGATTCAGGTTGGGTTCATCAACCAAAATCCAGTGGAGAGGGTCACTTGGAGGACCTATTCTTGGCTCACCCAGATTCATTAAAGCTTTGAAAACAATTCCATCATATAGCTATGAAGGATTTTAATTTTAAAACAAATAAGTAAAACATCCCCCTATCCCAAGTTTTAGGAATCAAAACCAACCAGAAAACTTTCAAAAAAGCTCTTTTTTTTATAACAAGAGGAAGGTTTGAGTTCTATAGTTGGTCTTTAAATGTGCTAAAGGAGTTGGCTTATGATCCTGAGAGACTTCCCAAAGTCTTTGTGACAGACCATGAAAAAGCTTTGATCCATTCTCTAGAACAAATATTCCCTGAGTCAACAAGACAGTGCTGTAAATGGCACTTGTCTAAAAACACCCAAGCAAACTGTAAATTGTGCTTTAATAATGATGTTGAAGGGTGGAAAAGCTTTATTTCTCAGTGGGCTAAGTATGGGGCCTCAAAAAACCAAGGAGGAGGCAGAGTTCAATGATGAAGAACTTAGAGTAAGTGCCAAATCACTCCCTCTACTGTTAAGCTTCCAAGTTCTGGGTTGCTTACATTATGAATTGTATAAATTATTTGTTGGAAGACCATGAGGATGTGCTCCATTATATGGATCATAACATCTTCTTTATCAAAGAGACGTTTTTAATGGCTTGGAATTGCAAAAAATCTGACTTTGAAAATAAAACAATGTCTTGGGTTGAAGGGGACCATGCTAATCTCAAACAATTCCTTGAAAATTCTTTGGGAAAAATGTTGGATGTTTGGTAAAACCTAGAGGGAACATTGTCCAATCAAATTAAATTGGTCCAGGCTGCCCTTTGCAACTCTTGAATAAAGATTGGAATAGTTCTTCCTACTGAACTATTACCATTTGGATCCAAGGTGTCTTTACAGGCAATCAAACTTTTTGGGGATCAATTAGAGAGATTTAAGCTGAACCATGATTGGGAAGTGTGCACCATGTCATACTCAATGACTATGGGTTTGCCCTGTTTTGCACCACATAGGTGACCTACTAGTATCAAGAGTATCCGTTTTGCCTGAGGATGTTCATCCTCAGTGGAGGTTGGATTATGGAACTTGCACTTTCAGTTCAGTAAGTTGGTTTAAGTTGGATTGATCAAGTCACTTTATGATTAATGCTTTTTGAATGATAATTTCTACTTGACTAATATTTGATCCTTTGAATTTTTAAAGGTTGATGTTGATGAACTGCTCAAGGATTCTCAGTTACATGAGAAGCTCAATGCAATGATCTTGGCTCATCCTGAACAAGATTATTGTTGGATGTTGAAGCACTTGATGAAGGAGACAGAAAATTATCAATCAAATCCAAGACTTGAACCTAAAGTTTTTCAATCAAGCAGCGGCCTTCCAAAATTGACAGATACCCAGCAAGATCCTTCTTGATTCAAACATGTTGAAAAGGAACTTAAGTTGGAAAATAGAATTAGAAGGGGAGCACAAAAGAATAAAAGACCAAAGATTGTAAGTCTCTTATTTTGTGAAAGGTTCACTTTTTGGGTTTAATGAACTGATGGGAAGATAATTTCTGTAGTCCAAGGATGGCTCTTCATCTGAATTTCATAGTTTGGTTGAAGAGACTGAAAGTTCATTAGGGTCTGTGCTGTTGGAATTGGATTCCCTTTTGAAGGAGGAAGATGAAGAAATGGAGCAGTCAAAAAGAGTGTCATCCTTGGTGAGTGTTGATTCCTTTGATGAGATTAGAATGGTGACTAACTATTTTTTATTTTTATTTTTTATTTTTTTGATTTTAGGAAGTGAATGACCTCAATCAAATACCTGAGAGCTTACATAGGTTCTTGGGTGGGGTTTGGGATCTGGTTGGTGATGAAGATTTTTGGATTTAGAGTGATTGATAAATCACTTGGGTATCATCAGCATGGATGAACTCAAGTAAGAACAGAAATTCTTGAAAAATTGAGGAAAGATAAGAGGTGCTATTATGCTAAGATCCTGGGTGGAATTGAAGATGTTTAGAAGATAGAAGAAAAGACTTGATGTTAATGACATCAATGAAAAGATTCAGTCTTCAAAATGGATTTCAAAGCTTGACATGGGTAAAATAATAGCTGATACTTTTGGAAGACCAATAGATTTCATTTCATTGGAATCATGTTTTACTTTTACTCCTATGAAAATGAATTTAAAACAATAATCAGATCCTATGTTCATTTGATCTGTTAACAATAACCATTGGGTCCAGCTTGTTCTTAAGGGAGATCTGATTCCAATCCTGCCCATAGTTTCCATTCCATGATTTACAAAAAAAAAAAAAAAAAAAAAAAGCCTCTGGTTGGGTTGATCACCTCAAAGATCAACTTGAGTCGTATTCTAATTTATAGATCGATCTCATTGTTTGAGTTTGGGTTCTGAAGTTGATCCTGTAATTCTATTAATTTAAAGGCTTATCACATTTTTAACATCAATCATGTTGAGTGTTTTGAGTTGACATCATCTTGATGAGTGTTTTGAATGAGATTTTATTGGTAAGTCAGTTCAACTTGTGTTGGGTTGATCCCATCATAAGGAGTATCTTGACTTCTTGTGATAGGATCAGCTTAACACAAGTTGAACTTTTTTTTTTTTTTGGTGTTTTTACTTTAGGGCTGGCCAAAAAAACTTGTATTTCTTGGCAGTTTTACTTTAGGGCTAGTCACAAGTTGAACTTTTTTTTTTGGTGTTTTTTACTTTAGGTCTAGTCAAGTTGAACTTGTATTTTTTTGGGTTGGTTGTCTTCTGTTTTTTTTTTTTTTTAACCAAAAAATCAATATTATTTTTCAATTTTTTGGGTGATTTCTGTTTTGATTGTATTTTTATTCAGTTTACTATTATTATTATTTTTGGGCCAACAAGACTTGTAGTTATGCGGCACGGCAACAGGACTACATTAGAGCCATGTAGGGCCCCACACAACCCAAATGTGGTTGGGCTGTAGGCCACATGGCCCCAGACCACCATGTGGGGGCCGCACAACTACACTCAAGTTGTGTGGAGGCTACACGGCTTGAATGTAGTCATGTGGTGTGCCAGACCACTCAAATGAGTTGTGAATTTATCATCACCCATTTGAAAAATTCAAAATCAACTTCTAACCAGCCCCCAAATCTTTCACTCCTAATCCGAATTATGAAAACCCAATCAGTCCCCAAATGTGGGAGCAATACTCTAGTAAGATGTATATATACTTTTGCATATAACTATATTGTTTTTTTTTAAAAAAGGAGATAGATTGCTCACTGCTGGCTGTGTTAAAAGTATAGATTTATGTATTGACATGATATGCATATCGGACTATGTGATCAAGTAGAACGTTCTAGATTATTGGAGATACACAACAAGTTCCCTCCACGAGACACATATATAAGAACTGGATAACCTTGTAATTAAAATGGCTACCTCGGGGGAAATACATATTTCTAATCTTCCGCTATAATCATAACAGGCTGGAAGTGAGGATGGTAATGAACTAGATCTGCTGACCTATGTATGCGCATATTATTTACGGTTAAATCATCCGTCGTAGGTATGGATTATGTCGATCTGGGTATATGTATAAGGAGAATATGTACATGGATACTTCTGTATGTAAAGATGTATGTAACTCCCCAGTCCGACTCCGCTAGAGATGAGCCGAGCTCGTTGCGAGCCTCTTGTCGTCGTCGTCGTCGTCGTCGTCGTCGTCGTGACCGAAGAGGACGACGATTAATGGGACGGATCTCTGGATTCGATACACGCCAAGAGACCGACCGATGACTGACAGACTGACGATCTGGTCCTCCCCCTTCGCCTGGGAATTAATTCAGCGCTTGGTGATGATCAGAGGAGTGGCTCGCAAGTCTAGGGGTCCATCCTCATGAGGGAGGCGGAGGGGGGGGGGAAGGGAGGCAGTGAGAGATCAGGAAAGGTGAGAGTTGACAAGATACATACTGTCATACGATCGATGATCATACCTATTCAGGCGACCGGATCGGAAGGAAGCATAAACTTGGCTTAGGATCTGGGTTGTAGGGATGTAGAGTGACGGATTATATCGAATTCATATAGATACGTATGTGCATAGATGGATAGATGACCCACCTAGAACCCCTCGAGACTCACGAGCCATCGATACTGATGAGTTGATAGGATTGTAGGCAATCGATTCGAATCTTCAGCGGAGGAAGGGATCTCGAAAGGAAGAAGGAGGAGGAAAAACTGAGGAGAACCGATGAGGTCGACGCACTGATTGACGACAAGGCGAAATGGACTATCGAGTGACTGTATAAAGTGACGAGGTGTATTGTATGCCACGAGCGAGCCAGGACTCGTAGGTAAGTGTAGGCAAGTATGTACAGTAGAGTAGAGTAGAGTAGTACGAGAAAAAGAGAAGGAGAGCCTGCAGGGATTAGGACTGATGAAGCTGTCGATGAACATGCACCCTGGCCAGAATGCTCTGGTAGGGAATCCTGATCAGGTGCAAGGTTGAAGGCGAACTCGGTGGAGGAAAGGGATGATCGAAGAAGAAGAAGAAAAAGATATCGAACGATCGAATGCATTGTAGTCATCTCGAGACCATCATCCCCAAGCATTCCGACCGAGCCCAACGGCCAATTACGACAAATTGTTGTGTACAGTACATGTATATCCAATTATTATTTGCTCGACCGTGACTGGGACAGTGACGGTGACGGTGACGGTGACGGTGACTGGGACAGTGACTGGGACTGGGACTGGGACTGGGACTGGGACTGGGGTTTGACGGGAAGCCGGTGGAGAGAGCGGGTGAGAGATTAGCATGATTAGCCTCAGCCTGACCTTCGTAAGTCCATAGATCCTGGCACTGTACAAGTGTTCGTGCAGCAGTGAATGCAGCAGTACCGGGCGGCGAGCGGCCGGCCAGAAGCCCGCTCGGCCCGAATCTCCTGAGCCTAAAGCCAATAATTTCTCATCCTCAACCTCATCCACATCTTCACTCTGACTGATCAAACGTGCCTTCCTTCTGCCAGCCAACTCGAGAACTAACTTGTATACGTAGGTGTCTAATCCTTACGATCTACTCGAGACTACTTTCAATCACCAGATCCTAGCTAGAAAGGATAGATCCTACTCCTGACTGAAACTGATTGACTCACACTCTCATCCATATCCCATCATACTTACCACCACAGCACGTACATAGCCCTCTCATCAACAGGCTCATCTCTACCACGATTATCACCACTCCCGCCATCATCATCATCCTCATTACGATCAAGATCTGGCCACGACTGACGAGCACTCGTTCCATCGAGATTGTAGTATCATCAAACTCAGAGACTGGAGCAAGCCTCAGACAGTCACGTCACTCGTCCATGGCTTCTTAAGCCCACCCACCCTTCCAGACCACCAGCCCTCCAAGCCCACGTTGATCAAGACCATCGAGCAAACCTTGAAACTGATCGATCATCCTCACTCATCATCATGAACCTGGCATCGTCATCCTCATCCCCCTCATCCCATCATCAGCACTCCAACCGTCGTGATGGCACCCATCATCACCACCATCAACATCCTTCGACCGATCCGACTACCAACTTCCCATCCTATCGATCCTCGACTAACTTCTATCCCCCATCCCAACCTGCTCCACTCTACCTCGATGCGGATCATGATTATACCGAGGCGGAGGATTATCTAGACTCTCGACTCATCTCGACCCACGATCCAGATCAATTACTCCGACTCACCCGTTCAGCCACCGAGACGATTCACGAGGCCATCTCGGAGGACGATCGTAGGAGGCTAGCCAAGAAGAATCGAATCAAACTCGGCCTGGATAGGAAAAAGTTCTCCAGGAGGGTATCCAAATCCATCACCGGCACTACTCACAATCACCCCAACATCCTCATCAACCATCCCATCCCCTCCATCACCACTCACCCTCAATCTAGCCTCTCGATCCTACAGAACCCTCTGATCCCTAACCTCATCAATCCTCCTCAAGACCCTCAATCCCATCATGCCCTCTCATCCTCCAACTCTCAACATCAGCGTCATCCCTCGAATCCGATCACCACTTCATCCAATCCCAAGCATCCTACCCCTCACCATCCACAATCCGGTCATTCATCTTCCTCATCCCTCACCACCACTCAACCCCCACCCAGGTTCATCCCACCCATGCCCATCGCACCCGAGTTGGATGATGATGACGATTCGGGTCCCGATGAACACACTCGGAACTTGAAAGAACTCGAGGACTCACCCGCCGCTGACTTGCATCGGAAGCCTAATGACCCCAAGTCCGACCAGACTCGGTCGGTTTACGTCAACCTGGTCTTACCCACCGTCCAAGTCGACAAGCATGGTGATCCGATCGCTAGGTACGTTCGTAATAAGGTTCGAACGACCAAGTACACCATCATCACCTTCCTACCCAAGGTAAAATTCCATCGCTCTCTCTCTCAAGCTTCCCTTTCTTCATGCCTTTCTTTCATCTATCGTTCGCTCTCTCTCTCTCTCTCTCTCTCGAGAGAGAGACATCAACCAAATCATTCGATTCTTGTCGATCTCAGTCCCATCTCATACCATCGCTCGACACCCATTGGGTCCAAGATGACCATCAATAGGCTGTTCTGAATCGAAATGTGATGATGATGACTATCTCCTTTGTTTTTTCAAATATATACATATAACGAGGTCTCATCGTACCACACACTATGCACATCAAGCGCGCAATACATTAGACCACGGTGGGAAACTAATGTCCCCCTCCTTTTTGTCCCCCCTTTGATCATCTCACCTTTTGCCCTCCAGAATCTCTACGAGCAATTTCGAAATGTGGCCAACATTTACTTTCTAGTTCTTGTCATCTTTCAAGTCTTTCCAATCTTTGGAGCAGCCACCCCTCAAGTTGCCATGTTACCACTCTTATTCATCCTATCCGTCACAGCCTTGAAGGATGCATTCGAAGATTATAGAAGGTACGAATTAGACAATAGCGTGAACAATGCGGCCTGTACTCGATTGGGAGATTGGAAGAACGTCAACGTACCCAGAGCAGGTGGTGGTACTTGGTGGGAGAATTTCGAATGGCCTTGGGAGAAGGATCAACTCGTAGTCGATTCTATCGGTCAAGTACGTAAGATCACCAAGGGGGTTCGGAAGTTACGCGAACGCGAAAAGGGCACGTTTAACACCGATTTCTTGTACTCCAACCACAACCAAACGACCGAGGAACCAACCGAGTATCACGATGAGGATGCCTTGAGTGAGATTCATGAAGAAACAAACCAACTTCCCACTCGGTCTCAGTCTTCGCTCCATCCCGGTTCATCCATCCGGAGGGATCGTGCATCGTCCGACTTGGTGGATTATTCTACCCCAACGGCTGGGACGGCCAAGTGGGAAAGGACCCTATGGAAGAAATTGGAAGTCGGCGATATCCTACTCCTCAGGGAGGATGAAGCTATTCCAGCCGATATCATCATCCTCAGTACCTCAGATCCCGATGGTCAATGTTTTGTGGAGACTAAAAACTTGGATGGGGAGACCAACTTGAAGCCGAGGCGAGCGTGTAAGACGACCCGGGCGATTGCCAACGAAGAGGACGTCGAACATTCTCACTTCGTCGTCGATTGTGAACCTCCGAACGCCAACCTGTACGCCTTCAATGCTGCGGTCAAGTATTGGACCAAGGACGAAGCAGAGGGTCGTGAGCATCCTCTCACCGAAGGCCGGAAGCTTAAGAAAGGTTCTGAGAAAAAAGAAGTCATCGGTATCAACGAGATCCTCCTCAGAGGTTGCTCTCTTCGAAACACTCAATGGGTCATCGGGTTGGTTATGTTTACCGGAAAGGATACCAAGATTATGCTCAATCAAGGTTTGTATCGTGTCCTTCCTACTATCATTGCTCATCTTCCAATCTACGAGACACGCTTCGACTCATCGGATCGCTGACCTTCTTTTCAAAAAAAAAAAAAAAAAAAAAAACAATCGTCTCAAATAGGTGATACTCCCTCTAAGAAGGCCAAGATTTCACACGAAACCAACTATGCCGTCATCGTCAATTTCATCGTTCTCGTCCTGCTTTGTATCATTAACGCGGTGGGAGATGGTATTCTGCAGGGTAGTGTCAAGACTAGCTCGACTTTCTTCGAAGTCGGTGCTAGCGTTTCTACTAGCGCGGTTTTGAATGCATTGGTTACTTTTGGGTAAGTGGGATTCCAACTCCCCTCTCGTTCCCTCCTCCCCGTCGCTGCCCTTCCCCCCACCCTTTATTTCGAATAAATCGCTGTCTAACGCAAATCATACTTCATTCTCCTTCTTTTTTTTTTGTCTAAATCAAAAAAACAAACCCTAGAGCTGCCTTGATCCTATTCCAATCGATCGTCCCCATCTCATTAGTCATCACTTTAGAATTCGTTCGATCGATTCAAGCCCTCACGATTTTCAGAGATATCGAAATGTATTACGAACCCTTAAATTGCCCGGCGGAGCCCAAGTCTTGGAATCTATCCGACGATCTTGGTCAGATCGAGTATATCTTCAGTGACAAGACCGGTACGCTAACTCAAAACGTCATGGAATTCCAAAGATGCTCCATCTCTGGAGTCTCATACGGTGAAGGTGTCACTGAGGCCATGTTGGGTGCCGCTAAGAGAAGACAAGCCGAATCATCCGCTATAGATGATCCGATGCTCAACGCGGTCGCGCTCGCAGAGTCCAAGAATCGAATGATTGACTTGATGCAGAATTCCTTCAAACATTTACACCTTAACCCTTCTCAACTTACCTTAATCTCCCCTCAATTGATTCAAGATTTGACCAATACCAACCCTAGTAACGCCCAACATCGTCAACGGATCATCAATTTCTGGTCGACCCTTGCCATTTGTCATGATGTGATCTCGAGTCGAAGTGAGGATGATCCGAATCAAATCGAGTACAAGGCCGAGTCACCCGATGAAGCTGCTCTCGTGGCTGGCGCCCGTGATGTTGGTTTTGTGTTCTTGCGAAGAATCGGAGACAAGGTGGAGATCCAGGTGATGGGTAAAGTAGAACGCTACGAGATGTTACAGATGATCGCCTTCAACAGTTCTCGTAAGCGGATGAGCACGATCGTTCGATGTCCGGATGGTAAAATCCGATTGTTATGTAAAGGCGCCGATAGTATCATCATGGCGCGTCTCAAAGCTGATCAAGATCAAGAATTGAAACGAGCCGTGACCGCTGATCTCGAAAAGTTTGCCTCGGATGGATTGCGGACGTTGTTGATCGCCAGTCGGGAAGTTAGCGAGGAGGAGTACGCACAGTTTCAGAAAGAACATCAACAAGCTTCCGACAGCCCGGGCAAAGACAGGGAGGACTTGATGGAAAAAGTTGCGGATCAGTTTGAACGCGGATTGGAGATCCTGGGAGCGACCGCCTTAGAGGATAAACTACAAGTAGGTGTACCCGAGGCGATCGAGAAACTTCACGAGGCCGGTATCAAGCTCTGGATTCTTACGGGTGATAAACTCCAAACGGCTATCGAGATTGGTTATAGTTGTAACCTGTTAAAGAATACGATGGAGATCATGATCCTCAGTTCTGATTCCGAGGCAGGTGCTCGATCTCAAATCGAACAGGGTCTCGAGAAATTATTATCCACGTCTCCCAACGCTGGTTCGACTGATTCTTCTCAACTTGTTCCCAGCTCGGACGGATCCGAGCTTGGTGATCAAGATGATGATGGAGTAGGACCGACCCACCCCTCGAAGAAGAGGGATCAAGCGAAGGCCGGTCGACAGGAACGAAGGAGTGAATCAGACTTTCGTTCGATCAGGCCCAAGGATGGTTATGCCGTCGTGATCGATGGGGATACGTTACGATACGCCCTCGATGGATCTTTGAAGGCCAACTTTTTGGCGCTCACCGTTCAGTGTGAAACGGTCGTCTGTTGTCGTGTTTCGCCGGCTCAAAAGGCTTTAACTGTCAAATTGGTCAAAGAGGGTAAAAACGCGATGACGTTGGCGATTGGTGATGGTACGTAACGAGTATTATGATTGTTTACATTCGAGTCGGGGGGGGGGGGAATCGCGCGGGGGGTTTTCTTTTTTTTCAAAAGTCCCATCTCCAGATTAATAATTGATTGACTTGTTTGTTCATCGACAGGTGCCAATGATGTTGCGATGATCCAGGAGGCTCATATCGGAGTGGGGATCGCCGGATTAGAAGGCGCTCAAGCATCCATGTCAGCCGATTATGCCTTAGGACAATTTCGATTCTTGACCAAATTATTATTAGTCCATGGGAGGTGGTGTTATATTAGAATAGCGGACATGCATGCAAACTTTTTCTTTAAGAACATAATCTGGACCTTGGTCCTATTCTGGTACCAAATCTATTGTAGTTTTAATGGCTCTTACGTGTTTGAGTATACTTTTATCATGTTATTCAACCTGGTGTTCACCTCCCTACCGGTCGGATTGATGGGCGCATTCGAACAAGATCTCAGTGCGAACGCCTCGATGGCCTTCCCAGCTCTCTACAAGCGTGGAATTTACGGTCTTCAATACACCAGGTGGAAGTTTTGGTTGTACATGTTGGACGGTACCTATCAATCGATCGTCTCGTTCTGGGTTCCCTATTTCGTCTACTTCAACTCGACCACGGCCTCCGTCACCGGTCGAGATACGAGTATTTGGGAATTCGGTGCAACGGTAGCCTGTGGGACCGTCTTTGCGGCCAATAACTTGATCGGCATCAATACTCGCTATTTCCCCTGGTTCATCGCTATCGTTCTCACCCTGTCGTCTACTCTGGTCTTGGTCTGGACGGCCCTATACTCCGGTTTGGCCGACTTCTACTTCAAGGATGTCGTCCTCTATACCTTCTCGACCATCGAGTTTTGGGCTTCGTTCATCCTAGTTCAAGTTCTATCCCTCTTACCCAGGGCGGTGTATAAGTACCTTCAGATTCAATACTGGCCTCGTGATTCGGATATCATTCGAGAGATCATCATCGGGAAATCTTATCAACATCAAGCTGGTCATCCAGCCGGTCTAGAGGAAGATGTTAAACAGTTGAAGTTGATCGAACAGGTGATCGAAAAGGATAAATCGGATCGATTGGAATCCGAACGATCTTCGACTCGAAAAAAAATCCCACCCTCAGGTCCCTCCAACTTTTCCTCCAAGTCATCATCCTCACCCATCTCCGCCCCATTATCATCCGGCACACGAGGGGCCACGATGCCGACGGCAGCGGTCACTACACCCGGAAGATCGACTTCGATGAATCGAAAGATTCTTACGAAACCTTACCAAGGAACGGATAGTGTCGAGATGACTGCCGTCCAACCGGATTACCCCATCAGTGGAGTTCCATCGATCACGACTACGAATCCTAATGGGGATGAGTCGATGAGAGTGACGATGGATCGACATGATCATCGAGATTCGATCGGGTACTACGTCGATCATCCTCCCACCAGTATTCTGAATCGACACGGATCGTTCAGTTCGAATAGTAATCCATACCTCGGCCTTGCATCCTCATCACCCGGCCCGTCTCCGAAGGAACGGCGATATCCTCAACAACAAGCCTCAGATGAGCCGAGCTCGATCGGTAGTAGTAGTCAACATGGTCACCATCAAGCTGATCGGTTCGAACTCGATTATGAGGGACTTGCCTCTCACTTACCCGAACTTGGAGAACCACCGATGAGCGCTCAATCGGGTTGGATGTCGGAAGAATTCAAAAGTTGCCACTCTCACGCTCCACCGGCTAGTGATGATCTACATCATCGTCATCGACCACCTGGACCTGTCTCTGGATCGATCGATCTGATGTCCTCTCTGGATTCTCGACCGATCTACGATCCATCTCCCACTCATCTCTCATCGAGTACGACCCCCTATACTCATCTCACCTCATCCTCATCCTCCTCCTCCCTCTCCACCTCTCACTATCCCATCTCCATTTCCTCCAACCTCACCCCGAGCCCATTCTTGAATCCTCAAGCACATCCATCCTCTCGATCCTCTCCATCCGCCCAACCCAAAGAACGCTCGTTCCGATAAATCCCTCACTCCCATCGAGCTGATGGATGTTGTTTGTAGTCTTACCCTCTTCTTTACCCTCTTCTTATCGACTCGAGTGTGATTCTACTATCACTACTTCCGTATGGTGATTAATGTTATTATAATTATTACGATCAGTCTTCTCTCTCTCTCTCTCTCTCTCTCTCTCTCTCTCTCTCTTTCTGATCATCCATCATCATCATCATCCATCATCATCATCATCATCTGCTGTTCTACTCCTTTCCTTTCTCTCTCTATCTTTGAAATTAACGAAAAATGATCCGTTCGGTCTGATCCTCTTCCACCCTCCCGTCACGCTATCCCTTTTGTCTCTCCCGGTTCCTTCCAGATCCATCTCTCTCTCTCTCTCTCTCTCTCTCTCTCTCTCTCTCTCTTTTATCTCCTTCGTCCTTTCGACTGCTTCTTTTTTCGTTCTGTTAGGTTGGTTGGCTCGTGGATGTCGCCTTCACGCTTGATCACGGGCTCCACCACCCTCCGTCCATCCGTCTGTGTCAGTTGATGCATATATACATATATATATATATTCGTTCGTTCGCTCGTTCGTTCGTTCGTTCGTGTGATTGATCGATTGATTTGGTGGCCGGTCCTTAGAAAAAAAAAAAAAAAAAAAACACTAAGGACCGACCACCAAATCAATCTTTCTTTCTTTCTGGTACCTATTATAATTTGTAATCTGAGACCGCCGTCGGTTCCCACACAATTTTTTTCTTTCTTTCTGTTTGTTTGTTTGTTTTTGTTTGTTTGTTTTTGTTTTTTGGATTTTTGTGGGCATAAAGAGATACGTACGTGTCCATCACACTTGTCCCTGTCGGACTTGTCTCCCTATGTGTGTATGTTTGTGTGTGTGTGTGTAAGGTGGTGTGGTATTCAAGCGAGTCAAGGATTAAGGATCTTGATGACCACCGTCCGAAGCCGCCGGAATACTTTTTAGGCCCCCCCCGTTCGGGCCCACACTCGAACCGTCATGAACTCTCGTCGGTTCACAAGTAAGGGTCACCGCGAGCTCATGCCCGAGTCTGGAGCTAATCGAAACGTGAACGCTGATCTGATTTTTTTTGGCGTCATACGTATCTGTTCGGCGTCCAGGAGGGACGTGTAGCTGTCATCGGTCTCTCTGGTCGCTCGGTAGTCACGGCCCCACGATTCTTGCACCTCGAACGACCACGGCCTCACTGCTGGCCCGTCTCACGTCCCACACTTACCAGGTCGAACCCCACACTAGACACTACTACATGTTGAATAAATCAAGGATGCCTTCCTTTTTCCTCTTCTTTTCTTCTTTTCCTATCTTTTTCTTCTTTTCTATCTCCTTGTTCTTTTTCTTCCTCTTTCCTTTTCCTGTTACACCTGTTCTTCTTCTGCCTCTTCACTCTCACGCTTCTCTAGTCTTCCGCGCTCCTCCAAGTGCCAACTGTCACTCCCGCGCGTCCTCGAACAATGTCACGATCCTATTTCACACACTCTAACCTATCCTCACCATTCAAGACTCTACGCTCATCGTGAGAACAAAGGAACACCAACAACTCGACCACCCACTACTCAGAACGATCTCAACCCTCTACACTCAAAACTCGATCACTTTCAAGCTCTTCTTTTTCTTTCTTCCTTTACTCTTCCTTTCTCCATTTTCTTGATTTCTTCATTCCTTCTATTTGACAAATCTCCAATACAAAAATCAACCAAATTCAAATCATCTCAAACTCAACGTCTCAAGCTCCAAATTCATCAAGAACTGACTCGTAAGACCAGAACTCGTTGCTGCTCAAACCGCACTCCTCTTGACTGACTTTCTGTCCAATTCACCTCCTAAGTTATTTACTGTTGCCTGCTTGTGTCCCATCTCAACTCAAACCCTGAAAGCCCTTGATCTTGTCCAACTTCTCTTTTCTTTCTGTTGCCGGATGTTGGTTTCTTCTTTTTCCTACCTTCTTCTGTTTCCTTTAACTTACTTCCTTCTTACCGATTTCTTGTTGGTCAGCCCTCTATGTTTCAGAATTCTTGAATCTTTTTCCGCAATTCAGCACTACACACCTACCATCCCCGTTCAGCTCTGTCAATCGTACGTACGGTACGACACCATGGCTACAATCAACCCTAGATAAGTACCCCCCCACCCCCCACCCCCCCATTAAAAAAAAAAAAAAAAAAAAAAAAAATGAGCAAAAAGAAAAAAGTTGAAGTATGGGCAAGGTTCTCAACTCCTCCTTTCCCTCCACATGATGATCATTCTTTATCATCCAAACATCCAAGTTGCCTACCATAAATTTTTTGCCTTACTTCATACATACATACATACACACTTGAGCAGTGCCCTCAATTGGAGCCACCCCCGAATAGGGCTGGACCCCGATTACTCAACCTTGGGTAAGGCCCAAGTTCCGGGCCAATCGGGTTGGGTATCGGGCCTGGAAAAGGCCATTGGGTATGGGTTGGGGAGAGCTTGGGTTGGCAGTCGGGCCAAGATACTTGTGACCTTGGGGGATGTTGGGTAATAATAATAATTTTTTTTCTTTCTTTTTTTTTTTTTTTTTGCATAATGGTACCTGAGGTCAGAGAGAGAGAGGGTCTTTTGGGTTCAAGTTTTCTTTGCGCCCAAATCTGATTTCAGTCTCTTGCCAATCTTCTCAAGCGGTTTTTTCCCCTATCCTTGGGTTTTTGCCATTCTATTGTACCACATCCAAAGAAAAAAAAAAAAGAAAAAAAAAAGAAAAAGAAAAACAAACACCCTTGGATTGGATCAAATTTTTGGAGCCCCCTCTCCTGATTTACACCTCTGATTGGAATCAAATCCCCATCCCCCTTGCATTTTTTGCCTCCCAATTATAATTCAATGTCCCTCAAACATCAATCCATCCTTCAATCATCAATCAGTAAGTTGCTTATTAGAACATTCAAATTTAAAATCCTCCAATCCAATTCAAATGATGTTTTGAAGTTTTCTTCTTTTTCTTTTTCTTTTTCTTTTTCTTTTTCTTTTTTTTCTTTTTTTTAAGGGGGGAGTAGAGGGGTGGTGAATGGATGAGATTCAAATAGGATTGGGGAGATGGATGACTCATGAGGGGGTACAGGATAGAAGGAAGGGAGCAATATGAAAAGGGAACTTGGATTATATGGGCATACCATGGAAACAAAGGCCAAAGGTCAGTTGAGCCTTGGGCCTTGGGTATATACCCAATACCTGCCAGTATTGAGTTGGGCCATCAAAATAAGAATACCTGACCAGTGGGTATACCTGCTCCTTGGGTTTCAGAATTGTTTTTGGGGTTTGGGTATGGGTTGGGGTCCAGACCTACTGCCAAATTGTTTCTGTCCTATGTTGTCTATCAGCCCCCACCTTCTGAAAAATTTTAGTAGAATTTGATCTGATCCAAATCAATCTGGGTGCTCCAAGTTGTTATGTATGTACATTACATACATTAGAACAACTGTCAATTTTCATCTACCATACACAGTTTGCCAATCTATATCAAACCCACCAAGCTCAAGACCAAGTTTGAGACTCTGGGGACTCGATTCCAAGAAATTCCTCAACCACATCCTTGGCCCACACATCCACCTAGCTCCCAACTATACCCAATCAGCCTCCCCTTGTACTAGGCCCATCCATACCTTGGAAAATCCCAAACTTGATCCATCCTTCAACACCTGCCTTGGGGCTCTTGATGGTGTTACAGACAGACATATACTGGTCAAAGTGGCAGACAGGCACTCAGGAGACTACTGCAAACCACAAGGGATCTTTATCCCAAGATGTCCTAGAAGTGTCAAATTATCAACACACGCTTGACACTCATCTCTGTGGGCTGGAGAGGGCTCAGGCCATGCATGGTTCATGGGTATCATTGACTGATGCCCAGAGTAAAGGCTCCAAAATCCCTCCTGGTTTTTTCTAACTGGATGATGCAGGTGATGGGTTGAACTCAGGAGTTCTGGTGCCTTACAGGTGAAATAGATTCCACCTCAAGGAGAACGCATTGGCCTCACAAGGGTGAGTGATTGTGCTCATGTACCATTGATGGTGGTCACCTAACTCTTCTTACTGTTAATTACAGGCCTCAAAATGCTTGGGAGCTGTATAAACTAGTTCTTTCATCCTTGAGGAATGTCATCCAGAGCATCTTTGGGGGTTTTTTCAAGAATAGGTTCTCCATCATGGAAAATCCTGTAGACTATTGGCTGAATTTCCAATGTGATCTTGTTGGAGCACTTGGGTGCCTTCACAACTTTTGGTTCTTGAATCATGGAACAATGGATTTTATGATATGAAGGATTTGATGGGGGAAATGAAATGAGCATTGATCAAGAAGATCACCAGAATCTCTCATGATCCCTTGGGAAAAAAAAAAAAAAACAGTTCAAACTCTTTGAGATTTTTGGCAAGATGGATTGGCTGAAGAAATGTGGGAACAAGATCAAAACTTGAGTGTGTGTGTGTGTGTGTGTGTGTGTGTGTGTGTGTGTGTGTGTGTGTGTGTGTGTGTGTGTGTGTGTGTGTGATTTTTAAGGAAAAAAAGTAAAAGAAGGCAAGAATCACCCAATGGTGGAATTTTGAGAGGATGAGTAAGAGGATTGTTGCAAGTTGTTCAAGGAATCTTGAATCTGCTACTTGACCCACACCAGAAAAACATGGGGATCTTTAAGCTTTCAAGAATATTACACGCTTCATCCTCAAGGGCATTGAATCCAGAAGTGAGGTCTTCAAGACCTGTCAGCTGGTGTGAAATCATGCCTTGATAGGATTCCATGGCTTGCTCCATTACTGATTGGCAAGTGGGTTGGGTGCAGGTTGATTCCAGGAATCCACTAACTTGTCAATGGCATCCTCAAGCGCATGTGAAGAAGTTTGTTGATCATGCGTTCAAACTTGGGCTGGTTGTAAAGCCTCTACATTCAATTCATTGGAGGAAGCCATCAGTCTGATCCTTTGGGTGACTTCTTCAACCCGCTTACAGTGAGACATGTCCATCAAAACAGTTGCTCTATTTGCCCCAAGGATTTTCTAAAGCTTTCAAATCTTAGGAAACAGAGTGCCATAGAACTTCTGACTTTGGGAATTTCAATTGGAACACAAATGTTAGGATGTGAGGATTCAAAGTCAGGGGAAGGAATGAACACCTACCTTTAAGGATGAATCCCATACCAAATCACCACCCCACTTCCACTATAGATTGCATTTCATCCCAACCAAACCCAATTCTCTCCTTCAACAACATGAATCACTCATTTCCCTTTTTGAATTACTAAAGGCAAAACAACTTGAGCCTTGAACAAACTTTGTTTTCATGCTCACTGACAAAAAAAAACAAAAAAAAAAACAAACCTGGCTCAAGTTTGACTTGACCCTTTGTTCATCCAAGTAGATGCCTGAAAGATGTTTTCCATGATTTCTTGAGAAAAACCTAGTGGTTGAACTTGCAGGTTTTGAACCCAGAATCAGATTGTTTTCTGTCTTCAATGGCTCTCACATACAGATCCAAGGCCATTGCCTCCATAGGTCCCTACCAGGTCATTCTCTTGTATTGGCTGGGGGGCTGACATGATTGAGACACACTATTAATATCAAGGGTGAAGATTGTGAATAGTCACTTCCAGTGACATTGATTTGGGAGATAGATGGAATTTCAGTTGAAGGGAGGCTCATAATTTGAAATCTTGGAGGCAAACAACTTCTGAGTGACTGAGAAACAGGCTGGGAAATAAAACTAGACTTTGATTGATCCCAATTGGGTTGATGATGTGAGGAAGTGCACCCAGTTGAGATGAAACTGGGAGAAAATTGAATGGGGGAGAGAGGATTGAAGAATGGAGTCTGTGAGAGTCTTGGGGGGTGTTGGGCAGCATAGTTGGAGACAAGTAAGAGGTAGAAGCCCAGGGAAATCTTCCAATTTTCAAATGGGGAATATGGTGAATGTGATGCATTGAGAAAGTTTTTGGTGTGGCCAGATGTCAAATTGAAGGGAGATGTAAGGTATTTAAAAAGGGGAAGGGGGGGGGGGGAGGAGGTAATGGTAACCAGGGAGAGAGGTTCAAGAGGTTGTGCATGTAAATACATACATGACACCAGATTTTGGTGCAGACCTAAATCTGGTTTCATGTGGGATTTTGGCCTATGAGAGACCTGAAAGTTTAGGAAGAATCAAATACTGTTATTTGAGCAGAAGTTGATGAGTGGATTACAAGCACCCACCAGATGAAGGTGCAAAAGCATTGAGTACCATCATGAACCTCCTGGATTCTCATGAGGGTGCATGATTCTTTGTGTGGGCCCAAAAAGGGCCTTAATCCAGAGAAACCTTGGAATGGATGAGATGGATGGATCAATGGATATGCACTTGGAGATGTAACATGGTAGGTACAAATTCATCAAAGGGGAGAGACAGGGATTGAGAGCCAGAGAGAGAGCAACTGGAATGGTTGAGGGGTGCACCTGTGCTTGTATTTACATAAATATGTATGTGTTTAGATCATCATCATTAGATTGAATTTTTGGAAAATTCTCAATGGTACAGATTGATTGATACAAACCTATATGCAAATACATATGTAGACATTTAGGTAGAAATATAGATTGATTGAGTGTGTATGCATGTATGTTTCCTACAAAAGTGATCAGAATCTTTTTGATCTTTGTTTTATTTTATTATTTTGGTGAGAGATTTTGTAGGTTGTTTGTATGGATTGATGTGGATGTAGAGACAAGGAGAGCTTGATCAGATTGATTGAACTTAAATTTCTTTTTTCAATTTGATCTTTCTTAGAGAGTTTTCAATTATTGGAGAGCTTGCTTTGTTAGGTGGAAAATCACTAGCTAAGAAAATAACTGAAAAGCATTTTATTTTCCCTGTTTTGAAATTGTTCAATCCACAAGGCCACAGCAACTATCTAGAAAACCAAAACACACAATTATTTGCCATTTAGTGTTTTTCTAGCTAGGACCATTATTCCATTTTTTTTTCTTTTTTTTTTCAATCTCAACATGAAGCTGGTGCTGGGGTGAAGGGAGGGGGGGATATTGGAGCTGCAATGATGGTGGGAGGTGGTATCAAAGAGCACAAAAATGAAATATTGCGGGTTTATGGGTTATAGGATAAGGATGAGATGTCAAAGGGGGGAGCTAGTAAGCTTTTTAAATTCTTTTAAATTTATGGAGAATGTACCAAACTTATGAAGCTTAGCAAGCTCCTATTTTTGAATCATTGTGAAAATTACTTGGTAAAATTAGCTAATGAGCTTCTTTACCAAGAAAATTTGAGAGCCTCTTAGTACTTATAGATCCTCAAAACCTGATGAAGTTCACAAGATCATGCAGGATCAGTGTTGGATTTTAGTGATTAGCTAATGTAATGTAATGTTTTAACTCTAACCTACCCTACCCTTCCTCAATAACAATTGGGATTTGCTCTGAGATTTTCAGAGGATCAATGATGTTTCAAATCAGACAATGAGAGTTAAATAAATCAATGGAAAGTTATCATTAGGAGGTTTGAAGGGGGGGGGGGGGGGGGGAGGGGGTGGAAGGAAATCAAGTTATTCTCAAAAATTATCAAAAGTTTGAAAATTGAACCTATAAAAGAAAAGAAGAGAAAAATAAAATAATCAATGGTTGGATTGATTCAAGATTCATTTAAACATCATGCTCATCAAACTTGTTAATTTTTTTTTCTCAGTTTTTTCATCTTGATCATCCATCATCATGAGTCTGAGATGATGATGATGATGATGATGATGATGATGATGATGATGATGATGATGATGATGATGATGATGATGATGATGATGATGATGATGATGATGATGATGATGATGATGATGATGATGATGATGATGATGATGATGATGATGATGATGATGATGATGATGATGATGATGATGATGATGATGATGATGATGATAATAATAATAATAATAATAATAATGATGATGATGGTGGTGGTGGGTGTCTGATGAATTCAATTTGACTAGAGGAAGAATTTCAAGAAAAAAAAACCAACACCACTTGTTGTTGAAAATCCATTGATGATGATGATGGTGATTCAGAGATTAATTTCTTGATTAACTCACAAAAAAAAAAAACCAACAAAAATCCAGAGAGGGGTTGAAAGGAAATTATTGTTTTTGTTATTGTGATGATCCTATATTAACTTTTCTTTGCTCAAGTTTTTTTTTTATCATGAAATGAAAGATTGGTTGTGGCTCATTAGGGAATTCTTTCACAAGTGGTAATGATGTATTAGGAACAGTTGGCACAGGCACTACTGCTCACAGAACTCAGGATAGTGAAATGATATTTCAAGGGTGAGGTTTGAAGAAATAAAAGAAGGATGAGAAGAGGAGTCCAGGAATAAAGCTCTGAGGAAAGGGTTATGTTGAATACTATAAGAGGAAAATCAGGAGGGTGAAAGCTGAGATGAGTCTTGATGGTCTGGATGAGGGACTAACCAGTAAGAAGTAGCCTAAAAATTCCTTGGTTGTAATTATTTCAAGAGAGGGGGAGAGGCCATTATATGTGAGGATTGGTGAGGAGGCGTTGAGGGATGGTTGATCAAGTGGGAGAGGAGACTTCCCAGTTATTTCTCATACAGATCCAGTTTGATTGAGACTTTGGTTGAGATCCAGTAGTAGTCAGATCTCTCCCATAATGTGACTGATTTCTACTGATCTGGAAGTTGTGGGAATTTTGAACCATGCACATGCACCTTTACACAGAAGAAGAGAATTAGAAAGTACTGAGCCAAACAGAGAGAGGAAGCCTGGGAAGATTGAATAAAGCACTTGAAACAGTAGGAAGGTGCACATACATGGCCATAGAGGTGGCAATATCCCATACAGGGAAAGAGTCAGCCTGGGAGAGGAAGATGGAAGCTGTAAGATATGCAGGGGAACTTTTCCGGTAAGTAAGTACAGAATTAAACACACATAGGTGGGTCTGGGGCTTGGTCTGTGGTTGGAAAGAGATTTGATTGACTGAGTTTAAGGATTTGACTTGAGTTATGAAAGATTATAGAGGAATCCAAATCCTAAAACATGAAAATTATCATGATGATTATGATTATGATTTTTTTTGTGAAATATTAAATTTTCAACCCAGGGTTCAAAAACAGGCATGAAAAGCTGTTCACAACCCATATGAGCTGTGAAAAAAAATAAAAAAATAAGTAAATAAAAAATAAATAAATAATTAAATTATAAATTAATAAAATAAAAAATAGCTAAATTAAAAATAAATGAATAAATTAATAAAGGGAATTAATTTTCTCATTCCACCAATCCATTATTCCACAGAATATTACGTCTACTTGCCATTGCACGCCTCTGCCACTACACAGACCAATACTTTATTTCACAGTACTTTCAAGAATCTATTGTTTTTAAGTTCTGAAGCCATATTCCCATAGCTGGGGTTCATAAAGCCCCAAAGAAAATCCTTGGTAATTTTGGAGGCATTAGAATCCCTCCAAAAATGGAATCAAAAAATTAAAACATTCTGAAAAAACCAATTTTTCCATGGGTTTTTGGTCCTTATTTTGGCTATTTTAATTATTTATTTTGGTTCTTGCAGCTACCAAATATTTCAAGAGAAATTCAAAGAGATTTTTAAATATTTTTTCCAGATTTTTTGGATGTATCCTTTTACCTTAAATAAATTCCTTCAAAAAACCAAAAAATCAAAAAAATCAAATTAATCATTGGTCATTTGCATCCTGTTATATTCTTTTGATTTCATTTTTTTGTTCATTCAAGCTACCCAAGAGTTAACCTGAAATTAAAAGAGAATTTTAATATTTTTTTCAGATTTTTTGGAGGTATTATATTACCTTAAAAAACTCCTTTAAAAAAGCAAACAATTTGAAAAATTCAATTTTCTCATTAGAGATTTTGATCCTTTTGTTTTCATTTTTGATTATATTTTGTGGTTTTTCATGATATTAGAAATTTAAAACAACTATTAGAGAGCTTTTCAATATTCTCATTGAAATTTTTGGATGTATCTTGGGCCTCCAAAAATACAATCCAATGTAAAAACACTTCAAATTAACACATCTATTGCAATGTTTTTGTCTTACATCTTAAATCATAATTTCTGAAAATATTTTCTGAAAAAGCTCTCAAATAGAATCCAAAAACTCAAAAAAAAAAAAAAACTTCTGACTGCTTGTCACATTTTTTACCCCTAAAATTATAAATGACAATGAACATGATACAAAAGAAAACGGTGGTCTCCTTTTAATGATACTTTTTTGGTTTTTTTCCTGAAATGAATAATGATGATCTTGGATATTTCAGACTTCTTTTTTGAAGGGATTTTCTGAAGCTTTTCAGAAATAAATTTTTGGGAATTTTTGAGGCCTTATTTGTGTCTCAAAAACCAAACCAAAAAAGCATCATATTAGACCCTTTTGGGTCCTGGGACTCTTCTTTGAGCCCATTGACATGCATAAATTCAATATGACTGAAAATTTTTTCTTGGGACCTCCACCAATCTTGGAGCGCTGCAATTATCTTATAAACCACCCCCTTGACCTCTTCCACCCTCCCATCACCCTCACCAACCTACCATACCACACCATACCACACCACACCTCACCTCACCACACCACACCACACCACACCACACCACACCACACCACACCACACCACACCACACCACACCACACCACACCACACCACACCACACCACACCACACCACACCACACCACACCACACCACACCACACCACACCACACCACACCACACCACACCACACCACACCACACCACACCACACCACACCACACCACACCACACCACACCACACCACACCACAAACCACTCGTCATCCTTCACCACTTCTCAACAAAAACAACTCAAAAATCCAGATACTTTCAAAAATTCTTTTCCCTCTTATATCAAGACTCTGAATACCTTTTTTGTTGAGATCATGCTACACTCAAGCGCTCATGCCAGGGTGAGGATGCTCCTACTGAAGAGTACACACTCCAAATCTGAATCAAAGTTGTCTCAATGTTCTCCCAATATCTTCTGTTTTCTGTTTGGTTCTCATTTTTTTTTTTCCCATTCTTCTTTCTTCTCTCCACTCTCTTTCTGTATTCTTTCTTTCATTCTTCATTGTCTCCAAAAATACTCTTCTACATCTTCTGAATCTTCAACTCCATCTCAACCTCCTTCTAAATCTTAGACCACAGAAACTCCATCAACTATGTTGACTTCCTCAACAATGTTGTCCCCATCAGAACTCACATCTCTATCCTTGCCCAGTAAGACGGCTTGCCCATCATTGTATCATCTCCTAGCATAACCTGGCACTTCACTGGATCACCTTTGCTTCAAAATCCCAGTCCTGAAGTTCCTCTTCTTGCTCTACTTGTCTAAACGCGCCTCTCTCTTTTCTCTTTCATCTCCACTAGCTGTTGGTATTTCTTCTTTTCCTCATTCTCTTCATTTCCTCAAGTCTCCAAATTGTCTCTAACAGTGGTCTCCAGTCTGTTGGTTTTTAGTTCTCTTCTCCAAAGCTGAAATCTTATCATGGTTAAAAGCCAAAACTCTCACCAAAAACCTCAAACATTGCAATATGAACAAACCAACAGGAGCAACAGATTATTTTCACCAAGTCGCTTTGAAGGCCGCTGTTGATGCCATTCCACTACTCAACAATGAAAACTACTCCATATGGCAAGAAAAGTTGCTGATGCTCTTCAATCTCAAGGAAATCAAAGACACAATTACAAGGAACGCAGGACAATTTTCTGTCAAACAAGACCAAGAAATCAGAGCAGTTCTGATCTCAAAGTTGGACAGCACAACACATGCCAACATGGTCAGTTCTAATAACTTCAACTCATCAAAGCTACTCTGGGCAAAGATAACCTGACTTTTTGCTTCTCCTGAGACTTCCAACCGTACCAGAATCTTCAACCACTTTCTTCACCTCACCTTCAACAAACACGCAATAGAAAGCAAGCTTTGTAACAGACACCAAGAAAGCTCTCACCAGAATGAAAGATGTGGGTATAGAATCTTCCAATGACATTCTTGCGTATTTATTTCTCTTCAAATTTCCGCCTATTCTTGAGAACCTCAAGCAAAAAATCATGCATGTGGAGAAGCTCATAACAATAGATGTAGTCTTCAATCACCTAATCCAATACAAAAACAAACGCAAAGCTCAGAAAAAAGTGTCCAAAACAACTTCTGATGTCTCCCTAGTAACTACAAAGATGCAAAAAACAAAAGAAGATAAGAAGGTAAAGATGAAATGTTGAGAAGGCTACCATGACCCCAATGCTCCACATCCAGAATCCTTGTGCTTTCACCTAAATCCCCAATCTGCCCCAAGCTGGTGCATTGAACAAAAAAATGAATGGAAAAGCAAGAATAAAAGACAACAACCAACCATCAAATACCATACTCTCTTGACCCTCTGGATCAATGTGGACAACTCACCCAACCTCATCCTGGATTCTGGTGCAAAAATAAATTTCTTCAATGACCTTAAATATTTCTTGGACATAAGAATGCAAGAAGAACAGGAAGTAGTTCAAACAGGCAAGCTCAAAGCCAATCTCAAAATCCATGGAATGGGCATGGTACAACTCAAATGGAAAGATTTAGTCATAAAGCTAGAAGAGTGCGTTTTCATACCCAATATTGTAGTCAACCTCATCAGTCCCAGTCTCCTGGCCAAGAAAGGATGCGGTTTGACTCAAACCCAAAACAAATTATCAGTCACTAAAAATGGAACAACTGTCCTCAATGGATTAATACGGCATAACCTATTTGTCATTGAGAAGCCTCAGAAAATAGGCTTAAATAATGTGGTCAATCACGTCAACCAATCCCAACATGATTTCTTTGAAACAACACAATCCCTGGCAGACATTCACAAGATGTACGGTCATGCTTTGATCTCCACTCTCAGACCAATCCTAAAGGACCTTTTTCCAAGAGACAAGCTAACCCGCTTCCAATGTGATGCATGTGCTTGAAGTAAAATAACCTGCTCTTCCTTCCCAGCCATTTCAATTCCTTCTAATCAACCTCTCAAATGAATCCATCTAGATTTAGTTGGACCCATTACTCCACAATCTAAGGCTGGCCACCGCTACATGCTGACCCGGGTGGACAATTTCTCTGGCTAACTCACTGTTTTCCCTCTCCATTACAAAGATGAAACCCCAGAGACAGTCATCAATATACTCAAAGTTGAATTCAAGAGGCTCAAATACTATCCCTCTGAAATCTACTCAGACAAAAGCACAGAGTTCACCAATGTCACACTTAAAGAATTTGCCAAAGCTAAACACATCAAAATCATTACTTCTGAACCTTATCACTTTCAACACAACAGACAAGCTGAAAGAGAAAACCAAACCATTGTTGAGTTGGCCCAAGAAACCTTTTCTTCATCTCAACTACCAAAGAACTAATGGCATGTTGTTACAAGAAGCTGTTGCTTCATGCTCAATCAAACACCTAGAGAAGGCAATTACCTTTCTCCTTGGGAGCTTATGTTTGGTAAGAAACTCCCCGCTAACTATCTGAGACCTGTAGGGTCTCCTCTGGTCTATTTGGAAAATCATCTTCAGAAAGGATGCAAGTTCAAAACAAAAGGCCATGAGGGAATATTAGTTGGGTTCAATCCCGCTTTTCATTCCTACTTGATCCTCAACTCATTGGGTTCTATTCTTGAAACAAAGCACGTCACCTTCCTCAGGACCCACAAAACCAACTTTCCCCTTCTAAAACCATCTGGAATGGATATTTTCTCATCAACTCCCCAAGACTCCAATGAGTCCAAATTCTCCTTGGCAGACAAACAATTTGTGGCCAGGAATCACCACAGTAACTCTTCAGAATCAGACTCTAATTGCAACAACTCTGCTTCTCTAAGCTCAGAATCTTCAGACTCTCCCCAACCAGGACCCACTTGGGCCATCTCTCCAACACCGGCTACTCAGGAAACCTATCAAAGACCAAAACAAGAAACTTGAAAACCTCAATGCTAAAGCTTCCATCACTACTACAAACCTCCTTCTTACAAGGCCGCACGGAATTATCCGGAATGGCCCAAATGGAAGAAGGCTTTGGAAGAAGAATTAGAATCTATTGAATCACAAGAAGTTTGAAAGGAGTATTATAGAACGCCAGAAAACATTCTGAATACAACATGGGTGTTCAAAGTAAAAGAAAGCTGCCATGGGGAGCCTGTGAAATAAAAAGCAAGGCTCTGCGTACAACAGTTTGATCAAGTCCTTGGGATTGACTACAACAATAACTGGGCTCCGACTGGTAAAATTGGCTCCCTATGCATTGCTCTTATGTATGGCCTAAAAGAAAAGATGACTTTCACACAATTCAATGTTAAAGGTGCATTCCTCCATGCTCCCCTTCATGAAACCGTTATTATTAAGACTCCTGAAGGCTCAAGCAGAACCTCCCCATATCTCAAGTTGAAGAAATCTCTGTACAGCCTCAAGCAATCACCCAAAAACTGGTACAAAAATCTAACTCTCTTGATAAAGTCTCAAGGATTTCAAGAACCTGTTAGCAACCCCTGTCTATACATCAATACCAACTCAAAGGAAGTCCTCTACTTTCATGTAGACAATCTTATCCATGTTGGAAAGGATGATAACTTCAAATTCAACTTCCTAAATAGGTTTATGAATTCCTCTTGTCTCTCCCCAAACACCATTCTTGGAATGCTGATGGAGGTGAGGGGTAACCAAATTCTTCTTAGCCAACCTAATCATATTGAATGCGGTCTGGATTAATTAGTTCTCTCTGATTGCAAAGACACACACTCACCGCTCACTCAAAATATTCACCTTGAGCCAGCCACTGACAACAACCATGCAGAATTTGCACAGCTGAATGTCAACTTCAGATCCATCACTGGGCTACTCAACCATCTTGCCCAATATACTTGCCCAGATATTGCATTTGTGGTCTGGAACCTGGCCAGATTTAATGCCAAGCCCAGCATGAGCCACTGGAGAGAAGCACGCAAGGTCTGGAAGTACCTCAAGACCACCAGGGACCACAGACTTGTCCTCAAGTAAAATCCTAATGAGGAAATTATCTCTAGCTATAGAAATGCCACGTGGGGTGACAACCCAGCCTCTAGGAATCTCAGACTGGCTTCATAGTTTTCCACTATGGCAGTCCCATTGTCTGGAACTCTTCTAGACAAAGGAAAGTCACTTACTCCTCTACTGAATCTGAGCTCAAAGCTCTCCTTGACTGCTCCCTTGAACTCAAATGGATCACTCACTTGGTGAGCAAGATCTACCAATCAACAAAGACCAAGCCGGCTATATTCATAGACAACAAGGGACTCAATGAAAAAAATAAAGCACTTTGGTTCCCACTCTAAATCCTGACAAATTGATATTAAGACCAACGGCCTCAGAGAATTCACCCTGACTCTGATCTCCATGGACTTGATGGTTGCTGACTCTTTGACTAAGGCCTCAAGCCGCAACTCTCTTCTTCTTCTCCAGAAATTCATCTTTGACCTCCCTGGAACTCAAACAGACTCTTCTTGCAATCTTACCAGTCACAAGGGGTGTTGAGATCATGCTGAACTCAAGCGCTCCTGCCGGGGTGAGGATGCTCCTACTGAAGAGTCCACACTCCAAATCGAATCAACATTGTCTCAATGTTCTCCAAATATCTTCTGTTTTCTTTTTGGTTCTTGTCTCTTTTTTTCCATTCTTCTTTCTTCTCTCCACTCTCTTTCCGTATTCTTTCTTTCATTCTTCATTGTCTCCAAAAATACTCTTCTACATCTTCTGCATCTTCAACTCCATCTCAACCTCCTTCTAAATCTTAGACCACAGCAACTCCATCAACTATGTTGACTTCCTCAACAATGTTGTCCCCATCAGAACTCACATCTCTATCCTTGCCCAGCAAGACAGCTTGCCCATCATTGTATCATCTCCTAGCATAACCTGGCACTTCACTGGATCACCTTTGCTTCAAACTCCCATTCCTGAAGTTCCTCTTCTTGCTCTACTTGTCTAAACGCGCCTCTCTCTTTTCTCTTTCATCTCCACTAGCTTTTGGTATTTCTTCTTTTCCTCATTCTCTTCATTTCCTCAAGTCTCCAAATTGTCTCTAACGGTGGTCTCCAGTCTGTTGTTTTTTAGTTCTCTTCTCCAAATCTGAAATCTTATCATTTTTCCACTCAATTTCTTCTCAATATATTTCTCAACTATCAACTTCTATCTCCACTTCATTTCTCATAAAGAAAATCTCTTTTTTCATTGGCTCCACAAAACATCCACCCACTTTTCAGAACTGTGTCACCAGGCCCATTATCTATTATATGATCTAAAAAAACTAGTGATTCAACTCCTCTTGATCCTTCTTCATCTAATAAAACTCCTGATTCCACCCCTCTGTCCCCTCCTCCTGAGCTATCATATAATCAAAAGAAGGAGATGGTTGAAGCTATCCAATCATGAGCAAAGTCCTATGGATATGTCATATCTACCAGAGTATCCATTTGCCAGAAACATACCTACACTTATCAATGTGATAAATCTGGGGAATATAAACCAAGAAAAGATACCACCCAATTTAAAAAAAAACAAAAAAAAAAAACAAAAAAACAAAAAAAACAAAAAAAAAAACAAAAAAAAAACAAGAAAGGCCAATTTTCCTTTCAGGTTATCAGGAAATTTTCCAAAAATATTGGGTTTCTGGGTGGTGAAGGTTATATTTCCAGAGCACAACCCTCCACCTTTCATTGATCCTTCCACTCATCCCATCCACAGAAGAATCCAAGGGAGGCAAAAGAAGGTGGCTGAAAATTTATCCAAAGCTGGAGTTTCCCCATCAAAAATTCTCAACTCGCTTATAAAAAACTCTTCATCCCCTATCCATAAAAATCTCCATACCATTTACAACAAAAGCTCAAAAATACAAAAAAATTCCCTTGACGGCAAAATTTGTGTTTAAGAACTCATACTAGAACTCAGGAATTCTTCCTTTTTCTACACAATCAACAACATGCATGGTCAAATCACTTCATTTTTCAATTCTCACCTCAATTCAATCAAACTTCTAACCCTTTTCCCAACTCTCATAATGATGGAATTTACATATAAAACAAGCAAATTTGTAATTCCCCTTCTTCATATCCTTGGGGTAAACAATTTTTGCAGAAGTTTATCAGTTGGCTTCTGTTTTTTATCTCAAGAGAAAAAAAAGAACTATGAATGGGCCCTGACTCAACTTCAGGAAATTTTTGAAGATAAAAAACCTAATGTGATTGTTACAGACAAGGAAAAAGCACTTATTATTTCAATTGAAAAAGTTTTCCCTTCCTCTAATCATCTTCTCTGTGTCTGGCAAATCTTCAAGAATATTCAAAATAATTGCAGGAAGCACTTTAAATCTGAAGATGAATGGAAGATATTTGTGAAACAATGGCAACAGTTGGTCTATTCTAAATCATAATCTACTCATCAGGAAAACTTCACCAAAATTTCTCTTGTCTGGAATTTTCCCACTTCTGACTACCCTCTTGATAACTGGATTCCTTTAAAAGGAAATTTTTTCTTCTATTTGGCCAATAATAACTATCACTTTGGAAATACAAGTACCTCCAGAATAGAAGGCCTACAATCCTACATTAAAAGTTTCATTGATTCTTCTATTGGATCTTTCTATAATGTAGTTCAAAAACTTACAAACCCATCACCATCCAAAACCATGAGAGAGCCATTGAAACCTCCCAGAAACAATTCAAGCATCTCATGGGTTTAACTCACTGTGTGGATCATCTTTCTGGAAAAATCAGCAACTTTGACCTCAAAACCATTCATTCATTTCATCAAGTTCCTGAATCTTCCACCAATTGTAGCGCCTGTGATTACTCTTCTTACATGGGTATACCATGTATTCACAAAGTCAAATTAGCTATCAGAAAGGGTGAAATATTCCAAATAGAAGATTTTCATCCTCAATGGCATGTCAAAGCTCACTTATCAGTGAGTTTATTTATAAATTCATTTCTTTATCTTGGTTTCAAGCTCAAATGAATAATTTCCTGATTGATTTTGATTTTAATTTTTCCAGTTAACTCTGGAGCCTGATGAAACTGAAGAACCTGAAAACCTTGAAGCTCCAACCAGAGAAATCAATGAAAAACTTTATTTTACTGCAAATTTTTAAGAATTCAGCAAGTTTCAACCTGGAGAACAGCCATATTATCTGGGTGAAAGAAAAAATCTATACAGTGGAAAATATAAACTTAATCTGATTCAAGAGCCCAATTCCACTCAAAGATCTAAAGTAAGAGGAAGACCCAAATTCAAGGCCAATAAGTTCAAGAAAATCTCTCAGTCCTCAAGTAAAAGAGATCCATCTGGTTTTGAATGTTTAGAAGAGCCCAAGAAGAGAGGAAGGCCAAAGAAGAAATTCATAGAAAATTCCAAGGTTGGTCACCATTCTTTGGAAAAAAAACTATGTCAACTTTCATAATTAATATCTTCTTCCTATGTGTTCAGGTTTCAACAAAGTGGAAGGCAATCAAGGGGAAGGGGAAGGGAGAAAAGAAGGATTAATAAGAGGAAGAGTTAATTTCATATCTATAATTATTTATTCTGCAATTTATTTTGTTTCATGAGTCCTTGTCATTTATTTAACATAGGGTGAATTCCTGACTGAAGAGGAATATTCAGAAGATGAAGAGGTGCCATATTTTGATGAAGGGGAAGATTCAGCAGATGAAAATATTCCAGATTTAAATGTTATTAATATGGTGAGCTTTCATTTTCTTTTATTGTTTTTTGTTTTTTTGAACATTATTTTTCATTAATTTTTTCATTCAAACTTTTATCAGAGCTCCAGAACCATTGTGAATAAGCACATTTCTTCTCCTGAATACAATCCTGAGACAAGAATCAAGAGAATAAAGGTATCCAATGAAGATGGTGATTCTCCTTACCATCCTCTTGGAAGGAAGGTATTAGCAGCCCCAACAATAAGTGAGAAAGTGAGTACATTCAATATTTTCTCATTTTTTAAGTTTTTCTGATGTTTTTTGTGTTTTCCCTCTAGGTTTCATGTACATTATTGTATTCCTATTCTGGAATCTTTGACCTAGTCTCAATTGAAGAAGTGATTTTCATCTTTAGACCATATTTTCTGTTATTAAAAATTCTTATTTTTGGTTTTAGTTCCCATAAAAAGAACTTATTTCCCCCAAAACAGCCATTTCACATATAGCACATGTTCAAGATTTCATAGGGGATGGGAACTGTGGCTTTAGATCAGCAGCCATTTATTTGGGGAGAAACTCAGAAAACTGGATTGAATTCAGGAAAGAAATGGTGAAAGAGCTTGATTCCAACCCAATCTCCAAGGACCCAAGATTACTGCGTGATATCTGGGGTGAAGAATTCCAAGAAGCAAGAAGACAATTGAACCACCTTTATGGCCCAGCTCCCATAAATATGTGGATGAAATTTCCATACCATGGTTTACTTCTGGGTGAAACATGTAAGTGTCCAGTGGTTCTTTTTTCTTCTTTAATGCCTTGCACCTATCTTCCTCTGAATCACCCTCCCACTTCAAATTTAAAATCTTCTCCTATTTGCTTCATTCTTTTAGAATATTTCAAACATATAGTCTCATTCAAGTTCAAGTTGATCATTGGCCAGCTCCCAGGTTAGATCAACTTTGGAAAAGCTTTGTGACCAAGGATTCCAAATCTTGGAAAACCATTATTCAGAAAAATTTAGAGCTTGGTAATGAGTTTTCTTTCCCTCCAATAAAATCAAGTAGAAAAATAAAAACAATCTTATTTGAATAAGTTTTAATATTTGTATCCATATTTGTTGTTTATTTTTGATTTTTTGAATGAAGTTTGGACTGTGTATGCATACATCCAAAAGTATCTTTTCATAAGTTATTTTTTTATTTTTGAAATTTCTGAAAGCTTGAATAAACCCCAAAAAATATTTTAAAAGGCAAACAAAAGTATCAAAAAATCCAATGAGAAAATTCAATGTTTTGAATTTTTTGGTTTTTTGAAGGAAATGTTCAAGGGAATAAATAACATGCAAAAATTCTGAAATTTTTTTTTTGAAAAGCTCTTTAATAGTTTTTTTAAATTTCTAGATCTTGAAAAACCAAAAAAAACTAATCAAAAAGGCAAATAAAAGGATCCAAAAGTCTAATGAGAAAATTGAATTTTTCAAATTTTTCGCTTTTTTGAAGGATTTTTTTAAGGTAATATAATACATCCAAAAAATCTGAAACAAATATTTAAATTCTCTCTGGATTTTAGCTTAAATCTTTGGTAGCTTGAATCACCAAAAAAAAAATAATAATAAAATAAACCAAAAAGAAAACAACAGGTTGCAAATGTCCAATGAGAAATTTGAATTTTTTGAATTCTTTGAATTTTTGAAGGAATTTTTTAAGGTAGAAGGATACATCCAAAAATTCTGAAAAAAATATTTGAAAAAATCTTAAATGTTTCTCAAAATATTTGGTAGCTAAAACAACCAAAATAAATAATTAAAATAGCCAAAATAAGGATCCAAAAATCCGTGGGAAAATTGGTTTTTGCAGAATTTTTTAATTTTTTGATTCCATTTTTGGAGGGATTCTAATGCCTCAAAAATTACCAAAGATTTTTTTGGGGGGTTTATGAGCCTTAGCTATTGGAATTTGGATTCAGAAATAAAAAAAATTCTTGAAAGTACCGTGAAATAAAGTATTTGTCTGTGTAGCAGCAGAGGCATGCAACAACAGGTAGACGTAATATTCTGCAAAATAAAGGATTGGGGGCATGAGAAGATTAATTCTTTAAATAAAATGAATAAATAAATGAGTAAGTAAATTAAAAATAAATAAACAAATAAATTAATGTTTCAAAAAATACATAATTAAATAAAGAAAAAAATAGATAAAAAAATAAATGAATAATATATATATATATATATATATATAATAAAAAAAATGTGAAATTTGTGACCCTAAACAACCCATTCATGACTCAAATTGGTTTGCATGGCATGGTCCACAACCCATTTGGGTTGTGAACGGCCGTTCACACCTCAGATGGGTTGAAAAAAAGCCATTCACAACCCAGATGGGTCACAAACCACGCCACACAACCCATTTTGAGTCATGAACAAGTTGGGTAGGGTTATGAATTTAACATTTCCCTTTCTTTTTTGAAGGATGATAAAATAATTTTTCATTTGAAATGATCAATAAATCATTCCCTTTTTTTTGATCAAACCAATGAGAAAGAAAGAATGAAAAAAATGTTTTACTAATAAACTCCACTTGTGGTTTTTTTATATATTTTTTTTCTTGAATCTGAATACTCAAATCTGAATCCTTGTATGGATTTTTTAAAATAAAATCAAGAGGTCTTTTGATCCAAAATCCAGTCAATCAACTTTTTTCTTTTTTTATTTCTTTTTTTGAAGGACACAATTACAAAATCCAGGACATCCTTGGGATTCCTTGTGAAGGTTGTCCTGGGGCTTTATCTTATTTTAGATATTTTTTATGGATAAAATTGAGGACTTCAAAAAATGTTCTTATTAATTAATTAATCAATTTTTATTTTATTTTAAGCTTTCATACTTGATTCCCTTGAATGACATCAGCTTAATACTGTTTAGAGTAAGTTGACTCATCATGAAAAATTTATGATGACTTGTATTCAAGTGGCATATCAGATTGAAAAGGCCCCTTTTTACTTTTGGATGCAACTTTCCATCAAGTGAGAATTGATTTTTCATGGTGAATTATTCAAAATTCAATTAATAATCAAAAAAAAAATCAAAATAGAAGAGCAAAATATGAATAAAGATTCAAAAAAAAAAAAACTCCCCATGGAAACACCACCATTACAGAATGGGCCAATGGGCTTGAGCATAAAATCCAGTTGACTCCCATGGGACTTACCTCAATCAAAAAGAAAAGCCAGAATTTTCCAAAATATGAAGAAAAGGGCTTCCCTGGGGTTCTCATAGGTTTTTTTTTTACTAAAACTGATATCATATGGAATTTTGAAAACATCTGGTTCCATCCTCAATTAAAAGCATGTCACATTCTTGAGAGGAAATTCCAAACCTAATAAGATCAGTTAAAATGCAGATGAAGGAAGAGATTAATGGTGCACTCCAGTGGAGGCTTCTTAATCTAATAGTAGTGTCTTTAGAAAATTTGAAGAAAAAATTGATTTTGAGAGCTTGATTGAACCAATATCCAAAATTGGAAATTTCCAAGTATAAATGAAAGATTACAAAATTCAAGAGATTAAATACTTTGAAAATAAAATCAAAAGTGAAAAATAATTCAATATTTAACTCATTTCAGCTTGCTACTATGTACAGAGCAACCTGCCAAAGTACCAATAATAAAAAAGTAAAGAAATAAAAATGATAAAACAGAAAAAATAATAAAAACTCAGAAAAGGAGTGGGAAAAACTCAAATAATATTTTGAATTTGGATTCTCAACAAAAAATTAGGTAGGGTCACTCACTGAACAACCCCACCCTTGAATCCCTACTCCTTAAAACCTCAAAATAAATATGCAACTTGGTCCAAAAATCATGGCACCGTTATTGTGTTTTTTTCCCAACTCAATTTTTCACATTTATTTGAAAGGTATAAGTTTCACACCTAAAATTTAGTCAGAATTGACAATTTGGGTGTATTTTAGGAGTTACAGGAAAAATCATATTTTGTAAAAATTCCCACATGCACATGCAGCCTGCACACTCAAAAAAGCCCTGAATTCATAAATCAATCCATTACCCACATGTAAAGTCTGCAGCAGATCTGATCTGTGCATCTCAGATCTTCAAAACACAAAGACACTAACAGGTACTGCTCTGAGACATTTAAAATTAGAAGGGTCAACCATGCATATTTAATGATTTGAAATTTGCATAGAAAATGATCCAAAAATATAATAAGTCTAATGAAAAGGCAGAAAAACTAACTAGATTTTTTTTGAATTAGAATTCAAATAATAAAGAGTACCACAAAATTAACAGATCCTAATCTTTGAAAAGCACACAAAACATCAAGGGATCTGTTAATGATAGTAATAATAAAAAGGACCAAAACTACCAGGAGATTCCAGAAAATTACCCAACACCCACTAATTATCATTTTAGTTGAGTATAAATAGTACAAAAATAAAATATGTGCAGGATTAAAAAATTAACAAATAAACCCAATGACTGATCCTGATCCAAAAATCATGCACTGATTCTACATATCCACAATGAACTGAGCTAAATCACCAAGAGGATGTTCCAATCTAGCTCTGAATGGCTTTCTAGCCTCAGCACATGGTCCCTACCCTTTCTATGTGACCTGAGGAGGCTCTCTTGACCCCAAAAAGGTATTTATACAGCACCTTTTTTTGGGCTCTTTTTCAGGCATAATTCATCAGTCACCATCCATAAACTGTTCCATCTGTGATCAAGGGCTCATAAAAAAATAAGAAAGTGATTTCTGGCCTCAGTCTGCAGTATAATATTCTTAATTCATAGTCACAATTATTGTTTTCATGGAAGGATAAATCAACAAGCACCCCACCTTTGATTTGAAACCCTTCAACTGCAAAGATTTAGTGAATTCTCAAAGTGGTAATTTCCTCCTCTCTGCTCTGGGTTTTGTGCTAAAATAGCCAAGAAATGCCACCATTTTAGTGGGTAATACTTCCTTACTTTCAATTCATAAGGTTCCAATCATTCCAGGGTACCAGATTCAAAGTTAATTTCCTGAAGAAGAGGTGTTGAAGACCCCCAGTCTGTATAAACTGTGGCCCCTCTTTTTATAATTTATTGTATAATATTGAAAAACATCTAACAAAAACATATAAAACTTTCACTATTACCAATCATTTATATCCATTTGGAAATTTATTACTCTTTATTTTTGAGAATATTGCTATTCTTGACCTTTATCACTTCTATTAGTTAAAGGACTCCAAGTTTCCTGGTATCTAGGAGATGAAAAATCATCCCTCTTTAAATAAAGTGGGTAAACAAAATTTCTTGCGACTGTTTTTTGAAGTGGGCATGACCTGTTACTTAAAAAAATGCAATTGAAGCCCAAGAAGTTTGATGTGTCCACTGAGTTTGGTCAGGTTGTCAACTCAGTGGTTTTTTTTTCAAACCACAGTTGGCAGGTGCTAAAAGTTGCGTGGTGGTTATTCAACAACCGCTTGCCAGGTGGTCAACCAATGGGGTTGTTCCATCAACATGGCCCTGGGGGCTTTCAACTGAAGGGGCCAAGAGTTTGGAATCAACAGGAGGCCACCCTGTTGACCATCACGGTCATGAGGAGCCCAACAGCAGAAAAATTTCTTCTTGCTGACCTGAGTTGATCAGAAACTAGGTCAAGTTTATGACCCAAAAAGATGGGGGCCCCTTGGCTATTGCCCCATCAACTGATTTGGTCAGGCCATCAACCACAGCTTTTTGCATGACCAGCAGGAGTTGACCACCCAACCAAACTCACTGGATACACCATAGAATGGCTTGTGTTGAAAACTCAACCATCAATGACACTCTGCAGTTGATGATGGCCCATAAACTCACCATCTTGGCTTCTCAAGTACCATCAAAGATTTGAATATCAATCAAAAAAACAATTTTGGTAAGTAATTTATTCAAAATTGGAACCACTTATTTCAATAATTATTTTCCATCATTTTTTATCTTTTTTTTGAATTTAAGATTTTCCTAACTATCATTCAATCTCACAAACGCAAGAATTCAAGTTAACAAATCCTTCAAACATTTTGCTTGTTCAAAAAAAAAAAATAGTCATTCAAAGGTGCTTTTTCTCAAACCAAGAAATGAATGGTTCATCCTCAAATGCTTTAAAGACACAAATACTCTTCAAATGAGAAATTAGATAGTTTATATGAATATTTTTGACTCAAAAAGCCTTTCTGAGAATTTCTCAAGACTCCCAAAATTTTTAAATCACCCATTGGATGAAATTTGGACCCAATTATCAAAAAAACAACAGCAATAAATTTTAGAATTATTGAGTTGTATAATAAAGCAATATTTTTTTTTTGAAAAAAATTTTCATTTTCATCATTGTTCAATAAAAAATTAATCAGAAAGAAGATTGATGGCACCAAAAAAATGTTGAATCTTGTTTTGGATCTGGCATGTTTTATAATAATTTTTGTTTTTTTGTTTTTTTGTCATGAATTTCAAGTTCATTTTGATTTCAGCTGGTTGATTTGATTTTAAGTAAATAGAAGATCCTGAAATAGCTAAAAATAAAAATAAAAGTAACTACAAACCATTTTATTGATTCAGATTTAGCTCAAAAAAAATACTTGGAAGTAGAAGGACTGATTTAGTTCAATCATTCCAAAGACTTTTGTATACCCAATTTACAATAAATAAGGGAAAATTCCCTCATCAAAAAAACCAACTTGTTATAAATTATTTGTTTTTTCTACACAAAATAACATTTGAATAACATTCAAAATCCCAGCTTGGGATGAGTAAGATGGAAAGAAAGATAAAATTGTGAGAATCTGGGAGCATGGGAGGATTATCACAGACCCAAACAAACTAATGTCCTTGATAATTTCAATGTATCCAGACTCAAGGAGAACACACACAAGAGATCCCCAACCTACAAGACTTGAATTTGTGTACAAGTTTTCAATCAGAAATAGAACAGGAACTATTTCAAAAAGTATGCAGACACCAACAAAACACACCTCACTTTGGAATTTTCCTCTTTAAGCATGAGAAATAGATCTCAAAAAACAGACTTATCTAAAACAAGCCTTTATTCATGCAGAATTTTACAAATATTTCTTTATCAGAAGACCCAGAGGGAGCTCCAAAATGACACCCACCATGAATCTAAAATCATACCCTAACAGTTTAAAGCAAGCTCCACAAAGTTTTTACCTGAAACTCAATATTTGGATTGAAAGCCTAGGCTACTCTCCCTCATATTTAGATCCATGCCTGTATATTCACAAACATGTGGAATCAGCTCTATTCTTCCAAATAAACAATACCATTGTTGTTGGTGACTCAAAACACTTCAAACAAAATTTTATTCAAAATTTCCCAAATTCATCCATTCATTGACCAAAAAATATTTTGGGAATGAAGTTTGAAAAAATTATGAGAAAAAGAAGGATTTGATTTCCCTTCCTTGAAAATAATCATAGGTCTCAATGAAATTTAGATGGTGGATAGAAAAGAACTCTTCACTCCTTGCACTCCTGGACTCCCACTACTTCTGGCCAAAGACTGCAAGCAGATGGAATTTTTGTTTCTAAACACCAACTGAAAAATTCAAATTGTTTGTCTGAACTTCATTTCCTGCCTTTCCAGGCCCAAAATTTCATTTTCAGTCTCCATCCTTTCCAGGTACTCCAATAAAACCTTTTGGAGCCACTCACCATGAAAAAAATGGCGGCACCTGCCGGCAGGTGTAGCAACTGGGTCTGTGATTGAAACCTGTTTTGACTTTTTTGAGGTTTTGGAGTTGAACATCAAATTGATTTCTGGATGAACTCAGAAGATTCATGCAGAATATTTATGCAATGCATAGATTGAATTGAAATCCATTACATAAAAGGAAGGATTTAGAATTATTCATTTAACTGTAAGACCATACTTTGATTGAACAACTTTTCAGTGGTTATGATTTGAATTGTACATCATGGGCCATGATTTCAAATAGTACAAAGTTCCAAAATTAGAAGAATCAAATTTTTAGATAATGATCATTTCAAATAAGTGTTTCAAACAGATATTTCAAATTTTCTGTTAGGATTGATGCTTCAGTTTTCTGAGATTAAATCTAATTTCTATTTTTGAATTCTGTAACTTATAAATGTGTTTTAGATAGAAATGTGACACAATACCAATTCCTCTCATCTCATCTTCTACAAATATCTAGTACAATATAAAATGAGTGCATGTGTCTTTTTATATTTCCTCCTGTTTTTTAATGAAATGACAGTCAGAAAAATCAATAATGAAAGTTCTTCAGAAATTAGTATTTTTGACATCAACTTACCAAAGAGTCAATTGCCACAACACAATAAAAATCCTGGGAAGTTTGTGCTTTTTTTGCTTCATAAGCCATGCTTGCAAAAAAACCTAATATGTTATCTTGATGTATCACAGATATTGATCCATCTTCTTGATGAACCATTTGAGAATTGAGATATTTGAGGCCAAGGTAGGGATTTATTGAAGTATCAATTTTTTCCAAAGGGGAAAAGGTTTCAACAATGAGGAAATATTGTGCACAGTTTTTTTCATGAAAGATGGACAATACCTTCCCCATCTCACAAGGGCCTTGATTTGATAGGGATGAAAAGGAAATCTGAGAATTACTTTTATTGTAGAAATGGGGTGTTATGTGATGACCATGGAAGAGCATTGATTTTCAAGGCAACCACTCCAGTTGGTCCCATGGCAAGAAATTGTATGTTAAGTTATTTTCAATGAATTTTTTTAATTTTTCTTCTTCCAAAACATTCATCTCCTTTTTAGCCCCTGAAACATCACCTGTCTTGGAAGAGTAGAACAGACTTTCCAGATCTGGGAGTTGGTCAGAATTGATCCCCAAAACATTCCAGTTGGATCCAATTTGTTCAACCAAGCCTTGAAGTTTGGCCCTTTCAAGGAATCCATTAAAGAGGGACTTATCAAGGAAACCTTAAAATTAAAAAAAAATCAGTTCAAAGTGTGCCATCAAGAATATACTTTTGAGAAATCTGTGTTACCTACCTGTATTTTTTTTTTTTAACCAAGGTCAAGATCTGATTCAGCCTTTCTCCCAACCAACATGAAAATATTGAGGGAGGACCATAGAGCTTAATCATCTTAGTCATATGCTGAGAGAAATGAATTGTTGGCTTGGGTTTAATTTCAGTTCCCCAAAGTAGCAATAATTCCTCCCGGTAAGCCAAAATTAATTCATCCAATTGGGCTAACTGGGCATCTGTAAGTTGATGTGACATGACCAAGTTGATAATACCAACTATTTTGGAGGTAGTTGAGATAAGATTTTCCTCCCCTGAGCCATTGGTTGTGATCCACTTCCACCTTGGGATCAAAACAAGCACTACATGAATGGTGTACAAAACCAACCATTCAGCAGCCTTAGGAGTACCAGCTTCAGGTAAAACTATGTTTCTGGGCAACCTAGTAATCCAAGAAGGAAATTTAATTGAAGTGGTAACATCTTGAAGAATTTTGAGTTCATTGGGAGTAATGCACAATTGATTTGATGCAATACTTGTTTCTTCTATTAATGAACCTGCAAGATGTGGATTGCTTTGATCTTCAGCAGAGAGGTAAGAGCTTTCTTGTATTGAACTTTGAATTCTCTTCCCATATTGATTTTGACTTCCTGATTTACTTTCAATAGATCTAAATGGATTTCTTTCTGGTGAGATATATTTTTTCTTTCCTTTCTCCTTGAATTTTGCCAAGGATTCATGTGAGCTGTTTGTTGAAGTATTCCCAAGAAGCCTTGGAGACCGGAAAACAGTTGGTTGAAGGATTTGAGATTCAGAATATTCCCAACTTCTTGAGGAGCTGGGAAGATAAAGCCCTGGGATTTTCTGGACTAAAACTATTGGTACTGAAGTTCTTTGGTGCATACTTGATGGGCGTTCTTGCTGCTTATTTGCCCAATTTTGAACCTTTTCAATTGGATTGGGATGATAATCTTCCAGGTGTGCTGGAGAGCTATCTAAAAATGTTTGAATTCTTTTTTAGGTTAATCTTTGGGAATTTTCTGGTGACAAAGTGCGCTTTTTTTTGGATCCAGATTTGAGGCTGCTAACATGAGTGATTGTTACACTTCTTGGGTGAGAATTTTGCCTTCTTTCCAATTTTTGAAGAATTTTTCCAGCCTGGATTATTCCAAGGTAGGTAATTCTGTAATCGTGTAGCATTCCCAAGATAAATGTATGCATTGAGTCAATTGTTGTCATATTTTTTGGTTCCGATTATGGCAGAGTTTGGAAAATTGTGTAGCAGGCACCATGTAGCTTGATAATGTTGGTTTTTTCATTCAATGATTGAGCATTATTCCAATTCTCTGCCCATTTAATGTGATCTTGATTATGTTTTACTGGCCAGGTCTCCTTTTTGGTATTCCAGATTTCATTCAGCTTGAGGCTGCAGTTGGAGCAGAAGATTGTTGCTTAGTGGGAAGAAAATCCACCCATTTTACGCAAGGCAGGTGTATCACCAATCAGAGGCAATATCACAGCATGTATTACTATTCCATTAGGGCATTGATTGGTTTTTGTGTAGTACACTCCTTTCCAAAGATCCGGTAGTTCACATAAAAGAGGCTGGATTAGATTGTTCAGTTGGAATGAAGTAAATTCCTTGAGTTTTGGTGTGAATCCATACACAAAAAGATTGTGTGGCTTTTAACAGACACTGGGTGGAAGGTTGAAACATATTAAGAATATTACACCAAGAGAGATGCTTTTTCAACTGGTCTTTATTCCATGGGGATTCATCCAATCAATGTAAATTCCAAATACCAGGTTACCTGCTTCAGCTTTATAAATATGATTTTTTTGATCCTTGAATTATTTCCACATAGTTCCATCCCAAAAATCAGAAATTTTACCTTGATGCTTTTGCGGTGCCTAGAGTAATTCTTCAAAACAAGGGAGCATTAATTGCCTAGAAATCCACTTCTTGAGCAATTGGTGTCCAAACTGCTTCAGAGGATAAAATTTATACTTGTTCTTGTCTTGATGCCAGAGTTTGGATCCACATGCAACAGGCTCTCCAGCTATTGAATTAACAATATTGTGGCATTTTGTATATTGCCTGGTTTCTTGATTTTCTTCACTAGAATGGTTTTCTGAAGGTGCAGGTGCTTCATCCAAGGGATAGAGTTTGTAACAATTTTCACAACAGAAATTTTCAACTAGATCATCTGTAGTTGAAAATATTTTTTCAATTTTGCAAGACTTTTAGGTATTTCACCTGAATAGTTGGGCTTCCCAGTGATAATTGAGTTAAGGAAAATTTTCTCATGCTCCATCTTGATGTATTGGTGACATACATGATCACCAATTTTTTCCTCAATACTTTCATGAAGGATTTGTAGTGATGAGATGAGGGAACTGGGAGTGTGATAGAGAAATTGAGGAGGTGTCATTCCAGATGTATTGTAAATTTCCATATTTTCTGGTGGATACTGTTGTATTTCATGACAGGAAGAACCTCTTCCAGGGTTTGACTTTGCATGTGCATCTTCAATTGATGGCTTTGTTTTAAAAATTAATAGGAAAAATAAGAAAATGTACTCTAATTCAAGTACAAATGGAGGAATATATTTTTGAACAAGATTTTCACTCACAGTCCTGATGTTTGCTTGTAGTGGTTCCTTTGTTGGATTTATTGTGGTAGTGAATTGGTTAATGTTTTCTTTGTTTTGTGTTTAAGTTTGGAATCCATTATACCTTATGAGTTATTCATCTCATATTGATAAATGCAGGAAAAAATCAGTCACATACATTGTTAGAATCATTTGATTAAAATATATGAGTTTCATGTGCTGTTTTAGACCTTCCAACACCATGGCATAGCTTTTTTCCATATTCAAATGTCCTTTGAGAAAATCTAGGAAATTGGCATAACCAAAGGTTTCCAACTCTGGTAGTGTGCTCCATTGCTCTAATTATTTTTGTATTTTGGGATAAGTCAGGTCTTAGAGGATGTCTGAAATTTTATAATTCAAAGGGAAATGAATAAGAATCTTGATAAAATTTTTAAATCAATCCTATACCTCCTGGTTAGTTTAAGTATTCAAAAATGAAAAATTTTCTATTGCATCCATTTTGAATATTCATATTCTGAGAAGGGGGAAGGAAATTAAAGGGAAGATTTTTGATTTTGGAAAAGAGTTTGAATCAATGTACCATATTAAATGCTCATGAGTTGCCCATGTAAAATACATGGGCAGTCCTTGAGTTTTTGAATGTTAATTTAAAGTAAAATACCTTTATGCAACATCCTGAATCTCATCTTAAAATTGATTATATTCATACAAACCCATGATTTGAATTCAAATTGGGTTATTGAAAGATGATAATTTTGCAATATTTGATGAGGGAATTTCTATAGCCTAGAGTTAGTGTTGTTTTCAAAATTATAGAATTCACGTGAAAAATATGTATTTTGTATAAATTTCCTTCTTAAAAAGATATTTGGGAATTTTTAAACAATGATTTATTTCAGCATGACAGCAGTTCATTGAGAAAATGCTTTTTGGGTGTTATGATTCCAAAAAAAGTTTATGCAGCTGTCCCAAATAAGGTGTATCAAATGCAAAGTATTCAGAGTTTTTCAATGGAATTTTTCATGCTGTACACACTTGGATTTTGGGTTTTCCCACTCTTAATTTGATTTCTGTCTGGATTCAAAAAGTTGCTACAAATTGATTTATTTGAAAACTTCAAGTGGTTAAATGTGGCCTTCATTTTTATTACTCAAAAAAATTGGTCAGAACCCACATCATTTATTCTCCTAGAATCAGTTAATCTAGCAATACCTATGATTGCTAGTTTCAAGTTGAAAATACAAGGATTGAATGGAAAGAGATAAATTCACTACTGAAAAAAAACTTTTAAATAGGCTAACTTCTAATCCAAGTATTTGCCTCAATTTTGTTTAGAGCAGAAATACAGAAAATACACTATTCTAAATACTCTCAAGATTTTTGGGTGGTTTCCATTAATCTTGAGGGCTTGGAAACTTGAGTTCTAAGAAAAGAAAATGCCTCTGTGAGATCAACTTCTGGAAGTAAACTCAAGGCACTTTTTTCAACTGGAGTTATATCCTTCAGGGCTTCCTCACTAATCCAATTTTGAGGTATTGAGGTAGGAAAAGAAGGTGGGTCATAACCTCCTGTTGAATTGTTGGGTTTGGCAAGACTAATAATTTTTCATCTTCTTTCCATCTTGATGCGTGGGTTTTTGCCTAGTTGGATGTATGCTTCATCAAGGTAGTAATAAATTCGGGATATATTTTGAGCCCTCCAAACATGGGCATAGTTGAATAATTCTTCATCTTCACCCTCAACATCAGAGATGAAACCACTATCCAAAAACAGAGCAGAAGTCTTGTGGAATGAGTTGATCATTTCCAACTCTACAGCAGTTCTCCTCCTGATTTCCTTCTTGGTATTCTGTATTTGAAAATATCATGAGAAGTTAGTCATTGTACAAAGTTAAAAAATTTTTAATAATTGATTTGACCCACTTTCTTCTTGTTTAAGCTTTGAGATGCAGAAACCTTTGATTTCCTGCTCTTGGAGCCCCCTTCTGCCTTTTTTCCTTCTTCCAAAGAGCCTTCTTTGATACAAGCCAACAATTGATTATGGAAACCCTTTTGGCTGGGGTTTTGTTGTTTTCTTTTATTGAATAAGAAGCAGTGCCCCCACGTTCATGGCACATCTCCCATGCTCTGATGATTATTGCAGTCAGAGAGGAGTTCCAGCTAGATGATGGATTCTGTTCCCAGTAGTAGGTACATCTAGAAATGCAAGAATTAAGGATTAGGGCACGTGCATGGGCTATCCATGTCTCATCATGAGAGTGAATTTGGCTCATGGAAGTGGTTTCTAAGGGTTGAGGGGTTGAATAAATCTTGTGTTGTAATTGGAGCAACACATCTTTCTTGAAGAATTTGAGCTCCTTTTCCCCTATTTCTGGATTGGAGTTGTATTGATTTGTTTGACCAGTGTTTGATGATATAGCATCATTAATGGATGCCTTCTTCCTTGGATTTTTCAGAGATTCCAGTTTGCCACCAGTTGGAGGATTTGGAAGCTTGTTGTTGTTGGAATCCATTCCAATAATTGCTTTTTTCCAATCAAGTAAGTATTTGGAAATACCACTTGAAGATGGGGGGATCCCAAGATTACGTGCATTTTGAGATATTGAATATTGTTCTTGAGCCAAAAATTTTTTATTCTTCTGGTGTGGATGGGATTGGGAAATTCGTTGTGCAATCATAAAGTAGGATGGAGCAGCAGAGTTGTTGAATTCATCCTCTTCCTCAACAGCTGCCATGTTGAATTCATCATCTGGAAGAGGGAAGTTTGATGTCTCAGCATATGATGGTGCTGGATTGACTGAGCTTTCTTTATTTTTGTCATATGAAATGTAAACCAGGATTCAGTCTTGGGTTTGTATCATTGTGAGGTAGATCATAAACTGCAGGGATAGTTCTTACCAGGTTCCATGTCTAATGTTCCAATTTGGTACCAAGATTAAAATTTTTCTTATTTTGTGGTTTTGTATTGATTTTCAACAAACTGATAAATAGGAAGTCAGGTTTTCTTTCTTTGACCATCTGAAAATTTTCAGAAATTGAGATATTATATATTGTGATTCCCCTTTTTTCCCAAATTTTTCTTCCAAGTGGGCAAAGGGTATGGACATAAGTATGTGGGTAGATGGAAGGAAGGTTTTAACCAGGGCAGAGCTCAAAGATTAATCAAAATTCATCATGAAATAGGAAAAGAGGCTCTGTGGCTTCCATCTGCCTCAAAAAGTTTTGTTGTTGTTTTTTCTTGCATTCATGCATGATATACAAAAAAATACTGGTATAATGAAGTAAAATTTGAGTTATTTAATTTTTTGCATTGCCAATGATATATATGAAAGTAACACTTGATTTTCATGTTCTGAAATTCCAAAATTTAATTCCATAAAAAACATCCTTGAGCATTATGTGGCTCAGAAAAGATTTTCATTCCTGTATCCATGGAATTGACCAAAAATATTTGAATTAGAATCAAGTAACAAGAAAAAAAATCAATTCGAGAATAGCTGCAGTTAGAATATATTAAGATGAAATTTTTTGTATTATAGACTCAAAATTACTCCCTTCCAGTTTAATTTATTTGGATGGATTAAAAACTGAATGTTATCTCAAGTAAAGATGGATAGGAAAGGAAAAACTTGAAAATGTTCATATATTTGTGACTTTGTTTTTTAGGATGATTTGAATTGTATTGTACTCAGAAAGATGACTCTGGAAACCACACTTAGCCAATTTTAGAAACAGAATTCACATTGGTCTGGATTCTTTTTTTGGAAGGTAGATTTTGGGAATCTGAATGATGAGTTAATGTAATTATTAAGACTCCATGCCAGATTCTGAATGTTTCAAATTCTTGTGCATAAGAAATTTAAATTTTCCCCTCATTTTCAGAACTGATCAAGACCACGTATGCTCAGATCATATGACACCATTGAAAACAGCCATGGAATGAAATTCATTTATTTCAATTTCAATTTAGTGAAAATTCATGAGTTGAATTCTGGAGATTTATAGGAAAGAAGCAATGAGACTTCTTGCTTACTGATTGTTCATGACGTATTACTAGAAATAAAATAAATATATGGAATTTTTCAATCATTTTCCCAAACAGGTATATTGGCACTTTAACCATCAGGATTCCTTATCTCATAGTTTACAAACTTACAGATTTGTTAAATTTCTATTCATCACAGTAAAATGAGGTTTATCTATATAAAAATCAATATATTGTGAAAAGTCTTGAATAACCAAAGGTGAAGGATCATGATAAAGCTACCCAGATTCTGGGCTTGAAATTACAAGAAAATCATTGAAGAAAGTCATAAAAGATTTTTATTTCTTGTACTTCTCAAGATAAGATTAACACACAACTACTTTCCAGTCTCAATGATTGAATCTTTCATAGAAATCAAGAAAGATCCAATGCTCTTGCTATCACTGGACCAAAATTCCTACATTTTCTCTTTGGAAATTAGGAGTTTGGATTTTTAGGAATCAGGAAGTTATAATTTTCAGTTAATTGCTGTATAAGGTATGTGATCAGAGCCTTTGATGCTTATACAAATAATATTTTAATTCCTGGCCAAATCATGCCAAGAACTTGATATATTCCTAGGAATCATGTACCTCCATACAGTGACTTTTAAATCAATCAGTCAAAACCTTTTGGTGAGTAAGGATCACTCATCCCTTGATGCATTATGAAATTTTCTGTATGCATGATTTTCAACTAGAAAAATTTGTCTTTGATGTGTATAATTCAAGAGTCCCCTGTATCATTCACCTTAGCATGAATCGATTTGTTTTCTATTTTTCCAAATAAAGGGGCCTTCCTAAAACATTATATCATTTATTGATTTCCTTCAAATTAGTTCATGATCACAAGATGAAATATTTATTGTCAGTCAATTGTTGAATTGCAGATTATTATACATGATTTTAACATTGTGTGTTGAGAATATGCGCACATATATCCAAATGAAAATAAAATGATTAGAATCAGTTGCATAAAACATTTTCTTGGATCTTGAATGGGCAATTGCTTTTTCCTGGAAGGGTGGTGCACTTAGCTTAAGTGCACAATCCCCCCAGAAATTGCATGAGGGGATTTTTTATAAATTTCTTTAATTTTCAAATTTATTTCCTAGTCCTTGTTAAAAATTTTCTAAAGAAACCACATGGATGTTTGTGCATGCAAGACAGTGCTTAGTTCCCTCCACCCCTCAATGAATATTACAAAATTTGGGGTAGGATGGTGCACTTATTCTAACTGCACCATTTTCCCACAAAAGTTACATTTTTTTCTTAATTCACAGAAATATATTCATTCAAAATTATGCTTGATGAAAAAGGAAAGTGTTTGAACTTCCTAGAAATTTGGTATTAAGCACAATTAAATGAAACTTGAGTACACATACATGAATTGGTTGGAAGTTTTCTGATCCTTACTCAGAGAATAAAGAATATTTTCTGATTAATTAAAATGATTCAAAATCCTAATACCAAATTGTGGAATTTTATTCTTAAAAATTTTTTAAATTAATCATAATGTTAACAATTTTCAGCAGAGCCATATCTTCTGCATTTTTTCCTCCAAAAAGAATTACTGGTATCAAAACAGAGGGTTTTTGCCCCCAAAACACTCTTGTTTGCTACCTCTTGTTTGAAGAAAAAAGAAAAACAAGATGCCTAGTCCACCCAAAGATTGCAAAAAATCACCTGATATATTCACATTGTCATTCTCAATATAATTAGGCACACATTTGTTTCAATAATTCCCACACCATTGCAATGTCAATCCTGGTCTCATAACTCATCTATTTGAGATCAGTTTAATGTCCATTGTTTCAATATTATCTTCAATTTTCCCCCTCATCCTGTTGTGGGATGAATTATATTTCTATTCTCCTGACTCAATTTGTGCTTTCTTCAATAAATTGGCCTTGGGATTTTCCATATATTTCATTCAGGGCTCAACTGTCATCAAGTCCAAAAATACTTGCATTATAATGTACTCTGAGTTATCAATGCAATTAGATGTACATGAATGTGCATTTTTAACAATCATAAATCATAATTTGGACAACAATTCTCATAGTGCTTGCATATATAATAAATTTACATCTTTTTCTAAAATAATTGCTACAAATGATGAAATTAATACAGGAAGGTGGAAGGACTAAACCACTCTAAATAAATTACCAAATAAACATATGGCTTGACCAAAAAAAGGCTTGTTTATGAAGTTGTTTAAAGATTTGGGGTCCTTGAGCTTTCTTTTGTTTGTCCTGAAAGCCATCAAGAGGGAATTTATACTGGTAGGAAACTTTAAAATAAAACAGCAATAGAAGGGTTGATTAAAATTGTTTAAAAAGATAATTACTTTGTCTAGTTGTTTTTGGAAAATATGATTATATTCACATGCACTTTTGGAATTAAATGAAATTGTAATAAAAGAATTTATTTTCTACTGAAAAAACAATTATATTCAACCTTTTTTGAGGCATGAACTTGATTTTAAATATATCAGTTATGTCCCAATCAACAGCATGAAAAATCCCACCACAGGTGAGCCCTCTGCACAGAATATTAATGTAACTATTACCAATCAGAAATGGAGGGAAAAAATCAGATTAGATTTTTCCAATTTAACTTGAAGTGTTTTCTGCGGGCTAAGAGGAACATTGTTGAAGAGTTTCTGACCAGATTGGGTATCCTTAATAAACACAATGCCTTGATTGTGTTTTGATTGGCCTTTTTTGGAAAAAAATCCTTGACTGAAGAGGATAAGGAGAATTTTGAGAGGGATGGTAGGGCATTGTTATGGTTCAACTCTTTCAGCTTCTTCCAGATAGATATCATTATAATGAAATTTCCAGGGAGATGAGCAATTTGACAATTTTTGATGAAGGCTGGTTCAGAGAAGTGGATGATATCAATATTGTGGGTTTTGGTTGCCTTTTTATGGAGTTTCATTGTTTAAAAATTGAACCCATTTACATGTATACATGATTATGGTTATTTCTAAATTTGTTTGATACCTGGAAAAATTTGACAATGTCCACAAACAGAGATTTTCTCTTAGGGAAATTGTGCTGGAGCGTTGGGGAGGTGGATGACTTAGGCTAAGTCGTCCGTCTCCCCAACCCCCTGCATGATTTCCCCATGGGGAGGTTTTTGAACATTCCCATGGTCTGGGTAGGTGGACAACTTATTTTAAGTTGTCCACCTCCCTATAGATGGTGTATTGTGATGTTTTAAACCAGGCTGAAAACTTTGGTGATACACTGGCTCATTCCCTCAAATTGAGTATTCCATTCCAACTCAATTTAAATCTGTCAGACTCTTGTGATCCTTGACTGGCACTGATGAAAATTTTTGCGCTTAATTAATTAGTGCAACCTGCACACCTTTAGGATATTGGGAAAAATTGTCAAAAAATTAAATGAGAAGAATACTTTTCATTTGGAAGAGTGTGACCTAGTTTAGGGTCAATCCTATGATAGTTATTACAAGTGAATATGCTTCCTTCTCAAATATCATTAAATCCATTGTTTCTGTAATGGTTCAACATTTCTTCTGAATGCTGAACCTAATGAATATTTGAATTGAGAACTTCTCCTTCCTTAAAAATTTTTATTTCAAACTGGAAGATTTTTAGCAGTTTCCAAATAAGTCAATTTGAAATTTTGTGAAGTCTGATGGTATACCATAACATCCTTGTTTTGGTTGAATTTAGGTGGAATTCAATTAATGATTGAAACCATTAATATGTACATGTGATTATGGTTATTTCTCACTTTTTTCAATACCTTCAAAACTTTGAAAATATCTACAAAAAGGGATTTGCTCTTACAAAAATCATGCTGAAGGGTTGGGGAGGTGGACAACTTAGCCTAAGTTGTCCACCTCCCCAACCCCACCCCCAGCTTGATGTCCTTCAGGGGATTTTTCTTTACCCGTTACTAAAGTCTGGGGAGGTGGAAAACTTAGCCTAAGTTGTCCACCTCCCTATACATGGTGTATTTTGATATTACGCACAAGGGTGGAAACTTCATATTAAATGGGATGAATAGTAACATGGAAGCAAGTCTGTAGATTTGAAATTTGATGACCAAATATTCTGTGACACAAGATATGCCCATTCTTTCATTGCCAAATGTTGCAATGAAAATGGCTCATTGTTAACAAATTATGTTAACCTTGTCCCATTTCAATGGTCCCATTTCTATAATTTAACACAGATTTTTTCAGCAAGAGTCCAAAGGTGGTCAAGGCTGGCCACAGTTTGAAGGAGGTTTCAGGTCAGCCACACCCAACACAAAATGACTTTCTCCAGGGACATGGTGCACTTAGCCTAAATGCACCATGCCCCCACAGATCTATGGGATTAATTCACCATCATGAGATACAGGAAAAAATGCCAATATCTCACCAAATGTAAACTATAACAGAAATTCTGGAAAGATAAATCTTGATCCCCTATATCTAAGCCTTTTTTTTGAACAAATATAAATCATAGTCTTATGAATCCCCACCACCCTTAGGTATAGTGAAAACCTGGCCAATTTGCATTCACAATCCAAGCAATGTCTCTTTCTTTGTTGGATATTCTTGTAATCCAATATTTTCCCACGGATCAACAAAATTCAGAATTTTGATGTCCCTCCTTGTCTCAATTTTGAGAGTCAACATATTTCAGGTCTCCAGGTTTATTGGAAAATTCCAATCTAAAACTTTTGCAAAACAGTCCCAGGTTTTGATGGTAAGTTTGCAATTGGTGAAGGAAATATTGGGAAAATGATTTTTCTGTAGCATCAGTTATAAACCAATTTTCTTGAAGTGCAAAAAAAAGCACCCTCACATATTGATTTGGCACGGTCCAGTATCTAACCAAATATAATACTTATTGATTAATGGGACCATTACTCTTTCAACCACAGGAATAGTTCTTTTGATCATTTATCTAATTCAAATTTGAAAATATCATTTGGAACCTTTGCAGAAGTGAGATTTCAATAGGATTTTCCCTAGAAAAGTTTCCATTTTCCAACCTCAAACTCATTTCCTCATTCATTTATTATGCCTTGAAACTATCCAAAATTTGCATCAAATATCCTTAAGGACATACTCCAAAAGGTATTATTTGATTTTCTTAATGTGGAGTGCATTTGCCAATCCCCAACTCACATTGTCAATCTGATTCATTCATGTCAAACAAACACCCTTTATTACTAATCATCAGACAACTAATATATATGTTCAAATTTTATTGAACCATTGCATGTATTGATCATTCTTGCATGGTCTATCTGTGCCAAATTAGGTATTTTATGGTTCATTGATAATGACCCAACCCCCCCCTTCAAACAGGCCCTATCATCATTCCAACACGCTCCACAAAGCTCCTTGATCATCCATGGAAAAGGCCTTACCCAAACTGGCCAGTTTGGGAAGTGCAGTCCCAAAGAAATCCTTGCTAAGATGCTGCAAACGCGACTCCAATTGCGTTCGCATCTTCGCAACAGCAGGAAAGGCGCCATGGCAATGCCGAGCTCATGACCAGAGCTTGGTCGCAGACGTGGCCATCTGCCATATTGAGTTTAGGTTGACTGCCCAAATACCCAAAACCACTAGATTAGCTTCAACCGCCTCTGTGTTGGACACAAACTCTGATCTTGGATTACTAACCTTCCCAAATACCCAAAACCACTAGATTAGCTTCACCCGCCTCCGTGTTGGACACAAACTCTGATGGGGAAGAGTCTGTACGGATTGGCGGGTTGGCTAGACTATATACATGTAGATTTTCCTATAATAAAATAATCTAGAAAATATGTTTATAATCTACCGTATGTGTCTAGTTGTGGTTATGTATTTATACAATTTGTAAAACGTGTGAGTCTTATTAATTACACCCCCCCCACGCTTTTTACAAAGTGTACAGATTTGAGCTGTAGATTGTTGAGCGCCAGTACAATCTTGTTGGGGCCAAGGCGCTTGTTCATAATGTCAGCTTGCTGGTCGTGCGTGCTGGTCCACTACAATTTGACTTGGTGTTGCCAAACAAAGTAGAAGGCTTGAGACAGATATTGGGTCCTCTTCTTGGAAGAGTTGTTGCTTGCAATTAAGATGGCCAACTTGTTATTGCAAAAAATGGCCATCAACGGTTCCTCAACGCAGGAGATGATGTTCCGCAGGTAAGCAAGTTGTTGTGTGCCCTCGGAGAGAGCAACATACTCAGCTGCGCAAGTTGAGAGAGCCACAATGTTTTGCCGCTTCAACCCCCAAGCCACCGGATTACCCAAGAATTTTATAACATGGCCGGAAGTGGATTGCTTGTGTTCACCACCCCAATTTGCATCACTCCAAAGATCCAGGCCTAAGTTACCTCTGCGGAAGACAATTGCAAGGTCTTTGGTATGTTTCACAAAGCCCACAAGCCAATCCAGGGCTTGCCAGTGCTCACTTTATGGTGAGTCCGCATATCGTGACAATAAGTTGACTGGGAAGGATAAGTCCGGCCATTTTCCCGCCGCCAGATACATCAGCAAGCCAATGAAATGTTTGCACCGCGCTGCATTGACCAGGTCCCCTTGGTTGAGTTGCAGAGTGACTTCTGGCAGCGCACTTCTTTTAGGATGTGCCTCTTGTTTGTCAGATAGAGATTCCTAGTGGTCAAGTAGGTCTCATAGCTAACTGAGTGCGATCACACTGCGGCGCAGTGGACGGTCACCCTGGCCCCGCAACACCCCCTCAGATCCCTGTTGTTGCCACGGAACTAGTCCTTTGTGTCCTTCTGCGGTCTAGTCCCATCCATCTGGTTCTTCCCCATTTCTTCCCCGTCTCCTCTCATCTCTTGTCCTCCACTCGAACCCGGTCATCAAATCAACCTGCCATCAAATAGTTGAACCTCAAGACTTAGCGATCTACCCTCTAAGTCAGTGCAGCCTCTAGGAGGAGCAAGAACTATCCTCAGCGGAGGTATGATTGGGGTTCTCTATCTTTTCTATTTCATTCCTTAACTGTTCTTTCCGCTTACCTGCAAATATTGGCTGTTCCTGCAAACCATGTTCACCCGTCAATCTACAGATAGCTTGTAAACCCTCCTGTCTGCATTTACTGTTAGAGCCTGCTAGCTAACCGTCTGTTGCAGGTAAAGACTTTTTCTTTTTCTCTATTTATCTTTCTTTACTGGTTACTCATTGTCTAAACTGTTCTCAAATCTTGTTCAGCATATACTACTACAAGAGTTCTATCCTATACCAGTTTTGAAATAAAGAGTCCTCATAAAAACTTCTCATCGTTCATAGTTGTCAATGATCTGACTGGCAAGAACGCGCTGTGATAGCAAAAACAAGCCAGGCAACCGTGAAAAGGAAATGCCTACTATCTTGGTTGGTTTGGACTGCAATTTCAACTTTACCTGCCGCTCCAATGCTTCATGAAGCATCCCAAGTAGTCCTGGAGATGACCCAACAACAAAAATGTTGTCCACGTGCATCCAGACAATGACAAAGTCATTGCCTTTTTTTAGGAAGTACAGAGATGGTTCCAATTCTTGCGCCGTGAAGCCAAGTCCTGAAATGATGCCATGGAAGAATTTCCACCATCACCTGGAAGCTTGCTTGGTGCCATATACTGCTTTCTTAAGCCGCATCACCATCCCTTACCACTCTGGCCTAACTTCCGTTGGCGGTTGGGCATATAGTTCCTCGCTGATTGGGCTATATAGATATGCTGAGCTAACATCAAACGTGGCCACAGGCAAGTTTTGATTAACCGCCAAAGATATGAGCACCCATAGCACGTTGAGGCTTGCCGTTGGTGCATAGGTCTCATGCACATCTTCACCCATTCATTGGTTGAAACCCTTCACCACAAGTCTAGATTGTCGTTTGATGAGCCTCCCCTCCTCATCCAGCTTGTTCGCTAGGACCCATTGCATGCCGAGGACTTTCATCCCCGGATGTGGTTTGACTGGCTCCCAGAAATCCAGTTTGTCAAATTTATCCACCTTGTAAGTCGCCAATGCTAACCATTCCTTTGAAAACTTGCCCTTCAGTGCCTCCGGTAGTGACCGGGGTACATGATGGTCAAATTTCACCGGCATAGAACGTATGAATGCACGTTCTTCCTCAGCAATCACATCTGTCTCTTTCTGCCCAAGGTGTAGCGTCAGCTGGTTCAGGATGAAGTTGATACTTGCCTTATCCGGTTCCGCCTTGACTGGTAGATTCTGGAAGTCCAGGAAGATGGCGGTGGTGGAGTGGATCACTCTTCTCTCAGCAGGCAACCAGAAAAGCCATCCAGCACCTGCAACTGGGTAGGCCAGGAGCCGGCAGTGTGGCCCCCTTTCCTCAAGCTTTGAAGCGCGTTTCTCCTTTGGCACATGGACAATTTCTTGTGCTCCGAATGGATACAGCGCATTTGGGTCACAGGGTCACAATCAATGCCAAATAGCATTTTCAAAGTGTTAAGATTTAGGTTGGAGGCTCCGGTTTGATGAGAAAGAGAATGGGGAAAGGAGCTTATGTTGCTAAGAGGAGCGGATCCTAGGAGTCAAAGAGGGGGCACTCCGTTTCAATGTAAGGAAGAATGGATGGTTGTCATTCACATGATAGCAGGCTGCTTTAAGTAGACTAGGTACAAGCAGGGCTGACTAGTGGTTGACATGATGACAATAACAATGAATCAAGAGTATTCAATACTGGGCCATCAGAGACCGCACAAGGTGAAGGACTACAAGACAGGTTGCACTCAAGATTCAGGCAACACTAACAGTAGACAAAAATTCTAACACACCCCCTTGACTGAAGCTTGAGGGAGGTTAAACAAAAATAATGAACTGGGAACTTCAGGACTCTTGCATGTCTATTAAATCCAACATCACACCATAGAATGAAGAGATGTTTGAACTCTGCAATAAGGGTGTATTCCATTATAGAGGAAGTAAAACTTGTGATTTTTGAACTTCAGTTGAACTACAAAGGAGTCTATTACGTCAACAAGTAACACAAATATTCCAATCATAATTTTTGAACCCCGGTCTGATAGTAACAGTAATCAAACTGGAGAAGATTTGCCCACAAGGGAGCAGGACCAATAGAGGACCAAAGGGGTGACCAACTGGCCAGACATGCGACTTGAGGTAGCGCAGAACCGGACAACTTTAAGCGGTAGCGACCAAACCGGGCAACTTTAAGCGGTAGCAACCGAACCGGGCAACTTTAAGCGGTAGCGACCAAACCGGGCGACTTCAAGCGGTAGCGACAGAACCGGGCGACTTTAAGCGGTAGCAACCAAACTGGGCAACTTTGAGCGGTAGCAACCAAACCGGACAACTTTAAGCGGTAGAGACCAAACCAGGCAACTTTAAGCGGTAGCAACCGAACCGGAAGACTTTAAGCGGTAGCAACCAAACCGGGCGACTTTAAGTGGTAGCGACCAAACCGGGCTGAGAAACCAAGGCAAAGAGAACAAGGTCCACGACAGGAGAGATGACCAACCGATGAGGAAGCTGAGATGATGAATCACGGTTGTTGAATGAATGCAACAAATTAAGTAGCAAACAGACGGACGGGCGCGAGTTTGATAATCAATGAGATTGAATGGATGATAATGGAGAGAGGATGAGTTTGAGCCAAAAAGTGAAGAGATCAATCAACCAAACGAGTGAAAGGTTGGGGCTTGAAGAGTTGAGGGATTAAATGGTGACGGTCACAGAGTTGACGCAATGGATCAAACAAAAAAAGGGGAGCAGATGCTTGATTGGGCAACTTGAAGCAACAGGGAGATAGCGAGTAGGACTGGGCAACTCAATAGGTTCCGACCAAGCAAATAAGTGATGCCAATGGTGCAAACAAGCAAGGAAAATGTTCCAGGAAGATTTGGGCGCGAGGGAAATTGAACAAGTTCAATTAAAAAGTTTGGCTTCAAGGTCATAAGATGATAGCAAAGAGCAAGCGCAATAAAGAGATTAGGCGCGAGGATGCCACATGAGAGCAAGCAAGTAGAGCGGGAAGGCAATCCAGGCAGCAATATTTTATGAAGATTCAGAACTCATGGAGAAGGAGCAATTGAGTTGATAAAGCAATACGCTCAACAGTAAAAGGGTAGAGCGTTGGATTAAGTTGATCAGGGGAGAGCTTTGGCTTCTAACCGTGTTAAGATTTAGGTTGGAGGCTCCGGTCTGATGAGAAAGAGAATGGGGAAAGGAGCTTATGTTGCTAAGAGGAGCGGATCCTAGGAGTCAAAGAGGGGGCACCCCGTTTCAATGTAAGGAAGAATGGATGGTTGCCATTCACATGATAGCAGGCTGCTTTAAGTAGACTAGGTACAAGCAGGGCTGACTAGTGGTTGACATGATGACAATAACAATGAATAAAGAGTATTCAAAAATGGGCCATCAGAGACTGCACAAGGTGAAGGACTACAAGACAGGTTGCACTCAAGATTCAGGCAACACTAACAGTAGACAAAAATTCTAACACAAAGGAGAGTCAACCCCCATCCTGGTGTTGGGCAGTTGGTTGTGGATGTGCGTTGCCGTGTGGTAGGAATAGCTCCAATACTGGCCCGTCATCTTGCTCTTTTTCAGCATTGTGCGCGCAATATCACCTATGGTCCAATTTACTCTTTCAGCCTCTCCATTCTGTTCCGGCTGGAACGGCGGAATTGTTGCCAGTCTGATCCCACAAGGCTCCAGTTTGGATCTAAGAGTGCCGGTGTACTCTGTGGCATTATTGGATTGGATATGAGTTGGTGTGATACCCGTTGTGTTCCGGAGCTGTTTGATCCAAGACAGGATCTTTGCTGGTACTTCACTCCTGGATTGAAGTGCCGCACCAAACGTGTACGTTGTTGCATGATCACAAAAGGTGAGCCAGAATTGGGAACCATTCAGATCCTTCTCAAAAGGACCCACAATGTCTGTGACGCAGAGTTGCAAGGGCTTATGGCGCAGTATTTGGGAGTCTGCACCAATTGATTTCTGATCAATTGATTTTGATAACGCGCAACGTTCACAGAAAAAGGTTTTCCAGGTTCCTCTTGGATGTTTATCAAAATGGGATTCAATAAATGACCGGACTACACGCTCAGATGCATGGCCAAGTCTTAAGTGCCACATGTACGGATCTAAAAAAGTTTGCTGAGTAGTAGCTAAACAAGATTCTTCCATCCTTGCAGGGATGGTCCAGCAATGATTGCCAAAAACAGTATGGTATTGGCGTCCCCCTGGGTCCGTTATCACTAAGTCAGTCCCTGTGTGGACAAGCTTCCACCCCTCTTGCACTAGCCATCCAGTTGACAGGATTGTGCCCTTCATGCCCTCGCAGTGGTATACGTTATTCACTTGTAGAGTCCCCTTTGCGGTCGGCATCATCAGCCTTGCCACATAGCGCACAATCGCACGGTTTGACAGGAAAGCCATTGTTATACTAATTGGTAGCTTCAGGCGTTCAGTGATTTTGAAGAACTTGGATCTTCCACTTACGTGTGCAGTAGACCCCGAGTCTAGGAGAATTTGACCTTTGGATATCACCTCAACATCAAGTTGTCCTACGTGTCCCCCTATCTTGGGAGCACCCAGCGGCCTAGGTGGAGGCACGTAGCAAGACTCTCTATCTGCATGGTTGGCCGGCGGAGGAGGAATAACACCCATTCAAACGTGATCCCAGAAGTTGTCACAATCCGCATACCAGTGACCCTGATTGCCGCAGTAGTGACATGAGCACCTGAACTTGCGCAGTAGGGCATCAGTTTGTTGTCTTCCTTTGTAGAGGCTCGCCTTATCAATGTAAAGTTTGTTGGAGGGCATTGCACGCTGTTCTCCCACTGCTTGCGGCCTCCAACCAGGGGGGACATACTTTGTTTGGCCGTAATGCTTGACCGCCTGTACCAACATCTCTACATCCGAGGGTATGGATCCAATTGCCAACAAAGATCTAGATTTCAGCTTGTTCAGGCATGTCTTGATGGCGGTTGAAACCTCTGTGAAGCTGGGTGGTGCAACCGTGCCATCCAGGCTTTGCCCAAGGGCATACTCAAAATTCTGGGCATCAACCCCGTTTGGAGGGCTGACACATGCTTGCATGACTAAAACATAGAGCTCATATAGAGAGACATTGACACGGTTAAGTTTGGCCACCACCTTGTGCAACCCCGCTATCCAAAGGTCATCTGCACCGCCCTTGTTGTTGACCGCGGACATGAAGCAATCAACAATGGCCAGTTTGTACCGCCGGTCCGTCTTGCTACACTTCTTTTTCAGTAGTTCAATCAGCGCCTGCGCATCCTCCGTCCCAGATCCCTCCACCACACCAAGAAGAGTATCATCTATAGTATTGCGGATAATGATGGTAATTGATTCACGGTGGTCTCTTGAGAGGTGGTTGAAGGCGTTAGGGTCATTCATGAAACTTGAGTCACGTCAAAGAGCTTGGCATAGAGTGCAATCAAGGGCAGCTTCCCATTGGGAATAATTGGATCCATCAAAGACCAGTTATGTCTGCTTGGGATTCATGGTATGGTGGACAGCCACCGGGTCTTCCAAAAATTTCTTTGTGATAGGGTCCATGGTGTTCTTGGGGTTCAAACCATGGAGGTGAGTTGGTTTGCCTCTCTTGGAGTGTTCAACTTGTGCTTGTAGGTTGTTGATGACCTCCATGAGGGACTCAATTTTTGTTCCACTCATGTTAGTCTGACTCGGTACGAAACGCTTGTCTCAAGAAGAATAGAGAGAAGAGTCTTCCAACCGCGGTTGTTGTCTGATCATGTCAGAGTCGTCACTGTCCTCAAGTATATTACAAAAACTTGCCATCCACCTACCGGCGGGCCCTATTCCAGCCTACCGGCAATTGACTCAGGTTGGTCCCACAACACGGGTTGATGATAAGCTGGCTTTTAGCCTATTGAGTTTAGGTTGACTTCCCAAATACCCAAGACCACTAGATTAGCTTCACCTGCCTCCATGTTGTACACAAACTCTGATCTTGGATTACTAACCTGCCTAAATACCCAAAACCACTAGATTAGCTTCACCCGCCTCTGTGTTGGACACAAAATCTGATGGGGAAGAGTTTTTCCGGATTGGCGGGTTGGCTAGACTATATACATGTATATTTTCCTATAATAACATAATTTAGAAAATATGTTTATAATCTACCGTATGTGTCTAGTTGTGGTTATGTATTTATACAATTTGTAAAACGTGTGAGTCTTATTCATTACATTCCAGGACCCTTCCAAAGGTCTGTGCGCAACCGGGGTCCTGGCTGTATTGCGCACAGACCTTGCAATTGGCGGACTGATTCTAATGCAAGGTTGGGGCGTACGCAAGCGCTTTGGTCGCTTTGCAAAGGCAGCAAATCTCTGGCTTGTCCCCAGGAAGAACAAACCAAGCAACAACCCTCTAAGAAAGCAACCATGGTGTTTTTTGGCATCACACCATAGGAAACAAACAGATTCCAGGTGGTGAGTTTCTTCTTTTTTTTTGATCAATTAGATGGTTTGACCGCTTTCTAAAGCATGATATTGAAGCTTTCTTTTTTTTTGCTCTTCATCTCTGCCTATCTCACTCACTCCGCATCCATTAGATCCTAACTCCATCCTCACCAGTCATCACCATCAAACATCCACCCCATTCATATACTCTAACACAACATCACAACTCAACACTCTTCCACTCATCATCACCCCAGTAAGAACCCATCAAGCTCACATGCCCATCTTTACCATGTTCTTTTCATCTCCCAAAGAATTTTTGATTGATCATTTAATGACTTGAATCTGTCTCTTCCTTACCATTCTTCTTTGCCTCTCTTAAATTACAGCCAAATCTTCCACCAAAACGTGCAAAGATTCATTATTTTACTCATTGTTGTTGGCACCTTGGCTTTTCATTCTTGTATCAATCTTCATTGTAGGCTGAAGCATCAACCATCAAACCCTCTTGTATCCTCCTATCTCATGGATATCATTGGTTAACAAAACCATATAAACAATCATAAAAAATTTATTTTTCAAACTTTTTAAGGTTAACAATGGATCAAGCTAATGTGAAAGCTTCCACTACATCTGATCCTCACACGTCCATAACCTTGAAAAGAAACTACAAGTTGCAATCTTTGGAAACAGTTGGAGGTTCCAGAATGTATGAATTTCATTGAATATAAACAAATTAGGGTTTCATTTTACTAACTTTAACCATTTGATTTTCTTACCATTTTTGAAACTTGAATTCCTGGTGTTGATTCTGAAACACCATTTGTAGTGATGATGAGCTTGTGAATCAGAAGCAGCATCAGAATTTAAAAACAGATCCAACTGTTCCTAGGGGACAAGCATTACATATGATCCAAACCAAGCCATCTGCATCCAGAGCTTATAAGAAGCATAATAAAGCAAAACGTGATTATTCATTTAAGGAATCAACTTCAGAATCAATTTATTTTGTTACTTGGAAGAAAAACCTCAGTCCCTGTCAGGTAGTGGTGCCAAAAATGAGCCTACAAATCAATCTACATGTTGTCTCTGATCAAAAATATCAACCATATGTTGTCCTTAAGTATCATTCTCTTTCTCAAAAACCATACACATGCCTTGAAAATCAGTTCTCTGAAATGGTCCAAGATCTTGAAATCATGGCAAACAATCTGAAAAACCTGAATAAAACCAATTGTAATACCAAAACTGGATCTATGTTTGGAATTGGATATTGTCAAGGCACTGACAGGAGATATTCTGCAGGTACTTGTTCCTCAATTCCAAATTGCTGATCATGGGTTTGTTTAGTGATTTATGTTACAAATGATGACCTAATAGGAAAATATGCTAGAAGGTGGGATTTAAACAAAGAAGAAATTGATATTGATGATCTTTTGTGGAGTAAGCTTCCAGTCCATAATGAATTGTTCTTTAATCAAATCAAAGCTCTTTCCAACACGGCTCATGCAAAGAACAGAACAGTATGAGAAGACTTCAAAATACCAAAATGGACGTCTCCAGAGTGGACTGATCAAAGAGACTCATTTCTTCATGCATCCAACATCATTGTGACTTGTGATGACTTTTGAAATGTTGTTCATACAGATCAGGATGACCTCAATGGTTATACTTATGGATTGTTCTCTTATATTGAAAAGCCAACAGGAACACCAATCCCACCGCCCTCCACAGAAACAGGTCATGGTCTCTCATTCCCCACCCTTGGATTCATTGTGTATTATGCAAAAGTTGGTGGTATTGTAGAAATTTTATGGCAAACATCTGTTTTTCCACATCATACCACTTTTCCTCCACCAAGTCTCCAATCAACAGAACATCATACCCATTTTGGTTGCTCATTTCAAATAAAAAAAGCCAGAAAATGACTCCCTGAAACTTCATGGTTGTTCTCCCAAAAAAATTGTTTCTAAAGTATATGGAAAAAAAAGTAGATATGGGTAAAAGATTTATTTGCATGAAATTAAAAAATTACTTGTTGCTTTTGAATTATCTTGATTTTTCCCAAAATTCCATGGGGAAGTGTGCATGCATGGTAAAATAGACTTACAAATTGTATTGAAAGATAGCAGATCAAATGAGTGATGGACAACTTATGCTAAGTCATCCACCTCCCAAACATCTCCAAAAGATTTGAACTAGTCATGCTTTCCCGCATGTCAATTGTCTGGGGAGGTGGACAACTTATGACAAGTTGGCCACCTTCCCAGCAGAAGACCACTATCAATATTATGCACATAGATGGAAACTATGTTGATACACAATTCTATCTTGAGAAATAACCTCTGTACCACAGGGAGTCAACCATTATTCAAATTCCCAGAAATCCTGCCATGGGGGTTTGGGGAGGTGGACAACTTGTGCTAAGTTGACCACCTCCCAAAGGTTCTGACAAGATTTGTACCAGTCATGCTTTCAGGCATGTCAACGTTCTGGGGAGGTGGAAAACTTACAACAAGTCTTCCACCTCCCCAGCACAAAACACATATTGATATTATGCACTTAGACCAAAAATTTCCTGATAAACCATTCTATCTCCAGAAATAAGCTATGTAGATTGCACATGTGATACATCTGTCCAACATATTACACACACCTGTTACATGTTATTGTTTTTTTGTATGGTATATAAGCCGGTAATCCTTGAGCAAGAAGTCCTGCTGCATTATAGTATCAACAACATTATACCCAAAGATCTTGAAGAATCAATCTTGAATCATTCTTCACCTGACTACCTACCTTGAGTACAAAATGGCTGATTTTCCCAGTAAGAGTTTACAGGTCCTTGGTCCTGTGTGGTATAAAAAAGATTTGCAATCATCCTTGGATTTCTTAGAACAACATGCTCTCAATCAATTCAATGCTCTCTTGGGTGATGAGTATTTTGAACAAACACATAAGAAAGTTCTCCAGGAAATGCATGATTTCTATCAGAAGAAATATGATGCAAAAGTGGAGCAGTTGAGGTCACAATCTGCCATAGATGTTTGACTTTTCAAATATTCAACTGAAAAAGAGGAAGAGCCAATGGAAGCTGTGAATAAAAATGTACCATTATCAATTCAGGAACCTTCAAATCCTGGTTTGACAGCAACTACTTTAGATAAACTGGTTACCCAGCCCACTTTATCCCTTGCAGATGACCAGGCTCAGAAAACCAGTGATTTGAATGAATAATTTGATACACCAAAGTTTACATTGGAATTCATCCTAATACCCAAAACTAATACAGTCCCAATTTATTCAGTTGAATCCAAAATACCAGCTGAAACTGGTGTAGCAGAAAACCACGTTCAAGACACTGAAAGTGTTCCGGTTCATCCTGCCATTGTTGAGGCACCTGAGAATCCCTCATTGCAACCACCAGTTGATGCCAATCCTGAACCAGTGATTGTTCCAGAAACTAGGGCATCTGCTAGGATTGCAGCCCAAGCTTCTCAGCAAGCTTCCAAAAAATCTTTGCACAGGCCACCCTCAAGCTCCCAAGCTTCATCTGACTCCTCTGATTCTATTACCAATCTCAGCAGCAAAAGTGAGGTGCAAAAAGAGTCCCAGGAAGTATTTGTGATTGAACCATCACCCAGGATTCCCACCCCTGCACCAACCCTAGTTCCAACATCACCTGATCAGGTCAGTTTCCCCTCTTCCATTCTTTCCCTCAGATCAAACCAAATTTTAACTTCCAAATTTACAATTTTTATCTGGATCAGAATGTCTGTACCACCATTCCTCAAAAAAAAAATGCTTCCAATGCTGCAATCAGCACTGAGGATGTGGCAAAAATAAAATCAAGGCCAAGGATTGTGCAGCAACCAGTCAATCAGCAGCCCCAGCCTAGGGATGATGCTACTCGCCAAGGCACAACCCAGACCCAAAAAACAGGGCCAACATCAATTGCTGGTTCACATCCACAAGGTGAGTTGAAAGATTATCTGATACAATGAAAATCACTGGAACTAACTTGATTTCAATCCACAGGAATTTTCATTGGCTTAACAAAGGAAGACTTCTTGAGGTTTTCATACTGTGAAGAAATAAAGGACCTTGAAACCCCATCAACCTATTTCAAAATGATAAGCAGTAACCAGTTCCTAATATCAAACACTCTCAACCTTCTTGGTCAAAAAATCATGTCAAACCTTTCAGAGAAATCTACTATACTGAAGTCTTTGGAACTTTGTTTGACACAGTGCAGAGATGGTAAATCTTGATAATACTGTATTCCACTATCATGCAAATCAGCTGATTCCCACTTTTTGAATTAACAGAAAAGATTTTACTAGGAAAGGATGATGATGTCTTTGTTGGAAACACCTTCATAAAAACAAACTCTATCTCCCGCTCTAGGAAGAAATTCCAGAACAATATCCATCCCCTCTCTGAAATCCTAGCTTATACAAGAGAGCCAATACGTGGAGCCTATGCAAAGGGGAAGCACACATTGAATGAAATCATAGGAGTTGTCTCCCATAAAATCTCAAGAAACGTGCTCCTCTCTATGGAAGGGATTGATGGAACTTCTGATGAAGCTTTGCTGCAAGCACAAAGCTACTTTTCCAACCTTCAAGCAGCTGTGATTGATTATTCAACCTTTGCTCCACACAAGAAGTCAAGTCCCCAGCAGGAGGCTGAGCTCAATCCTGGGAGAGGTGGTCTGAATATGGTTTTTGAATATTTTGTCTCTCTAGTCACTGGGCTGATCAACTTAATACTTAATTCAAGGGAAGATAATTGAAATCCTTTTATGTTTAAGGACTCAGCTGATAAGAAGAATCAATGGGGGATCAATTCTCTAGCATGTGTTTCACACATGTTGGTTTTTGGTCCCGCTGCAATATGTATATGTCCTGGAAATCAAATAATCATGCCCAAGTGGAAGTCTGGCATGCTTCTTGAGTTTGGTAGTCTTTTACTTGAACCAAAGTCAAAGGCTGGCTTATCTCCCGATCCAATCTGGGGTCAATTTGGTAACACAAGGGTATATATTCTGACTGCCTTGAGTGATATGGGATTTGATAAAGATAAACAAATTAATTGGAAAGATGTAATTAGTATTTTTACTGAAAGATTTTCTTACAAGAAATTTGCCCAGGTACTTCTTGAGGATATTTTTCTTGTTACTGACTATGATCTGAGTCAGAACTCTAATACTGTATGGGATGTTGAAAAAACCACATCTTCCAATTTGGTTGAACTTGCCGCAGAACCTTCAGCTTCCCTTAGTTGATTATTTTAACTGTTTAGGAAATTGTGCTAATTGTTTTGCTGGACGGGTAATTCATGTTTTCAAATTTTGTTCTTATCTTGTTATAATGAGCTTTTTTACTTGAAAACATGTTACTTTTAAATGATTGAATGGTCAATATTGACAATAATTCCCATGGAAATTTGAAATTGGATAAATATTCAGTTTTGCCTCTACTTCTCCACCAAAAAATCAGTTTGGGTCAATAATGACATTCATTTTAAATAGAAATATTGTTTCTACCATCTGCTGCAAAGTATGAAAATTAAAAAAAAATATTTAAGAAATTTTTGGTGAATTTTAAATGGCTGAGTTTTTGGTGGGAAATTAATGATACATTCTGTTTTTATGAGAGTGAAAAACCATTTAGTGAAGAATTGTATTATTTAAAGTAACAAAAACCTTAAAACTTGTTCATATCTTTGGTACACTATGACACCCCATGCCTATGAAAATTTTAGGTTTGTTTTGCCTCAACAGTATCAATGCAGTTTGTTGCTTACATACTCACACAAAGGTATTGGAGTTAAACTAAAAGAAAGTAGGCTCTTCTTCTTGCTCAAAAATCTCTGGAACTCCACAACAACTACTATTTAATGTGATAATTTTTTTAAAAAAATATAATAAAACAATGCAAGAGATGATATTACTGCTGTTTAGTTGCATAAATTTGATTATATTAATTAATCAATTTAAATCAATACTAATATCACTGAATCCAAAATTTGTCTTCAGCTGTGAATTATGTTTGGTTATTAGAATAAGTGATTCACATTACCTTTATTTATCACCCAATCATTTATTTATGAAGAAATTCATCTTTAAGTCAAAAATTATTCTAATATTTGAACCATTTTAAAAACCAATAAATCCAATCATTTTCAATGCTTCTGTTGCCAAATTCCACAAAAATTTCCTAAAATTCCATAAAATATTTCCCAAAGGTGTACAATACAATATTTTTGTATTACTAGCTTTTCTGCATAAAATTCTTATCACAAATGAAAATTTCCATATATTTTATTCATGGTTTTTTCATATATCCAGTATTCAATTTGTGATTATTCACTATCATACTTTCAATTTTTTCCCATAAATATCACAAAAGAAATTGGGTCTTTCAACATTCATCAACCCAAATCATAGCTCACAGAAAACTCATATTCATCAACCAATCATTTCTAGCGCCACTCAAACATCAAGCAAAAAGAATTGTCAAATTAACTCAGGAACAAGAAATTTGGTTAGAGGAAATGCATGAACAGATTGACCATGAACTCAAGGAAACGGTTGAGCCATTTACTGAAAATTGGACATAAAGTGAAAGGTGGATGCATTATGAGCACAATTCAAGAGTTTGGTTATTCAGACTACAGAGAATCATTGAAAGGGAGTCCTCTGAACTATTTTTTCCCAAACAATTAATACCAAACATCTGGTACCTCTGGATGGAGAGGCGTGAATTTCTTGGATGGTGTAAGTACTTATGCTTCAAAAATCATATGTCAGATGTATCATTAATTTTATTTATTTTCCAGCTGTTCCATTAGTGGTAAATAGAAGTTTAATTTCAATGGAACTTTAGATGTTTCTCAGCAATTATTACCAGTAATTTTCAAAATTATTGGTTTCTCTTTTTAGGCTTCCATAAAAATCCAGCATCTTTCCCAGTATTGATCAACAGTTTGAGTGAGGAGACATGATATTTCCTTATATCAAATTCAATGCTAGAGAATCCCAGAACATGATGCAAACTTGAAAGAAGCCCTCATCTCCCATTCTTAAAAACAAAAATAAAAAATTAAAATTTCACCACTATGGATTTTCTTTGCTTTTTATAATCTTTAAATTTTCCAGTCAAACTAATTGTTTGATATTTGGCAGAATGAAATACAAATTATTTCAGTTATATTCATTAGAGAATAATTTATTTCATTACAAGAAGATTCATTCATTTTTTCAGTACTGGTTTTCCATCTCCAAGGTATTAAATGTAGCTGTTCTCCAATCCCCCCATCACATTATCATCTTAAAAAGCCCCCCCAAAAAATGATATTTCAATAAATTGGGCCTTTTATTTTGCACAAACAGCTTCCTTCACCAGTCACTTCAATCCTATCTTTCTTGAAATATAAGAATCATATTTTTTGAAAAAGAGATTGATGTGTGGGGCAAGTGACTTCAAATTATTTTGTTAAATATTGTAGCCTCACAAAATTCAATGCACCCATGAAGATAATAACAAGTAGAAATAGGGTCAAAATTGCTTTCATTCATACAGTCATTTCAAACATGTGTTATTAAATTTAGGTTCAATATTCCAAAGTCATCTTGAACCAAATAAGATGCAATGATTTCAATAGATGAAATGAAGTAAGAAAACCACTTTTATGAAAGAATTACATTGTATTTAATTTCATTTGCAAACATGGTATCTTTGATGTGGTAGATCATGAAGAAATGAACATTTCATACCAATTTTTCTAAAAATATTACCATGGCACTCTTTGAAATCAAGGAGAATTTGAGCACCCAAACATTCAGATGATTTCTTGGCAATTTCCATTCAAAACAGGAAATATTAATCAAATAAGAAAACATTTGATACTTTCTAAATCTGTTGCAGAAATTGAACCATATTTAAAATGAGATGATTTTTCTAGTTGGAGAAACACAGTATCTCTAAATTGCATTAGAAGAATAATCTTTAATGTCAAAAATTTTGTTATTGATAAATTTAGAAATGTATTTCAAAGTAGGACCAGCTAGATTCTGGTTATAGCAACAAGAGTGTAAAAAAATGGAAAGTGAATGAATGAAACCAAATGTGTTGAAGCAAGAGAATCTCACCGGGTTGATTTTTGAATGACAACAGAAGGCTGACAATCAGGTACAAGGCTGAGACAAAGAGACTGGAAAAAAGTGAACAAGGACAGGAGAGAACAGGCTGGACAGAGACAACTTCAGAAGTAATTAAAACACCATTTGAAAAGGAATCTCACAGCTAGACAACAGAGCTATAGCTTGAGGGGTGACTTTGAAGAGCAATGCAACATTTAGAGGGATTGGAGTTGAAGTGAGTTTGAGTGGATTGATTTGAGACTTGAGAAAAGAGGGCAGAGTGAGTCAAGAATTGAGGATGGAGGCAGTTGATGGGAGAGGAAGAGAAACAAGAAAGGGAAGAGGAGATTTGCTTTGGAAGGAGGAATGAGATTCAGGTTGGGGAGAGATGAAGTATTGGAATGGAGACTTGGGTGAACAAGGGAGCAGGCAGGCGGGTCTTGGAGAGAGAGCAGAGAGGTGAAGTAGAATTGGAGTGTCTCCGCTTCTGCGGACAGTTGAGATTGTGAGGAAAGAAAACTTTGGACAACACGCTGCTGTGTCTAGTTTTGAGATGAAAGCAAAGTTGAAGCAAGAAATTCAATGGAAGGTTTAGTGGCTGCTTTGGTAAGTGCATTGGCTAGCATGTTGCCTGAAAATAACAGTTGAGTTATAAGAAGAACTTTGTCACGTTGTTCTCAAATCCATTTTATTTGGGTACCAATGTGTTTGAGGGCCCCATGATTGGAGTCTAAGTTAACTAAGTCATTTAGGGCTTTGTTATTGATGTAGGAGCAATGAGTGAGGCGGAGAATTGGGTTGATTTCTTTAATGAGGTTAAGGAGCCAAATACTTTCTTGATTTGCAAGAACAAAAGCCTTAAGCTCTCCTTTGGTAGATGAAAGGGATACAGTGGTTTGTATTTTACTGTGCAATGATACCGGGAAGCCGTAAAGTTACACAATATACCCAGAATGACTCCGTTGGGTTATTGGATTGTTACTGCCGTTGGAGTCACTATAGCATTTGACATCAAACATGAAGGAGGTAGAATGGAGTTTAAGACCTAAGTGTTTGGTGGTGTTGACATGTCTCAATACACCCTTAGCTTCATTCCAATGGGAAAGGCCAGGTTTGTTGTTGAATCAAGAGAGGCAGGAGACAGAGTATGATAGATTGGGCCATGTTTGACTTGCAATATAATTGAGGGCTTGGTGGAGGTATAAAAGTTGATGTCAAGTTCAAGAAATTTTTGGTGATCTTCTTCTGAGGCTGGTATGAGTTTAAAATTTGGAGTTAAAGGAGTGCTTATTAACTTTGATTCCATCAGCCCAAGCTCCTCCAAGGCGGTGTTGATGTGATTAGGTTGACACAATGAGGGGAATCCGCTTTTGGATTTGACAAAGTGGTTGCCTAAGATTTTGGAAAGGGGTCCATTGTGAGATATGCTAAATTTACGTTTAATTCTAGTGGAGAATTCAGATTAATTCCCTATTATCAATAGATCATCAACATAGAAAAACACGCAGAGTGACTGAGCTTGATTGATGTATAGACAAGGATCAGCGGAAGAAACCCAAAACCCATCATTGATCAACCACCCTTTTAGAGTGTTGTACCAGCTCTTTGGAGCTTTCTTTAGACCATAGAGTGCTTTGTGTAGTTTGAGATAAGGATATGGACAGTTTTAGCCTTCAGGAGTTTTGATGTAAACTTCTTTTTCAAGTGGAGTGTGAAGAAAGGCACACTTGATTTCCATTTGCTGCAGCAGGAGTTTATGATGGAGAGAAAAGATTCAGAGAGCTTGGAGCGTCACTATTGAGCCGGTTGGAGCATAGGTTTCACCGTAATCAAAGAATTCTACTTGTTTGAATCCCTGTACACAAATTCTGGACTTAAATTGGAAGCCGTTTTTGTTGGGGTTTTCCTTGATCCTGTAGACCCACACTGTAGTGAGAGCTTTTTTACCTTTGGGTAGAGTCAAACAGCCTTCCCACGCCTGGAGAAGCTCAATGCCATCAGTCTCCCTCTTCATAGACTTGATCCAGTGATTTTTATTGGGAGATTTGAAAACATCTTCATAGCTCTTAGAAACAACACAAGTAATGAAACCATGGCATTGGGTTTTTTGAATGGTTGAACAATCACAGAGCACAGGTAGTTTGGAGGGAGTTGAATGAACAAGCTGATGTTTGATTAAAAATTGATCTTGAGATTTGGATGAGGAGGAGGAATTGGGGAGAGGAGTTGATGGGTGTGAGTTCTCATCCTCAGGATGATTGGATTTAGAGAAGAGTGAGTTGTTGTTTGAAGAGATGGGAGGATCAGCGTTTGAAGTGAGAAGATTGGTAAGTAGATTGTCATCCTTGAGAACGGAGTCAAATGGTGAGTTGGATAGGGAGGCAGGATCATCAGATTCAAAATTTTTGAAGATTTTTATGTGTTTTGATAAGAAAAAATGCCTAATGGAGGGACAGTAGATTCTATAGGAGTTTAGTTGGGTATCAAAACCAACCAAAATTCCCTCAATTCCTTTTTCTTCCAGCTTTGAGTGATTGAAGGTTTGATTCAGAACAATTTTTTTTGAACCCAGGGTCTTTATGAGGTTTAACTTGGGTCTCTGACCAAACCAGAGTTCAAATGGGGATACTTTAGTCTTGACAGAAGGGAGAAAGTTTAGTATGGCGCACAAGCTGACCAGGATTTCATCCCAGAGTTCAAGAGGGATTCTCATTTCAATCATGGAGGTTTGGTCAGATTCCAGCAAGGTTTGATTTCCACTTTTGGCTACAGGGTTATTTTGTGGAGTATAGGGTTTGGAAGTTGAGTGAGCAATACCATTTTCATTGAAGAAAGTGGACAGTTTGTGGTTGAGAAACTCTCCACCGTTGTCCAAGTGGAACTTCCTTAACATGTAACAAATTGATTAGCATAAAGCTTGACAAACTTGATCACTTCATCAGCAACATCAGATTTGACTTTGATTGGGATGCAGGTCTTGAATTTGGAGAAATTTTTTGTGAGGAGAAGAAAGTATCTGAGTCCAGAATGGGAGATAGGACTAATGGGTTTCCAGACATCAGCATGTATGAGTTCAAAAGAGTGTTGACTCTTGGGAAGATGTTTATTTAATGGAAGACAATGAATTTTTCCTTTGGCACATGAGACACAATTGATTTGATCCCATCTGATGTTTGGGAAGTCACTCAAAATTAACTTGGTTTTATCTGCGTGTGGATGTCCAAATCATTGATGAAGCAAAGAGAGAGAGAGAAATGAATAGGCCATTTCAGGAAGATGGGAGTTTTCCTTGTGGATGAACATCAAGTTGTTCTCAATGGTGTTGCTGAGAATTGTTTTTCCCCTGTAGAGTACCCCAAATTTTACAGTATCCATGAGTGTTAAGGAGCAGCCTTGGCCAATTAATTGTCCTAGCCAGACCAAATTTATGGTGAGGTCTTGAATGAAGAGTGATTTCCTCAACCTTAGGGATGCGTGATGGGTGTTCAGCTTAGTGATTCCAATTTGAAAGGAAGGCACAGAAGCATTGGGTTTCCCAGTGTGTATCTCAGATTTTTTGGGAAGGAGATCTTTGAAGAAATCTGGATTATTGAACATGTTGTTTGAGGCTCCTGAGTCAAGAAGAATTTGGTGTCAATCCAGAGCACGGAGGTGGGTCATGGAAAACATTTAGGTCAGATGAGCTGATGGACCACTACTTGATGGGGTGTTGCTTGTGTTGGAGTTTCTTTGAGATTGATCCTTACTGGGTCGGAGATGTGGAAACAATTGATAGCACAAGTTATTGGGATGACTTTCTTGGGGATTATGCCAGGTGGGTTTGCAGCGGAGAATTTTGGTTCTACTGACCAGTGCAGATGCTTACGTGCCAGTAGCAACCTCATTCTTAACTTGATTTAGGCGTCTGAGTACAAGATAGCCATTTATGTGAGTTTTGCCAAGGGATTGGGTGATGGTGGTCTTGAGGTGTTCTAGCTCAGGGGGAAACTTGTACAGAATTAGATATGCAATAATGCCTTAATCCATACAAATTCCAATATCTGATATCTGAAGTAGACAAGCTCTCACTTTGGTGATGAATTTTTCCACTTTTCTGGGGTTGAACTGGAGATTGAGGAAGTTGAAGAAGACTCAAGATCTATTTGCAGTTTGTGAAGAGGCTTAGAACTCATTTATGGAATTCCAGAGGTTGATCCCATTATTAAGATGATGTTCTTTCATCCAATTGATATACATCCTATTGTCCAATTTAGCTAAGATATATCCGATGATTTCCAGGTTGATTTCTGCAGGACATTTGTTGGGTTTGGGGTTGTTCAGCCAGTGAGCAATACCTTTCAGAGAGAGTATAGTGATTATCTTGGATTTCCAAAGTGAGAATTTAGATTTTTTGAGATTAGGAATGGATTTGGTGAGTGCCTCTAGAAGGGAGGAATTAGAATCCGCTGGTCCAGGAGATGTAATGATGGTTGCCAGGTGAGCTTGGTTGAAAGAAGGCCTTTTGGCTTTTAACCATGATAACTTTAGAAATGTAATTCAAATTAGGACCAGCTAGATTCTGGTTATAGAAACAAGAGTGTAAACAAATGGAAATGGAATGAATGAAAAAAAATGTGTTGAAGCAAGAGAATATAACCGGGTTGATTTTTGAATGAAAATAGAAGGCTGACAATCAGGTACAAGGCTGAGACAAAGAGACTGGACAAAAGTGAAAAAGGAAAGGAGATAACAGGCTGGAAAGAGACAACTTCAGAAGTTATTAAAACACCATTTGAAAAGGAATCTCACAGCTAGACAAAAGAGCTATATCTTGAGGGGTGACTTTGAAGAGAGGTGCAACGTTTAGAGGGATTGGAGTTGAGGTGAGTTTGAGTGGATTGATTTGAGACTTGAGAACAGAGGGAAGATTGAGTCAAGACTTGAGGATGGAGGCAGTTGATGGGAGAGGAAGAGAAAAAAGAAAGGGAAGAGGAGATGTGCTTTGTAAGGAGGCATGAGATTCAGGTTGGGGAGAGATGAAGTATTGGAATGGAGACTTGGGTGAACAAGGGAGCAGGCAGGCGGGCCTTGGAGAGAGAGCAGAGAGGTGAAGTAGAATTGGAGTTTCCCCGCTCCTGCGGACATTTGAGGTTGTGAGGAAAGAAACATTTGGACAAAAGTCATGAATGCACAATTGAATTTTGACTTTCCAGGAAAGAGATTATTCAAGCATTGAAATAATCATGATTTCAAACTGGTGTGACATTGATCATCTTAATTATATTGTGGATTTCAAACATAGAGGTTATATTTTTAATAAATTATGTGCTTGTCCCAGTAATTTGAGAAAAAGAACATTTTTTCATTGTAGATTTTTTTTGGTTTTCAATAAATTTATAAAATAAATACCTGGTTTCTGAAAGCAAGCTCTTATGATTCATTGAAAAATACCTCAAAATATGTAAATATTTCTGGGTCAATATCAGTTCCAAAATATTTTCTGGAGCAATTCTTTTTCCCTCTCAAGGCATCAGGATATTCATTTCCTACATGATGAAAGATAATGAAAAAAAATTATCTAAATGGAAATACATTCTGAAGTAAAAAATCATCAAAAAATGTGTGCATTTTTTTTTATCAAAATCTGAGAAGTATTTCCAAAACATATCTTCCTTCTGAATAATTTTTTTATGCACATTGCAAACTCTCAAATTTAACAAACATAATTAAAATGAATAATTTCACAATATGCATAGTCAATTTCAAATATTCAACTTGCAAATCAATTCTTTATAATCATTCAAAAATCATGATGTTCAATAGATAAGAACCTCATCCTCAATTTTTTGCAAATTCTTTCTCTTCATAAAATAAAACCTCAAAAAAACCCTAAAAAATTCTTCAAAGCTGTCTTTAATTTTTCGTATAATATAATATGAATCCTACATGTCCTCACAGTTCAAAACCTATCAAAAACCGCACATTAAACAAGCAAGTAGCCAACCATTTGCCAAATTTTAATGAACCCATAAGTCTATGCCTACATAACTTTGTAAAAAATATTTTGAACATGAAATTTTGAGAAGAGAAGGTTCCACCTCCACCCACTGAAGATCAAGTAAATTCTCTATAATCCAAAAACATTGATACAATTCTCTCAAACAATGATTTTTTCAACATGGAAACAACCAATGAAAACCTCTATGGAGGGAAGAAGAGCATCCCTGGAAATTTTAAAGAGCAATTCCAGAAAGAGCTAGAAAGCTATGGCAAACAGATTCCAAATTTCCAATGGGACAATAATAAAATAACAAAGTGGGACCAAACATTTTCAGAAGTGATAATAAAAAATTGGCTCAATGCAAAGGAAAATGATACATTTACAAATTATGCACTCAATATCAAATTTTGCAAAAAGGATAAACTCTTTGGAATTCTGGAATGTTGGCTACCTGGACAGAAGGATAATTGCATGAAGCCTAGGACACGTAACAAGAAGCCTAGGTCTTTGGTCAAACACAGAGTAAGCTTCAGATTCTTCTACATTTTATAAACCCTATTAGCTGAATTTTGATCTCAAATTTGAAAGATATACAGAAACCTTTTGGCCACTGCAGAGCACCATATGGGAAAGGATTTGGCTAAATGCCTTCTCTCTTCTGTTTAATGCTGCTCAGATACTGAAGAAGAAAATGAGGGGAAATATCACTCAGTCCAAGTGTATTGGAGAAGCAAAATTTATTCCAAATTTCTGCATAATCTTGATAAAAACACTCTGAACTATTTATCTGAAATGAAAGGTGAAACTCAAGCTAAAAGAAATGTAGAATACGGAGGATCATATCATGAAATAGTTCCAAACTATGAGATTAAACCATTTGAAGCCCTTCCTTCTAATTTTTACTGCCCTCAATTCCTTGCAACATTAAATTGGACAGAGAAATTGGTTTTGGAGATGAAGCCAGTAGAGGATAAACTAGAAATATTAGCAAAATCACTTGAAACCCCACGTTGATTTGAATAAATTTGTTTCATCTAGTAGTTTTGTATTTCCTGTGTTGTCACCCCAAACAAAATATGAAAATATATGTGTATGCAATGAGGCATTCCACTTAAACAAAACAATTTAAGATCACTAGGTTGCTTATTTTTAGCTTCCAATATTGCAAAAAATATTTTCAACAAATTCAACTTCAAAAAATATTGGGAAGATCAAATGACCCCAAGAAATCATTTGATGCTTAACAAATGAAATGAAATTCCTGATTTTTTGAGGTTGAATTGATTTCCAAAAAGTCTATAGTTTCATAGCATGTAGTATGTGCTATGATATTTCAAAAATTTCTGAGAAGAGTTTTGAATCTTTGAGAAACCATTAGATTGGAGATTGAGTTTTCTAAATCAAATTCATATTTATTTTATTTCAAATGAGGAAAAAGAAGAATATCAAAATCAAATGTAATTCTTTTGAAAAATATTATTTGATTCAACCAGAAATTAAAAACCACAAAGGACACACAAACTATTTGTCACAATTTATTGGCAAATAGAAATAAAAAAACATCAAAATCTTAGCTTATCCAATCCATAAAATGTGTTGTATTGGAATTCTTATTGTTTAGGTGTGCAAACCAACTGCTTTACTTGACTATGAACTTACATAAAATCAAATTTCCCCATTATTCAAAATCTTCTTTATTCCATGCATGCACTAGAATTATTTGGAATACTCAAGAACTGGTACAAACAACTTTTCTTGGGCTCCTACTCAAGTTAGAAACATTTTTTTCTCAGTGTCAAAACCAAAACAAAACAAGTTCCAGGTGCTACACCTGCCAGCAGGTGCCGCCATGGTGACTGGAATGAAGTAACCAGAGTATGCTGCTATTGAAACAGAACAATAAAATACAAGCTGATCCTAAAAAATAAATAAATAAATAAATTTAAGTCATTAAATTATCTTTTATAGAAAAAGAAATGTGGTAGAAAATACAGCAACTCCATTTTTTTTCTTTTAAAGCTTTCCCCTATTGGGCTAGTCTCAATCAGCATAAATTAAAATAATTTTCAACAGAAGCAACCTTTAAAATTATAAAAAAATTCCAATAAAAATTCAAATGGATCTGCCAAATTATTTGAGAAATCTGGATGAATCCCTCAATTCTCAGAACCCATCTCATTCAAAACAAAGGAATTGAAGAAAAATTAAAAAATAAAATGGAAAAAAGTTGAAAAATGGGTCATCACCATCAAAAATTGAGGCCTTTTCAAAAATTTGAATTGGGGAATCATTAAATTTCAACTATTAACCTCTGATAAAATGGTAGCTGATGCCCTGAAAATCTGAGCTGCAAGAAAATCTATGGAAAATATTTATGCACATGTGTGTTTTTGAGTTCACATTGAATAAAGGGGGGCTGTTGGTATTTAGGAATCTCACTGTACATAAAAGTACTCTGTGAAATGGGATATAAATAAAGGCAAAAGGAACCTGCATTTCAAACCTTAAAATAAAGATTCTAATTTAATTTCACCATCCATCATATCTCAACTGAAATATCTTGAAAAAACATCCATTTTTTGACCCACCCATCCACCTTAATTCTTGAGAAAAGCATACATCATCCATCTAACTCAATCCTTTTCACCATCCCAAATAAAATCCAAAAGATAAACATTTCATGATTTACTCTAACATAAAAATTGAATGATGAGAAAATCCACTTGGTACATCCAAACTGAGTAAATAAAAAGTCCAATGACCTGACCTTAATTCTCCCCAACACTCCATTCCCACATCAAACAACATGCACCAATTTTAGTAATTACCAGCAAATATTCAAATCTATTATTTAGGATATCAACATTCTACCATAAAAGGAGGGAATTATCGCCACAAATTTTCACATTCTTCAAAAAAGAAAGAATCAATCAAGCTAATTAATCTAACTGGAAAATTCAATTCATCCAAAAGAATTGAAATATAAAAAAGATACCCAATGAGAGAATTCAAAACTAATTAAAACATAAAATTTACCAAGCTTTATCCAAGCAGGATTGCATGCATTTCAAAAATGTTTAAAATTATTCAAAAAATTAAATTAACCACAATATTCATTTAATTTTTATAAAAATTCAAATCATATCAGTAATTGGAATGAAACAAAAGATCAAACAAGAGAATAATATTCCAGAATTTCAACTATAGATCAACTGTAAACATTTTTTCTGTATAATTCTTACATACATGTAAAGCATGTTTTACATTTTTCCAACCATCAAAACCACCTTAATATTTAACAGATACCTTTGCCCTTTCAAAAATTTATATAAGACATTGCAAGAAACAGAAAATATTGACCAAGAAAAAAAATGATAAAACATATTGATGTCACTTCCAACTTTCTAATCAATTATTCAAAAGGGGTACATGTATTTCTAAGCATTTTTCAGTCTTTGGAAATCAAAAAAATTGAGCTCATAAATCAGTCCTTCCTTTAAATTATAATTCAAGATAATAGTTCAGGAAAATTGAAAGACTCAGTAGAATACACCAACACCAGCCTGTTTGTATTTTTTTTAGTTTTTGGCCTTTCTTTAAAAAATTCAACTTTATCTAAAGTTTTCCCCATCTTGTCTCAAAGTATTCCTTAACAGCAGAATTAAATGAAATAGTTCTATCTCTCTTTTGAATATCAGTAAAGAGAGAGAACCATAACTGGCCTCAAGGGAGCCTTTAAAATCCCCTGAGGCAGAAAATTTCTATATCTATCACAGGGGGAGGGGGGAGTCTTTTCCATATCAAAAGTTTTATTTTCCAGGGCATGACACAGAAGGGCATCTAGAAATATATCCATTAAACCTCAAAGTGAAAGTATATAAGTAAGAGAACCATAGTCTAAAAGGAAATATTAATAATTGAAATAACCAAATTATTGTTCCAATCCTTGAACTCAAGTGGTTTTGAAATAGCACACAAAAAATCTTCTCATGCTCACATTCTTCAACACACATGCTTTCCTGATTATTAATTTTTCAATATTTTATTCCCTAGTGGTGTATATTTCATATTTATTAACAAAAAAAACATTTATCAGTACATTTTTTGTGTTAAATCCCATTTGTTATATACTCATATAAAAATCAAAGGAAAGCAAGAATAGGTGGTGCGTCTGAATTCTTAAAACTTACTTTAAATTTTTTTCTTGAATTTTTCTTAAAATTTGGCCAATGTTAAATTTGCAAACTCAGGGTTGCAAACAGGTGTGACTAGCCATCCACAACCCATATGAGTTGCAAACAGAAATTTGCAGCTCAACAAGGAGAAAGCAAAGTTGCTCCCAACTTGCAACCTTTTCCAGTTTTTGATTCCCCAATTGAAATGGGGGATTTGCAACCCCCCTGGGGATGGGAAAGTTGTGAGCGGGGGTTGCACATGTTTTCCTGGCTGATTTGCTGCAAATAGGCCATTTGAGGGGGGATTTGGGGTACCTAGGCACCCCTGGGCCACATTTGAGTGCTGTAAACCCAAATTTGGGGATATGGCATACTATGTGGGACTATTATTGGACCAAAAGAACAAACTTTGAAATTTGGAGTCAAAAACTTTGCCTATGGGCACCACATACAAACAAAACACACGCCTTTTGGATAAATTAATTTTTCTCAACCCAGAAGTCAGCAAACTTTTGGAGTTGTTGGATTGAAAATTGAATTGAATACTAAATTGATGTGGAATTTTGTTTTTTTATGGGAACAGTGGAAAGCCCAAGCCCTCCAGGTTTAAAAATGGCTATGTTGAAGGACTTAATTAGAAATGTGTTTAACAAAGCTTTGGTGGAATCTAGGGATTCAGTTAGGGAGTTGGAAAATAAAATATTAGATAGGGAGTTGGAAAAGAAAACATTGGAAGCCCCAATTGCATCCTCATCTAGGGTTACAATGGAGGAACAAGATGCTTCTTCACAAATGGAATTACAAGATAATTCTTCACAACTGGAATTGACTAAAGGTGGTGGGTCACATTTCATATGTCATTTGGCTGAGAAGAATTTGGCTTGATCAATACACTAATGTAACCATGTGGAGTATAACTATGAAACTAGGGGGTGCCAGACCTGCTTGAACCACCTCCTGTGAGAGCCTTTGCTAGTAGGAAAGAATCCAAGATTTATTTTAAAAAATGGGCATCCATGCATGGCTATGAATTGACAACATTCAAGTGAAATAAGGATAAATATGTGGATCTAGCATATGAAAGATTTGAGTTATATGAAGGGCCATGCCTCACCCAATGGAAAATTAAAACTCACAAAAGGAAGGTTGGGTGTCAATTTATGATCTTTGCAAGTCCAAAAGTAGAAGATCCCATGTGGAATCTCTACATTACTAATGGCCTAAACAATCATAAACCATCTAAAAAGCCCTCAATGCATCCTCAAATGAGGAGAATCTCTGGTCAAGCCTTGGAACAACTTGAAGAATGCATGAAAGATTGGCTCAATACAATTCAACTCAAAAGAAAATTGAGCAGGATTGATGGTGGAGAATACATTGAAAATAGAAAAATATATATAACTCAGCAGAAGTGAAAGCAAGCAAAACTGGATGGAAAAGGTGTTATGGACATTCTATTGGAAATGCTCCAGGAATCCCAGAGGGTTTTGAGGTCCAAATTCAGTGGGGAGGTTCACTTAGAGGCACTTTTTTTGGCTCATCCTGAGTCTACAAAACTTTTCAAAAAATACCATCATATTGCTTTGTTGGATTGTACTTATACGACAAATATGTAAAACATCCCTCCATTGCATTTTGTGTGAATGACAGCCAACAAGAAAACCTTTAAAAAGGATTTTTTTTATAGCAAAAGAAACATATGATTTCTACAGTTGGGCTTTGAAGGCATTAAAGGAGTTGGCGTATGATCCCAAGAGGCTTCCAAAAGTCTTTGTTACAGACCATGAAAAAGCTCTGATTTGTGCTATAGAAGATAGTTTCCATGAGTCATCCAGAAAGTTGTGCTCCTGGAACTTTTCTAAAAACATTCAATAAAACGGTAAAGTACACTTCAGTCATGACAATGAAGTATGGAAAAGTTTTATGAATCTGTGGGAAAAGTATGGGGCCTCTAAAACAAAGGGGGAGGCAGAAGTTAATGATGCAGAACTCAGAGTATGCCAATTTATTGCTTCTTTTGTTCATCTCTGCTGGGAATTCTGATGTTGAAAATTGTATAAAGTGTTTCTTGAAAAACCACAGGGATGTGCTTGAGCATATGGAAAAGAACATTTTCCCTATGAAAGAGACTTTTGTAACAGTGTGGACTTGTGTCAACCCTGACTTTGTAAATAAAATAATGTCTTGGGTAGAAGGGACCCTTGCTAATTTCAAACAGTTACTTGTGGGATCTTTGGGGAACATTTTGGATGTGTGGAAACACCTTGAAGGAAACATTGAAAGCCAAATCCAATCAGTGCATACCTCACTTAAAAACTCTCAAATAAATTTAGGAACTTTTCTTCCAAAAGAAAATTTCCCTTTGGGTTAAAATTTGTCAATTGAGGCAATTAAACTCATTTGAAAACAATTTGAGAAGTTAAAGCACAACCATGACAACAAGGTGTGCTCAAATTCATACTAAAAAATGATGGTCTTTCCTTGTTCCAAAATTTTAGGTGAAATAATAGAATCAAGAGGATCTGTTGTGCCTGAAGATGTTCATCCTCAGTGGAGGCTAGACTATGACCCTTCCAGCAAATTAAGTTCTGTTTTTGGGTTTTTGGAAGGGTACCAATTATGGTATTGACAGAAATCATAGGATTGACAGAAATTATAAGATTGACAGAAATTATAGGATTGAGAGCAATTATAGGATTGACAGCAATTATAGGATTGAAAGATTAATTATTGATTATTTTATTTCTTCTTTACAGATTGACACAGATTCAGTGCTTGATGAATCCCAATTGTTCAACAGGTTGAATTACATGCTTATGGGACAACCTCAACATGAAAGATTGGAGATTTTAAAGTCCATGGTCAATTATACAGCAAATTTGACTTCCAAGCCAAGGCTTGCACCAAAGGTTTTAAGTTCCAGCCGCGGTTGACCCAAATTGAAATCAAATCTGCAAAAAATGTCAAAATTTGAACACTTTGAAATAGGAATTAAGAGGGAAAAAGAGGTTAAAAGGGGACCAAAATACCAAATATAGTAATTCTTTTATTTTGAGAAATTTATGTTTTTATGGTTCAATGAACTGATGGGAAAATTATTTCTGTAGTGCAAGGAAGGATCTTCATCTGAATTTGATACTTGAGAGGAAGAGAATGAAAGTGAAATTTAGTCTGTTCCTTTTTAATCAGAATCCTTTTCTGAGGAAGAAGAAGAAATGGTCAATTCAAACAGAGGCTCATTGTTGGTGAGTGTTGTTTTCTTTAATGAGATTAGAACTTTGACTAAGTAATTTTTGATTTTAGGAACCAAAATTGAATTACCTCAGTCAAGAGATATATAGGGAATGGACTCTTCTGGCCAAAAAAAATATTTTTATTGGAACTGAAATAACAAAAATTTGTTTTATTTCAGGATAAAAGAAAGATTTATGTATCTTAAATAACAAAAATTGGTTTTATTTCAGAATAAAAGAAAGATTTTTATATCTTATAGTTCAATTGATCCATAACTATCTGGTGAGAAATTTTACAGCATGAATAAGATAAAGTGGAAAACTAATAATTATTAAAAGCAAATTTAATCCATGGAATGGAAAAAAATTTTAACAAAGGCTAAAAAAAATACTCAGAAATTCACTTTCACCAGTGGAAGTGGTTTCCTATGTTAATTTCACTGGTGGCCTATAAGTTTCATTTTGAGCATCATATTGTTTGATGTTTTTCATATTCTTGAGTTTTACAGGAATTTATTCAAATGAAACAATCCTCTTACTTACCACAGGTCCAGAACTCAAAAATAATGAAAACAAAAAACTACAAGAAATAAAGATCCCATAAAATAAGGGGGAGAAAACTGAAATTTTAAAATAACTTAAAATAAGGAATTTCTTGATCTTGAATAGCTTTATCTTCATTCACAAAATATCATATTTTTATATGTAGAAAAAATCAGCTTTAAAAATATTTTATTAAAAAAAACAAATTCTAAGTAAAAAAATAGAGAAACTTTTTAATCTAATTCCTGCTTCATTTCATCCTTTGGGTATGTCCTTCCCCCCATAATTATCCACAAAGCCTGGATACAAAAAAAATCTAAAGAAGGAAGTTGCTTTATAAAATTTTTACTAACCATCATATTTATTTCTTCCTTGGTCTTTCAATCTTTGTTTGCAAATGTGAATATTTGAAGCCTGAAGGATCCCTTTCATTTGAAGATTGATAAATTTTCTTTGATTTTTTAAGAAATCCTTTGGGCCTTCCTGTAATTTTTCCTCTGTTCCTTGGAATTTGATTATTGAATTGGAAAAAATTGGTACTTCCCATCAAAAAGCTTGTTTACTTGAAAGTGCTGAAAATATTTTTTTATAGCTTCCAATGACTGTTATTTGGGTAATGTTAAATTCACAACTCTTTGAGCCATGTAAACAACTAAAATGGGCCTTGTGGCATGCTACATGGCTCAAATGGGCCATGTGGCATCCTAAAAAGCCCATTTGAGTCTAAGAAAAAACTAAAATAAACTAAATAAAAAAAAACAGAAATCAACCAAAAAATCAAAAAATGTTGATTTTTTGGTTTAAAAAAAACAAAAATATAAAATATAAAATATAAAATATAAAATATAAAATATAAAATATAAAATATAAAATATAAAATATAAAATATAAAATATAAAATATAAAATATAAAATATAAAATATAAAATATAAAATATAAAATATAAAATATAAAATATAAAATATAAAATATAAAATATAAAATATAAAATATAAAATATAAAATATAAAATATAAAATATAAAATATAAAATATAAAATATAAAATATAAAATATAAAATATAAAATAAAATAAAAATAACTTAATTCTTGAACAACCCTGGGGGGGGTTGTATACCCCCATACACAGGTCTAAATGGTTGTGTAAAGTGGTACAAAAATCAAAAAATCCCATTATGGGGGGGAAATGCCACCCCAGGGGTTGCGCGTTTTTGGAACAACCCTTTGGAGTAGTGTATGGGCCCCCACGCGTTGAGGGGCCCTACAAAATGTAGGAATCCTTCCCTCTTTTTTGTTCAATACTATCTTCATATCTCCCTACCTTTCACCCTCTTTAATTACCATTGCCACATTCATTAAAATTCAATACTGTCATCACCAACCATCATCAAATAGCTGTCACCACTCCATTCCAACTTCATCTCTACCATCATCACCATCACCATCACCATCATCATCATCATTGGCTTTACCATTACCATTAACCTCATCATCACCATCATCATCATCATCATCATCATCATCATCATCATCATCATCATCATCATCATCATCATCATCATCATCATCATCATCATCATCATCATCATCATCATCATCATCATCATCATCATCATCATCATCATCATCATCATCATCATCATCATCATCATCATCATCATCATCATCATCATCATCATCATCATCATCATCATCATCATCATCATCATCATCATCATCATCATCATCATCATCATCATCATCATCATCATCATCATCATCATCATCATCATCATCATCATCATCATCATCATCATCATCATCATCATCATATTCTCCCCATTAAGCTAGGAAACTATGCCTGAGGTCCCCCTTGCTCCTCTTAAAATAGGCTATCATTCCTCCCATATCATGCTAGGAAACTATAACTGAGGTCCTCATTGCTCCTCTTAAAATAGGCTTTCCTTCCCCATCTCATATCCTGACAAGGTGGTTTCTTATCATTTATTCCTCAAACTCTCATATTATCTTCTCATTTCTCATGAATCCCTGGAATGTTGACTGGTTTTAAATTTTTTCCTAAATTTGTCAGTTAAGGTGATGTGTTGTCTTTTTTCTGCTCATATTTTGTAACTGACAAATTTATTCAGCCTTAATTCTATCTTGCTGCTTTCATTATCCTATAATCATTTTCTCAGGCCCCCTCTGGAGGCTCTCTAGTTGTCCTTGACCCTGCTTCCTTAGGCCCCCTTTGGGGTTCTCCAGTTGTCTTTAAATACTGGTCCTTCCCTGGACCTGGAATGAAAACCCATCTGATTACCAGACATTTAAACCAGAGTTTCCCTTTGTCCCCTTCAGATCAGTTCCACTTTACTTTACAAGTATTATCCCGTCTACATTGGCTCTTTGCAGCATTATCATTTTCCTCAATCCTCAAACTCACCATAATCATCAATACAAACTTTTAACACAACTCCCACAAGTTGTGTGGGGCCCTACACAACTCCCAAAGGTTGTGTGGGGCCCTACACAACTCCCAAAGGTTGTGTGGGGCCCTACACAACTCCCACAGGTTTTCTGGGGTCCTACACAACTCCCACAGGTTGTGTGGGGCCCTACACAACTCCCACACGACTGGAGCTGTGAATTTATCATCACCCCGGTTATTTTCAAAGGGTTCATTGAGATATAAAATTTTATTCATGGAATTAGAAGTTTCATCATTTCTTGAGGCAAATCTTGGATACCTATCAACTTATTTTTGTTTTTTGTTATTTCTTTTTAAAAAATAGTGAATTGGTATATCACAATCAAGTCACTTTTTATCATTTATTAAGACAAACACAAAGGACATACTGAAATACAAGCTTCCAGGTGAAATGTACAATGGAAATCTTGATCTTAATCCTTGAAAATTGGGGTTTTTAAGCCAAGGCATTTCCATTTAAGCATTGAAATCACAATCCATATAATCTTTAGATTAATAAGAAGAATTATAAAAAAATATGAATGAATTTGAGCACACTGTGGATGAGATTCAAACTCACATAATTGTAAAAGTACAGCAATCCAAAACAATTCTTGGAATCTTTCTTTGAGGTTTTGATTTACTTTTCATGTATATTGATTGAGATGGAATGATAAATTTTTCAGAAAGAAATTAAAAAGAACTCAGAGGAGTTACTAATGAATATTTTGATATATCCATGTAGTAATTCAATTTTGGAGGTGCTGGTTTTGTTAAAATTAAGTTTTCTGTATGAATAATGAGAAACAAAAACTTTCTTGGGAAGAATTTGTTTTTAAAAAATTTAATTGGCAATGCAAGGGTTTCAGAATAGGGATATTTTGGTCAAATTCTCATGGTATGACTTGGACCAGAAAATTCCAGTGTTTTGAGGAAATTTTCCATTATACCTAAAATTTTCAATTTTTTATGCAATGAGTTTTAATTTTCTTGCATATTTTCCAAAGAAAAATATTATTATCAAAGGAAGGAAAAATGGATTGAAGCAAACTGATGAGGAATTCTTCCTTTTAAGTGACAATAAATTTGGTTTCTTTATGATCTTATATATCTGAAGGTTGATTCAGGGCACAATTATATTTTTTTTGTTTCTTGAGAGAGAAAAAACAAATGGATTTTGAAAAATGATGAACCCCAAAAATATTCAGAAGGGTAATCAAAAGTTTATTTTTTTAGGGTGATTTTGAATTCATGACTCCCAGTCATGTGGGATATGTTTAGGGCCCTACATGGCCCAATGGACACATGGGGGCCCATAAATACGCCCAAAACGTGCATGTGGGAAAAAACACGTGTCTACATGCACCCAAGGGTTTGCCTTAAACATGCGAAACCCCTGCGGGGCTGTATACCTTCTGTACACAGTGTATTTGGGTTGTGCCAAACTTTTTGGGACTCTCTGGACCACATTTGGGTTCCACCAACCCAAATTTGGGATCAATGCTTACTATGTGGGACTTATGTTCCACATCTAGCAATCATAAAGTGACAGTCAAGTGAAATTAAAGTGAAATGAAGTGAAATTAAAGTGAAATTAAAGTGACACTATAGGAAACTGCAAAAAAATGTCCCACTAAAATTGATCTTTCTCAACTCATAAGTGAGAAAAATTGGGAGTTGTTCAATTGATACTTGGATTGAATATGAATACTGAAGCAGCATTGCATTTTTTTTGAATTATGGGAACAGTGGCAAGCCCTCCTTTTAACATGGCCACTTTCAAGGACTAAATTAGTGCAATGAAAAAAGCTGTGGAAAATAAGGATTTGGTTAATGAATTATTGGAAGCCCCAATTGCATCCTCATCAAGGGTGACAATTGAGGAAAAAAATGTTTCACAAATGGACATGACCTCTGGTGGTGAGTAACATTTTATGTTACTGGTCTTTTCCATATTTAATTTTATTTAAACTGATGGAGTGCATGCCATCAATATAAGTATGTAACTATGAAAGATCCACTTTCCCCACCTCCTGTGAGAGCTTTTCCTTCAAGGGAAGAGGCAAAAATGTATTTTCAAACATGGGCAATGAATCATGGTTACGCTTTAACAGTTTTAAACTCCAAGAATGACCAATATGTAGATTTAGCCTGTGATAGACATGGTTTGTACTCTGGGAAATTGCTCACCAAAAAGTCAAGGCAAACTCACACAAGGAGGCTTGGGCGCAAGTTTTTAATCTGTGCTAGTAACATGAAGGCCAATTCCTTGTGGCAAATCTCCTACAAGAATGATCAACATAACCATGAACCATCTCCACACCCCTCAGTGCATCCTCACCTGAGGATACTTTCTGGGGTAGCCTTAGAAAATCTAAAAGAAGGCATGAATGATGGGCTCAATACACTTCAACTCAAAAGAAAATCAAGAAAAATGTATGGTGGCAAATATGTTGATGACCAAACAATCTATAACACTAAGCGTAAGGTAGCCCCAGAAGAACTAAAGGGGAAAAGTGTTATGGAGGTCCTCTTTGAACAGCTTGGTAATTCAGGTTGTTTTCATCAAGCAAAAATTCAGTGGAGAGGGTCACTTGGAGGCCCTATTCTTGGCTCACCCCAATTCATTAAAGCTTTGCAAGAAATTCCATCATATAGCTATAATGGATTGTACTTATAAGACAAATAATTACAACATCCCCCTATTGCATGTTGTAGGAATTATTTCCAACCAGAAAACTTTCAAAAAAGCTCTTGTTTTTATAACAAGAGAAATGTTTGAGTTCTAAAGTTGGTCTTAAAATGTGCTAAAGGAGTTGGCTTATGATCCTGAGAGACTTCCCAAAGTCTTTGTGACAGACCATGAAAAAGCTTTGATCCATTATCTAGAACAAATATTCCCTGAGTCAAAAAGACAGTGCTGTCAATGGCACTTTTCTAAAAATATGCAAGCAAACTTTAAAGTGCGCTTTAATAATTATGTTGAAGGTTGGAAAATATTTATGTCTCTGTGGGCTAAGTATGGGGCCTCAAAAACCAAGGAGGCAGAGGTCAATGATTCAGAGCTTAGAGTAAGTGCCAAATCACTGCCTCTACTGTTAATCTTCCTAGTTTTGGTTTGCTTACATTATGACTTGTATAAAGTGTTTTTTGGAAGACTGTGAGTATGTACTCAAGTATATGGATCATAATATCTTCTTTATCAAAGAGATTTTTGTAACGGCTTGGAATTGCAAAAACCCTGACTTTGGAAATAAAACAATTTCTTGGGTTGAAGGGGCCCATACTACTCTCAAAAAATTTATTGAAAACTTTTTTGGAAACAGGTTGGATGTTTTGAAAAACCTAGAGGGCGCAGTTTCCAATCAAATTAAATTGTTTCAGGCTTCCCTTTACAAATCTTGAATAAAGATTGAAATAGTTCTTCTTACTGAACTGTTACCATTTGGATACAAGGTGGCTTTACAAGCAATCAAACTTTTTGGGGATCAATTTGAGAGATTAAAGCAGAACAATGATGGAGAAGTTTGCACCAAGTCATACTCAATGACTATGGGTTTTCCCTATTACCACCAAATAGGTGACCTACTAGCGTCAAGAGGCTCTGTTGTGCCTGAATATTTTCATCCTCAGTGGAGGTTGGATTATGACCCTTGCAGTTGTAGTTCTGTAAGTTGGTTTAAGTTGGATTGTTCAAATAACTTTGTGATTAATGCTTTTTGAGAAATGCTTTTTGATAAATGCTTTTTGAATGATGATTCCTACTTGACTAAAATGATGATTCCTACTTGACTTATATTTGATCCGTTTGAAGTTTTAAAGGTCAATTTTGATGAACTGCTCAAAAATTCTCAGTTACATGAGAAGCTCAATGCAATGATCTTGAATCATCCTGATCAAGATTATTGCGGGATGTTGAAGCACTTGATGAAGGAGAGGGCCAATTCTTGATCAAAGCCAAGACTTGGACCTAAAGTCTTGCAATCAATCAGAGGCCTTCCAAAATTGGCAGATACCTGGCAAGATCCTTCTTGATTCAAACACATTGAAAAGGAACTTAAGTGGGCAAAGAGAAGTAGAAGGGCACCAAAGAAGAAAAGATGAATGATTTTAAGTCTTTTCTTTTGTGAAAGGTTCATTTTTTTGTTTAATGAACTGATTGAGAAATTTTTATAGTCCAAGTCAGGCTCTTCATCTGAATTTCATAGGTCAGTGGAAGAGACTGAAAGTTCATCAGGTTTGGTGCTGTTGGAATCCAATTCCTTTTTGAAGGATGAAGCAGGCGCAATGGAGGAGTCAAACAAAAGCTCATCTTTGGTGAGTGGTGATTCCTTAAATGAGATTAGAATTTTGGCTACCTACTTTTTGATTTTACGAGTTAAATTAACTCAATCAAATACCTGAGAACTTACATAAGTTCTTGGGTGAGTTTTGGGACCCAGTTGGTGATGGAAATTGTGGTTTTAGAGTCATTTCTGAATCACTTGGGCATGATGACCCATGGATGGTTTGAAGTTTGGAAAGAAATTCTTGAAACATTGAGGAAAAATAAGGGGTGATTTTCTAAGATCCTTGGCAGCAGTAAATATGTTGAAAATATAGAACAAATACTTCATGTTAATGACATAAATGAAAATATTCCGTCTTCAAAATGGCTTTTGAAGCTTGAAATGGGTCAAATAATAGCTGATACTTATGGGAGACCAATATGATTCATTTCATTGGATTCATGTTGTTCTTTTACTCCTATGAAAATGGGTGTAAAAGAACAATCAGATCCTATGTTCATTTGCTTTGTTAACAATAACCATTGGGTCCAGCTTGTACTTAAGGGAGATGTGATTCCAATCCTGCCCATAGTTTCCAAACCACATTCCATGATTTATAAAAAAGCAGCTTGTTGGGTTTATCAACTCAAAGATCAACTTAAGTTGTATTCTAACTTTTAGATTAATTTCATCATTTTGGTTTGGTCTAACATGCCAATATTGTAATTCTATTAATATAAAGGGTTATTGCATTTTGAACATCATTATGTTGAGTGTTTTGAGTTAACATCATTATGATGAGTGTTTTGAATGAGATTTTAATTGTAAGTCAGTTCAACTTTGTATTTTTGGCCCTTTTACTTTAGGGCTAGTCAAGTTGAACTTGAATTTTTTACTTGAATCTGAAGACAACCAGTTGGTTGTCTTCAGTGTTTTTTATTTTTATTTTTATTTATTTATTTTTACTTATTTTTATTCTATTTCTTGTTTTTTTGTTTTTTTTTTAACAAAGAAATCAACCTTTTTTGATGTTGTGGGTTATTTCTGTTTGTTTTTTTGTATTTTTATTTAGTTTATTTTAGACCCTTTAGTTTTTTTTTTGCCCACCAGACTTGTAGCCATGTGGAATGGCTACACAACTACATTCAAGCTGTGTAGAGCCCCACACAACTCAAATTTGGTTGGGCTGGCCGTGTGGGATGGCAAAACAACTACAGTTGAGCCATGTGGGGCTCTACATGGCTCAAATGTAGTAATGCCGCCCCCACATGGCAGTCCAGTGCTGTGTGGAGTACAGCCCAACCATACTTTAATTGTGTGCAGCTCTGCAAGGCTCAAATGTAGTCGTGTAGCCATGCCACATGGCTCAAATGAGTTGTGTAGCCATGCCACATGGCTCAAATGAGTTGTGTAGCTATGCCACACAGCTCAAATGAGTCGTGTAGCTGTGCCACACAGCTCAAATGAGTTGTTCAGCTGTGCCACACAGCTCAAATGAGTTGTTTAGCTGTGCCACACGGGTCAAATGATATTTTTAGCTGTGCCACACGGCTCAAATGAGTTTTTTAGCTGTGCCACACGGCTCAAATGAGTCATGTAAATTGCTCATTTGAGCTGTGAATTTATCATCACCCTTTTTTTTATTTAAAGTCAAATGCATATCTTTTTTGGTAATATCTTGGCAAATTTGATCAATTTGGGATGAGAAATGAATATGTAGTCAATTTTTCTTTTGATTTTGTTGATTCTATGATCAAAATTTGATTTTATCAGCTCCAATATTAAACATCCAATGGGTGGGTCATCCTCCAGAAGGCCTTCATTTTATGGTTTTTTATTTTATTTTTTTTGTTGTAAATTTTACCTAGATTGGTATGAAAAGGAAAAGAAGATCATTTAAACAGATTGTTTAGAATTTTCAAAGGTGTAACTCCAGCTGTTTTTAAGATATTTACAGCATATTATTGAGGGCCATGAAGTTTTCTATGAACTGGATTGGTTGATTAATTTTTTTATGTAGGTTCATTATGATCAGGGAATTGAATTTTGAATCAAAAGAATCCCATTTTTTTGGTAACTACCATGAAATTTTAGAGTATAAATTTGTTGTTCAGGTAATGGAAAGCTTTTTTGAAAAAAAAAATCTATTTAGTGGAAAGTTCTTTTGAATCTGAAATTGGTTTAAATTCCCCAGATTTACCACATTGGTATGTGTATCTTTCCTGCTTTAAATTGGTAAAATTGGTAGAAATTTAATATACCTGGGTTTTGGCCCAATTTGGAATATCGTAGGGTCAAATATTTTAAAAAGTGAATTTTTTTCATGTATTTAAATTGATTTTAAGCTTAAAATAACTATAAGGAACTATTTATTCAGTTTTTTTATAGATTAATTTGTTGATTTCCAAGGAGCAGATCTCCACCAATGTAATATACCGGGTTATTTACCTCTAGAAAAGTTCATATGAATTATCTCCAGGGAGAGATATGGGACAAGCAAGATGGAACTGTCAGCTGTGATGTTTTTTTCAGAAACTAAATCAATCTGTTGAGTTTTCTAAATTCCAATAAAATATCAATTTAAATTCACTTTATGAATTATGAATATTAAAACTGTTAGTGGGAAATTTCTTAGTTTAGAATTAAATATCCAAAGGTATGGAGGAAAAATGGCTATTATTTATAGAAATTCTTCCACTCTCATGATCAAACAAGAGATTATTTTGAAAATTTGCGAATCATGGTGATACTCCATCATGCCAAAAAACCTAGAATGTCAGAGGATAGTAAGATGATTCTTTTTCAAATATTTCTAATCAATGAAGAACCCCCCCAAAAAAGTTATGGATTTAAGATACACACAATCATGGACGAATCAGTATTGTCAAAACTGATTATAATTGCATCAATAATCTTAAGTGAAGTAATAAATAACCCAAATGCATTTTACTAAAACTAATTTGGGTAAAAATTTGTATCCCATACATCAAAGGTACCAGCAAAGGTTGATTATATCAACATCACACAACCAAAATAAATCACCTTATTGACAATTATTGACTTGAGCCTTAAATTACCTACCTTTTGGGTTACGTTTTATATTGAATAGGTGTTGGAACATGGAATTTATCTCATCTTTTAAATAATCCTCAAAATAATTTAATTAATCTCATAATCCTTGAACTTAGGATGTTAGTAGAAACTTGAATGAAATAAAAAAAATTAGTGATAAAAGGTTTCTAGCTTCACCTGTGGGATTTTGAGGAATTCTTTCATCAAAATTATGTTACATTCCACCTGCTTTGATAAACCTTGAATTCCAACTCCCTTACCCATTACAGATTGATTCTTCAGCCAGATGAATTCCTGATTGAATTGTTTTCCTAATTAAACCAAGGGTAAAAAACAGATCTCACAAAATATTTCAAAATAAAAAGTTTGGATCATCTTGTGTGGAACATCAAATATTCTTAATCTTGGAAATTTGTTGCTTGGAATTTCTAGACAATAGAAGGAGGGCTTCATAATCAATATATTGAATTGGATAAATCTAAACTGTTTTTCCTTCAGATGCAGAAAGAATACTCCTAAGATTTTGATTCAAATTATTAAATTGGTAATAATTCATTTACTAACCTAAAGGAGGTTGATGAACTCTCTTCTGGAAAATTCAGGGAAGAAGTTTTTTCTAAAGATAGAATTAAAAGTATTTTATGATTTTTCAAAGAAAAATAAAAGAGGCTGTTAAACATCTTAATCTGTCTAATTAAGGAATTTTTCTACTTCACTTACTCTCTTTTCAGCCAGAAAAATCATGTTTCCTATTATATTCTTATTTTGGTTTTCTTCTTGAGAATTTAATTTATTGTTTAATCAAAAAAAATTAAAGGGTTCTTATAAATTAAATATTGTGATTCATCACCTGGAGGATAACCCACAATTCTGGAACAAGTTTTGATGAAATTTTAAATCCCAAAGACAAATCATGATTGAAAAATAACCCCTCTTAGTTATAGAATGAATCATAATTTTTGATCTGATATTAACTGCACAAAATTATCTGCTCCATATTCATTTTTTATTGATGGATTTTGTGATTCTGTGAGAAAAATTTTCTGTATACTTTTTTTCTTGATTTCAACTGATAAGCAGGTAGATATAGCTTTGAAATATTCTTGCAGTGGAATAGCTGAACTCATTCTCCCAAACAGAAGAAAATTTTTTCTGAACTTTGTTATTCCCTTAAAACTGAATCCAATAACCTGTTTCAAGAACATAGAACAATTCAAAAGAAAAATATTGAATATCTCAAATTTTTAATCAATAATATGAGGTGAAGGACCTTTGAGTAATTGGCATGCTCTTAGTTTTTTTTTTTTTGATATGTGGACTAGTTGAATAAATTTATGGATTCAAACCTACCTTTTGAATTGAAATTCCTGGTTCTTGGTGGTAAATCTTGGAAGATTCTTCCTACCTTTGATTTGAAAGTATGGATTTTCTCAAATTTTTGATACAATATTCAAGTAAAATAGACTTTCTAGAGATATTTAAAACTCTTGGAACTCACCTCAGATATTGATGCTTCAGGTGATCCTGGTTACCAGGATTTCTAACTTGGTATGATGGTCTTGATACTATGCTGTCTTTTCTTTTATCAAAATCCTTCCTCCTTAACACATGGCTATTCATGTTCCCACCAAAAATAATGCCTCAGAAATATTGATCAAGGTTGTATTTTTAAACTTAGACTACCACTACCTTGAAACTTTTGTTTCATGGATTTTTTTATACTGCTGTGTTTCATAAACACTTTAGTCTATAAGCTCATTACATAAATCTTGAACTCACTTCCTTTAATCAGTGAAATTGTACAACCAGGCATTCCTCCCACCATAACTCTTTCAGATCACACTCAAAAGATACTTACCTACAAGGCTACCTTGATACTCTATTTCTACCAAGCTTTCCTCCTAATAACTTGATCTCAAAACTTGGGTGCCCCAACAAGAATGTGGAGAATTTTGGAGCCTAAAATGAGTCTTTGGAATGAAACTTGTTTTGATTTTGTTGTTGGATTGGACACTGGAGTGATACTTTCCAAGGTATACCAACCAGTGGTGCCAAAGGAAGATTGGTTTCCATTCTATGAATTGCCTTGAGTTCTGACCCTCATGATCTTTGACTTGCCTTCATTATGTTTTGCATTCTGTTTTCAGAAGAGCTGGCCTCCTCAGATCAACCATTCAAAAACCCCAAGGGTAGATAGTTCCAAATTCTGGCCTTTATCTCCAAGACACAGTTTCTTCAGCCATGGTTGGTTGTATGCAGGACTGTCATGGAGTAGATTCAGCCACTCAACAACAGCCCCAATCACATAGAGCCCTGACTACCAAACAGATTTTGAAACTGATAACATTGTTCACACAGGTGTTAGATGCCATCCATCCCACAAACTAATGTTATTGTGATAACTATTTTTTTGCTCTATTTGCTCCTGTATTCAATGAAATTCTTGCTCTGCTTCTGTGATTTATTACTTTTTTTTTGATTTATTTCCGCAACTTTCTAATTCATTTCTATAATCCAGTTTTCGAACCTCGGGAGATCCAGCGGAAACCTCAATCCAATTTTGCAATCCATGCGCGTCTAGATCACATTGCAGCCCAAGTTACTTCAATCTGCCCCCACATTTGGGGGCAATACCTTAGTAGGCTTTACAAATATCAGCCCGGCAAGGTATACCCTGATAGTCAGTTGTAATATCAACGGCACAGATGTGAAAGTTTTGACGTCACATCAGCCCCGCTTGACAAGAGTAGTCTGATCAACCGGGAGGAAATTACAACAGCGGTTTTTTTACCAGTTACTAGGATGTGCGAATTTGCTCAGCATCGAGGTTTGGGAAGATAATTAAGATTGGTGGTTTGAGAGTAAAAAGATCTTTCTGCACCTTTTCTTTTGACCCCGATAAGCGTGGAAACAGCAAGCTGGACGCAACTAGGTACACATTGATTCCGATTGACACATGGTACACGATCCAAGATAACCGCACAAGACACTCGGGCCGAAATGAGGTACAGGCAGACTTCGGGTTCAGAGCTGCACTCTTATGACTGGTTCAGGAGTAGAGGGTCTTTTGGCCCCAATAGTTTGAGTCGTTCCTGCTGTTGTTGTTCCTTAGGTTTTCGGTAATTTGCGGGCATCAGAGTGTCACCGGCGTAATTGACTCCCCCAGCTACGGCCCCCCATATGGCACATTGCCCGAAAGCCTGTGCAAACAATTCAAGCAATCGATTACGATTACGAAATGAAAGCACTTAGTTTGATCCATTCGATCACAATACGCTCGTCGGGGAAAGGATAAGACCTACCATTGGCAATTGACCAGCTCGAAGACCCAGTAAAAAACCTGATGCACACCCGCCCGCCGTCGCGTTCCAAGGATCATTTTGTTCCCGGATGCTGGTAAGGACAAGAGGAGGGGGAGACAGCCGTCAGTGGTTTGATTGATCAAAATAGAAAAAAACGGAAGGAGAAAAAAAAAAACATGGACTAGGCAAGAATGGATGGATCTGAATGACTAAACCATCACATACCCGGCTAATGTTTGGCTGACACCGCCAAAGGTGAACCCGATAGCGCCTGAGAGACGTAAAGTAGTGAGAGTTTTCGATCAGTAGCTGATGTTCCGAAGACGGGGAAAAACGTTCGAGAAGGACGAGAACAAGAGTGACCAGATCGGAATGTGAGCATACCTGCCAAGGCCCCAAACTTGGCAGTGCCGGTAATAAAGCCCCGATTGGCCTCAGCTGGGGCGATGACCCCATGATTGATCGCTCCGGCGATCGTCCCGGCAAGCTGAAAATCGAAGGAATCAAGCGATCAGGATGGCACGACAAGGATTCTATTCGTAGAGGCCGGGTTTGGGGAGCTAGGGGGTAAGGATTTGGAGTTGTGATCAAGCTTGAAGATTGGAGGGATTCGAAGGATTAGTAGTGAATTGACTGAAGCGTGTTACATACAGCAGTGTAAAGTCCGAACTCAGAAGCCGTCGCAAGCACCGGTTTGTAATCGTAGGGCTTGTGTTGAGGGGGTGGATGGCCGAGGAAGAAAGATCCCATGAAGATCGGGGGCCTTCGCTCGATATCACCCATCACTTCAATTCTCCAATCGATAGTTTCCCGAATGATGTATTGAGTCGAGTCGGGCTGGACGATTGACAAGCTGGAGGTGTGAATTTGCTGAGGGCATCCTTAACGCGGGAGGTAAGAGTCGCAAGCCATAAGTGTTGTAATATGTCAAACCCGACTATGGGGTATCACAGACAAGGTATCACAAAACACGTGACATATGTACATCCTATAAACTCCAGTTCCGCGCGCACCCGAGAAATAAAATAATGGATTCCGTTTTCTATTTCCCTTAACCAAAAAATCTGAGCTGCCGTTCTTCTCCATCTCTAAAATAAGAATAAGGTTTGCGCGGAAGTTTTTGCCTGCCCAAACTGCTGCGTCAACAGCGTAGGGAGGTATCCAGGGAGGTATCCGGGGGAGGCGGACATGAAGATGTCCAGTGGGATTTGCGCGTATGCAGATGGATGTTATTGGATATCAAGGATATCACAGGAGCTAGAGGGTTTCTAGATGTGGCAACCCAAGACCCTCATTGACCTGCCAGGGTAAAATAACACCGTGAATAGCACCCGCGGTAGGGGGTGATTTTTGGGCGGTTGAAAGGCAAATCTGGTTTAGCTTTGCCGTTTACCTCCCGCGGTAAGGATGCCCTGAGCTTTGAGCTGAATTTCCAATCTTCAAGCAGCAAGCCACTTGAGGTGAGTGTCACCGTCTGACTGCCCCCGTCCCCAGGAATGGGTCAAATTAAGCTCAGCCCTAGAACTGCTGTGACCCCCGGGCGCAAACTCAAACTATCAACTGGAAGGGAACGCGTTGAATCTAACACTTGCCCCATTCTAGATAGGCAGTTAAAAAAAATTTAGAAAGTGATGGACTTACCTAAAAACATGTGAGCCCTTGAAAGAATTTGGAATATCCAGAACTATGAAAACTGCACACACAATGGATGAGAGCATCATGATTGAAAAGTGTTGGGGAGCTGCTTATATGTAAAAAGAGAAAACCATTATTACACATCATTAGAACTTTTACATTTTGAGCCAGAAAGAGTGAAATAAAATCACTGATGATAAATTCATGTTCATAGATACTGGATAAGCAACTGTGTAATCAAAAACCAAAGGTCTTTACTCAGGAACACATTATTCTTCTATTTATAAGGTCCAAGCATTTCATTGTGTCAAAAGATACTCCATCTAAACCTTCTGAGGATAGAGGCAAAAAGAATCTTGAAAATTCTAGATGAAAAATTTTAAATCTTCTGTTCATAAATTCAGAGCTCTGGGATTCACAATCAGTTTCAAAAAAAAAAGAAATCTGGTCATTAAAACTCTCAAACACTCCAACAAGGAAAACCTGAAAGTGTTGAGCACAAAAATCATAGGGGGAGGGATTATTCTGATCAAGTTCCAAGTTGTTCCACCCAACCCCCCTTGTATAGAATGATCAAGGGCCAAAAATATTTGAAAATGAAATTAATGTGAAAAAGTATCCTTCAGCTTCTTTGGAACTATAATGGGGTCGTCCTTGATACACAGGAAGAATTATTATGGTATTTGAGGGAAAAGTGTTTGGCTATTTTTCTAAAATATTTCTTCCTTAAATTATTTGAACCCTTCCCTTTCCAATTTGAAATCCTTAATCAGTGATTTAACTGCAACTGATTATCAACTGAAACATTATTATCTATCTATTGATTTATAATGAAATGAATTATAAAACTCCCTTGAGGAATAAGGATTAGTCCTTTTAGGACTTGATTTTTTTCTTTAAAAAAAAATTTCACATATCCTCACAGAAAAATTAATTTCTGTGAAGTAACTATTCAAACTAAAATTAAATAGGCCAAAGGAAAGCCCCAAAATTATTCAATTTAAATTGATAAAAATAAAACTCAATTTTTAAGCAATAATTAATTACACTGAAAACCTTTCCAAATTCACCATTTGGAATTAAAAATTTCCCATTGTTCAAATTCATCTTTTTTTTTTGAAAGATGCACCAAATTTAAAACTGAGAAAAAATGAGCATGCTCAGTAAGATTTTTTTTTTATTTTGCAAAAGTACTCAAAATCATATTCCAGTTGCTTTGGTGACTTTTGTTCAGGGGCGCTCAGCATGCTCAGTTTAGCTCAGTTTTTGCTGTGGGATATTTTTTGAAAAATTCAATTCAAATTCACAATTTGGAAAAATTCACATTCTTTATAGGATGAATTTGAAAATGTTTGTAGTTTAATACAATCAAAGAGCAAATTAAGGAAGATGAAATAATAAGATTCAATTTAAAGAATTGATTCATTTCCTTAATAAGTTTTAGCCACACAATTGTATCATCTTCCATTCTTGAATATTTTGTGGAGCAAAATCAAACAGTTTTGATGTTGCAGGGATGTCTCCTGCGCACAATAAAAACCTTCACTGCCAGCATTTTACCCTTGCATTTCTGAATGCCCATCCTAGTTGGTTTTAGATAACCAATTTAAAATTGGTTTCAAAAAACCCAATTTAATAGACAACCAATTCAAATTTGGTTTCAAAGTAACCAATTCACAATCAAAACAATTTCAAGTTGTTTTAAAAATTACCAACACAATAGCCATCCAACTTCAAGTTTCTTGGAGGCCCTACAATTTAAATTCACATTTACTGTCCCCAAATGAAATATTTAGACTTGGTGGCTGCATTGAAATTCAAAAGCACCTTTGGTGCCCCAATTATTCACCAATTGTTTGGATGAAAACAAAATTATTCAGATCATTGGTTGATGGAAACCAATTTAAATTTTCTTTAGAATATTGCCGCCCAATGAAATATAATCATCAGTCAATTCTCACAAATTTATATGAAAGGTTGCTTGATGGCCCACCAATGAAATGAATGAATTGGATGGTGAACCACAGATTCAATCCCAAACATTTGGAGACCAATCAAAAATATAGTAGGGAATTCAGGTGTTTCATACTCAAAATTTAGAAGAAAATTGCCCAGCAAAGGCAACAAGAATTCCAGAATTCCACAGAACGTTTGACCAAAAAGATGCAGAAAAGGTTGGTATTAATTTAGCAGCAAAGGTGGCAGAAGCACGCAGAAAAGGTGAGAAGAATTTCAAAAATAAGCACATGGAAAAGGTGAGAAGAATTTCAAAAAGAAGCACATGGAAAAGGTAAGAAGAATGTCAAAAAGAAGCGCACAGAAAAGGTGAGAAGAATTCCAAAAATCTGCAGCAAAGGTTTTGAATAATTTTTCACAAAGGGTGCCAAAAGGTTGTGGAAAACATCACAAGAATTCCACCTTTTCTTGGGAAAGGTGACACAAAGGTTTTAAAACAATTTTTGAATAATTGCATGGAAAATGTTCCAAAAGAGCGCAGAAAAGGTGATCAAAAGGGCCCTGAAAAGACTCCCAAAAATTGCGCATCAAAGGTAGCCAACCATTTTTCTGAAGGTAAAAATTTCACAGAAGATTTTTTCCAACAATTGAACAGAAATATTGCCCATCAACTGCACAAAAAGATTCTCAAGACTTTCACAGAAATAGTTTGAGAAAAAAGTTGGTTAAATTTTTTTTTTTTTTTTTTTTTTTTTTTTTTTTTGCGTTTAGATCACAAAAATTGCAGAAATAAGATTCCAATGATTTTTTTTTGACTAAAAGGAAACACCTAATAGTTTTCTCTCAATAAATTTAACATGATTTACAGTGCTTGAATCCCATGAAATTGTGTGGACTTGGAAATAAGCCTCAGCAGAAATTCCTTATATTCAGAATTAGTTGGATTTTTAGTTGAAATCATGATTGAGAAATAAAATTGCCTGAATTTGCTTGAATTTAACCTGAAACCAGACCAATTTCATTCTATCTCTCTTCTAAAAGATTAAGGATTCAGAAAATTGTCTTATTTTTTCATAGAATTTTGATTATTGTTTCTATTTCCCCTCTTCCAAATACAGAAAATGAAAGGGAACAAAGGCCCTTGTATGCAAAACTTTGACTGCAAAGAAATCATAATAAAAAGCATTCAATTTCAGTTTGGCTTCAAAAGGAGGTCCTTTCAGCGTTAAAAATTTTTTATGATATGCTTGTACACATTATTAAATGACTCAAATTAAGAAATTATATTTTATATATCTTCTTTTGATAGTCTTTTCAAATTTTTGGTTTTCTCATATGTGAACCTAAATGAATATATTTTATTTTATTAAGTCTTGTAAAAAATAATTAATAGTGGAAGAAAGCTCAATTTATGAGCTTAAATATTGAGAAATTGAGTTGATATCATGAATTTCTAAAACATTGAATATTTATAATTTTTGAATAATGAGAGTATAGATTCAAAGAAATTTATTATATAAGAGCTCTTCTTGTTTATGATCTGGAAATAAATAAATATCAGTGTGTTGCATAATTCACAATGTTTTTAGTTTCAAGGAAGGATTTTTCTGGTTATAAATAATAAATAATCATTTATGTATGCAGGAAAAGCAGGTTATTTTTATCAAAGAGGATTTTTCTAATATTAGCTTGTTTGGGAAAATTTAAAATATTTCATCTTTCAAGGCAGCACAAATTCATGAAGATTTATTGAATATTTTACCTAAATATTTCATTAATTTAAGTTTACAAGCTGTTTAAAAAATTCAGAAGTTCCTGTTGAAACTTGAAAGATGAGAAGATTTGAATTAAAAGTGATTTTGGGCAAGAAAAAAGGCCATTATCTCATATAAATTGATTATATTCAGAATAAAAGTTTTCAAACCACAATATAAATGAATGGTATAGTCTTAGCATGGGCAGAAAAACTTTAATATTGGATGGTGCAGGTATTTTTTATTATGATGGGAAGATAAGGTTAATATGGAGAATTGGCTAGAATATTTTTGTTTTTCAGGTTTTTCATTTTTTTAATTCCTCATTCCATATTCTAAATTTGTTACCAAGTTGAAAATGGACATTGAAATGGGAAGTCTGATAAATACTAAATTTATAAAGGGATTTTTATCAACTATAATCCATTCCTTTTGTCAACTATTTTTCAAGTTTAATGGTCAAAATTAGTATTTGAATGGAGGCTAGATCAGAGCTAGTATATTCCTTTTGCCAAAGGAAAATTTTTGGACCAAGCTGCAGATAATTGATTTTCATTTTCTCAATGATTTATCAAAAGATAATGGGATTATCCCATTCAAATTCATTAAAAATCATTTTGATTGAAAAGATTGGAATTCTTGGAACATTTATGCCTGAAGATGTTATAAAAATTTTTCTCAAAAAGCTAAAAAAATTGCATTTGGATTATTAAAGATGTTATAAGTAATCATTCCCATGAATAATGCCTCCTTAGTTGTTATTATATTGTTTAATGTGTAAAAACCCAACCATCAGAATCTTTTTGAAAAATACTTGAATTATATTCTCACAAAATTACTTATACTTATTTTGGAATATATTTGAACAATATTTTGAAAGTAGTTGAAAATAATTCAGAAATAAATTCATTTGGAATTCTAATTTAAAAACTCTGAGCAAGGAAAAGAGTTTTGTTCTAAAATTATTCCAAAAGTAATACATTTATAACTATTCTGATTATATTTTTATTTATGAATATTGAAAAAATGAAGGTTCATCTTGAAGAATTCAAAAAATATTATCAACGTCATATGAAATCTTTCAAAATGAATAATTATTAATTTTTTTGAATTTCATGCTACAACACTCAATGCTTTGTTTCTAGTTTATATTTAGTACAATTAGTCATTGAAATGTACTAAAAATGAACTGAAAGTAGTGAAAATGGATGTTAACCAGTTCAAACTCATAGGAAACAGTTCAAATGCACTACAAAAAGTGCAACTGCACAGTAAACAGTGACAATACACTTCAAAAAGAACCAAATGACTTAAAAAATTTACAATTCACTTCAATCAGTGAAAGAAACTGAAAGCAGTTTAAATAAACTCCAAACACTATAAATAAGCTGGAACCAGTGAAACTGCTCTGCAACAACTGAAAATAAGCTCAAACCAGTTCAAAGGCACTGAAAACCCTTCAAATGCAATCGAAAAAGTCAAAATGCAATGCAAAAAGTGCAAATTCAATCCAAGCAGTGAAAATTCAATACAGGCAATTATAATAGGGCGTATAAAAGTTAGCAACACTGACATTAGAAACCTGCCATTTTTTTTTGACCAAACCCGTCATTTTTAATGGGGGGTTTCTGAAATACACATACCCCCTAACTGTTGTATTTCAAAATGGTGGGTTTCAAACATCAAAACCGCCATTATCATGCATCCGCCATCCATTGCATGCAAAAAAACCATCCACACCTCCACCTTAGCAAATCCATATCAATTGCATCTCCATTGCATGAAAAATCTCATCTCCATTGCTTCACATCTCCATTGCTTCATATCTCCATTGCTTCACATCTCCATCACATCAAACACATCCCATTGCATGCAAAAAACCCATCCACACCTCCACCTCAGGAAATCCATACCAATCCCATCTCCATTGCATCACACACATCCCATCTCTATCACTTCAAATCTCCATTGCTTCAAACAAATCCCATAATCATCTTTTTAAACATTTCCAATCAAACTTCCCAGCAGCAAGTTGAAAACGCAAAAAAGCTGAATGAACTTTTTTATTATTTGACTCTGATTCAGACTGTGATTCAGAATCCAATTTGGAATAAACTTGGTTAGCTTTGAATTCTATATTGGAAAAGCAATAAATAGTTCCAAAAAGACACTCTCTCCACAACCCTATGTATGAAAGGCAAAAGCTTCATCTACTCCCAAACTTAAGCTTCCAGAAACTGTTCCAAACTTTATTGCCTTCATTCATGAAACTTCTGGAGATGATTGAAGACCACCACATCTTCTAGAAAAATTTTCAGAACCCTCAAGGCAATCCAGCTATCCAACTGGCTTTTGCTCTTTGTAGATTGGGATAAAATGGAAATGGAGAAGCAATTCATCAATTAGAAAATCTATTCTCAGTTGGTTATGAAACCATTGACTTATAGACCAAAAGAGTCATGATTGCTATCCTATCTTTCCGTTTCTCAGTACTTTGGTGGCCAACCAAAGAAGAATGCAAGGAGATATCTCAAGTAATGGAGACCAAAGGCTTTCCCGGTTTCATTGGTTTTGTTGATGGAACAACTATCCCCTTGAGTCAAAAACCCAAGCTAGATGGCAAGCACAATTTTGATTGGAAAAAAGGAAATCAATTCATTGCTTTCCCAAAGAATTTGATAAAAAATTTGATAAAAAACTGACCAAATATGTTTTTATTTTTTTTATAGATAATCTGTTTCACTAAAAGTTGTTTGTGATAACAAAAATAAGTTCATATTGCTCCATGCTGGCCTTCCAGGTTCTTTACACAATTCATATGTTTTCAATTGGATGACAATTGCCCAAAAACCAGATAACTACTTTGAGAAAGATCAATAACTTTTGGCCAATTAAGCTTATGCTAGTGGGAAATATGTGGTTCCAGCATACTGCAATGCTTCATCCAATGATCAAGCCAGAACATATTTCAACTATTATCTTGCCCAATCACAAGTTTGGATTGAGCATGCTATAGGACTCCTCAAAGGAAGATGGGTCAGCTTACGGGAGATGCAAAACTAGCTACAAAATTCCAAAGACATGGTGTTCCTCATCAACTGGATTATCACTTGTGTAATCCTTCACAACCTTCTTGGCAACATCAAAGATGAATGAGAAGAAATATTTGAAGAAGATATTCTCAATCCTCCTCAAGTCATCCCGGTCTCATCTTGTACCTCATCTTCTGCATTGAGAGAGTGGATTCTACCCCTCACACTGGCTCAATTTGATGAGTAGCATTCAACTGTTAAATAGGTGAAATATCACATCACAGAATTTGTTTGGTTTTGGTTGATC